>JAYESA010000008.1:111092755-111796505 GCA_036927795.1 Iris macrosiphon | reverse complement strand
CTCCCTCTGCGTGTGATGAGCAATCTGCGGTGCTACAGGTGGCCTAGCTCTACCTCTCTACCCTCGATCTGTACCCCGGCATGGACGATGAAGGGTACAGAGACAATCCTTCACCATATGCTACGTTGATCCACAATATAAGCACGCTCCAAGTCTTTTCTGGCATATCTCCCAAGTGTGTCCAGTCCTCTTATAATAGGGGCATGGAGGAGCCTATTGCACCCATCTCTGAGACTACTATGGCATCTGTTGTACTAGAGCTGGTACTGGGAAAACAATTAGCTCATGCATCTGATATTGCTGCTGATAAGCTCCAAACTGTACGAGAAACTGTTGTTGCTGGAGCTAATTAGCCCCCTGATATTGTTGCTAGAACTACGGCCTCTTCGCCGGTCCCGCACTGCTACTGGCACCCCCAACCATATCACGGTCCCTCTCCGGCTTCAAGTTCCACTCATGCTCGACCTTGCGTGCCTCCGTAAGTATCTCAGAATACGTCTCATAGAAAGATAGAATGAGGATCTTCACTTTCCAATTTAGACCCTCGCAGAAACGGATAGCCCAAACTTCTGGCTCCCTCACCAAGTACTGCGCAAATCAGCTCAGCCTCCCAAACTCTGCGGCGTACTCCTCTATGGATATGCTCCCCTGTATAAGGTCTCAAACTTCCTTCCTAAGTCCAATATATTCGTCCGAGCAAAGAACTTCTTCTTGAAGAGGTCCTTGAATACCTCCCAAGACCGTCCTGCATCAGTAAGAAGTGGCTCATTCCTGAATCAAGTGCGGGCAACGTCGAATAGTTTGAAGTCCTTCCACCTCAACCTTCAGATCCTCAGCAAGACGGGGCACCTTCATGAGACGCTCGATATCCTCGAGCCAATCGTCAGCATAGACTATACCCTCTGTCCCCTTGAAAACCCATGGCTCTAGCTTCTTAAAATTTTGAATATTGCCTGGCTCGAGCTGAACATCATGTGGTTGTGGAGGAGCCCCTCTCTAAACTGCTATAATAGCTACCTGATGGACGTTTTTTATACTCTATCGCATCATATCTGACTGCCTGTGTTGGGCCTCTATATGTGCCCTCTGTACCTCCATCATCTCTCTAAACAGTGCAACCATCGGCGCGATAACTCCTGACAATAGAGGTGGTAGAAGTCCCTCCGAAGCAACTGGGGTAGTCCTCAAAACAGGTAGAGGAGAACCCCCGAAGGTAGCTGAGACTCCTACGTGAACTAATATCGTAGGAGGTACAATCTCTGTTGTCTGAGTGGGAGGTTGAGAGGTGGCAGACCTCGCAGAAACTGCTCCTGATCGATGGGATCTGGTCTTCGACGGCATCCAAAAGATAGATTGAAACAAAAGAGATCAATTGGACACGAGATAAGATATTATCAAGGAAGGACAACAATATTCAAAGTATTCAGAAGGAATCAAAAGTAGCAATTTCAAATCAGATTGGAATTCCTAGTTGTGATTGAGTATCCCTATCTCATCCTAGTATCCTATGTCCTATATCCTATCACAGGCTCGCAGTAGTACGACTAAGTCATCATACTACCATGATATTGTATAACTTGCAAAGCCTGACCTGCATGGGCCACCAAAAAAAATGTGTCACGACTCGCACCCGGTGAAGGGGCACGAGTACTTGGGTACGTCCATCTTACGTCACAGCATCGACGGTAGAACACTGTCTATGTCTACTATACTATCTAATCATCTCATAATAATGTATAATCTGCTAATGATATCTCAACTCCAAGAAGGAGGGAAATAAACTTAATGCAACACAATACTCAATTACAAATCTATAGTACGATAAGATATCAAAGAAGTCTAACATAACTATGCAATCTAAATATAACAACAACAAATATAAATAATATCCAAGTCTCAAATATAAGCCAAAAATAAATTCGGTACCAAATTGCTAAAGAAAACTAGCTATGATAACTAGTAATTTCGGCTAGATCTTCCGGCAGTCACTCCAGAACTAGTGGGTTCATGTTTGCACCATCTATAGGTCGAGGTCCGTAGTAAGTCGGACACCAATCTCCTGTATCCTCTGAAAAATATTATCCAGTTAGGAATGGAGCGAAGTATAACCCAATAGCAGTTCTAATTAATTGACAAAAACTATAAAACAGTAAAATAGAGGATGCTATATACGATGAGAATATAACTGATAATCTAAGAACAATAAAGGAACTAGCAATACTAGCAACTGAAATATAAATCAATGCATACAAGAATGAAGAAGATGAACTATAATGTCAGAAATAGAACAGGGTAATCTATGAACATAATATGGAATCTATAATATATCATGTGTTTGAGATACTAACTAGATATGTGATTGGCTTGGGATATTCAATTATTACACTAAGGAGCTAACTCAGCCATACGTGAAGTGTATGATTAGTTAGTAGCCAATAATTACACTACTAGTCGATAGTTCTTGATCACATATTTAATTAGTATTCTCCCCCCCCCCGACTGATACGATGTATCTAATCATGACACGTTACTAACCAATGTATCCAATGTTTAACCTATAGTATTCAATATTATCCAATACCAATAAGGAGCAGTATTTGATACCATCTCGATAATCAAGGTAACATCTCATGACTGACGATCCAATAACAATACCAATCCGTGTATCAAAGTGTCAAAGAATCATTAGTAATATTTCTAAATACTTGAATTATAATAGTAATCAAATAATGGAAACTATCAAAGAATGTACTCGCCTGTGGTCCAGAACAAATGATACAAAACGGTATCCGAACTTGTGTCACACAGACCTATATATGGAATATTGTATTAATACAAGGTTTTGGAATAAAAATAAGTTAAACTAGTTTAATTCTAGGTCATAAAGCTATTTCGAAGTCAAAACAGTCAAAGTAGGTCAACTCTAGGTCAAACTAGTCAAAATTGGTCAAACTAGCTATTTATAGGTTGTATGAGTCCATCTCTAGGATATTCGGTTCATACACTATGTAACTAGGCTATACTAGCTGTACCAGGATACTAGAAAATTAACAAAATACCAAATCATAAGATACGTAAATTATTAGATATGAAAATACTATTATATATATATATATATATATATATATATATATATATATATATATATATATATATATATATATATATATATAAGACAAAATATATAGTACTCCTAGCCAAACTAAGGCTAAGTGGATACCTTGGCTTTGAACCAAATGCGGTATCACACCACCTACACACCCATCTTGATATACAAACTCAATACCTTGAGTATAAATCAATATCTTGATATTACCTTGGTATCACAAGGTAATCAAATATCTAACATTAACTAACTAACCATACATACCTCAATATATACTAATATGTATTTAAACTTATAACAATACTATACTAAACTAATATACTAACATACGCCTTCGGATATTCAATACCCGTACCCAAGATACCTCAACTCTCCTTACCTTAGTGTAACTCAAGGTAATCTAGAAATAATACTAACCAATGCTAACTAGTGCTTATATATATAAGCTAGTTAGTTTATTGATAAGTTAGTAAGTTATATATATATATATATATATATATATATATATATATATATATATATATATATATATATATATATATATATATATATATATATATATATATATATATATATATATATATAAGCTAGTTAGTTTATTGATAAGTTAGTAAGTTATATATATATATATATATATATATATATATATATATATATATATATATATATATATATATATATATATATATATATATATAATACCACATCCCACACTAATGATGCACAAGCACTCTCCTATTCCCTCATGACCACCAACACATCACAATTATAATTAGAAACATACATTTAATTTTATTTATATATATATATATATATATATATCAACGATAATAATGCACATGAACTCTCTCCTACTCTCCAATGACCACCAACATATCACAAAAAATATAGAACATACTCATAACTATACATATATATATATATCTATATCATATAACAATTATAATTATAATATTCTAATAGCTATAACCAAGATAAATTAAATTAGAATGCAAAGTAGCAAACACGTGGAGTGCACCGCACACGTATCACACTCAATCTATGATACGCTTGCGATACGAGTCTACCACACCACCAAACATATCCCGAAGGATACGAGCAAGTCTGGAATCACAATTAGAAGCAACACGAAGTATTAGCTATCACCTACGTTCCCGTGTCAAAATGTGACATACTCAAACCCCCGTGTCAGAAAAAAAAACCACAAATCAACCCATATTGCCAAATTGTTGGGATATGACCTACAGATATCCAATTGTAGACACGACACTAGTCACACACAACCAAACACACTTTAATTTAGTCTAGTTGACCTATTGACAAATACATGATGTGCCAATCTCGAAATTCTTCCAAAATTGACATAAAATACCACATAACTTTCTCCATAGGCCTCATATGAACCTAATTCTAATTCTTATGGGTAGCCTTAGTACATGGAAGGGTTTCTAATAATTAAATTATTGATTTAGAGTTTAATTAGAGAGGAAAAATTGAATTGTACCTATAGGGAGATGGATTCCGAATAAAAATCTCAAATTGAGTGTCTAGAACCTTCAACTTTTAGATTCTTGCTCCTCCTTATAGATCCTTGCTTCCTTCTTGTAGATCCTTACTTTCTCTTTTTTCTAATAGCCTCCAATGATAATTAGGGAAGGAATTGAGAAGGAATTTGGGTAAAAATTGATGTAAGAATGAAGAAATTTGGAAGAGAAAAATTTTAGATCTAAATTTGGAATAAAGAAATGAGAGAAGAGAGAGTCTCCACCCCCTTACGTAGTGGCCGGCCTTGCCCCCTCTCCAAGGCACTATGAAATATCCACAATACCCCTTGGGACTTGTCATAAAAAATTTAATTAAGGATGGAAGGTTCTAGTCCAATTGGTTTAACTAATTAATCCCCCTCCTAATGAATGTGCTTACTATTGGGCTCAATTCTAACTAGAACTAAATATTGGTCCATGGATCTAATCTAAACTAGTTAGGTCTACTAACACAAGTCCAAACTAAAATCTAACATCTAACAGTAAATAAATAATACAATTAATAAATATTCAACATGTATAATATTTAATTAATTATGAAATGACCAAAATATTATTTCTTGGAAAATGTGGTAGTGACAGGTATCAGAGCAACTTGATCCTCTAGCCTTACGCCCTTTCGCTACAGTTCATAGATGATGCCTTGATCAAAATTCTTTGCCCATCGATATCATTGGTGAGATGATCATTCCATACAATAAGTTTGTAAATATTCTCAAAGATGCCGGCAAAAGTTTTTTGGATTATTTTATTGCTTGAGAGATATTATTTTTAATTTATGATTGCTAGAGTTTTTGATTGAGGATGGCGAGGGATGAGGACTATCACTGCTCTAATATTGTAAGTTTCTCCTTGAGTTTCGAGAAAAAAAACTTTTCTCAGTGGGTAAGTATGCAGTACCCCGCTCCGCGATGACACTACGTACAAGAGATATCGGTTTGTTGATTCAAAAAAGAAACCATCCTGAAGATCTCCTTGTTAAACTTCTTTGCCTTTAGCTCTTCTACGTGCTGGTACAACTTGTCCAGTTCTGATGGTGCCATCTGGTGAACCTTACAAGATATTGGTCCTACCCCGGGGATCAATTTTATACAAAACTCTACTTCTCTTACTGGGGTAACCCTGAAAGTTCTTCTGGGAAGACATCTAGAAACTTCTTGACTATCTCGAAAACCTGTTCTTCTACTATTGCTACCACTGTGATCCTCTCTTCATGTTGGTCTTCCTATATCTATCAAAGGTGAAGTCTTCCGTGCCTGAGATACTAAAAAATACCCTACTCCTATGATATCTATCATATCATGACTACCTCTCAGCCAGTCCATGCCTAGGATAACGTTAAAGTTATCCATAGGGAACTCGATCAACCATAAAGGTAATGAATGCCTATACACTATGACTGAATACGCTATACACACTCTACTAACTTCTACGAGCCCATTACCAGTGAGTATATTCAACCTCTCTGGCAATGCCTCGAACTCCAATCAAATACGTATCACAAATTACACAAATATTAATGAATGAGATATACCTGAATCAAATAATGCAATAGCAGAAAAATATGCGACAAAGAAGTTATCTTCCACCACGTCGCCTGATGCCAAAGCTTCTTCCAAGGACAAGGTGAATGCTTGCCCTTGGCCCTGCTACGCTCCTCGTTGTTGCTTCCCTTGAAAGTGTTATTGTGGCCTCTGTTGGCCCTGTTGTTGATTCTGCTTTTGTTGATATATCTGAGCTTGCATTGGTAATGGACGCTGAGATAATGGCCGTATTATTATCGTTGGCCCTCTGTGATGAACTTTCCCTGGTGCTGGCAGTGCTATCAACTGTTGTACTGGCCCTCTCGGCCTCTGCATCATTGGGCAATTAACAATCTGGTGATCTGGACTACTGTACCTCAGACACAACTTATTGGATGCCCTACACACATCTCTAGTATGGCGTCCCTGGCCACAGTAAGTACATCACATTGGTTTTCCCTGGTGTTGCTGTTGTTGTTGCTGTCTCGGGTGCTATCGAGCTAGTGCTGTCACTGTCAAAATTGCTATCCTCCACGATATTGAATCATGGATATGAATGCCAGGTGATGGTGATGACGTCTGGGATACTCCTCTACCTTCTCCACTATGAGCATGATATCTCTTTTGGCCTCCCGTCCTCGCCGACAACCTCTGCATGGTAAGCTCGTGCCTCCGAGCTGCTATCATACTTCCCCATAAGTCTTGTAGTTATTTCCCTCTACCAATTATAGAATCTACAGATGAAGTCCTTACTAGAACCTCATCGCTCTGTCCGACTCCGTAGCCACCATGGTCAGAGCGAATCTACTCAGCCTATAAAATTCTATTGCATATCCGTCCACAGTCTTACCGGCCGGCTTGAGACCGATAAAGCTCTGCTGAAGCTCATATTGTGTAACGACTCCAAATTTATTTTTCTGAAACTGAATCCTAAAACTACCCCAAGAGATAGGATGCCTCAAGCCAACCTCTACTGACGTCCACCAGTCATGGGCAAGGTCTTGAAGTTGCAGTCGAACCTGGCCAACTTGTTCATCAGCTGGAACCTTTGCTAGCTGCTGCCAGAATAACCTCAATATCTTACAACTATGCGTCTGTTGTAATGGCGTCCTTCGTGCCATCGAAGTACCTCGGGTTAAGTCGACAAAATATAATCGATGCCCCTGAATTAGTCCTTCCGTCTCTCTCCAGAGTCGTCTGTAAACCCTGACTCATTAAGGCATTCTGTTCTTGTTGTTAAAATTACTGATGTTGTTGCACCGTCATCTGATGCTACTATATAGCCATCATTCTCCAAAGGATCTCCAATAATGTCGGGGTATCAAGTACTGTTGGTACTATTGGGGGCACGGGGATCTCAGGGGTTGGTTGCTCAATATGTCCAACTTCTAGTTTTATTGTGACAGCTTGCTCAACTACTGGCTCTATCTGAATCTGACTTTGAGCATGTGCTACCTCCCATTGTTGCCTAGGATAACCCTGTCCTGTCATTCCTGTGGCTCCAGCAACTTAAGAAGCCCTTAAGAAAGGACAAGAAACATCAAGAACATGACGGAAAGGATCAAGTAGGCAAGCAGTTTTAACAGTTCAAGCATTGATATCGATGATGACGAAGCACGATATCAAATGGGACGTATTTGATTGAGACTCCTATGACCATAATACCCCACAAGTCTGAAAATACAGACCTGCATGGGCCACCATTAAAATCTTATCATGCCCCGATACCAAAATACGGAGATGGACATGGACGCTACCCCGTACAAGGTATAAAATGTCGTACAATGGTCACAACTGTAATTAGACAAAGGGGTGCATTCTACAAGCAAGTCACTTAGGGTCACATAGAATATCTAATGTCTCAATCAGTCAAATGAGGTTAGTAAACATATAATATATATGACAAGGAAGTAATGCATCCCAAAGGCCCTGCCAAAACATTCTAGAAACCAGCTATACAAAATAAGAAGCTGACAGATTAGCAAAAGTACATGACCATGATCAACTGTAGTCTGATTAATTATAATCATATAAGAAAACTAAATGTCCTGATTTACGACTAACAAGTGTCGGTGGCTAAATTCTCAAAAGAGAAAAATGTACAATAACGAGCAATGATTAAGAAACCCACTCATATCCCTCAGCGGCCATCTGTCTGTGCACGCCATTGTTCAGGGGAAAGTAAGCTGGATCCTCGAGTGCTGGCTCTAAACCTGGCCATACAAAACCAGTGGGGTTAGACCCCAAATACTAAGTACCATAAAGGAAGCACGAATGAAGGAACAAAACTAGTAAGAAATAAATACACACACACACACACACACACAGATATATATATATATATATATATATATATATATATATATATATATATATATAGTTCTATCTCATAGTTTTGGTCCATAGCCTACCGTAATACAACAATCTAACCCTACAACCAAACTAGGACAAGGGTTAGACCATCGCACCATGATAGTCCATGTCCCTAAACTATTTAATAAGGGATACAATACAAAATCAAGCTCAGTTACATAATCGTCTAATCACTTATATGGCTTATGTCACACCCCAATTGCATGGAATCGATAGTCGTCCTCCGGGCGTGTCGCCGTGCGGGCCTAGGTTGCGCATCCACACAAGGCTAAGGTACTTTGCATAGCAAACACATATTCAGAGTACACAGATAAACTGAAATTCAAAGTTGAAATATGGAAAAGTTCTCTTTATTTATAATGAATATTTTTTACAAACTCTTGAATGAGTCAGAAGGTTGCCGCACGGGCTTACAAAAGGTTGACACAAAATAAGATAGTTGTTCTGTATATTATATTATTTACTAAAACTCAAAATAAGGGACCTCCAGGCGGGACAATGACTTTTCTCTGAGCTGCATTGAGTTTAGGTTGCTAGCTCCTGGCTTCTAGATGCTTCAAGTAAGACACGATCAGGACGCGCCGACAGCTGGACTGGATTGGGCAGTGACTTCAGCTCCTCGCAGGATCTCCTTGGTGCGGGGAACCTGTTTCAAAGAGGGTCAGTACATCGAAATATACTGGTGAAGGTGAGCTAACCCAACTATACCAATCAACACGTTATTTATATGAAGCATGCATATTATTATGGTTTTTTTTATCTTGCCTTAGTTCATTTTACAAGCAAGCAGTTTATATAGAATTTACTGAAATAAACTTGCCACCGTTCGGTAGATTTTACCTGCCTGTCTGAACCACATGTACAATACTTACCATGTCCTTCCATGCCATGAAGACACAAGTTAGCTTGCACAGGTTTAAATATACGAGGGGATCAATGGCATGATGCCATAAGGGACGGTTCTAGTCTGGGATGGAATGACATGCAACTCAAGGAACAGGGCATCACAGGCCATTCCGTCCGATGCAGGAGACTATCAGGAGTTCCATTCGGATCGGATCGGTGCTAATACCCCAGTGACCGTCTGTAGAAACTAAGACATTGTGTAGTCCACGATCAGCGTAGGTTGTTATCAATTAAAGAAATTCAGGGAAATTTTAGGCACAGGACAGTAACATTGAAAGATCTATTATGCATAGTCTGCCTGTTCAGTTTATTGTATTGTAGGATGAGTTCTATACATATCACAATTTAAAGAAGAAGTATACATTCTAACTTATATTTATGCATATGATGAACATTCTAAACGAACAAGCATGCAATTAAGTAACCGTTCATAAGTTGATTGACAAGCATCATAATCCAAGTCTATTTCTTTTTATCTTGACATCTTTTAGTTATTACTTGGTATCGTTTGATCGGGGTAAGCAAGAATACAAGATTTTAGGTGTGAAGACTTGGAAGAAGGGTCAACTGAATCGAATATAAGTCACTCACAAGTTGGTTGGAGAAGGAAAGGAAAGAGGTGCTTTAAGACTTCGCTCGTACGTCGTTTACTGCTCGTTCACCTGCATTGCCACGAACAGCTGATCAATACCTCTTTCACTCTTTTCAATCTCAAAATTGAAGTGCAGTTCAACGAACAAAAATAATGAAATACATCAAAATTGTTCAAGAAAGCGCAAACAAATCCGAAAACCAACTCAAAGCATGAAAGCATAAAGCGATAGCGAAAACTAGGCAAGAAAACTTGCAGCGGAGAGGTCTCTCTTGACTCTGCCGCTAAGTCGATCCTGGGGGCACGGTCCACTGAATATGGGAATCGATTCCGAAGAAGCAAATCCATAGCGAGGATAAGATCTTGTTTTACTCTATCCTGATCGAACGATACCGACGTGTATTTCTTAGTCGCGCTCCCCGAAAAGGGGGAACGGGGCACCATATCCTAACCAACTAATTAGAAGTTTTGTCCACGAAACTTAGGAATAGAACCTACCACTAGGAAACAATAAAGGGAACATTTCTCTCATCTCAGATATAAGCTCCCAAGTGGATTCTTCGACTGAATGATTTTGTCAAAGCACGCGCACAAGAGGAACCGAACGACTTCGAAGCAGCTTCTCCTTACGATCCAAAATTTGCACAGGTTGTTCAAGATTTGCACAGGTTATTCAACATAAGTCAAGTTTTTCTTAATATCCAGTTGATCAAGATCCACCACATGACTCGGGTCGTACACATACTTCCTAAGCTGTGAAACATGGAAGACATCGTATACTTCGGATAGTGACAGTGGTAGGGCAATCTGATATGCAACCGGGGTGACTCACTTAAATATCTCGAACGGACCGACAAATCTTAGAATTAGCTTTCCCTTTGCTCCGAATCTGGTAACTCCTCGCATGGGCGAGATTTTGAGAAATACCTGATCGCCTTCTAGGAACTCAAGTGGGCGTCGATGCGTGTTTGAGTAGCTATTCTGGTGACTCTGAGCTACCTTTAGCCGTTCTCGGATCAAACGAATCTTTTGGACGGTTTGCTCCACGAGCTCCAGGCCAAGAATTTATCGTTCTCCAACTTTATCCCAACAGATCGGGGATCTGCACTTCCGCCCATGCAACACCTCATATGGCGCCATCTGAATGCTAGATTGAAAGCTATTATTGTATGCAAATTCGGCTAACGGTAGATGCATGTCCCAACCCATCTTCAAGTCCAAGGCACAGATTCATAGCATGTCTTCGAGGATTTGGTTGACACGTTCTGTTTAACCGTCTGTCTGTGGATGGTAGGCGAAGCAGAACTTCAACTTCGTCCTCATTGCTGACTACAGGCTTTCCCAGAAATATGATATGAATCGACCATCTCTATCAGAGACAATGGATACGGGCACGCCGTGGAGCCGAACGATCTTGTTGAGGTAGATCTGAGCCAGGCGGTCGACACTCCAAGTACTTTTGATAGGTAGAAAGTGAGCAGACTTGGTGAGTCGATCGATGATAACCCAGACGGCATTATTTTTCTGTTGCGTCTTTGGCAAACCAACAATAAACCTATTGTTATGTGTTCCCATTTCTAATCTGGAATAGCGAGGTTCTACATCTCTCCGTCCGGCTTCTGGTGCTCGGCCTTTACCCTCTGACAAGCCATGCATTGCGACACGAACAACGCCATATCTCGTTTTATGCCGTGCCACCAAAACGTCGAACAGAGATCTCGATACATCTTTGTGCTACCCAGATGTGAAGTATAACTAGCATAATGGGCTTCTGTGAGTATCTCCATTTTGAGGGATGCATCGTTTGAAACGCACAATCTTTCCTTCATTCGCATTATTCTGTCTGTGCCTACCATAAAGTCTGTTACCTTTTCTGTTGAGATAAGACCTTGCATCTTTTGCAGGAACAGGTCATCCTTCTGAGCGGACTTGACCTTTTCTAATAAGTCAGGTTCGAGGCACAGTTGAGCCACTTGTGCCCCCTTTTTGTATCTGATTATAAGTTTAATGCCCAAAGCTTCTATATCTCGATGCAGCTTATCATTAATAGACAGACTTCCAATGAATACTTGACTCAGCGCATCAGCTACAACATTACCCTTGCCCGGGGTATATCTGATCATCAAGTCAAAATTGCTAAGGAGTTCAAGCCAACGCCGTTGACGAAGATTCAAATTATTTTGTATTGTAAAGATATTTTAGGCTTTTATGATCCGTATAGATCTCGCACGGTATACCATAAAGGTAATGGCGCCACAACTTCAGCGCGAACACTACCGCTGCGAGCTCCAGATTATGGGTTGGATGATTCTTCTCGTGAGGCTTCAACTTCCTTGACGCGAAGGCTATCACTTTGTCCCATTGCATAAGGACACATCCCAATCGCTTTCCTGAGACATCACTATATATTTTAAAATTATTGGGTCTGTCTGGAAGGGTAAGAATTGGTGCTGAGATGAGGTGCTACTTTAACTCCATAAACGAAGCTTCACAGTCATCCGTCCACGCGAGTGTTATACCCTTTCGAGTAAGTTGAGTCAGAGGTAAGGCGATTCTAGCAAAATCTTTAATAAATCTTCTGTAGTAGCCTGCCAGACCAAGAAAACTCTGAATATCGCTAGCTGACTCAGGCCATGTTTACTTCACGATAGCTTCTATTTTCTTAGGGTCAACTAAGATGGTTGTTGCAGAAATAATATGCCCGAGGAAGGCTATGTTGTCCAACCAGAATTCGCACTTACTAAGCTTTGCGTATAACTTGTTGTCTCGAAGGGTTTGAAGCACCATCTGCAGGTGTCCTGCGTGTTCATCCCTATTCTTCGAGTACACTAAGATGTCATCTATAAAAATAAACACAAATTTATCGAGGAATGGTCGGAACACTCGATTCATCAAATCCATAAAAGTGGCAGGGGCATTCATCAGACCAAATGGCATGACAAAAAAATCGTAGTATCCATAGCGAGTTCGGAATGCAGACTTGGGCATGTCCTCTGGCTTAATCTTCAGCTGGTGGTAGCCCGAGTGAAGATTAATTATTGAGAACACTGTTGTCCCCTGTAGCTGATCAAAGAGATCATCTATCATGGGCAGAGGATACTTGTTTCTGATAGTGACCTTATTCAGCTCCCGGTAATTGATGCAGAGTTGCAACGTTCCATCCTTCTTCTTTACGAAAAGCACAGGCGCGCCCCAAGGAGACACGCTCAGACGGATGAACCCACGATCCAGCAATTCTTGAAGTTGGTATTTTAACTCCTTCAGTTAAGCAGAAGCCATTCTGTATAGAGCCTTTGAAATCGGTTGAGAATTCAGGAATGTGTCAATGGTGAACTCGATCTCTCGGTCAGGTGGCATGCCGGGTAGTTTGCTCGAAAATACATCAGAGAACTCCGCCACAACGGAAGAAGACTTAACATTTGTGTAATCCAACTGCGTATCATGAACCGATGCTAGGTATCCCTCGCAGCCAGAGTGTAGCATCCGCCGAGCAGATATTGCCAAAATTACTATGCAGGTCCTGGACGCATCAGTTGATGGACTACTCGTGTAGCAGAATTCAGCTTCTCCAGGTAGGCGAAAGACGATTTGTTTCTCTGCACATTCGATAGTTGTCGAGCAAGCGCCGAGCCAATCCATCCCCAAAATAATATTATAATTTCGAACATCTAGGACTAAAATATCGAGCGATAGCTTTCTTCCTCCAATACAGATGTAACCGCCTTGGCATACTGAACGGACACGTATTTTTGTGTCTGACGAGGTGCTAACACTAAGGTCTAGATACAACGGTATCATTTATATATTATTTTCTATGGCAAAATTTGTGGATATAAAATTATGTGTTGCACCAGAATTAAATAGCACACGTGCAGGTATGTTATTAAAAAGTAATATACCTGACACAACGGTGTCCGAGGCCAGGGCTTCTTCTCGTGTCGTAGTGTAGACCCGACCTTGAACTTGGTGACGCTCTTACTGAGGCACAGCTCGGTTGGCCTGGGGTGCAGGGGCAGGATTCGGATGTTGAGGGCGGCGATCAGAGAGCGGACAGACATCAATCATATGGGTTGGATCACCACAACGGAGGCATGTTCCAAGCTTCTTATGACAGTATTTTTTAGTGTGCCCCCATCTGTTGCTGTAATAACAACGTAGCCCTGGATTTTCTCTTGGATTATCGTCGTTATTTGGATGCTTAGGAGCATTGTTTCCTTTCTCGTTGCTATGGCATTTGTGATTGGAAGTATGTACAGTGCCGGCAGCAACATAAGGATACTGCTATTCAAGAGAAAGGGTGTGGTTCAGGACTTCCCGTATCGTCTGGTACTGAGGAACGACCACGTGCGCATGGATGACAGGACATAGACCGCCTTTAAATCTTCTAGCATGACTCGCTGTATCAGGTAAATAGAAACTTGCAAATTTGGCGAGCCGGTTGAATTCGACGGAATACTGCTTTACTGTCATGCTGCCTTGCCGTAGTTGCACGGACTCGTTCTCCTTCTGAAGACATATGGGAGGGGGTATGAACTCCTCTTCAAATGCACCATGGAAGGTAGCCCATACAATCGCCTCTTCTTTATCGTCAACTGGAAGAGATCTTCGATGCACATCCCACCAATCGTGCGCATTCAAGCGAAGCTGTAGTTGGGCACATGCGACACGCTTCTGCTCGGATACCTCTAGAAGTTTGAAATAATTCTCAAGTTCGGCCAACCAATCTAGAGCCACAATTGGGTCCTCAGTCCCTTTAAATGGCATGTTATAGACCTTCTTGAAGTTACCAAAGTCGAAGGCAGTCATATCCTTCTTCCTTGGAGTTTGAGGTATCTCGACTTCAAGCACGGGTTGCTCCACCGGTGTCGCTGCTATTTCCGCAGACTGGTTGGAGGCAAAAGTCTGAACGATCTGTTGCAGGGTATCTACCTGCTTTTGTTGGACTGAGAATCGGACTTCTATATTGTCTTGGAACTTGATCTGTCACTCTTTCGCTCACTTCTCAGCCCGTTCATAACGAGCCTCCTTCCTCTGTTGGTTAGTCTCCAACATCCGCATCATTTGCTGAATGGGATCGATACGGGACATAGCTCGCTGGCTCCGAGAACTTCCCGATATGCCGGAGCTATTTTCTTAGGCTTGTGTCTCGTCCGGCGCTAGCACTGATGATTGTGCTTGTGCCATTCCTTCAAATGAAGGTAAATTATATCAGGATCATAATATATTATGGACTCATTGTATGAACGTATCTCATTTTATCCTAACGAGTTCAAGAGTTTGCACAGGGATTAAATCATTAAAGGAACTTTTCCAATACGAGAGTAAAGGAACTCAAAGCTGAGCTCTAATACCAATATGTCATGCCCCAATTTTGTAGAATCGATAATCATCCCCCGGGCGTGAAGCCGTGCGGGCCTAGGTTGCGCATCCGCACAAGGCTAAGGTATTTTGCATAGCGAGCACATATTCAATGTACGCAGATACATTGAAACACAAAGTTGAAAAAAGGAAAATTTCTATTTATTTATAATGAACATTTTTTATAAACTCTTGAACGAGTCAGAAGGTTACCGCACGAACTTACAAAAATTTGACACAAAATAAGATAGTTGTTCTGTACATTATATCCTTTACTAAAACTCAAAATAAGGGACCTCCAGGCGGGACAATGGCTTTTCCTCTAAGCTGTATTTAGTTTAGGTTGCTAGCTCCTAGCTTTAAGATGCTTCAAGAAAGGCACGATCAGGACGCGCCGACAGCTGGACTGGATTGGGCAGTGACTTCAGCTCCTCGCAGGATATCCTTGGTGCGGGGAACCTGTTTCAACGAGGGTCAATACATCGAAATGTACTGGTGAAGGCAAGCTAACCCAACTATACTAATCAACACGTTGTTTATATGAAGCATGCATATTATTGTGGTCTTTCTATCTTGCCTTAGTTCATTTGACAAGCAAACAATATATATAGAATTTACTGAAATAAACTTGCCACCGTTCGGTAGCTTTTACCTGCCCGTCTGAACCACCTGTATAATACTTACTGTAACGCTCCATAACCGCACGGTGCGTTACGCTGAGTCAGATTGAATGAGGCAATAGTTGGTTATATTTTAATTTGTTGGATTTGGGAACAAGTAATAATTTGAGTTGGTTTCATGTACAGATCGCTAGCAGAGTTCGATGGAAAACAGATGTTCATTCAGAGCAGTACTGAGATAACTGGATTAGAGCAATAATACCGTCTTTCTTAGTCCGATCGGTCGAATGATTTGGAGAGCACGGCCTGCTCGTACGGTCATACCAGTTGAGTAGATCGTGCTTTGCATCGGACCACGGGTTCAAGGGATCGGCCGTATCGGCAGGGCAGGATGCTTAACAGAATCAAACTTGGTGAGTGGGCTCTGTCCCTTCTCATCTACTCCTTCATGCCTAATAATATGGAACACACGTAAAGGATTGAACACTTGGACTGGAACTTAGAAATTACTACACTGTGGTGTGCATAGGGTGTACGTCATTTGCTTGGATAGATTTATGGCTTAAGTTAGTTTTCGCGATGGAAGGTTGAAGCTAGAATTGGATTATATTTGGGGCAATTGGAGAAACAGTTGAAATTATACATCTTTGTTGAAACATCGGGTAATTCGGGCAAGCGAGCGTGCATTCGTTCACGAGTATCACTTTGACACTTTGTCATGCAAAGCGTGCAGTTGTGGTTCAAAATCGGACAACTGTATCAGTGAGGGCATTGTGCCACTGTTGGGATATTGTGCCACAGGATTATTTTGAGCGAGGGGTGTTGCACCAATTAGAAATACTATGTCGAGAAGCAGCATTGTGCCTATAGGGATAATTTAAGATTTGTGCCTTGGGTTATATGTTGGAGAATGATTATGGATAATTGGTTGGATAGTTGGTTGGATGAGTCTAGGATCGTTTGGTGGGGCAAGAATGTTCGATCCTCTCGTCATACCTACTTGGTGTCTGCATTGGTCATGGACAACCTATGTTGCACGGGGTATGGTTTCCTCGAACAGGATAGACTCCAGAGCACCGGGACTGTTCGGCCATGAAGGAAACAAATGGTAACGTGCCTTGGGTGCAGTGCCGACCGTTCGATACGACCAGGCGGGCTAGCTACCAGTCTAGATCGGGTAGAACTATAGTTGATCAGTCCTTTATGGCTTGGCCAGTAACTTCATATAGATAAGAGTTGGTTTGCTTTACTTTGGTTTGGTTTATATTTCTCGTGTAGGCGGCGGCCACCTTGCCTCGGCAAGAGTGTGCATATCGAAGATTGGATTATAAGGCTTGGATTGAGGATAGATATTGAGACTTGGATGATGGTTCGATAGGTTTTTGTGTTGCTTGGGTTTGAGTATGACGGTTTGCATGCTAGTTTCCTTTTGAGTTAGATATCTTGTATATTTGCTTGAGTTGAATGCTTGCATGCATAGCCCGCTTTACAGTTTTCCTTAACATGTCATACCCTATGCCATGAAATAAATCTAGGATTCAACTAGAAAGATCACCATATAACTATTTACATTCACTATTGTACTTAGTGTCGGCTTAGATGAGTGGGTTACCCCGCTCACCAGTACGGCTGTGTACTGACCCATATTTGTAGGCATTATTTCAGGTACGCAGGTACAGTAGCACTGCTTGTATATACGGGACATAATGTATGAACGGTAAGTACCTTTGTGGGCTAGAGAAAAAGCAAGAGTATTACATCGCCTTTGTGGCATTTTATTTGGATCCTATCTAGAGCGTATACTCTGATGTATGCTTAGTACACAATACTTGACTTTCGCTACAACTTGGTCATTTCGATGATAACTTTGATGTTTGATAACATCGCCTTGTGCGAGCGCAACTCCAGGCTCGTACGGCATCACGTTCCGATAAGAACGATTGTCCTGCGGGAGTGCTGCAACGTGTTGATTCACGTTCAGCGGGGACGATCGATCTTACGGGAGATTGGGGCATGACATATTGGTATCAGAGCACCCGGTTCATTTTCTCGGACTTGGTCCTTCGCTTCATTACAAACTCTAAATAGCTTTCGCGTGTCGTTTAGCTCTTCGCTTTACTTGGTACCGTATTGGATATTTTATGCAATAAGTCTACATATTGCTGGTTGTGGCTGCATATTTTTTTTGTTGTGTTGCTTTTGTTGGTTTTTGGTAGATCGCTTAGCAACGTAGGGCGTTGTTACATTTTGTGCAGCAAGTTGAGAGGTGTGTCGTTGCTTTGGCTTGGCTTATCATTCGGGGAGTTTCTGGTTGCATCAGTGGATCAGTTGGTTGGTAGACGAGATTGGTTATGTGGCATGTTATGAGTAGAAGCATCGGAGGAGGATGGATCATTGTACGAGTTACTTGTGTGGCGTATTGTCTGAGCAGGTTTGAGTTGGCTTGGGGATATTAGGATAGCGTTGCACGAGTTGCTCGTACAGCAAATATGAGGAACAGTTGGATATTGGGTTAGATTTTATAAAAATAGATTGTTGCACTGGTTGCTTGTGTTGCGAAAGTATCAGACGGTTTGAGAAATAGTCGAAAGTATTGAAAATGAAATATGGCACAAGTTGCATAAGCGAGATTTACAAAAGAGTTAGATGATTAAAGCATTGGCTAAGTTTCATGTCAGACTTGAGATAAGGATGGCAGGATCACGCATAAGGGATGGTTTGAACGGATCTTAGATTAGTGCAAAGAAATTTTGATGCGAGTAGTAACTTGATTCAGATTAGTATATGGTATACCACATATTGAGTAAAAGCATTGGAATAAAGTTGGATAGACCTCAAAGAAATTGCCTCAATGGACATGGATAACAGGAATATAAGTTGGTTGGTGCACATCGGTTGAGTTAGGAAGAATAAAAGATGGGGCAAGCGAATATTGAGTTGAGCAATCGAGAACGGACTTGTTCAAATGGAAGTATCGTTGGACTTGAGAGATGGACAAGATCGGAATAAGCAATGGAAAGAGTGTTTAGAATTTGAAGGATTGAGGCAGACCAAGTATTGAAAATAAGTTGAGATCGATCAGATGGAAAGCCGAATATCAGAGTTTGCTTGCACAAATTGGAAGTTTGGTAGAGCATTCATGAATACAAAAAGACAGTTGAGCATGAGGAACGAACAGTTGGGATACGCTTGAGCGAGCGATGGGTGAATCAAAGGATAGCAAGCACGGACTACGAATTTTGGAAACACATTGGAGCTGTTGGTTGAGCAATGAAACACAATCTGGTTTGGAGGGACAATACGATGGTTTCACAAAAACTTAAGGGATTTTGGATATTGGTGCTCGGAAAGTTTGACTCAGGATTTGCGAAAGTAAAATTTGGTGAAATGGTGCAACAATGGTAGATGGATTCTCCGAAAGACATAAACGGGCATGAGGCAAGTCTAGTTGATGTTAAGTCTGATTGGAAGTTAACACTTGCAGTACTGAGGCAGATTAAGGCAACAAGTAAAGGCAACATGGATTTGAGATTTATGTTGGAACCGTGCACGAGTCGTTGAGAGGGTGTGGACTAATGGAACATAGAGAAATCAAGATAGGCTAAGGAATGGAACGAGAGCAAGGATTGTGGTAGATGGACTTTTGAAGATAGCTAAACTAGATAGCAACGTTGGAGTAAATCACTGTACTGCTCGAGCAAGTTGGACGTGCACTAAGAAATATGGCATACGGATAACAATTGGAGCAAGTCTATGGTTTCAGAAATTATTACAAGTGGTAGTACGATAAGTCGAACATGGCAGTTCGAAAAATTTGATAGATTCAAGACAGAATGGGGGATTGATGGAAGACAGTTTCAACGAGCGTAGTTTTCGATTTGTGGCTTGGATAGATAATAAGACTCTAGGTGGTTAAGCGGCATTTGGTTGACAAATTGTCAGAGGTAGTGCATGAAGTTCTTGGAGTCAAAAGTTCGTTCAGATGGAATGGTTGGATTATGGCTCAGATTTGCAGATGAGATATAATATGGTTCGTAGTAACTGTCCATTGTGATGACTTACAATTATCAAGCGTAGCTTCGGGACAGCTGAACCTAGCGACTTGACCGCCAAATCAGAGATGAATATTGTAGACCCATTGAACGACCCTTGCGGCGACGCATTTAGGAATGCGTCGAGGGTGGATGTGAGTAGTGTGTATTGGAGATTGGCCTAAGTGACTGAGTGTTGGATTTGAGAGACCCTTGGGATAGTCTTCAGCTGAAGATGCAGCCAGAAGATCGAAGCGATGATGGAAATGGCCTAAGTCAACTGATGAGATTCGGAGTCGCAGATTTTTGAAGATGGTATCGCCTCTGACTCGTCGTGCCCCAGAAGGGAATAGCATTCATATGAATTGACGACTGTGAAACTAGCTTGTAAAGTTAAAGCAACGGCTCATTCAGATCAAATTATTGCAATACTGGAAGGGACAGATGTGCCTCAGATCTACAAGATGCATCAAAACTTAGTCTGGGATGCGTGCTCGTACAGAAGGCGAAGGTGATATCCTGTGCTTCGAGGCAGTAGAAGCAGCACAAAGAACTATTCCATGCGCAACCTAGGAATTATGGCAAGTGTGTCCACGCTAAAATGGTGGCGGCACTATCCCTTTAGCGTAGCGACGAGATCTTCGTGGATCACATGAACCTCAATATAGATGTTTATCCAGTGAGGTATTAAGATTGAGGAAAAGGTGTTGGGCTGAGATGATCTAAAAGCAAAGTTTGATATTTGGGTAAGTCGCCTAGCTGGGATAGTATCAGTTATGATGATCGTTCGGTACAAGAGAAAAATATTTGGAGATAGTGCATGCAGAACAGGGTGCTAGTGTGGATTCAGAAATAGTTGGATGGATTGACTTGAAACATGAACTAATTTGAGTCAGGTGGAAAGATTGTCGGTGGGAAATTATCATAATTGAGGATAGCACTTGTGAGAATATGTTGGAATAAAAATCAGGATTGGTTCAATTGGGAGTAAAGCGAATGAATGCCTCGGACATAAAGATACCCTTATAACTTGTTCAAATTCACTATCGCTAAGCTCGACTGAAATGCATGTATTTCAGGGACACCTTAAATATGTATATGATCCAAAACTAAGCAATATAAGGAATTCGTATTGAGCTGCAAGGAGGATGTGAGAATACAAAATTTGTGCGATGCATTCAGCGCGAACAAAATACTGAATCGGGATCAAGAGAATGTGAGTTACATATAGTAGAGTTATGAATTGGACAGGCGACATGCGATAAGGAATAGAAACTGGTTTGGTTCGGGGACGAACCTGATTCTAAGTAGTATATTATATAATGCCCCACAACCGTACGGTACGTTACGCTGAGGGAAACAGATCGCTAGCGGAGTATTGATTTGAGTTGGTTTCATGTGCAGATCGCTAGCGGAGTTTGAGGAAAACAGATGTTCGTTCAAAGCAGTACTGAGATAGCTGGATTAGAGTGATAATGTCGTCTTCCTTAGTCCGATCGGTCGGATGATTTAGAGAGCACGGCCTGCTCGCATGGTCATACCAGTTGAGTAGATCGTGCTTTACATCGGACCACGGGTTCAAGGAATCGGCCGTATCAGCAGGGCAGGATGCTTAACGGAATTAAACTTGGTGAGTGGGCTCTGTCCCTTCTCCTCTACTCCTTCATGCCTAATAAAATGGAACACACGTAAAGGCTTGAACACTTGGACTGGAACTTAAAAATTACTATACTGTGTCATGTATAGAGTGTACGTCGTTTGCTTGGATAGATTTGTAGCTTTAGTTAGTTTTTGCGATGAATAGTTGGAGCTAGAATTGGATTATATTTGGGGCAGTTGGAGAAACAGTTGGAATTATACATCTTGGTTGGAACATCGGGTAATTCGGGCGAGCGAGCGTGCATCCATGCACGAGTATCACTTGGACGCTTTGTCATGCAAAGCGTACAATTGTGGTTCAAAATCGAACAACTGCATCTATGAGGACATTGTACCATTGTTGGGGCATTATGCCACGGGATTGTTTTGAGCGAGGGGTATTGCACAAATTGGAAACACTGTATTGAGAAGCTGCATTGTGCCTATGGGGATAATTTGAGATTTGTGCCTTGGCTATATGTTAGAGAATGGTTATGGATAATTGGTTGGATAGTTGGTTGGATGAGTCTAGGATCGTTTAATGGGGCAAGAATGTTCGATCATTTCATCATATCTACTTTGTGTTTGCATAGTTCACGAACAACCTGTGTTGCACGGGGTTTGGTTTCCTCGAACGGGATAGGCTCTGGAGCACCAGGACCGTTCGACCATGGAGGAAACAAATGATAACGTGCCTTGGGCGCAGTGACGACAGTTCGATACGACCAGGCGGGCTAGATACCAGTCTGGATCGGGTAGAACTATAGTTGATCAGTCCTTTATGGCTTGGCCAGTGACTTCATATAGATAAGAGTTGCTTTGCTTTACTTTGGTTCGGTTTGTGCTTCTCGTGTAGGCGATGGCCACCTTGCCTCGGCAAGTGTGTGCATATCGAAGATTGGACTATAAGGCTTGGATTGAGGTTGGATATTGAGGCTTGGATGATGGTCTGATAGGTTTCCGTGTTGCTTGGGTTTGAGTATGACGGTTTGCATGCTAGTTTTCTTTTGAGTTGGATATCTTATATATTTGCTTGAGTTGAATGCTTAACCTGCTTTACAGTTTTTCTTAACATGTCATACCCTATGCTATAAAATGAATCTAGGATTCAACTAGAAAGATCACCATATAACTGTTTGCATTCACTATTCTACTTAGTGTCGACTTAGACGAGTGGGTTACCCCGTTCACCAGTACGACTGTGTATTGACCCATATTTATGGGCATTATTTTAGGTACGCATGTGTAGTGGCGCTGCTTGGATATACAGGACATAATGTATGAACGGTAAGTACCTTTATGGGCTAGAGAAAGAGCAAGAGTATTACATCACCTTTGTGGCATTTTATTTGGATCCTATCGAGAGCTTCGCTGCATATACTCTGATGTGTACTTGGTACACAATACTTGACTTTCGCTGTAACTTAGTTATTTTGATGATAACTTTGATGTTTGACAACATCGTCTTATACGACCGCAACTCTAGGCTCGTACGACATCACGTCCCGATGAGAACGATTGTCCTGCGGGAGCACTACAACGTGTTGATTCACGTTCAGCGGGGACGATCGAGCTTACAGAAGATTGTGGCATAACACTTATCATGTCCTTTCCCGCCAAAAAGACACAAGTTAGCTTGCACAGGTTTAAATATATGAGGGGATCACTGGCATGATGCTATAAGGGAAGGTTCTAGTCTGGGATGGAATGACATGCAACGCAAGGAACAGGACGTCACAGGCCATTCCGTCCGATACAGGAGACTATCAGGAGTTCCGTCCAGATCAGATCGGTGCCAGTGCCCCAACGACTGTCCGAAGAAACTAAGACCTTGTGCACAAGTTGTCCGTGATCAGCATAGGTTGTTATCAATTGAAGCAATTTAGGGCAATTTCAGACACAGGACAGTAACAGGGCAAGATCTATTTTTGTATAGTCTTCCTGTTCAGTTTATTGCATTGCAGGATGAGTTCTATATATATCATAATTTAAAGTAGAAGTATACATTCTAACTTGTATTTATGCATATGATGAATATTCTAAACGAATAAGCATGCAATTAAGTAAACGTTCACAAGTTGATTGAAAAGCATATAAACTAAGTCTATTCCTTTTTATCTTGACATCTTTTAGTTATTACTTGGTATCATTTAATCGGAGCAAGCAAGAATACAAGATTTTAGATGTGAATACTTGGAAAAAGGGTCAACTAAATCGAATATAAGCCACTCACAAGTTGGTTGGAGAAGGAAAGGAAAGAGGTGCTTTAAGACTCCGCTCGCACGTCGCTTACTGCTCGTTCACCTGCATTGCCACGAACAGCTGATCAATACCTCTTTTACTCTTTCCAATCTAGGAATTAAAGTATAGTTCAACGAACGAAAATAATGAAATCCATCGAAACCATTCAAGAAAATGCAAACAAATTCGGAAACCAACTCAAAGCACGAAGGCACAAAGCGACAGCGAAAACTAGATAAGAAAACTTGCAGTGGAGAGGTCCCTCTTGACTCTGCCGCTAAGTCGATCCTGGGGGCATGGTCCACTGAATATGGAAATTAATTCTGAAGAAGCAAATCCATAATGAGGATAAGATCTTATTTCAATCTATCCCGATCGAATGATATCGACTTGTATTTCTTAGCCGCGCTTCCCGAAAAGGGGGAACGGGGGCACCACAGCTTACTAGGTGGAGTCTGGGTTATCCCAGAATTATATGCGTATAATAGGAATCCTCAGATCGAGCCATGTGCTAGCAGGGCTAGCCAAGCCATGAATCGCCGTATAGTACGTAGTATTCATGCACCTGTCCCTCGTAAGGCCACCGTGCTAAAATTGTATAGAACACATAGTGTAATATAATAGTCGGATATTGTCATCTACTAATGAGAATTTAGACAATATCCATGGGGGCCAGCCTATACACCCAAATAATTGTTTGGGGTGGCTAGTTAAGCACAATCTCGAAATTTTGTTTCTCCCAATGCTCTACATATTTTAGTTTCCTAGTTAACCCTACTACTACTGAAATCTCATGGCATGGTCACATGATATTTTTCTTATATATCGCACTGCAGTACAAACATGCTAGATACGAATCCACTTTGTCACTTGGCATTCCAATTTGGATTCACTCCAGTGTGATGCAACAATAAAACAAGTCCTATTCATGCTTGGAAATTGACTAAACCATTTTGTCCATACTTGGAGGAATCATATTATATCACATATCAGATAGTACGTAGATACCCCTCAGTGTAAACATGTAATATAATCACGTAGGAATACTTAGCACGTAGGAACACATAGCACGTAGTAAGTGTATCAACACGGATACAAATGGTCGAGTCAAGTCACCAATCACAGTAAATCACATGAGTTATATCACATTGCAACACATAATTCAAGTCATGCACATAGGTGGTGTAGTCACTTGGCGCATGGTTGAACTATACACATGGTCAGATTGGACGTATAGACGGGTTAGGCGCACAGGTGGGTCTAATACTCTCACAGTCATCAAGATTATACATATGAATCAAAAATCCAATAGAACATTCAAACCAAATCAATTCAATAAAATATGCAGGGACCGCATATGCACATGAAGATCAAGGCCGCATGAGAATCGGGGGCAGATGGAATATGAGACGCATAGACAGGCAAAGTCAATTCTTCGGGGCAAGTGCTAAGTGACGGACAATAAATACAAGTCAGAGAAGTGACTGATGTGACTTGATGTGATAAGCCAAAAAATGTCAGGGAGATAAGACAAAAGAATAAAAAGTTGTGCAGAGTTACAAAAGTCGTTCAGAGGCATGCGCCCAAAAGAAGAAACACATGGCTCATGGCCGCATAGTCTCTTGGCCGCATGGGCGCATGTAGTCTGGCCTTAGTGAATTCCCATGCATTCTGTCACGCCCCAGTCCCAAAAATACGTAGGACTAGGACACGTAAGCATGTCAGCCGCATGGATATGGCAACTTCAATATATTGAAACCAAATCCATACGTACGCTGTAATATGAATATCAATCCATAAGTGGTATAAACATATGTCACAAATCACAGGGTATAATCTAAATCTTATCCACAGAAAATCAAATATAAATGAATAACCAGCATTGATATAACTAGATCTCAACATAAGTATCTAAGGATGATAGTTGGATGGAACAAATTCACTACCAACTCGAAGGTAAAAGTAAATACAATATGAGGACAACACAACAAGCACAATATAAGATTACCAGCTAACAATCACGGGCTCGAAGAGAGGACATCCACGAAACATATATAATCATCCAAATCTGCGCTCCTGCAAAAACTCAAGAACAGATACACCTGGAAGGGGCCAGGTCCTCAAAGGGACGTAACAAGATACATAAAGCATATGCCAATAAAGTACTGAAATAAATATCCAATGTGTCACCTAACCGTCTAAGTGAATGCAGTTAAGAACAACTTTTCCCACAAGTGAGCTATCTAGCTGAAAACTGGGATTGGCATGACTCTCTCGGAGAACCAGGGACCTCAAAGGCACGTCGTCTTTTGAACGGCGGAGGCCCGCCAAGTAGTATAGGGATCATCACCGCCCGTATCTCCAGCGGAGCTTTCGGGTTACAGAAGGAAAAGTGTTAATGAGCTCAAATACGGTACTTGTTGTTCTCCCCTCCCCATGCTCTAAGCATGTCACATCCATGACACGATTTGGTTCATAGCCTATTCTTAGTACCCTAGCCCAATCCTGCAACCAAACAAAGACAAGGATGGGACCACCGTACTACAATAAGCTATGTCCCTAGACCTCTAATAACTGCTAAGTCTACTAGCATGCAAAGTTTCTAACAGCAGTTATTCCTAATGCACGGCCCACACGTATAGGAGGCCAAACCCTGCACGCCAGTCCGTGATCTATATGAGACTCACAACTCGTGGTAGAACTATGTCACGGCCAATGAACCTAAAGATGCTACATGATAATGGGGTAGTCTCATAAACAAGGTCAATGCAAATACATAACTAAAAACATATCGCGACGACACCGTCGCGCGCATTTTATATAAAAGTTAAAATAAATGAACTAAAGACAGGAAATAAAGATGCATGCAACATATGGAATATAAATAACAGTACAATGTCAAGGTATACTTGCCTGGCAAGAAGCTACAAAATATAACATCCAGATGTCCAATACACAGGACCAGAAGCTATGACCTCAGAACAAATGTCTCCGGATGCTGAAATAGATATCACCAACATTCCCAGAATAAGCAAAATAGCTAGAAAGCACTTCCCTTTCGTCCAATTTGGACACAGGGGCAAAACCGTAATTTTGGGTCAAAGTGGGGTCCACGTGTGGCCCACTTTGCACCGAAAAGTGTGTCAGAACCAATGGTCTCCAAATTCGTCCAACTTAGTGTCAACAAGTCCAGAACGATGATACGAACCCAACGAAACTTTCAGAATTGGATTTCGATGAGCCGATCACAAAATCGTTCTGGACTTGTGGAGCCGATCATAAAATCGCCCGTCAAGTGGAGCCGATCACAAAATTTTGGTCAACATTCTCAGAATCGAACCAAACTTGGGTCACAAGACCAGCGTATTGCTACAAGTCCGATGGCGTAAGTTTCATTTCGATCCGACGTGTATACACAAAGTTATGACGTGTTCCAGAACAGGCGGATACGGGAGGTTGTCGGCGGATACGCGTTAATTTTGGTGTGCACGCACATCCAAATCAACTTCTGCGAAATTCTGCACGTCCGTATCAACGACGCGCACGTTTCGGTGAAGACCGCACGCGACCAAGTCGTCCCATTTGGCGGGGCATACTCAGTTTCGGGTAAAAATGGGGTATTGGTTTTCCTATTTTTGGATCGTGGTTTCCGATAGCCACAAGACGCGACGCACCGAGCGGGTTGCACGGGCATCGAGAGGGTTACACAGTCTATACGTCACAACTGACGGAACGAAAAACGGAACAACGAGAAGAGAGAACAGGTTACCTGAACAGGGCTTCGAGGAACAGGGTTTCTTCGTGTCCGCGAGGCGACTCGGCTCGACACGATGCTGCTGTGTCCAGGTTCTGCTGTGTCCATGTCCGCTGTGTCGGAGCTAAGGCTACGCTGGGTTGAGGTGGCGAGGTTGCCGTGTCGCGGGGTCGACGAGGTCGGGGCTGGGGCTGCGGGCTCCGGTCCAGCACGATTGCTCCGGGGTCGGGCTCCGGTCAGGGAGGGGCTGAGAAGGGAGGAGGAGAAGGAGAACGGGGGTGGCTGCTGAGTTGGGGCGGAGCGGTGAGGGGGTGGTCGAGGGAAGTCTGGTCGAGGCGGAGGAGTTGGGGACGGGCGGTGTTCGTCGAGAGTTCGACGACTGGGGCTGCGGGATGAGAGGCGGATGTCGACGATGGTGGGGTCTGGAAGGGGGACGAAGGCGAGCGGCGGAGCGGGGCTGAGGGGAGGAGACGGTGGAGCTAGGCGATTAGGGTTCAGGCGGCCGACAGAGGGGATTTAATAGGTGCCTGAACAGTAAAGGCGGTGGGAATCCGATTAGGGTTCCGATTAGGATTTCGGGTCCGGGTCAGGTTCGATTCGGATCCGACCTGACCCGACCCGTTAAGGCTGGGTTTGGTCCGGTTCGGCTTGATAGCGGTTTAGGTCGGTTTGGTTTGTTTAAAATAAACCGGGTTCAGTCAGGGTTTATTTAGGTTTAAAAATACATTGGTTTTTAGGGCTTTAAAAATATTTTCGGAGTCCAATAAATTTCTGGAAATTTACCCTATATCCAGTTTTTCATTTTACACTAGAAAATATTATTTTAATAATATTTTTATATTAATTAATATCCACTAAAAATTATTTAATTACAAAATACCTTAGTTTAATTCCCGAAAATTATAGAAAAATTGTGAGAAAATATTTTAAAAATATTCTAAAAAATCAGGGGGCTTACAATCTACCCAACTTATAAAAATTTCGTCCTCGAAATTAA
This sequence comes from Iris macrosiphon, assembly GCA_036927795.1. Lineage (NCBI taxonomy): Eukaryota > Viridiplantae > Streptophyta > Magnoliopsida > Asparagales > Iridaceae > Iris > Iris macrosiphon. Next base: position 111,767,822 of record JAYESA010000008.1, on the reverse strand, counting down.
AATTAAGCCATGGTAGAAGGTCAAGGATGGTATAAGATTTGCATTGTTTAAAATGTAAGGCCAGGTTTAAAGGAGTGGGCGATGTTACGCGTTGCATATCCCGAAAAATCATGGGAGGAAAATTTGCATGAGCAAAAAAATAGATTTCTTCATGTGTCATGTCTAATAGTGTGGACACCTAAATGCTCTTTTGCATAAAAGTGCCCAACAATTGGAAAATTGTACAAAGATGAGGATTGGATGATGGGCACGTCTACGATAAGGGTGTGGAATTTGTAGGAAGGCAGTGACTAGTGAAGTGCTCTAATTATCGAAGCAATGGTAAGGTGCGCTAAGTGATACCATATTGTAAAACTAAATAAAAATATCGTGTTCTATTTCTAAGTGGATTCGAGCTAGCCTCAGTCTCACAATATAAGCCAAGTAAGTCTAATTCTTGGGTGAGGGGGTTTTACGATCCAGCCAACTTAAAACAATCTCGTCCTCAAAATTAAAATAAGGCACAATTTATTAATCCTTCATGTACATAAGGCAAGTCAATTGCAATATCCTTGCGATAATTAATATCCATCGCAATCACTTCAAGGTTAAGATGATCACTATTCCAATCAAAATTCAACCTATGGTTATCTCTTCTCACTTTCTCAAATTACCCACAGGCAAATTTAAATTAAACCCATATAACATCTTCAAGATTTAATACGCATATAAATTTGCCTCACGATCTCCAACTATTATAATTTCCTCTAGAAGTAATTCGAGTCCAATATTATTCCTATTTTCACTTATATTTTTTTGTATGCTTCAACTTTTATATTCCATTCACAACCTCAATATTTCCAATAGGTAGTCCAACAAAAATTTTAATTCTTAATTCAAATCATCAAATTGAAAAATAATTTAAATGCAGTCCACCAATGTTCAAGTCTGAAATTCTATATTTATCCTCCAAATTCAAATTGATGATTATACCTTCATTGTTCAAAAATTTAAATCATGCACTTAAGATATAAATATTGGGTCCTCAATATCAAGATTTTAAAATTTATTAATCCACATCATCTTAGTCATTCTTCTAAAATTCTCAAAATAAAAAATGGCTTGAACCTCTCCCAATCTAATCTTACTCGATCACAATCTAAAAGAAATTTCTCTCTAGTTGACAATGTACTGCTACCCAACTTAGAATTTATCCATCTATCACATAAGGCTATATACCTTAAGAAAATATTCCTTAATATATTTACTCATGTCATTCAATCCTCGAAACTTCAACGCCGATCATATCACATATGATATGTCCTTAATTACGAAAGAATAATTCTCAAGTATGTGATCGGCCTATGGGGTATATCTAGTACTCTCTGTGTATCAAACTTATACCAAGCACGAGGTTTCGTCTTTCCGAAATAAGGGAAGACGGAGATCAATAATAAAGAGTTCAAGGGCGAGGTAATAGAATAGAAGTATCGGGATCAAGGCGTTTAAAGAATTCAAATGGGAATTGTCAAGGCAGTTGTGGATTGAAGTCCTATTTTGGTAATTCCTATTCACATGCTCGTATTAGTACAGTTATGTAACGGATACGGTATGCTCAGACATATCTAGGGGGCAAGTACATTCGTCTACTAATCACTATATATCTTGATCCACGTAAAGTAGGTATACGAAGGGCGAACCAAGCACACTATGGTTGATCAGACCGTAGAACACTGATTCTGAAATGTATTAGTGTAGTACTCCAATAATACATGTCATGAACAAGCTCGATAAAGAATAAGCTTGCAAAACTAGGCTATAATAGCAGCATAAGTCAAGGTAGTACAGAAATTATAGATACGCTGGATTATGATGAGAGAAATTACAAACTAATTCAAGTTCACAAACAAAACAAAAATAAGACTCTACAGTCTCTCTAGTTGTCATACTACTCCTTATCTAAGTCGCTACTCGACCAAATAGGGGTACGGGTCTCTAATTTCTATATTCTGAATAAACACTGTAACCTCCGATTCCCAATTTCCGAAATAATTAGATTTTAATTTATTTTAAATACCAAGTTTATAAAATATTTCCTCCTTAAATTTTTGTATTAGATTTTGAACAATGTTTGATTGTAGAAGGTGATTTAAAATCTTTTATAAAAAAATCATTTTTCCTAAATGTCGCTTTCTCATAAAATAAATAGATAAATAATAATGATATGTAATACTCTAGCTTCGGATATTTATTTGCTTGAAATCATAAAACTATTTGTTTAACAAAATTATTTAACGGACTAGTTGTTCATAATAAATTTTCATATCCATTTTTGGAATAGTAAATAAATGAATTTCATATTTTCTAGGGTTTTTAAAAAATAGAATTAATTAGTAGCTAAATTAGAATCAGTTAGCCTTGGAAGCCTCTTAAAACATTTTCTTAAATTATATTTTCCAGTTTACCGTCTCCTATTCACACCCTCATTCTTCCCACATGAAAAGCCCCTTTATATTAAATCCTGGCCATTCATCATTGGGCCAATCCTCACCCTTTAGTCCACAACTCTCTCTCCCTATTTAAGTCTCTCATCACCATTCCCAAGAAATCCTAGCTAGCCCTCACAAATCCCCACAAGCCAACAAGCCATCACCACCATTTTTGTGTGCTCGTGTCCGTGTGTCCAGCATCACCGTGTCAGCCGTGTTGGCCTCGGGTCCGACCCCGGGTGTCCCACCGTATCCATTCATTTTCTGTGTCCAGATTTACAATATTATAACCAGATTTTCGTGTACGACACACCCGGACACAACCCCCACACCACAGTACACCACCCTCGTGTCCAACACCCGGACACGTCCGTCCCTGTCAGCCACCACACAACAACCATCCCCGTGTCCAGCTCCGGACACGATCCCACCCCCTGACACACACAGAACCCTAAACCTAACCTAACCTAGATCCCGTCGCCGCCGACGACTGGGACCTCCGCCTCCGCCGGGTCGGGTTTCCACCGCCGAGTTGAGCCGATTGATCCAGCCCCCGCCGAGTTCGACGCCGCCGCCGAGATCTCCTTCCGCTGAGTCGAGACGCCGGTTCCTCGAACCGCCGCCGCCGCCGAGACGAATGTCGACCGACGACCCGTCGTCGAGTTCCGCTGCCGCCGCCTCGAAGCCGCCGCTGCTCTCGAATTCCACGCCGCCGCCTCGAGTCGAACCCCACCGCGCCGACCCCGGCGAGACCTCCTCCGTCGATCGGGAAACCCTCAGGTGAAGACTTCCCTCTTCCTTTTCCTTTCTCCAGTTCTGTTCTCTCTGTGTTAAGTTAGTAATTAAGTAATAAATTAGTTAATTAATAAATTAGTTTAGATTAGTTAATTAATTACTAATCAGTTAATTATTTATTTATCAGTAATTATTTATTAATCAGAAATTAATTATTAATCAGTTAGTAATTATTAATTAATTAGTTTAGTATTTTCATATAATTAGTTTAGTATTTTCATATAATTAGTTTAGTAATTTCATGTAATTAGTTTAGTTAAATAAAATATAATTAGCTTTATTGCTCTTTATGTATGAAATTAGTTATTTTGTGTAAAATTTAGTTATGTATTATATATAAGGATTTTTTATTATGTAAATTAGTATATATATGTATATAACCGTATTTTGGCATAAATATATATATGTAGATTTATATTTCGTATTGGTATATGTATTGTAAGTATATACTAGTATAAATCCAATATGTATTTAAAGGATATATATATATATATTGTAAATACATTTAAATTGGTGCATGTATATATATATTGTAAGTATTAATGATAATTAATAATATGTGTATTTATATACGTATCCCTACTAGATGACCCTAGTTGACTAGTGCCATACCTGGCATGGCCCTGAGACCAGTATTTTTTGACTGTGTTAGTGTAGCATCTGATGCAAATGTGGTTTTGCTTGTGATATATTTTTAGGACTGTTGGTTCCTCCAGACGATACTCTGGGACAGGACATTGGTTTTACCAGCTAAGGACCCAAGGCGAGTACATTCTCTGATTAGTTTCTAATTTATGATATCTCCTATGTTCACTGTATCTAGTGTAAATATCCCTGTTCTTGACACGTTGGTTACACGGATTGGTATACACGGATCTCGTCATGAGATGTTATTCCTTATTTATGGTGTAGCTTGTACAAGGCTTGTTTCCTTGATATCTTGTGCATGTACAGACACTGATTCCCGGGGAGATTTGCTACCTTCCTAGGGAATCCCGTGCCATAGCGTACTATGATTGGATCTACTATACCAGTCGGGGGTTTGGGGAGTACTTTAGTGTAGATATGTGATCATACCCAACTTTATATGCACCATAGCTCACCCCACATCTCACGTCGGGTGCGGCCTGACCATTTACATGCTCCATAGCTGTTACGTGTGATTAGCCTGATCTCTACATGCATCATAGCTAACCAACGGTTAGCCTGACTTTATATGAACCATAGCTAATCACATGTAACCAGCCTGATCAAGTTCCCAAGCCGATCACATATTAAAGCTAATACTCACACACTTAGTCATAGGTTCCTTGCTCATGGACATATTGTTTCTTTTCCTGCAGTTACTTACAGTATTTCCAGTATTTCTTTTATTGTACATTTCTCGTACCTATACATGCGTCTGGTATATTTCCATCTAGAACTGCTACATAGTTTATGTCATTTATATAGAACTGCTATTTAGAGATGTACTTTGCTCCTTCCTGACTGGAAAATATTTTTTCCAGACTGTGACCTTAGTGGACTTGTTTCTGACACTTGGGGATTGGTTGTTACTAATTTCAGGTATGATTATTTTGTCAGTAGACTTGTGTTGTATTCTTTTGTTTCTTCAAATTCTTATCGTGCTGTAGTTGTGATTGAGTATGTTGTTCAATTTATAGTATTATCCGTGTCTCCTTATGGAGTTGGATACTAGTGTGAGATTATTTAGATAGTACTTGACCTAGACAGCGTTCTACCGCCGATGCTGCGGCGTAGGCTGGACGTACCCACGCTCTCGTGCCCCTAAACCGGGTGCGGGTTGTGACACGTTTTAGTGGTGGCCCATGCAGGTCAGACTTCGCTAGTTGTGCGATGTCGTAGTAGTGCGACGTCATAGTTGTACTACTACGTACCTGCTATAGAATATAGGACATAGGATACTAGGATGAGAGAGGATACTCAATCACAAAATTATTTGAGAGATTCCTGGGACGACCCCTTGAGAATCTTATTATAACTTCTAATTTTGAATCTTTCGTTTTGTTTCCGTCCGTCCTTACTCATTGATATTGAATTTGATTATTTTTGATCAATTATTAAAATTTGAATCTTGGTATCATTGTTGAGTTTGATTCTTGTTGACCAGTTATTAAATTTAATTCTTGGTATCGTTGTTGAATTGATTTCATATCGAGATGAATTTTACGGGCTAAAATTTACGGTATCATCTGATGACATATGTTGATAAGGACAGTGAGAAAGGTAAAACGTCTACTTTGGTTATGGAACCTAGAGTTTATCGCAGCCATATTAGCTGTCGTGACGAGAACGTAGGAACCTAACTTGGATGCACATACTTTAGTTATGAGATTTAGAGTTTCTCGCAGCCATACCGGTTGGCGTGACGAGTATTCTAGATGACATGATTATAGGGTTGCATACCTTAGTTACGGAACCTGTCGTTTATCGCATCTATGCTTACTGGCGTGGCGAGGATTCTGTATGTCATGATTTCTGACAGACGTGTATGATTATCAGGTTGTATCTTAAATTGGTTCTTAAAGTATCATCTCAAGACTTATCTATTTATGTTATTCCAGGACTTTGTTCCATCGCTTCTTTTCTTTACTAGCAGTAAAGATATCTTCCGTCCTTGATCCAGTTCCTTTTTGAGCTTATTTTCTTTGAGGATTCCTTGTTAGTATGATAATTAGTGACTTGCAATTTTGGTTGTGTCTTGTATTAGTTTGACTGAGTGTGACTTGTGAGTTTGTAAGTATTTCTAGTTGGACATGTGAGCAGTAGACTTTAATCTAGAGTTATCCATAGCATAATACCTTGTAACAATGGTTCTAGGATAAGTGTCATTATAGTACTATAAGTAGAAGGAGAGTATAGAGTATCAGTGATAGTTCTCAGAGTTAGTATCAGAGTCAATTACCCGTCTTGGATAATCATGATTATGTAATTGAGAGATCTATGTAAACAATTAGGTATCAAGAAAATTGTGTTAAGAATTAATGGAGCATGATGTTCAATTTGATGATTGATATCGGAAGTGTTAAGGGTAAGGAAATATATACGCATAAAGTTAATGAGGTGTCATGAGTAGAGAAATATCGGAATTGGAAAGGAAAATGGTGAAACGTATCACAGATTAGTTTAACAAGCTATAAAAGGTTAAAGGAAAATACATATACATCAATTGAGATGAGAACCATATACTTGCCCATGAGAGTAAAGAAACATGAGTGTTATAGAAGATACATGTAATCATGAGTTATAATAAGCTTGAAGAGATGATCCATTAATGAAGCTAGTGATATAATACCAAGAGTGATAATGGTTCTATTTCGAGGGTTAGTCGAGAATGACGCTCAAAACAGTAAGCACTCTGCGTGATGATAATCGAATGATATACCAGTTAATATAGATTGAAAATCATGGAAGAAAATACATGTGATGATAACCTTGATCATTGGAGGTAATAGTACAAGTGATTCGGGCAGTACAATTTAGTACACAGTTGTAGACAATAGAGGTATTGAATGCACCTCGAGTATTAGAGACCGTGAGTACTTATATGTATAATTGTGGATTTATAAATTAAAGAGTGGAAATGAATTTTTGCTTTGAGAATTATTGAAGAGTTGAGATTGTATCATTAAAATTTTGAGGATTTTAAATAGTGATTCAATAAACATGGTCAAGGCTACAAAGATTTTAGAAGTGATTAAAATTTCTATTCCGATGTTGAGTTCTGACTTTGAGGAGGTATATGCAATTTATTTTTAAGTTGATCGAGAAGATAAACCTTGACGATTATTGGAGGATTAATGTTAGGGTAGATAAGAGATAAATATTAATATATGAGTAGATGATATACATGTGTAAGGATCTGATGACTTGAGCATGATTGAGATGGCACCGCAGACTGACTAGGGTGTCCATCTAAAGTTGTATCGGAAAGAGCAGTACTTAGTATGGTGTTATACTTGGTGTGCATTTGAGTGATAAGAATAGTATGAACAATTGTAGTAGGAACGGGAACTGACAGAGAGTATGGTACTAAAGAGGTAGAGGTATCAAACTTGGATGCATTATTGAACCATGGTTATATTATAGGTTCTTGGTATCAGATTTTGGTATTTATAAGCAGGTGTATGCAATGAGGATGTAATCATGGGTGTTGTGAACTAAAGGTTAGTTGATAAGGATATCAGTGTACAGGAATAGGAATTATTTAGTGAATGTGCTAGAGTTAAGTGTTTGTTAGAGCTAGTAGATACTACAAGTAATATGTTAGCAGGTTCTTTCTTCCCTCCTGATGTTCCTTTTTTCGTCTTTCGATTGATTGATTTCCTTAGTATTGTAGTTCATATGCATGATTTCTTGTTAGAATATAACTAGTAGTGCACCTTAACAGAGACTGAAATACCATGACAAGACACATGACCTATATTTTCTTAAATTGCATGGCTGTAGGTAGAGTTTTCTTAAACCATAATTTTGGGGTTTTGACCATAGCAAAGATCTATGACGAGGTTATGACTGACAAAAAGAGACAAGAGGATTAAATTTGTGGATGAGCATTAAATTTAAATAAAGAATTTAGGGGTTGTTATAACGGAGTTGATGGATCATTGATTTAATAAAAATTGGGGTATGATTGAAATTCGAGAATAACATTAACTTAAATGGAGAGTTAAGAAATTCACAGGGCAAAATGGAGGATTTATTAATCTTAGGAAGGTCTTGATATGATTAAATTGATTATTAAAATTTGAGAAAAATTGGAGAGATTATCATTTATCTATTTGATTGCAAGATAGAAATTTAAAATTTTATATTATGAATGTTGCATTGAAGATTCTGAAAGTATTGCATCGTTGAGTATTTGAGGAAAAAGGGAATCAGGAAAATAAAAATCGTTAATGGAATAGTGTCGAATTCAATTCTCGGGATGAGGATTTAGATTTGAATAAACATCAGTTGAATTGAGTTAGAGGAGTAAGATGATTGATGAGTGTTTAAAAATTTAAATTTTGGGATACAGATTTTTTTTAAGTATTATAAATATATATATTGATTGGAATTCAATTGGAGGATTGGACATTAAAATCCTTGAGTAATTAGATACGAACTTAAATTTTGGAGGAGATTATGATAAAAATCTGAATTTGATTTTAAAACTTAAAGATTTTCCGGAATATGATGATATAGAATTTTGAAAGGTTGTGAAATAACGATATGGAATTAGTTCATGATTATTTGGTTGAAATTTAAATTTTGATAGAAATAATATGATGAGTAAAGGCAATTATTGAGGATCCTAAATTTCGAGGACGAAATTTTTCTAAGGTGGATAGACTTGTAACCTCCGATTCCCAATTTCCGAAATAATTAGATTTTAATTTATTTTAAATACCAAGTTTATAAAATATTTTCTCCTTAAATTTTTGTATTAGATTTTGAACAATGTTTGATTGTAGAAGGTGATTTAAAATCTTTTATAAAAAAATCATTTTTCCTAAATGTCGCTTTCTCATAAAATAAATAGATAAATAATAATGATATGTAATACTCTAGCTTCGGATATTTATTTGCTTGAAATCATAAAACTATTTGTTTAACAAAATTATTTAACGGACTAGTTGTTCATAATAAATTTTCATATCCATTTTTGGAATAGTAAATAAATGAATTTCATATTTTCTAGGGTTTTTAAAAAATGGAATTAATTAGTAGCTAAATTAGAATCAGTTAGCCTTGGAAGCCTCTTAAAACATTTTCTTAAATTATATTTTCCAGTTTACCGTCTCCCATTCACACCCTCATTCTTCCCACATGAAAAGCCCCTTTATATTAAATCCTGGCCATTCATCATTGGGCCAATCCTCACCCTTTAGTCCACAACTCTCTCTCCCTATTTAAGTCTCTCATCACCATTCCCAAGAAACCCTAGCTAGCCCTCACAAATCCCCACAAGCCAACAAGCCATCACCACCATTTTTGTGTGCTCGTGTCCGTGTGTCCAGCATCACCGTGTCAGCCGTGTTGGCCTCGGGTCCGACCCCGGGTGTTCCACCGTATCCATTCATTTTCTGTGTCCAGATTTACAATATTACAACCAGATTTTTGTGTCCGACACACCCGGACACAACCCCCACACCACAGTACACCACCCTCGTGTCCAACACCCGGACACGTCCGTCCCTGTCAGCCACCACACAACAACCATCCCCGTGTCCAGCTCCGGACACGATCCCACCCCCTGACACAAACAGAACCCTAAACCTAACCTAACCTAGATCCCGTCGCCGCCGACGACTGGGACCTCTGCCTCCGCCGGGTCGGGTTTCCACCGCCGAGTCGAGCCGATTGATCCAGCCCCCGCCGAGTTCGACGCCGCCGCCGAGATCTCCTTCCGCTGAGTCGAGCCGCCGAGATCTCCTTCCGCTGAGTCGAGACGCCGGTTCCTCGAACCGCCGCCGCCGCCGAGACGAACGTCGACCGACGACCCGTCGTCGAGTTCCGCTGCCGCCGCCTCGAAGCCGCCGCTGCTCTCGAATTCCACGCCGCCACCTCGAGTCGAACCCCACCGCGCCGACCCCGGCGAGACCTCCTCCGTCGATCGGGAAACCCTCAGGTGAAGACTTCCCTCTTCCTTTTCCTTTCTCCAGTTCTGTTCTCTCTGTGTTAAGTTAGTAATTAAGTAATAAATTAGTTAATTAATAAATTAGTTTAGATTAGTTAATTAATTACTAATCAGTTAATTATTTATTTATCAGTAATTATTTATTAATCAGAAATTAATTATTAATCAGTTAGTAATTATTAATTAATTAGTTTAGTATTTTCATATAATTAGTTTAGTATTTTCATATAATTAGTTTAGTAATTTCATGTAATTAGTTTAGTTAAATAAAATATAATTAGCTTGATTGCTCTTTATGTATGAAATTAGTTATTTTGTGTAAAATTTAGTTATGTATTATATATAAGGATTTTTTATTATGTAAATTAGTATATATATGTATATAACCGTATTTTGGCATAAATATATATATGTAGATTTATATTTCGTATTGGTATATGTATTGTAAGTATATACTAGTATAAATCCAATATGTATTTAAAGGATATATATATATATATTGTAAATACATTTAAATTGGTGCATGTATATATATATTGTAAGTATTAATGATAATTAATAATATGTGTATTTATATACGTATCCCTACTAGATGACCCTAGTTGACTAGTGTCATACCTGGCATGGCCCTGAGACCAGTATTTTTTGACTGTGTTAGTGTAGCATCTGATGCAAATGTGGTTTTGCTTGTGATATATTTTTAGGACTGTTGGTTCCTCCAGACGATACTCTGGGACAGGACATTAGTTTTACCAGCTAAGGACCCAAGGCGAGTACATTCTCTGATTAGTTTCTAATTTATGATATCTCCTATGTTCACTGTATCTAGTGTAAATATTCATGTTCTTGACACGTTGGTTACACGGATTGGTATACACGGATCTCGTCATGAGATGTTATTCCTTATTCATGGTGTAGCTTGTACAAGGCTTGTTTCCTTGATATCTTGTGCATGTACAGACACTGATTCCCGGGGAGATTTGCTACCTTCCTAGGGAATCCCGTGCCATAGCGTACCATGATTGGATCTACTATACCAGTCGGGGGTTTGGGGAGTACTTTAGTGTAGATATGTGATCATACCCAACTTTATATGCACCATAGCTCACCCCACATCTCACGTCGGGTGCGGCCTGACCATTTATATGCTCCATAGGTACGTGTGATTAGCCTGATCTCTACATGCATCATAGCTAACCAACGGTTAGCCTGACTTTATATGAACCATAGCTAATCACATGTAACCAGCCTGATCAAGTTCCCAAGCCGATCACATATTAAAGCTAGTACTCACACACTTAGTCATAGGTTCCTTGCTCATGGACATATTGTTTCTTTTCCTGCAGTTACTTACAGTATTTCCAGTATTTCTTTCATTGTACATTTCTCGTACCTATACATGCGTCTGGTATATTTCCATCTAGAACTGCTACATAGTTTATGTTATTTATATAGAACTGCTATTTAGAGATGTACTTTGCTCCTTCCTGACTGGAAAATATTTTTTCCAGACTGTGACCTTAGTGGACTTGTTTCTGACACTTGGGGATTGGTTGTTACTGATTTCAGGTATGATTATTTTGTCAGTAGACTTGTGTTGTATTCTTTTGTTTCTTCAAATTCTTATCGTGCTGTAGTTGTGATTGAGTATGTTGTTCAATTTATAGTGTTATCCGTGTCTCCTTATGGAGTTGGATACTAGTGTGAGATTATTTAGATAGTACTTGACCTAGACAGCGTTCTACCGCCGAAGCTGCGGCGTAGGCTGGACGTACCCACGCTCTCGTGCCCCTAAACCGGGTGCGGGTCGTGACAAACACTATCTTCTTATGCAGTCTAAAGTTGTGTCATCATATTCCACTTCATCAATGGGTCAATAGGGCTATGTGATACTAGGGTGTGAGGTATACTACATAACTTATAACAATTGAACTACTATTGTAATTGTCTTAAGGATACCGTAGAAGCTCCTCTTAAGGTCTACGAAAAGGGGTCTTGGTACGGATTAGGTATCCTATTTATATAGGTAGTGGTCATCCTAAGTCTTAGTCATAGCGCTTATAGAACAAGTGTCAATAGTAAGGATAGAAGAGTTACTGACCGTTTAAGGGGAAAAGGGATCTCGCTTGTATCGAGGTGAGGGTACAAATTACGTGATTTAAAAACTAAGGGTTAATCATCGGTCACAATCTACAAAAACAACTCAACTATCAGGTTCTAGCTACAAGGTACATAATTCAAAATTCAAGATTACAACTATGACTATAGCAAACTATATATCCTATCGTAGAGTATAATCACTTGGTCTATGATCAGAGGTGGCAGGTGGCACGAGTTGAAAGATAAAGAGAAGAAACGTAATTAGTCGTCGCAAAATAGCGAGCGCTATGGTCGCAGGGGAACAATATATAAAATTAAGATAGAGGGCTCTAGATAGCATCATGGTTCTCTAAGGGGATGGTATGCTAGTTGCTATGTTTGAGGTATGATTAGGAAAATGTTCTATACATTGCTCTTGGCTTTCTAAGGTACTGCCTGCTTATCTCAAGACAAGAACCTAAATTTAGTTCTCCAATAATTATCTAACTGCGAAGGTTAGGTTCAGTCCTAATGTTCGATATTTGTTCTCCATTGGTTCCTCAATACTAGGGTCAAACATTAGGGTCAAATCACTAACTAACTCTAGTAGTGTCTATAATACTCTCAAGTCCTCATAATACATCAGGGGTAATGGTAAACCAATTCTAGAGATAAGGAATTCTAGGATTCACTAGATATTCTAAGCTTAGTGGTGTGTTTATATTCTCATTGTATTCTTAATAGGTGTACTACCCTAATTATCATCCTAATAACAGGGGTTCCTATATTCTTAGCAGAAGGCTATACTCAAGGAACTATTAGGGAAGTACAGGAATCAAGCAGGATACAATTGTTCGAATAGAACAGATAGGAGGAAGATGAATCATAGTCAATTGTGGATGAGATCCTATACTCTAGTCCTAGGTGCAGGCTTGTCCGGTACAGTAACGTAACCAAGACAATATGCTCTCGACCTGCATGGGCCACCACAAAAACATGTCACGCCCAGTCCCAAAAATATGTAGGACTAGGACACGTAAGTATGTCAGCCGCATAGATATGGCAACTCCAATATATGGAAACCAAATCCATACGTACGCTGTAATATGAATATCAATCCACAAGTGGTATAAACATATGTCACAAATTACAGGGTATAATCTAAATCTCATTCACAGAAAATCATATATAAATGAATAACCAGCATCGATATAACTAGATCTCAACATAAGTATCTAAGGATGATAGTTGGATGGAACAAATCCACTACCAACTCGAAGGTAAAAGTAAATACAATAAGAGGACAACACAACAAGCACAATATAAGATTACCAGCTAACAATCACGGGCTCGAAGAGAGGACATCCACGAAACATATATAACCATCCAAATCTGTGCTCCTGCAAATACTCAAGAACAGATACACCTGGAAGGGGCCAGGTCCTCAGAGGGACGTAACAAGATACATAAAGCATATGCCAATAAAGTACTAAAATAAATCCAATGTGTCACCTAACCGTCTAAGTGAATGCAGTTAAGAACAACTTTCCCCACAAGTGAGCTATCTGGCTGAAAACTTGGATTGGCATGACTCTCTCGGAGAACCAGGGGCCTCAAAGGTACGTCGTCTTTTGAACGGCGGAGGCCCGCCAAGTAGTATAGGGGTCATCACCGCCCGTATCTCCAGCGGAGCTTCCGGGTTACAGAAGGAAAAGTGTAAAGGAGCTCAAATGCGGTACTTGTTGTTCTCCCCACCCCATGCTCTAAGCATGTCACATCCATGACACGATTTGGTTCATAGCCTATTCTTAGTACCCTAGCCCAATCCTGCAACCAAACAAGGACAAGGATGGGACCACCGTACTACAATAAGCTATGTCCCTAGACCTCTAATAACTGCTAAGTCTACTAGCATGCAAAGTTTCTAACAACAGTTATTCCTAACGCACGGCCCACACGTACAGGAGGCCAAACCCTGTATGCCAGTCCGTGATCTATATGAGACTCACAACTCGTGGTACAACTGTGTCACGGCCAATGAACCTAAAGATGCTACATGATAATTGGGTAGTCTCATAAACAAGGTCAGTGCAAATACATAACTAAAAACATATCGCGACGACACCGTCGCGCGCATTTTATATAACAGTTAAAATAAATGAACTAAAGACAGGAAATAAAGATGCATGCAACATATGAAATATAAATAACAGTACAATGGCAAGGTATACTTGCCTGGCAAGAAGTTGCAAAATGTAACGTCCAGATGTCCAATACACAAGACCAGAAGCTATGACCTTAGAACAAATGTCTCCGGATGCTGAAATAGATATCACCAACATTGCCAGAATAAGCAAAATAGCTAGAAAGCACTTTCATTTTGTCCAATTTGGACACAGGAGCAATACTGTAATTTTGGGTCAAAGTGGGGTCCACGTGTGGCCCACTTTGCACCGAAAAGTGTGTCAGAACCAATGGTCTCCAAATTCATCCAACTTAGTGTCAATAAGTCCAGAACAATGATACGAACCCAATGAAACTTCCAGAATTGGATTCCGATGAGCCGATCACAAAATCGTCCGTCAAGTGGAGCCGTGGGGCCTACGATACGCAATTTTGGTCAACGTTCTCAAAATCGAACCAAACTTGGGTCACAAGACCAGCGTATTACTACGAGTCCGATGGCGCAAGTTTCATTTTGATCCGACGTGTGTACACAAAGTTATAACGTGTTCCAAAACATGCGGATACGGAGCGTTGTCGACGGATACGCGTTGATTCCGGTGTGCACGCACATCCAAATCAACTTCTGCGAAATCTCGCACGTCCGTATCAACGGCGCGCACATTTCGGTGAAGACCGCACACGACCAAGTTGTCCCGTTTGGCGGGGCGTACTCAGTTCCGGGTGAAAATGGGGTATTGGTTTTCCTATTTTTGGATCGCGGTTTGCGATCGCCACAGGACGCGACGCACCGAGTGGGTTGCACAGGCATCGAGAGGGTTACACAGTCTATGCGTCACAACTGACAGAACGGAAAACGGAACAACGAGAAGATAGAACGGGTTACCTGAACAGGGCTCCGTGGAACGGGGTTTCTTCATGTCCGCGAGGCGACTCGGCTCGACACGATGCTGCTGTGTCCAGGTTCTGTTGTGTCCGTGTCCGCTGTGTCGGAGCTAGGGCTACACTGGGTTAAGACGGCGAGGTTGTCGTGCCACAGGGGTCGACGAGGTCGGGGCTGGGGCTGCGGGCTCCGGTCCAGCACGGTTGCTCCGGGGTCGGGCTCCGGTCAGGGAGGGGTTGAGAAGGGAGGAGGAGAAGGAGAACGGGGGTGGCTGCTGAGTTGGGGCGGAGCGGTGAGGGGGTGGTTGAGGGAAGTCTGGTCGAGGCGGAGGAGTTGGGGACTGGCGGTGTTCGTCGAGAGTTCGACGACTGGGGCTGCGGGATGAGAGGCGGAGGTCGACGATGGTGGGGTCTGGAAGGGAGACGAAGGCGAGTGGCGGAGCGAGGCTGAGGGGAGGAAACGGTGGAGCTAGGCGATTAGGGTTCAGGCGGCCGGCAGAGGGGATTTAATAGGTGCCTGAACAGTAAAGGCGGTGGGAATCCGATTAGGGTTCCGATTAGGGTTTCGGGTCCGGGTCGGGTTCGATTCGGACCCGACCCGACCCGTTAAGGCTGGGTTTGGTCCGGTTCAGCTTGATAGTGGTTTGGGTCAGTTTGGTTTGTTTAAAATAAACCGGGTTCAGTCAGGGTTTATTTAGGTTTAAAAATACATTGGTTTTTAGGGCTTTAAAAATATTTCCGGAGTCCAATAAATTCCCGAAAAATTATCCTATGTCCAATTTTTTATTTTACACTAGAAAATATTATTTTCATAATATTTTAATATTAATTAATATCCATTAAAAATTATTTAATTACAAAATACCTTAGTTTTAATTCCCGAAAATTACAGAAAAATTGTGAGAAAATGTTTTAAAAATATTCTGAAAAATCAGGGGGCTTACACATTCAAGGTACAATACTTCCGACTTCAGAATGCATGCATAGAGCAGACATGCATCCAACAAGATGAGCGCATGCTAGAGGAGCACACGTTGCTAGGCTGCATGGTACTCCATCATCCCAGAACTACAACTTCGGCCATGAAAAAGCTCCAAGAACCCAAAAACTTGTTTCCTTCATAAATTTTTTATTTTATCTCCAAATCAAGTGAACCAAAAGACAAAATGTCTGAAATGGAATGCTCTATCACCTGGGAAGACTGGTTTTCTAAAATACCATGTTTTAATATATCAAAACCATGAAAAACTTATGGAACACATGAAAACCCTAAACTAAAAATGTAGATCTACTCACATCCACTCATCAAAACCAAAAATTCTAAACATTAAAAGTGTTTAGAATCATAATGTACACATATCAGACTAATAAAAAGCAAAAAAAGAGCAATGATTAAAATCTAAGAGTTTCACCATATCATGCAAGGTGAAGAATGAGGAGAATTGAGAGAATAATGGAAGAGAGAGAAAGAAGTTATGTTATATAGCTAGGATTTGAGGTTTAGACCATGGATTCTCTCATAACTTGAACCAACCCATAAAATAAATCATGAACCATACTAAACCAAAGAATGAGTCTAGTCTCCATGCAACCTAATAAATTTATAAGCAAGAAATAATATGTCCCAAATACGTATATCGGGAACAGGGAGTGACAGGACGTGACAGTTCTCCTCCACCCAATGTTCTATCCTACAATCATAATCAATTTATTATCTTATTTAGAACTTTCTTTCTTGGCTTGGATAGGTATCTCAATCTGTATACCAAAGGTAATACAAGATTATGAGAATATAAACCAACAAGCAAGTTTCCATCCATTAGAATACATGCATGTAAGTATCTCTATACGTGTCAAATTTCACGTACTACAAGATTACTTCTTAATAGGATATTCAAACAAATGAAACATATGATAGAATTTGAGTCTTTACTTCAGATAGCAAGCTTCATGTAGTATGAGTATACAACTCACCATAAAAATCTATTTATTAAAAAAAGACAGAACAACTGGATTTAATATTTGTTACACTTGCATGTCAAGGTCTATGTATTCTACGCTTTCAAACTTAGACAAGTCGACCCCTAACATATTTAGAGTTATCGAGAGGCAGTCTTTAGTATATATAAAAATATATGTTAGGGTTTAGTATGATATAAATGTGTTTGATTCAAAATTGAGTTATCTCTTAAAATTCTTAAGATTTTCAGCGGAGTCTTCTTTGTATTTGAGCTCCAAACACAATAATATAATTCCACCCGGAATAACTCTTCGTAGAATACCTTGGTTCAATGCCCTTTCGGTGGAATAACTCAACACTGGATACACGTAGTTATATTCAAGCAATAAAGACATAAGTATTAAGAAGAATGAATTTCTTCTTACCTTGGCTACTTAGCCATAACGTTAAATTTTCTCGACTATTCTTCGAACAAGAAGAACACACAAATTAGAAGCATACAAAAATCAAACTGAACTTATATACATGATAATACTTGAACCAGTAGCACTAACACATCACAAGAAGGTTTACAAAGTGTTTGTACCTTGCTAGAATCAATCTTTTAAATTATTTAGACATCAATAAATTTATAATATACATACCTGCCTATATTATGAATTTTGATACCTGCCAAGCATAAGTAAGAAACTATAGAATTTAATACTAAATTCTAACATGTAACCCTCATGTTGCACAGATTATAACTCCTATCATATAACCAAAATACCATCATATCATATATATTCAGAAAGCTTATCGAATCCTCTAAGTATAATATATATATATATATATATATATATATATATATATATATATATATATATATATATATATATATATATATATATATTTCAATTTTAACGATGTTTAGTAGATCAAAACTTGTTCGGAAAAACATTGCGTACTGGATTCTAAAATTATATTCCAGACTTCAACGTCTGCGGTACGCGGCCAATAGCTTCTATCATATCAATCCAATACTAGCATATCATATATAGTTTGAAATCTTATCGAATCCTCTACAATTTTTGTTTAGACATAATTAAATTTTGATAATGTTTAATAGATCAAAACTGTCCTACAAAATACTGTGTACAAAGGTCCATAATTCAATTCCAGATTTACACCTTTGTGGTACACGGCCAATAACTTTTATCGTATCAATCCAAATACTATAATATCATATATGGCTGGAAAGATTATCGAATTTTCTATGAAACACGTTTACACATATTTCGAATTTGACAAAAGTTTAATAGGTCAAAACCAGGTCAGAATAATACTGCACAGTGGGAACAAATTAAGCACATATATTTTAAATTCTAATTCGTGTCTAATACTCCTATATGTGTGTCACCTTAACGAATAATTCTTAGAATCATGGTCTAAACAACATATAATTAATTCAACATTAATCCATAATAAAAGCTTTATTTTGAATATTAGAAATAAAACAAGAACAAAATAAAAAAATATATATAATTAAGAATTGTGTAAAGGAAATGAGGACTTGCCTTTGTCTTCTAGGTTTAAATTTTTTTGTAAGGATGGAGGGTTAGGTTTAGGGGAGGTAGGAGGGTGGTAGGATGAAGGGTGAAAGATGAAAGGGTTAAACGCCTTTGTAAGAAAAGAAATAACATAGATTTTATATATAACTAATTTCTTATATAATAAACTATTACACCCTTCTTATCCATCTAAGATATTTCAAGCAAGAACCAAAACCAAATGAAACCACAACCATTCCTTATTGGCCGGCCATACTTGGGGGAAGAGGTGGCTTCCTAAGGAAGCTAAGTGATATAATTGGTTAAGGGTTAGTTTGATCATTTTTTTATGTAAAATTAATTAGGGTTATAATTAAACCAATTTATCTCCAAATCAAATCTAATTCTTTACATTAATCAAATCCTAATCCATGAACGATAAGGCACACAAATAACACCTCTAATAAAAATATTAAAAATTTATATAAAACAAATAATAATATTATATTAAAAAAATTGAAAATCCAAAAAAATATAATATTAAAATAATAAAATAATTCGTAAAACTATTTTTTTCTCAAATTTGTATTTCCATATAAATAATAGTAATAATAATAATAAAATTTAAAAATTACCATGACAAGTATACCGACATCGATATATCAGTTGTATACAAACAATCACCAAAATGTGCCAAAACTTCCTAGCATACAAAATTCCTATAGTACCGGTATATCGACAACTTTTGTCGCCTTAACAAAAAATTTTAGATACTTATTATTGAGAATAAAAGTGTATGACAGAACAATCAAAAGCCAACTAAAGGAGAAAAAAGAGAGGCAATTGTTATAAACACTAAAAAAATGTATGAATGCAACATATGTTATAGGACAACACCAATATGTTAAAACATTATTAGGGGTAACATACTAAAGTGTTAGGGGAAACACAACACCAACACGCATTCCTCCTTCTCAAATATTAACCCACACTCATCCTACTCTCTTTCTTCTTCCCTCTTCCTCTTCCTCTTCCTCTTTCTACTCTCATTCTTTTGTCTTATTTGAAATTATTTCTAAAGTTTCAAACTTTATTAATGAAATTTCAAAGCTTTATAATCGAAAATCTTATTTGGGACGACAAAAGAACTGTCAAAATTTTGTCAGTCATAGATATGCACAAAACTATGAAAATTTTGTTAAGTGTAAGCATTGTTAAGACGGCCAAATAAAATTATTTATTAGTTAACATATATGTCAAGATATGATCTATATTAGGATGAAGTTGTGGTTATTCATATATTTACTAAACATATCATTTTGATAATTCTTTTTAGCAAATAATATTTTTATTAATTTGTTCAACTTTATCATATCATTTTAAATATATTTATATTCTAATAATTTTTGTATTAACGTACTCCTACAGTTAAACTCAAATTTTAAATTATGTGACATTTAGTCGTAGCTACTCTTGTCAAAATTTTGGCATTTCTGTGCATATCTAGAACTGTCAAAATTTTTGCAGTCATTAGTCGTCCCAAACAGACTTTTTGAATTATGAAGATTTGAAACTCCATTAATGGAGTTCAAAACTTCAGTAATAGTCCCACATGAGACTATATACACTACGAAACTATTAAAAAGACATGGATTAAACATGAAATCTAAGAATATAAATAATTTTTGTTTTGTTTTTTATACTTAAGTTGGGGGCTTAATATTTTTCAAAGGATATTTTGGGTAATGAAAGTTGAACAAAAATTATAAATTTTATGATGCTCCCTAACATTTTTAAGTACCTATCACAAACATCAAAAAATAAAACACAAATATTTGCATACCACAAAGGAGAAATTAGTCTACATTTCTGTTGCACATGCATGATCGAACACTATATTCTTCTTCTAGAGAGCTAATGAAAAAGTTAAATTTAGCAATGAACTTTTTTTTCTTTAAAGGTCTGTTTCGTAATTGATGGGGGTAGCGGTTATGAGCGATTTTTAGGGGTCCGATTTTGGGTGGTTTTAAGTTACGACTTTTAAACAAGTCCAATCCATACTTGGTAATTCATTATCGAACGGTTCTAAAAGTTCTTTAAAAGAATAAAATTACCTATACACCCATATATAAATGAAAGTCCTCCCAATGCAAGAGTATATCATTATCTATTGTTAGGTCACAACAAGAAAATACTGTCACTTTTATTTTCGTGTGATGTGGTTAGGAATTCATAAACGTGGGTTGGAGGAAGAAGTATTACATACGAGCAAAGTAAAGACGAGAAAGAAGAAATATAATATTAGATTAGTTTAATTAGTAGTAGTTGTAATTATATTTTTTGGAAGAATATAGATGGAAGAAAATAATAAAATGTCTATCGGAAAGACTTATTAAATGATTTAGCGGTAAAAAATTGCAATCAAGATATACGTCCTTCCATATATTGCAAAAAAATGTCCAAATTATTTTTTTATTTCTTTCGGAAAACAATATTTTCGAGACCATGAATAAATATAAAAAAATTCGTCACTAAAAGTTCAATTTCGACACTCAATTTCATCACTAAAATGTCAAGTTTGTCATTGAAAATCCAATTTCGTCACTGAAAGGCCAATTTGATCACTAAAAAATTTCAGAACAATTATGTAAAGAATACGTCCTTGTGAAGGAAGTTTTCTTTACATTTTTCTTAACTGCGCAAGAAGGATTAAGTAAGACTAATGACAGCTAATTAATTACGACTATATATATATATATATATATATATATATATATATATATATGAGATGGATCAAAAGTCCCGTCCCCCTCTCGTGCTTCGGATCGGGAGGCCCGCAATGGGCCCTTGTGGGACCCGCTCGATCCAACGTTTGGGGAGAGCGGGACTTCGACGAAGCTCCGAAAACGGAACTCCCAATCCCCTCCCATATATATATATATATATATATATATATATATATATATATACAAAAAATATTATTCGGAATGACGTTTTTTTACAAAACAAAAAATACGTCCTTCCAAATGACATTTTTGGGACTCTTATTACAATATCACCAAAGTTTATGTTCTCAAAGCAATTTTATCAAAGTTTAATACTATATGTGCAATTTTTTTGTTATAAAAATATCCAAAATTAAACTACATTGTAAGTGGACGCTTAATTTGTTTTTTTTCAAAAACGAAAAAAAATACCATTGTCAAGCAAACCCACCTAGACTATGTGACTCGGCCGCAGTTAGGTCTAATATAATGAAGAAAAGTATTTAAACAAAGGGTAAAGAGTGGGAAGACGGACAGAAAGAAGAGAGAAGGAAATAGCGGAAGCAGAGGCAACTATGAACCCTCCCAACCTTCTGGACGAGGCGTTGGGCCTCGGCGGCGGCGGCGGCGGCGGCCGGGTGATATTGGTGGAGGACTGCGTCGAGACGAGCGGCGCCTTCGTCCTTCACCACCTCATCAAGCGCTCTCTCTCCTCCTCCTCCCCCTCCCCCGCCGGCGGAGGAGGAGGAACCCTCGTCTTCGTCGCCCTCGCCCAGCCCTTCTCCCACTACGACCGGATCATGAGGAAGATGGTCAGTTCTTCTCTCTCTGTGCCATTTCATCGAACACGTCGCTGAGCCCATGTTTATTGGAGTTTGCATCTTTCGTTTTCTTTTCTTTTTTTCCTCATTAATTATCAATAGAGTGCTGGGTGAATTCATTTCCTACCAATTAGAAAAAAAAAAAACAATTGAACGTAAAATCAAACATCATAGAATTTGATTCATCATTGAAACTAATCTTTGCCTAAGATGCACAAAAGAAGCAGCATTAGTAAATTTTAGCTATTTGTTTCCTTACTGGGGATGCCAAAAGAGAGATTTATTGCAATCCAGAACCAACAGTTGCTAGTAATATACTTCAACGTAGAAGTAGAAGTAAAAATTATACACGCTGCTATATGGCCCACAGAATGGTCAACGGCCACTGACCCTCGCCACGTGGCTGCCTCCCACTGGAGGGGCCTGGGTTTTAAGGGGGTGGGCCCGGTGCTACCGGGGGGTGGGTGGGGGGCGGTGGTGGTCACTCCCATTCCGTGGACAAAATAGCATTTTCGAAAGTTATATGGTCAAGAACCAAGTTATTGGTGACATTTTTGCTAGTTGTCCTATTGCTCTTTTGTAGATTGCTTAATCTTAATTAGTATGATTTGTGAAGTGGTTATTCTGACTAGCCAACTGGCGCGTTAGGTACTTGGGTTTCGGAGTAAGCCGTTTATTTACCCAAAATTGTCAACATTAGAACCTCGGCAGCAGTCAAAAGTGCCAATGATGGTCAACTAATGGTTGTGATTATTTCTCAATTGTACTAATGACACTAACCAATTGTAATGTCTGCTCCATGACATATCTCCTTTTGATGGGGAAAAAAGGACTTAAAAGTTATATAGTTATGCAATTCACCTGCAATTGTATAGAAGTCCTTCCAAGTGGATCCTAGGTTCTTTGTTATAAGTTTCTTTATGTTTTACTTATCTATTTTAGACGATCCATAAAAGTTGGAATAAAGACTTTATTGTTGTTGTTTTTGCTTTAAGTCAAGTAACTTTTTACGTTGTAGATAAAGATGACTAAGAAGATGTAGTTATGTTTCTGCAAACAGGGTTGCAATCTTTCAATACAAAGAGACAACAAGAGACTACATTTTATTGATATGCTTAAGCTAAAGCTTCAAGCTGATTATAAAGGTAAATAAGATTATTTCCAGTTAGTCACCGAGAAAGGATTATTTCCAGTTATTTAGATATCTTTTCTTTTCCTCCTAATTCTTTCAAATTGCTGCTTCTAGTTATGTGCTTGATGATTTTTTACAGAACATATTAATCAATCATTGATTACATTCATCATACTTGAATTGTAGGTGAAATTGGAAGAAATGCCATTGAAAATGGACTTGCCGAATTGTATGCTAAGATTCAAAGGACTGTAGAAGTTAGTTCTTTTAAGGAACAAGGCAAGGGCTGCATTACTATCATGATAGATGACCTATCCCTTTTGGAGATAGCTGCTCACGGTTCTGGAGATCATGTGTTGGACTTTCTGCGCTATTGTATTACCCTAACCTCTGAACAGGTTAGTTAGAAAATTATCTCTGAAGCATATACTGCATGATACTTCTCAAGCATCACTGAATTATCTGCTCTGTTGTACGGACACGAAAAATGGTGTCCGCATCCCTGTCGTGTTTGTACCCATATCTGTATTCGTGCAACATAGGTGACTACTTGTTGTACCTATCTGAAATGTCCATACCCGTATCCATATCGTGTTCTTATCCGCATCGGTGCCATATTTGTGCAACATATATTTTCGCTACTAAATTCTCTAATCATTCCTTCCATCAGGATTGTTCGCTTGTGGTTCTGAATCATGAAGATATATATTCAAGTGATGAAGCTCCAAGATTCCTTTTGAATCTGGAACATCTTGCAGATGTCATTATAAAGACTGAACCATTGACTACTGGTTTAGCTGCTGATGTGCATGGGCAGGTGTGCATTTATTTTCCTACAACTTTGATAGTCTTTACCACACTATCATCTCCTTATTAAATGTCTTGAGTGATTCTTTTTCAACTTTGAAAGCAATTGAAGTCCATGCATTCTGACAAGGACATCCACACCTATGCATACCTAACTAGTGCATTATTGCCATGAAATAAACATAACTTTGATCTTTCATCATACTCATGTGTGACACAGTTATTAGGGTCAAGAAGGTCTAAGGTCATTTTCCCCTTTCGTTTAAATTCTTACTCTAGGACATCATGGAAAGTTGGTCTTTGATTGCACACACTAAATTGATCGATTAACAAGGTAGGCTT
Source organism: Iris macrosiphon (assembly GCA_036927795.1). Taxonomy (NCBI): domain Eukaryota; kingdom Viridiplantae; phylum Streptophyta; class Magnoliopsida; order Asparagales; family Iridaceae; genus Iris; species Iris macrosiphon. The sequence continues at coordinate 111,743,415 of JAYESA010000008.1, read as the reverse complement.
TCCTACCAGACATCTGGCTTCCAAGGGTTTTATGGCAAGCCGTCCATTTCCTAACCCATACTTGCCTTAAGGAATTCTTTTCAGTACCAACTCAAAGGGTTGAGTTAATAATATTGGCACTCATTGTATGGAGTCTTCTTGATTTACATTTTTGTTTCAGATATGTGAACTTTGGTGCTGTCATAGTAAAAAAAGGCATAACGCGAGATAGTTGGCAAGAATTCTCTTTGGGTATTAAAGCAGCAGGCTTTTAACAAGACCTTGTGTGCGCCTTGATAGTTGATAGTAAGCTTGAAACAATTTATTAGTAGCGAAGCTTGAGCCTTTAGCTGAGTTGGATAATAATGGATGATGCCTGCTAATTTATTTTTGACTCGAACAAGCCTGATTCATAAGGATGCGGGTGTCCTTTGCTGTTTCATAAGAGAGAGTATCAAGTCAATTGGCCGTGCATGTGAGAATATTAACCCAATGTTTGATGCAATGGTGTTGATCTATTTGCAAGTGAACCAAGATCAGAATTCCCTAATTTGTTAAAGTCAAAAGCACCTACAAGAACAATGGCCAGAAGTCTTTAATCCAATAATTTGGGTTTGCTACATGAATCCTTATCTGCCATTCAGCTCTCTCCTTTTATATATCACCTAGTATATCTTTGAGGTGCCTTACTGTGTCCTTTTCTAGAGCCTCAATCCATACTCTTTGTTTATGCCTTCTACTCCTAGCAACTTCTTCAACTACAGTTGTATCACTTATAATTTGTGCATAGATTGGGCTCCAAACATGCCAACAGTTTTTCCTCACCTTTTCAGTTGAAGCTTCTTACTTACCATGGTCTCCTTGCTGTCTACAGTCTCTATTACTGTATCACCACCCGTCCATCTCATTTTTGGTTATGTTGTTTCATTTCTCTGTTACCTTGAGCTGATTAACAATAATTATTTAGTTTTAAAGCTGAGCCTGGTGCGAGCCACGGAAAGAGCCTCTCTGTAGATATGGGAGTAAAGCTAGGTATATCTTGACCTTCCCCATAACATGTAAGAGAGAACTTCGTGGCGTTGGGACGTCCTTTATTTAGTTTAAGGTCCAACATCTTAATTTTGTCATAGCTATTACTTATAACAGGGTATATTTAAACTAGTTGGATGAAACAACTCCGCCAACTCCGCATAGCTTTCTAGCCTCAGAAGACTTAAAGGTCTGGCCTCTATTCATAAAGGCTATATTAGAAAAGACAGGGCGATCATGACATCTCGGCTAAATGATGATATGCTGCGAATATCTGTTAAGTCTTGGAATAATTCGAGGAGCTTGAAAAGTTCTAAACTTAGTAATCATCAGTTACACCCCAAATTGTCCAAGTGAATGCTTTATTATGTTTCTGACCACAAATGAAGCAGAATATCAGGACTCTTTAAGAATCCATTTTTACTCTTACATTGTGAGTATATATATGCTCACATCCTGTGAAGAATATGATATGCAAATGATCTTATGCTAAAAATGTTTTCTTATAAATGTTACTGTTATTCAGAAACCAGGGAACTCTGAAATCAATTCTTCAATTCTGACAGTATTGTATGTTGGAGTGGGTGGAGTTCCCAACCTATGAAGAGAAGACCCCGGAGTGCGACGAGCGTCGTCTGTGGTCAGAGAAGCTCGGGGAGGTGACGAGAGCCATTCGAGAGGTCGAAGAAACTCGGGAGGAAGGAGGAGCAGTCTGCTGTACAGGGGGAACAGTGTTCGGGCCGAACTCGGTCCGAACTCGGTTCGAGTTCGGTGTGGTGTTCCAGAACCTCAAAACCGCAGTCGGGCCTAACTCGGTGTAGTGTTCCAGAACCTCAAAACCGAAGTCGGTCCGAGTTCGGTCGGCGGGTTGAACGAAATTTCAGGGGTGTTTTATACATCATTGGATCATATCCTACGGTCCAGGATTAGCTGCGGGATTAGGGTATATATATTAGGTTTTCCTAACCCTAATTCCATAGAGAACACATAACATATCATCTCAAGGAAGAGGAAAAAGAAGGCAAGAGTGCCATTGCAATCTTGGGAAGGAGAAAGAAGGATTGAATGTCGTTTCGGAAGAGGAGATCAACTTTGGGGTTGGACTCCGATCGTCCCGTGGTTTTTTTCCACAAGGGTTTTTTCACGTCAAAAATCTCTGTCTGCGATTTGTGTTTGGCGTTTTTGGTTTGTGCGTTTTGCTTGGTTCTCTCGCAGGTACTCTCTGGTTTGGGGAACGGTTTTCGCGCTTTCGTTCCCAACAAAGTGGTATCAGAGCCAGGTTCTGAAATTTTCAGAAGGGTGTCAGGAGTTGACAGACAAACCAGGGAGGAGAGATTGACGCGAAGCCGGTGCGCATGGTAAACCTAAACGGTACCAACTATCATTACTGGAGGAGCAAGATGAAGGATCTACTATTTGTCAAGAAGTTGCATCTGCCGGTATTTGCTTCCGAGAGGCCCAGTGACAAATCGGAAGATGACTGAAATTTCGAGCATATACAGGTGTGTGAGTACATCAGGCAGTTCGTTGACGAGAACACGTACAACCACGTTGCCAGTATTGAGCACGCGAGGACACCGTGCGATAAGCTGGAATCTTTGTATGCGAAGAAGACCGTGTTAAATAAATTGTTCCTGATTCGGATGATGATGTATCTTCGGTACAAAGGTGGGACGTCGATTACGGATCACTTGAGTGAGTTCCAGGGCGTGGTTGACTAGCTATCCTTGATAGGAGTCGAGTTCGACGACGAGGTTCAGGGACTATGACTACTGTGTACATTGCCAGACTCGTGGGAGACCGTACGAGTGTCTATGATCGCTTCTGCTCCAGAAGGCGTGGTCAGTCTGGAGTTTGCCAAGAGCGGGATACTGAATGAAGAGATGCGGAGACGTTCTCAGAGCACTTTATCCACATCCAACTAAGAGGCTTGTTTCAGAGAGCCGCGGAAGGGATAAAAGCAGGGATCCAGGCGGTGACAGAGACAAAAGCAGAAAAAGGTCCAAGGGTCGGTACGAGAACTCGGAGTGTTACCATTGTGGCAAGAAGGGCCACATCAAGTGGAATTGTTTCGCTTGGAAGAGAGAAGAAGGCTAACAAGGGGAAACAAAGTGAGAAAACTACAGCGGCGGCCTCGACACATGGAGGCGACGTGATCATTGTAGGTGATGAGGTAGTTATGAACCTCGCCTGCGATGACAACTCTTTGCTGGTGGACTCAGGTGCTTCAGCGCACGTATCTCACAACATGACACTATTTACTACTTACACAACAGGCGACTGTGGAGTGTTGACGATGGGCAATGGAGATGTGTCAAAGGCGGTTGCCATTGGAGATGTGCACTTGAGGACAAAGACGGGTGTAGTTCTTGTTCTCAAAGATGTTCGTCATGTGCCTGATATCCGTTTCAACCTGGTGTCGGTTGAAAGGTTGGATGACGAGAGTTTCTTCAGTCTCTTCGGGAACAGTCACCGGAAGCTTTTCAGAGGTTCGATGGTGATTGCCAGAGGAAGCAAGAGGTTCAGACTACTATATGGAAGGGAGCGCACATGGGGCACATGTGGTTAACGCAGTTACTGATGCGTCTACTGAGTTGTGGTACAGACGGCTTAGCTATATCAGCGAGAAGGGGATGAGCTACTTGGTGAACAAGAAGGTAATTCCAGGACAAGTCACATTTGGTCTGTCGGTTGAGAAAGAGCTTGTATGGTTTGAAACAAGCTCCGAGGCAGTGGTACAGGAAGTTCGAGTCGTTTATGGGGGAGCATGGCTATGTTCGGAGCTCGGACGATGTCGGATCATGTGTTTTTGTGAGGTACTTCGCCTATGATGATTTTATCATTTTGTTGCTTTATGTTGATGATATGCTATTGGTGGGTCGAAATGCCACCAGGATAGCAGAGTTGAAGCACCAACTGGGCGTGGCCTTCTCTATGAAGGATTTGGGCGCAGCGAAGATTATTCTTGGGATGGAGATCAACCGAGAGAGTCCAAGCTGCTACACTTGTTCCAAAAGAAGTACATTCACCGGGTACTTCAGCGTTTCAGGATGGATGGGTCGAAGAAAGTGAGTAACCCCCTTGCGGCTCACTTTAAGTTCACTGAGGAGCAGTGTCCATCTACCGAGGACGAGAAGAAAGATATGAAACTGGTTCCATATGCCTCAGCCGTGGGAAGTCTTATGTATACTATGGTATGTACGAGGCCAAACATTGCTCACGCAGTCGACACAGTTAGCAGGTACACTTCCAATCCTGGAAGGGTACATTGGAGTGGGGTCAAGTGGATTCTACGATATCTTCATGGCACAGCCGATTGGAAACTTTTATTTGGTGGTGATGAGCCGAAGCTGGTTGGGTATACCGACGTTGATATGGCTGGAGATGTAGACACGAGGCGATCGACTTCGGGCTATGTGATGATGTTTGCTGGTGGAGCAGTATCGTGGCAGTCGCGTTTGCAGAAGTGTGTTGCCTTGTCGACGACGGAGGCAGAATACATTGCGGCGACGAAGGCTTGAAAGGAGTTGATGTGGATGAAGAAGCTGTTGCAGAAAATTGGGCTAAAGCAGGAGCAGTATCCTTTGCTTTGCGATAGTCAGAGTGCTATTCACCTTGTGAAGAACCAGACATTTCATAGCCGGTCCAAGCACATTAAGACTCGGTATCATTGGATATGGGATATTGTTGAGAAAAAGGAACCAGCGCTTGAGAAGGTTCATACAGACGATAATGGAGCAGATATATTCACAAAGATTCTTCCAAGGAAAATGCAGGCAGATCGTCGGGATGATGATCTCCTCCACATAGTTGTGAAAGGGGAGATTTGTTGGAGTGGGTGGGGTTCCCAACCTATGTGGAGAACATCCCGGAGTGCGACGAGCGTCGTCTGTGGTCAGAGAAGCTCGGGGAGGTGACGAGAGCCATTCGAGAGGTCGAAGAAACTCGGGAGGAAGGAGGAGCAGTCTGCTGTACAGGGGGAGACAGTGTTCGGGCCGAACTCGGTCCGAGTTCGGTGTGGTGTTCCAGAACCTCAAAACCGAAGTCAGGTCGAAGTCGGTGTAGTGTTCCAGAATCTCAAAACCGAAGTCGGTCCGAGTTCGGTCGGCGGGCTGAACGAAATTTCAGGGATGTTTTATATACCGTTGGATCGTATCCTACGGTCCAGGATTAGCTGCGGGATTATGGGGTATATATTAGGTTTTCCTAACCCTAATTCCATAGAGAACACATAACATATCATCTCAAGGAAGAGGAAAAAGGAGACAAGAGTGCCATTGCAATCTTGGGAAGGATTGAAGGCCGTTTCGGAGGAGGAGATCAACTTTGGGGTTGGTCTCCGATCGTCCCGTGGTTTTTTTCCGCAAGGATTTTTCCACGTCTAAAATTTCTGTGTCTGCGATATGTGTTTGATGTTTTTGGTTTGTGCGTTTTGCTCGGTTCTCTCACAGGTACTCTCTGGTTTGGAAAACGGTTTCCGCGCTTTCGTTCCCAACATTGTAGACCTTCTAATATGATGGATCATGTTAGAAATTTCTAAATCCTGTGACTGGCTTCTGCTTGATGTTTCTAAGGTGAAACATATAAAACAGTAAACCACATTTAAAAAATAAAATTAAAACAACCACACTTATGGATATGGGAACATGAACTTCATCTTTGTTGTAAAAATTTTGTACTAATAATTTATGCTCAAAGTTCAAAGGCACTTTTGATTCTATATCCTGCAGTGAGTAATTTCTGTTCTCTGATCCCCCTGGCATCTTACCTATTACCCATAACCAGTAAAAAGAAAGATTCCGGATTGCCTGTGCCATGACAAAATGAGAAAATGAAAAAAGCGAGAGAAAAAGACATTTTCATGAAAGATGATTAATTGTCAACCCTACATCTTTATTGTTAAAAATATTATTTTCACGTGTTTAAGAATGTTTAAAGCAAACTTGGCTGACTGGTAATTCTTTGCCTCATTCTGACTATTACTTCTCTCATCTTCGTAACAACAGATTACTATCATGAGGAAGGGGATCTCAAATAAGCATTGGTATTCAGCAAACAAAATCAGTGATTTCCATTTCAAAGTGAAAGAAAATGCTGTCGAGTACTTTTATCCAGGGAGCCAACACTAAGGAGGCTTGTAAATTATCAATTCATCAAGAATATGGATGCTTGAGTTAATTATGTACTATAATTTAATTATGTATGCTCGAGTTAATTATGTACTATAATTTAATTATACATTTAGATGTATGTTTCTCTTTTAACTATATAAGCTTGAGATGTCAGTCTCATCTAGCTCTTTTTATCATTAATGTCAGTCTCATCTAGCTCCTTTTATCATTAATGGCTCTTTAATCCGTTCACAACTATTCATCCTTCTTATTTGCATATGTTCAAGTCTCATCCAGTCATCATAAGCACAACTTTAAACTTTTGCATATCGGGAAAATCGAATTTCATCTTGGATGCACATATTTGCTGTTGTCTCATGATCACGGAGATGTGTTTCCGTATATCGGGAGTAAGCCTGCAATGCACAACCTGAACCTCCCCAGGTTTAGCTGTCTCTTGTCATTGGGACATCTTTTTTTACCAAATGCTAGCTTTAGAGGAGCTGGCTTCAGTAAATTGGATGGTTAACGTTTATAAACGGCAAACTTTTGTAATGTCAGGTTCTATAAACATATAGTCAAATACTAGTAATAATTAGTGCAATCTATAGTAACATGGCAGGCCTTGTAGTCAATCTATGGTGGCACACTTCTTGAGTAAAGGGGGTTGTTTTGATTTATTAGTCACATCCATTTTTAACTTTACTTACAAACAGTTAAGAGTTAGTAGTTAGTTAATAAAGGCTTTTGATAAGGGCACTGCCAAATTTACTTGGGGCTAGCCCAGAATTGGGGCTAGCCCACTAAAGAGCACATTTTACTTATACTAACCCAACCTTTTACTCATACTAGCCTAGCCCACTACTTCTCCAAACCCTCCCAAACCCTCCCCACCCGACTGGAGCTTTCCCCCCTCCCGCCGGCCGATCTCCGCTGTCCTCCTCCTCCTTGTCGATGGCTCCCAAAGTCTCGAAAGAACCAAGGTAGAAATCATCATTCTCCTTGTGCTATTGTATTTGCAAAATTGTCCAAATTTTTTAAGAAATTCTCTTGCATTTTGAAAATTTTGAGTGATTTTCTTTCAAATGAGGGCATACTAGTCCTTGGCGGAGTCTAGGATGTAGTTTAGACATACAAGTCCTTTCGAACATGATTTTAGGGCGTACAATGTCGAGACTGCTCGACATTGTCGAGCAGTATCGAGCGGGACTGTAAAATTTTCTACAGTCCCATATAGATTTAGGACTGTAGGAAAATCGACAGTCCTATATATATATATAGGACTGTCGATTTTCCTACAGTCCTAAATCTATATGGGACTGTAGGGAATTCAACAGTCCTAAAAAATTAGGACTGTTGAAAATACTGCAGTCCTGTATACTTACAGGACTGTAAAAATGGCTACAGTCCTCAGTGTAAAATTCAATTATTATGTTAAAATAGAAATTAATTTTTGTCTGTATATATTAATTTTTGTCTTATAGTCATGCCCCTGGAAAGGACACTGTGGATGAAGATATGAGAAGACGTCCTACTGCGTCGATGCGTAAGGAACGCACAGTTTCGCGTACTATTGAACCAAGCGTCACTATCCGCGAGGCTGAGGCACGTCCTGAAGTGAGGAAACGTCCATTGACGAAGAAGATTGCCCTTCGTTCGAAGAGACGTGCTCCTCCTAGTTCTTCCGGTTCTTCTTCCTCCTTCGATGTGGACATGCCAAATGTTCCAAATCGGCCTACTGATGGTTCAGGACCATCTCAGCCTGCAGATAGTCCTGTCGAGAGTCTTCCACAAACTCTCGGAAACCGGCCTACTGATGGTTCAGGACCTTCTGAGCAGGCAGATAGTCCAGTCGACACTCGTCCAAACGGTTGCTCTATGTTACCGTCGATCGAAAACCATATTGCATACCAAATATGGAACAATCCGGTAAGTACATTACGTTATGATAAATTTATATATAGTTGTAAGTTCAAAGTTCATTTTACATGGAGGTTTAATTTCATCCAATTGTTGACTTTTCAGGAGAGTGGTCGTATGTTGACGGTGATCAACCATGGCAAAAAATGCAATACATAGAGGTATGAATTATTGGGAGATAATGTGAAGGCAAAAATCAGTCCCACCGGTCTACAATATTTGGGTAGCTACTCATATACGACGGTGGATAATGCACTGATTTCAGCATTTGTAGAACGGTGGCATCCAGAGACCAACACTTTCCATCTACCCAATGGGGAGTTGACGATTACCCTTGATAACGTCCATCATATATTGGGACTTAGGGTTGATGGTCGTCCCATGCAGAATCATACTTTTGATGAGTCGAGCATCGACTATTACGACAATATTGTGGATCATGTATCAGGGTGTCTAGGAGTTGATTCCACTAGTTTTACTAGTCTTCGAGAATTCAAGAAGTCCTACGGACTTCCTCTAAAATATTTGGAGGAGATATTCGCTGAGCCGGCCCCCGAAATTGATAATAGAGATAATGTGGCCCGCGGATATATGCAGTTCATCTTAGGGGCTGTCGGCATTACCGATAAGTCTGGAACGTCCATAAATGCCAAATATCTCCTCAATTTGGACAACATTGAAACGGTGGATGAAATTTTTTGGGGAAGCGGTATATTGGCATACCTTTACCGCGAGCTTGGTGCGGCATCCCGTGTGGGTTCGAAGACAATTTCCGGATGCCAGACTCTACTCCATGTATAGATATATCTTTGTCAACTTGTTTACATAAATTAAAATTGTGTTGTTGATTTTTGGACTAATATATTTCCGGTAACGTGAAGGCATGGATATACGAGCACTTTCCAACCCTGCAGCGGGCGAAGCTGAGCCTAGGGTATGACGAGAACCTGCCTAGAATGTGCCGATGGAAGCCTACTAAAGAAGATGCCAAACGTTCTCACACATTGGCCGCTCTACGGCATGCACTCGAAGATATGACGACAGAAGAGGTGAATTTAGACCTAATTTTGTACTTAATTGGTATTAATTTACTACGTTATGCTAAATGATATTATGTTAAATTTTATGTGGTGCAGATTGTATGGGATCCATACCGTGATTTGCGACAGACTACCCGACCATTGCAACCAGTCGCCTTATTTCACGGTCTTATCAGTTGTCATGAAATCGAGGAGGCTTATATGCCGGATAGAGTGCTCCGTCAGTTTGGCTACGTATAAACTATCCCAAGGCGCAGTTTGAAAATGATAACTCCTCCGCGCGGTACAAAACCGCTAAACTATATTCCTGCGACGTTCAACTGGGTATCGGCCTTCTTCACCGAGTGGCAGCGCCACGTTATTAGAGATACCGAACGTCAAGCAGCAGTCAATATGACGGAGTGTAGCGACGACTACCTCGCCTACTACGCCGGTGTCGGAATGCCTACCTTGTTCCAACGCGGAGGGGATATTGTGCGTGTACCTTCAGAGCTTCCTGCCAAATCGGTTTTGTATACTGCATTGGTCAAGATGGTGAGCCAACTTGTAGACTTTAAGTTTGATATTTGTAACCTTCAGAGTTTCTAACAATTTTTTTTTAATTCTCATGAATAGGCAAGGAAAGTGAAGAAGTTGGGAAGAAGCCTCGTAAGTTGTCAGGGTTCCAATTATATGGCAATCAATGACGAACTCCAACAAATCGACAATGCTGAAGATTTTCCTTTCATGGAAAATAGAGAGCAACGTACAAAGAGGCGTCATGAAGTTTAAACTTTCTGTTTGAGTTGTAGAAGTTTGAATGAATATAACTTTTGAGAATTGTAATAGTTTAAACTATGATTTTGAGTTGTATGAAATGTATGACTTTTGCTACTATTGACACTTTCAATGAATTTGCAACTATTGACACTTTCAATGAATTTGAGTTGAATTGACAACATACAGTGGTCTAATGTGCAGACAGTGGGGGTAATTATATATATAAGACAGTGTGTAAACTGTATGTATAAGGACTGTCACTAATTTGAAAGTCCTAGTATACACTAGGACTGTAAAAATTATGACAGTCCTAAAGTTATATAAATGTTCATATAAGACAGTGGGCAAACTTTAGGACTGTCACAATTTTGACAGTCCTAGTATACACTAGGACTGTCAAAATTGTGACAGTCCTAAAGTTATATAAATGTGCATATAAGACAGTGGGCAAACTTTAGGACTGTCACAATTTTGACAGTCCTAGTATACACTAGGACTGTCAAAATTGTGACAGTCCTAAAGTTATATAAATGTGCATATAAGACAGTTGGCAAACTTTAGGGCTGTCATAATTTTGACAGTCCTAGTATACACAAGGACTGTCTAAATTCTGACAGTCCTAGTATCCTGGCAGTCTTATATATTGACAGTCCTTTAGTAGCAATGCACAATATTCAGTCAAAATCTTCATAACTCCTTTCATTACACAACATACAATATATTGTTCAATATATACTTAAACATACATGGATCAACAGAAAATACATTTTTATTATACACTATCAATCGATTAAAATATCAAAGAAGTCGTCCGGCATAATTTTTGGATCCTCCATCTTCATCATCTTCTTATAGGCCGCCATTGCATCCTTGTAGGGTGTGGTCCATGCGATCGCTTCCTCTGGTGCGTGTTTATACCAAAGCGTAGAAGGTGGCGGAATTGGAGAATGAGCGATCAACCTTGGGATGACGAAGTGTTGTCCGACAAGCCCTACGCAACATAGATTGGATACTCGGTGTTCGGCCAGGGGGGGGCACACATTGGGAAGAAAGTATTGTTAATACCTTGTGAGATAATTACAATAGGTAACTTATACCTATTAGAGAATACGTAAGCAGCAGGCGGGACATCCATGTAATGGTCTGGTCCGATAACTGTTTTCGTACAAGGTATGCCCGCCAACAAATCTCCAACAATTTCTTCGCCAAGTATCTGGCTATAGAAGGCTAGTCGCGACTCCAACTCCTCGTACAGCTCTGCCCTAACCTGTCTCCATCCTGCTTCAACTGAGAGCCTAGTTGTCTTGCTAGTGCATGGTATCCACAGTGGCCATCTGCGGGAACATCATCAATAGACCAAATGAAATTCCGTATCTCAGGTAGGAAATTGTCAATGTATAGACTATAAGATACAGAAAAGTTTTCAACACCCTCCGTCGTGCCTGCATGTATCATTTTCTGTTTCTTCCCCCTTCGAATAGTTATCTTACTCTTTTTCTGCGGAAATACCCCCCCATCCATTACGGACTTTGCCTCCAAACTGCGTTCGATATGTTCAAATAAGGATGGATCTCTTTTAGTTGACTCTTCCTCCTTTTTGCTCTACTCTTTCTTGACTGTGGTCTTCCCTTAGGAGTTCGAACAACGGATGGCTCTTGCAATCGAGTTGTTGCCGGGACTGCAATCTCTTAGATTTTAAACTCAATGGATCTTCTCTCCGGTTCCGATGCGCCACACCACCTTGCGTGAAGTAGTTTCACTTGGGGCAACGCAAAGAAATTATCTTGCACTTCCACCGTCGGCATTATCGACAGCTATTGCCAACGTTGATCAACACCATCTATTGGAATAGGTATAGATTCACGACGGTATTCGTTGATCTCATGTGCACACGGAAGTCCGAGTGAATGTCGATATGAACAACCTCAAACCTCGGGATCATAACCCATCGACTTCGACCGACGAATCTCCTCAAATAATAACCCCAAGGCCTTATGAGATACCACATGGGTTAAACCATCTAAGAGGTGTTCTTGCTTGTATTCATGCTTTGCAATATTGAGGCTCATCTCAAATGATGTTACAATATCGTTCACCGTAGCAATAGTTATCAAATGAATCGATTGCCAAACAGAGACAAAATTACCGACCGATGAGCGTAAATATCTTTTTAAACATGAGTGTGCTCCTTCGACCCGGTTCGTAGTGATCGTGCCATAATGCTTCACCATGTTGGTCCATGCTAAGACGAATTGCTCTTTATGTGGTTCTAGCCAAGTATCTTTGATATAAGATATGCATGTCGGGTTACTTGGCTCCCACTTTTGTTGGAACATGTACCATGTTGCGTCGTAACTGTCTGTAGTACTTGCTCGCCATACAAGACTCCAATCACTGTAGAATTCTTCGAAGCGAAGCATGTCAATTTTATCGTCCACTGTTTCAAATTTTTTCTTGCATTGAGCATGGATATTTCTATTTATATGCCAAGTGCATAGTAGTCTATGCGCATGAGGAAATACAATATCTATAGCATTTATCAACGCATATTCTCTGTCAGTAACAAAAACAGACAGCTCTTTGTAACCTGTGTAAAGGGATTGTAGTTTCCTCAACGCCCATGTGTAATCCTCTACTGTCTCACTCTTCATAAAACAAAAAGCGACTGCAAATATTTTTTCCGTAGACGTAAACCCGACAACATGCAAAAGAGGCATCTTGAAATTGTTGGTCTTATATGTACAATCAAGGACCAACACGTCGCGAAGGACCGAGCCATATGTGTGCAATCAAGATGAGCCCAAAACAATGAAAGGAATTCATCAGTTTCTGGATGTCTTCTATGGTACTCCACGTAGTGATGCTCCCCAAGCAACTTCAATACTTGCTGCATCGCCATTCTTCCTTTCATACTATTGCATTTCGCTCTGGCCAAACTATTATAGATCGTCCTCATGGTAGACTTGTTCCCATCTTGTTTTTGTCGCACAACAGAATAAATTTGTTTCGGTGCAACTCCTGAAAGGAATAATTCTTCAACCAACTTTTTCTCATCCTCCTTCAACCGTGCCACGTAGGCATGACCCGTAAGTGTCCCTGGAATAGGATGATTGTGTCTTCCATTCTTAACTTCGATTATCCACTTCACATCTTCAACTTTTACAATCAACACCTTCAATGGACAACCATATTTCTCGTCCCAACATTTTTCTTAGGGATTTCTTTTTCAACAACACCCTTTTTTTATGATGCTCCCTAAACACACCTCCTCTTTCGCATCCAAGCTCAAGATATTTTCGGCCCGGCCGAGATCGGATGGATCTTGCAATGACAATAACTACGTTATGTCGTCTCCCAACTTCTCTGCACCACTCTAATGCTTCTTCATGGCTTGCAAATTCAATATCCGTTAAGAAAATATCATCCACATCAACACCAACAGCAGGATGTACCATAATATCTGAACAAGGTTGGTCCTATAACCAATATAAAATAATATAAAAATTAATAACTTCATATAATTATACAGGACTGTCACTAATTTTACAGTCCTATTTTTAAATAGGACTGTCCAAATTATGACAGTCCTACTTTTATATAGGACTGTCGAATTTATGATAGTCCTCTATTAATTTAGGACTGTAGACTTTTTGATAGTCCTATATTTATATAGGACTGTCTAATTTTTACAGTCCTAACTCGTGACTGTCAAATTAGGGTTGTCGTTTTACGTACCGTACGTGCTTCGGAACAACCAACTTGTTCTTCGGAACGTCCGGAGTGCATATTTAATGAATTGGACGATCCGACTTCGTCATCGAACATTTTTTCATGCATTGTTCCTACATTAATCAAAATAAACTAAATCTTTTTCGGGCAATTGCAAAACTTATTCATTGTAGGTTGTCGAAGACATACCGGAAGAATATTCCTTGGAGTATCACCAAAGTAAAATCCTCCTCCAACCACAACTAGCTATTTCCAAATTTAGGTTTGGGCTTGGTGGAATGAGGGTTTCTTAAGTCTAGGTGGAATGCCAAAAATAGAAACCCATTTCACTTTTATACTTTGGTGTGGGGTCCAAGTAACTATGAGAGTGACAAACTTATAATTTTGGGAAATGGACTGTCAAAATTTTGACAGTTCTAACAATTTGTAGGACTGTCAAAATTTTGACAGTCCTAACAATTTTATAGGACTGTCAAAATTGTGAGTCTTTCCTAGTGGTAGGACTGTCAAAATTTTGACAGTCCGGATTATAACAGTGGGCTAGCCCCGCGTAACTTTCATGATGGCAAACTTGTAATTTTTTATAAATTTCTAATGTGCTAGCCCAGAGTCAAATGTGCAGTGTCCTTATAAATGGGACTGTCAAAATTTTGACAGTCCTAACATTTTATAGGACTGTCAAAATTTTGACAGTCCTTCCAAGTGGTAGGACTGTCAAAATTTTGACAGTCCTGATTATAACAGTGGGCTAGCCCCGAGTAACTTTTTGGATGGCAAAGTTGTAATTTTTTCTAATTTTTCAATGGGCTAGCCCCGAGTAAAATGTGTAGTTCCCTTATAATAAGCCTTAATAAAGTATTAAATAGTGTCATAGATTCTATAAACTATGCCAATCATGTTCCACAATTATTTGCCAACTAATCACCCCTCTAATAGAATTCCCAAACATTTATTAGTAGACAGGTTTGGTGGTTTTAGGCAAAAATCATTTGAACTACCCTACACATTTTAGGGGATGGGGACAGAACAAGTGCCAAAACACAGGCCACTAAAAGCCCCCCATCAAGCAATAAATATATGTCCCCACACACACAAAAATCTTACCTGCAGAGTACCCTATTTAATGAAGTTGTTGAGTAGAAAATGTTTAGTTTTATATTATATATATATATATATATATATATATATATATATATATATCTTCCGTACGGCTAATTTGTATTTAAATAACATGAGTTTCTTCCCTACGGCTGTTTGGTTCGCAGAAGTAGAACGAAATAAAAAAATTTATAAGTAAAATATTTGCTTGCGGATTGCGTACGTGCGTCATGCGTACACATATTTTATGAGTTCTTTTATTTGAATAGTTGTTATAAGTGAGTTAAAAAATTAACTTTTTATAAACGGCAAACTTTTGTAATGTCTAATAAAGTTCTATAAACATATAATCAAATACTTGTAATAATTAGTGCAATCTATAGTAACATGGCAGGCCTTGTAGTCAATATATGCTGGCACACTTCTTATAAAGGGGGTTGTTTTGATTTATTAGTCACATCCATTTTTAACTTTACTTACAAACAGTTAGAGTTAGTAGTTAGTTAATAAAGTATTAAATAGTGTCATCGATTCTATAAACTATGCCAATCATGTTCCACAATTATCTGCCAACTAATCACACCTCTAATAGAATTCCCAAACATTTATTAGTAGACAGGATTGGTGGTTTTAGGCAAAAATCATTTGAACTACCCTACATATTTTAAGGGATGGGGACAGAACAAGTGCCAAAACACAGGCCACTAAAAGCCCCCCATCAAGCAATAAATATATGTCCACACACACAAAAATCTTACCTGCAGAGTACACTACTATTTAATGAAGTTGTTGAGGAGAAAATGTTTAGTTTTATATTAGTTCTTAATATATATATATATATATATATATCTTCCGTACGTCTAATTTGTATTTAAATAACATGATTTTCTTCCTATTATTATTCTAATACCATAATCTTCTTTTTTTATAGCATAGAGGGTTGTTTTGTTCGTAAAAGTAGAGCGAAGTAACAACTTTATAAGTAAAACATTTGCGTGCGGATTGCGTACGCGCGTCATGCGTACGCATATTTTATGAGTTCTTTCGTTTGGATAGTTGTTATAAGTGAGTTAAAAAGTTATTTTTTATAGTTTCTTCGTTTGGATGGTTATTTGAAGTGGTAGTAAGAAATTATATAGTTTCCACTTTTGAATTATATGGTGTGGTTACTCCCAACTATTTTTATTATTATTGGTTGTTATTATTATTATTACTATTGGTATTTATTATTATTATTATTATTATTATTATTATTATGCGTTGTTTTTTATTTTGTATGGATTAAAAATTGAAGACTTTGACATAAATTTTAAAATGTCCTTAAAATAAAAATAAAATTGATTAAATATTAATTAACAAAATTAAAAATACAATATTTTGTTTAATGGATTATTAATTAGAGTTTAATTATATAATTAAACTATTAATTATCTAATAAATAGACTATTTAATAAATAAATATAAATATATATATATATATATATATATATATATATATATATATATATATATATATATATATATATATATATATATATATATATATATATATATATAAAGTGGGAGACCAGGAAAAGAAATAAAGTTCCTCCTCCCTAATTGGTTCTCCAGTCCACTTCTGGGAAAAAAAGACTAAAGTTAAAAGTAGCAAAAACTCATCTTTAGATGGCCGACAGGAACTCACGAGTAATTATTACTCATTTTGCCGTTAATTTAAACTTGAGATGACTAATTTATTCCTCCCTAGTCCTAATCCTAATCCTAATTATAACCCTAATCCTAATCCTCCTAACTAATCCAAATCCCTCTCCCTCCCCTCCCTACCTGAGCCCTCACCACCCTCCCCGTGCCCTCCTCCCCGCCGGCGAGCTCCCCCCTTCTCCTCCTTCTTACCCTTCACCCCCTCCAGCCCTTACCCCCCTCCTCCAGCCCTCCTCCTCCCCCCTCCTCCTCCTCCTTCTTCCCCCTCCTCATCCGCACCATCCCGTGCCTCCCCCAAGCTCCCCTTCCTTCCACCCGCGCCTCCCCCAAGCTCCCCCCTCCTCCCCCCGCCTAATCCCGCGCTACTCCATGCTTCCCCGCTCACCCCGTCGTCCTGCTGCTGTTGTCTCCTGCCGCCGTTGCTGCTACGCTGTCGCCGCCGAAGCAGGAAGGGGGTGTCGGAGAGAGAGGAGGGGGAGAGGGCTGCTGGAGGAGGAGGCTGGCGACACAGGAAGGAGGGGGGAGAAGGAGGAGGCACGATGGGAGGAGTAGGTGGGAGGAGGAGGAGGCACGATGAGGGGAGGAAGGAGGAGGCACGGTGAGAGGAGGAGGGGGGGGGCTGGAGGGGGGAGGGGGAAGGGTAGTTTAGGGTTTTCAAAATTTTTTTTTAATGTTAAATTCTAACGTTTAGTTGACGGACGGGGACGTTTTGATCGAAAATTTATTACGGGAGGGTTTATTTGCTGTAAGCGTCTAATAGGTCTTATTTTGCTTCTGAGGAAAATATAAGGAGGAATTTTTTGCACTTTATCCAACTATTAGGAGAGAAACATATTTTTGGCAATCCTATGTATATCCATGATTGTCATTTTTTTTGGTAGTCTTTGTTATTTTAGGACTACTAAAATTTTGACAATCCTAATTTTATATGGACTATCAAAAATTTTACAGTTCTAGATATGTATAGGACTGCCATAATTTTGGCAGTCCTAGAACTGTCCAAAATTGTGTTGTACATTTGTCATTCTAAAATGACTACACCTACGTCATTGCTCCTAGAGAAGTTCATAAAAAAAAATTACATTTATTACTCCCTAAATATGGGAAAATTACTGGAGTTAAAATTATATAAAGAGCTCCCTAAAATAATTTTTTAGTTGTTTTATTTTTAGCTAAAATTTAATAGAGAGCATCCATGGAGATGCTCTTAGTCCTAAGTTTAGTGGGGTTAAGTGAAAATAATGAAAATAAATAAGAGAATTTGAGTGGGGTTAAGTGAAAGAAAGTTAAGTGAGGGGAAGGAGAGTCAATACATATAACATTTGTTGAATTTAAGGGAGAGTTAAGTGTGATGTTTTTAATAACTATTGTTTGCATGGATTGAAAGTTTTAAGCGGGAGGAGGATTAATAAAAATACACCAGTTACCAAAATATCTTTATTATATATAACATTGGAGGAGAGACGACACCAAAAATATATTTGATGTATCAAACAGATGCAACAATTTTTTGAAGATTATCTCTCCTCCAACTATCTTATAGCAAAAAAAATTGCACAAAACATTGGAGGAGAGATGACACACATAGACGATATTTTTTATGCATTAAACATATGTGGTCATCAACTCAATAGATGCATAAAAAACATAGAAGCCATTTTTTTTACACCGATGAGTAATAAAAGAAAACAAAAGAGACGAGACACCTGGACGACAACATGTTGAAAGATAGGAAGACGGAACAACATGTTGAAAGCAAGAAAAATGGAAAAAAAATATCACAATGTTTTATAGGACAAATAAGAGTATTTATAAATTTTTAAACAAACCTCCTAACTTTCTCTGGTTAAACTCCCAATTTGGAGTTGAAAAAAATGGACAAAAGAAAGACTAAATAAACTCTCACTTAATCTCCTGTATCTCTCTTTCGTAAACCTTCATCCTCAAACCAAACATTATTTTTTTATCCCTTATTTTTCTCTCAAGTAACTCTCTTCACCCTCAATCGAAGCAGACCCTAACAACCATGTGTTTGTACGTGGACCATTTTACCATTAGGGTCTGCTTGGTACAGTATTTTTACCGATTTTGGGGTATTTTTGAACCGACCGTTTATGAAAATCTCTGTTTGATATTTTTTATGAGGCACTGGTTTTGGTCGGTTCAACCTATCTAGCACTTCAAGCGAATCTTGCCTAGAGGATAACTTCTTCCAGCGTTGAAGCCGCTAATGGTGGTATTGGTGGTTGCTAGACGATGCATCGGTATTCCCAAGGTTTGTAGTAGGCTTCGTCGGATAATACTAAGGGATGGGCCGGGGTCAATGTGCATTCGATCCACCCTATTGGCTCCGATATATCCTGTGTAATACAAGGGACGATCGTGCTTATTGTTCATTAGTAACATATCCTGCTGAGAGAATGTTAACTTGGGGATCACCTCCATTACACTATTGTAGTGGGGGCATGCAGCAAGATTTTCGGCTGGTGGCTTGACTCAGGGCAGATAAGGGTCAGCATTTTGTAACGCCTTACTCAGAGTGTGACGAGTTTCTTTAGAGAGACGTAGGATCTCAAAGAGAGAGAACTTCGCGGGAGTGTTGGCCATTTGTGCCAAAATGTCAAAGTTGTAAGGCTTCTCCAGCCCTTGAGTTGCTTCCTTTCGTAGAGGTTTATCAAATCGTGTCTCCTTCTGCTTTTGCTTGTCTACTACGGGAAGCTGGGATGGACCCGGATCAGAGGTAGGAGATGGAACAGTTGGGGGTGTACCATCTTCAGGAGCGTTGTAGTCGTGTTGGTAAGCTAGGTCCGACCTGGTCACACCATCGAGAGCTTCGTCTGCTGATGGGGATGTAGAAGTATGAAAATTCTGCAGACCGCATACAACTAATGCCCCTTGGAGCAGCATAAAGCTCATGTCTCTTGGAGCCTCATAAGAGCATAAACAAACCTTCATGCATCCTGGACAGCCTCAGAGTAAGAGGCCGCATACAAAGTCCTCGACACAGCCTCCGATGAATGACATAAAGTTATGAGCGCCTTGAGATTCGTGAAAGGGGCGGCATACAAAAAGACAAAATGTCACATCATGCATTAATAGCCTCGACAGATGTGCCATGCCACATGTCCTCACCTACGCGGCTATGGCCCCATGCAGCATCGTCAACGTGCGGCCAGAGTGTCCATCCGACCAAGGCCAAACGAGAGCACGTATGCGGCTATAAGACCCATGCATCCTCTTCAACATGCGGCCAGAGTGTCCATCCGACTAAGGCCAAACGAGAGCACCTATGCGGCTACAAGACCCATTAGGCCTCGTCAACATGCGACCAGAGTGTCCATCCGACCAAGGCTAAATGAGAGCACGTATGCGACTACAAGTCCCATGCAGCCTCGTCACAATGCGGCCAGAGTGTCCATCAGACCAAGGCCAAACGAGAGCACGTATACGACCACAATATCGTGCGGCCAGAGTGTCCATCTGACCAAGGCCAAACTAGAGCCCGTATGTGGCCACGACGCTATGCGGTCATGACGTTATGCGACTCTCGGTTCACAGGATCTTTTTTGTTACAACTGAAGAAGATTTCTCGCACGATCAGTGCTGACTACGTGTCCAGATGATCAAGTCACGCACACAACAGGTTAAAAATAACCCTGAGATCTCTTCAACATCATATCTCTACCAAGACCATACGGCAATCTGCTAATGGCATGCGACTACAGTTGTAACCTCTTTCTGTTGAAGGAGCCTTATGTGGCCAAGGCATATGCAGCATCTATGGCTCATCAGCACGATGGCTATAAATAAGAGCAACTTGAACAATCTAAAGGCTAGATTTTTTCTTCTTCATAGAGACCAAACCACCCCTAGGCGAGCAACTTGCATAAGTGAGAGAACAGAGATGAGCTTACTCGCTCCTGTATCGGACCGTCAACGGAGTAAAAGAGTCACTACAGCACTTAATCTCCATCATCACCCCCTAGAATCAAAAAATATACTTCGATTGTCTGTCTAGGACCTCTTTGTACTTTATTTACTTTTTTTAAAGAAATCTCAATTTTAATGGCAAATAATGTGGCGACCCTGCTGGGGACATCCTTCTCCTCTGATGAGAAGTTGGTGATGCAGTCTGATGAGGCCAAGCTGGGTTCAACCCAAAGGATGCTGGTGGTACGCTTCGACCAGCAAGCATTCGAGAACATGCTCTCCGAGGACAGCGTGAGTCCTTCTCCAAGGCAAGAAAAGCCTAAGAAGATCCTCAGGACATGGGTAGCGAAGGCCGCTGCGCCTCACCCAACTACGGAGCATGCGATCCCCGCTTCTCTCCTTGTTGCCGCAGACACACATCATGTGTCCACCCAGGTTGACCATGTTCATGCGGCAGTCAGGAAAGGCGCTCAGCGCCCAAACTTTGGCAAAAGAAAATACTATGATGTCAGAAATTCGGGTGCTGAGACATGTTCCATGACACAACAGTAGAAGCCGCAAGCAAAAGTCCACATACGACACCAATCGTTGGCTGCAGGCAAAAGTCCACATGCGGCAGGCACAGTAGCAGAACCTTTATTTTTGACCGAATCTCACGCAACGCTGATCCTATGTGCCATGCTGAGAATGGTGAAAACCCAAACTTTATTATGCACCAGCTCGTGCAAGGACGAAGAAGTCTAGTGCAGTGCAAGCTCGCCAAGCTCAAACAACTGCTCGTCCGGTTGACCGTCAACAGGCATCGCAGACTGTTATGCTTGCCTCGGACGAAAAGCTATACAAGACCGACCCACGTGTCCAGCCCACAACAGCAAGTGGACTGGGTCGACCTCAAAAGTTTTTCGCTGATAACTTAGAAAAAGTTTTTCCATAAAATCTAGGTCAGGGAGCAAAAACAACATCTACATACCCATGTACTCATAACAAGGGATAAATTAGCCCCCCTATGACTTGCAACATGATCAATCACAAGCACAAAGAGAGGAAAGCAACCACGACATGCGAAATGGCCCCTTCGGGGCATCATTGTGCCAGTATTATCATCAATTGCTGCTGTAATCAGGTAGCAATACCTGCAAACAGGCAGTCGGCATTCTAGCGATAACAATCAAGGGCACTCTGCCGACTATCCCGTGTTCCAAGATGATGACGATTCCCAAGGAATGGGTGCTAAGATCCCTGTGGGTAGTCACCCTCATAAAGAAGACACAACTTCCTACATTGGGGGTAGTGTTCCATCAAAGTTCGAACGAGACACAACACTACCAAATTTTTTTGACGACTATTTGCTGCAAGAGTCCGAGGCAAAAAAATGCTACGTCTACCGTCCCATCAATATCACCTCATGTGAGAATATCATACATAGCAGGGACGAGCACGAAGGCCCCAGTGATTGGCTGTGCCTAGAAACCCTCGAGGCCATGATGCAAACCATGAGCGAGTCAATGCAAGCCTTGACCTAAGCATTTCTAGACATCAAGGCAAGTGTAGCCTCTCAACCACCAAGGGCCTCAGGACAAGCAAACCAGGACCCTGGGACCAGTGGAGATTCGAATGCAGCCGCATCTCCAGCTGGCGACCGTCATGCTCTACTAGAGTCGTCTGCTCCTTCTGCATCAGATGAAGCCCGAGAAGTAATTTGGGAGGTGCGTGAACTGAGAGTTTGTCTGGACTCTCTAGGCAATCGGATGAAGATATCTCTCCGTCAATACATGAGTTACTTTGAAACTGCAATGGGGGCACCTACCTCGCAGTGACACCCTCCTCACTAAGCTCTTTGTGGGGCATTATCCGGAGTAGCCTTTGACTGGTTCTGCAGTCTTCAAGACAATTCGTCGTTCGATGACTTAAAGGGTCTTTTTCTCGCCCGATTCTATGACGGAGGAAGCGACATGACAATGTCCTCACTAATGGACATTATGCGGAAAGAGAAGGAGCCTGTACGCGCCTACATCGAATGATACTGGAAAGCAGCATTAGAGTTTCCTTCTGACAATACTGAGTCCACAATGATTGATGTGTGCCACAAAAACCTACTTCTAGTAGGCAACCTCTGTATGGGCGACAGTCAATTCAAAGTCTGGACGACGTTCATGATAAACCCTGTTGGGGCTGAGAAAAAAGTAAAGGATGTCCGACTTTTGGAAATATAGATCCCTGTCACTGATGATAGGGGACAATATCCTTATAATAGAAATAATAACAACAACAACGGCAACAATAGTTGTGATGACAAAGGAAAGCCGGCCCTTGTCGCTAACTTGACCAAGAAGTCCGAGCAGAAGCCGGCGGAATCTCCAAAATCGAAAGAAATCTATTCCTTTGAAGATGATGACGTAATGGAAATATTTGACGTACTGATGCAAGAAAACAAGCTTCGGCTCTCCGATGTTAAATGCCCTATTGAGGCAGCCGAGATGAATAATCTAAAATACTGCCACTATATTGTTACGTCTATAATACGATAGACTGCTATACATTGAAGCGCTACATCTAGCGTTTGCTCGACATCAAGGTCCTCACCTTGGACTTCGATGACAAGATGCTTATCGCTAACATGGTATCACTCCAATTCGACAACTTTTCGATAACAGAAGCCCAAGACAGAGTAATCCCAATTCTCCGAGAAATGATAGAGGTCGTCAATCTTCCACCATCTCATGACCAAACAACCGGGCTAATACCTCTCACCACACCGCGTGGGGAGGTCATATGGGTTCATCCCGATCTTGCTCCAGAATTGATGCAGCAGACAACACCGTCTGCCACCAAGACTAAGGGCAAGAAGACCAAATCCTGCTACATGGTTTCTATCCCGTCCGAAGAAGCAATAACAGAAATAACAAGGTCAGGCCTAGCATACCCACGAGAGTACGGCATCTCTAACGATGGGGCACTTCCAACAGTCGCACCCGTAACATCTGATCCGGGTCTATCCCAGCCTCTAGTAGCAGACAAGTCCAAGCAGAAAGAAACTCGCTTCGACAAACCGCTATTCAAAGATTCAGCTCAAGGGCTAGAGAATCCCTACAACTTCGACATCTTGGCCCAGCTCACCAACACTCTAGCAAAGTGTCACTCTTCGAGCTTCTCCGATCTCTAAAGACACCCGGGTTGCTCTGAGTGAGGCATTGCAGAATGCCGACACCTACCTGGCGTAGGTCAAGCCGCCAGCTGAGGATCCTGCCGCATGCCCCTACTGTAATAATGTGATGGAGGCGATACCCAATATTACGTTCTTGCAATAAGACATATTGTTGAAGAATAATTGGCACGATCGTCCTCTGTATTACACAGGGTACATCGGCGCCATCAAGGTGGACCGGATGCACATTGACCCCTGTTTGTCAATCAGCATCATCCCTTAGAGTCTGTTTTAGACCTTGGGTATCCCGATGTATCGCTTGGCAATAACTAATACTGCCATCAGTGGCTTCAACACAGGAAGGAGCTACCCTCTGGACAAAATTTACTTGAAATTCCATATCGGCAAATTGAAACCATAGGTCACCTACTACGTCATAGACGTAGACATATCCTATAACGTCTTATTGGGACGTCTATAGATACATCAATACATGATCATACTATCAACCTTGAACCAGTGCTTGAAGTACGTAGATGATCACGACATCGTTAAGACTGAATTTGCCGACATTGATCCGTTCATACGGATGCCTATTTCTCTGACTCGATCCTCTACAAACAAGTCCACCAGGATGAAGGTGACAATGATGCCGACGATAAGGCAGATACCAGGACAATATCAGACGATCCCTTAAGAGTCCATCTCAAAGCACGTGCTCCCGACACAGCTCCTCCCTTCAAGGTTAAATTGTACAAGAAAGCACCTAAATCTCTCGTCGTTCGCCTTCGTAGACCGAATCGATCACTGAAGGAAGGCTCGGCACCTACTACGACTTTCGAACCTCTTGTGGTAAAGTTGCGCAGGAAACCTCCGAAGCCATCGCTCGCACTAGGGGTAGAGCTCGGAAAAGATGAGCTGGAGGAGCACGTGGCCGCCCATGCTAACGTTCTTTCTCTCGATGATGTAATTTCGGAAGACGAGATACCTTATTTCATCAATAAAGGGCTATCTTTGAATTACTCGAATGTTGCACATCTCAACGCGTTATATTCCATGGAGCACAGTTTGGGCCTACTCCTGTATATACAGGTGACTACCACCTATGCAGTCAACCGGATTCTCGTCAGTAAGAACTCCTACTTCATAGCTCCAGCAAGGAAGATGGGAGACAACTCATCATCTTTGGCAGAGTAGAAAGTCCCCGATCCTTCATCCCAAAGGAACTGGAGCCAGAGCTTGATACCAGAAAGATACCATTTTACCGGTACAGTTCTTGAACAAAGCACCTCATCCAGAAGATGGAATACGATCTGAAAGCTACTAAGGGCTTAAATTATGACAAAGGTCGACGACTGCCCCTATGACTGTGGGCTCCTGCAGGCAAGTCCGAGGGCTACTACCATAAGACCAGATATGACTTAGGGTACGTCACGCCTTCCACAACCCCCGAAGGCTCGGATGAAGAAGATGAGTTACACTCTCACTCTTCAGAATCTTCCTCCTGGGACTCCGACATCAGTATCGGGAAAATTCTAAAGCAAATATTGTTTGCTAACATGGTGTCAACTGACCCTGAGAAAGACGATGAGGATCCAGCTAAACTCTTTGAAGTAGAACCGTGGGCCCAATGCCTAGACGCACTATGGGAGATACGGTTCGAACAACGAGAACCTCCTATTGAGGACGAAGTCGTACAAGTCAATCTAGGCGACGAATCCGCCCCTAAACCTATCTTCATCAGCAAGAGTCTGACTGATGAGGACCGAGAATTCCTACTATAGCTCGTCAGGGAATACATCGATGTCTTTTCCTAGAGCAACGAAGACATGCCGGAATTGGACCCCTAAATTGCGGTCCACAAACTCAACATCTTGCCGAACGGTAAGTCGGTCAAGCAACAACAATAGCGGTCTGGCCGAACATCATGAACGCCATCGAAGTTGAAGTCAACAAACTGATAGCTAGTCGATTCATCCGCGAAGAACAACATCCAGATTGGGTATCCAATATCGTGCCAGTCGTTAAGAAGAAAAGTAAGATCCGGATCTGTATTGACTTTCGTGATCTAAATGCGGCTTGCCTTAAGGACAAGTTACCCCTTCCGATCACAAACATAATGATCGACAACACTCGTGGCTTCGAGCATATGTCCTTCATGGACGGATTCTCAAGCTATAATCAAATCAAGATATCTCCTGACGATGAAAATTATACATCGTTCCGAACGCCGATAGTGGTTTATTGTTACACGGTCATGCCTTTCGGTCTGAAGAATGTAGGTGCTACATACTATCGAGCGATGAGAACCATCTTCCATGAGAATCTACGTAAGACGGTCGAGTGTTACATTGATGACATCGCCATTAAGAGTTTCTCCAAAGATGATCACCTCCGGAACTTAAAGACTGTGTTCGACCTTATGCGTGCGCACCAGCTCAAGATGAATCCTATCAAATTTTTTTAGGAGTCTCCAGCATCAAATTTTTGGATTATGTCATAACTTTGAAGGGTATCCACGTAGAACCTGACAAGACTAAATCAATCCTTGAAATGCACCCACTGAAGAACCTCAGAGAACTTCGTGGCCTCCAAGAAAGACTGGCATATATCAGGAGGTTCATATCAAACCTCTCTGGGCTTTCTCAGCCGTTCACTCAGCTCATGAAGAAGGGAGTCTCCTTTGTCTGGAACGAAGAATGCTAGCGTGCTTTCAACGATATCAAGGAATACCTCATGAACCCTCTAGTATTGATAGCCCTAGTTATGAGAAAGCCCTTTCTGCTCTATATACGGGAAATGGATCACTCCTTTGGTGCTCTAGTAGCCCAGAAGAGTGACGTAGGTCATGAGCAGGCCATCTACTACCTCAGCAGGATAATGGTCGGTGTAGAGCACAGATATAATCCGGTCGAGAAGGAGTGCCTTGCTCTAGTCTTTGCTATCCAGAAAACTTGGCATTATGTGGCAGGGCAAACAATCCACGTGATCTCATGGGTCAACCCTCTCAGGGTGCTCATGACCAAACCAGGGGCACTTAACTCCCACCTGGCGACGTGGGCAATACTGCTGTCACCATACGATATGACGTTTGTTCCACAAAAAGCTGTCAAGGGCCAAGCATTAGCTGACTTCCTGGCCACCCATCCGGTGCAAGAAACGTCAAAACTCTACGAGGAGATCTGTAAACCCTCTGTTCCAAAATCTAGGTTTAGGAATTTATTTAGAATTATTTTGGAATAAATCTTGGAGTTATAATTTACTATTGTGATTTTGATTCAATTGTTGCACTTTACCATTGTTTAAATATTTAGAGCACTACATTAACTTTTGTCTCCTAACAAATATTACACCCTTGACTGAGACAAACCAATCTTCTATTCCAACCTTTGTGTCACTCATAAATACTCTGTCTTGTACTTTATTTTAATCGCACAACAATCGCCAGACAATATCTAATTTTAAACCCAAACTTTGCACCTATGTCCATTCCAATAGAAATTGGAGACACAATATCGATCCGTTTCTAGCAACCCAATATATGACGATAATCTATTCTAAGACTACTACGTCCGTGACACTTGTGTCACTCCCAATCGAGACCCCATGTACTTTCAATTTATTAAAGAACACCTAGGATATGATTTATATTTATTTTAGGGCAATCGACTCAACCTAACCCAAACGAGTCCAAACACCAACCCAAATCCACACTCACACCCTCATGGCTCATACAAAATATCATACCCCAATTTTTTCTACTACAATACACCAAACATGGCTTCTACCCTCATCCAATCCAAAATCTCCTTTTTGTGCAAATCCTAAACTAATAGGGACCTTTGTATAAATGATTAGCTAGGTGTACACCTCCTATTGGTTGGAGCAAATAAAGAAATTCTATTTTGAATTCTTGACCGGTCATGAGCTCTCCCCCTCTCTTTTTGTATAATACTATGCAACCTACATTAAATCCTAGCCTCTCATTCAAACCCCCAACACATCTCCACCGCCTATTTCTTTATGACAATATGTCATCCTCTTCTTGGGAACCGTCAGCCCTAATCCCTAGAAAATCTTTCTTCCTCTTCATTAAATACAACTTCTCTCTCTCTCTCTCTCTCTCTCCCTCCCTCCTTCATTCGTACACCTCTCTCTCCCCCTCCCTCAAACTTTTGGCCAACACACCTCCTCCCTTCTTCAACCGAACCTCCACCACCATTACCACCATCAAAGACAGCCACCACCATCATCACCTTCTCCTCTTCCTCTCCCCCTCATGGACAAGAAGTTTACGACAGATGTACTGATGTCATTCCTGTTTCTTTCCCGACCGCTTCCAGAGCTAGCTCCGGCCACCGCACCACCGAACCATCCTCACCACCATCACCCCTCCCTGTATCATGACCCACACCCGCTTTTCGGATACGAGTACGTGGCCAAGCCCAGCCTACGCCGCAGCATAGGCGGTAGTACGCTGTCTATGATAACAATGGTCCATCAATCCAAATAGATAATATTTAATCATAAATTTAAATCTATTGCTCATTCACAACATTTACATAGTTTTACAAGATTCTTAATTTATAATTAAATCATAACTCGGGAACAAACCCGCTAAACATCAAATCCAAAGAAGTTGCTATACTATATAAATTCTAATATTGGCCTCCACAAGCATCTCGATCTCCAACCAAATCCAATGAACAAGATAGCAAGTCACCTAAAATGTTTACCCAGTCAGGATGGAACGAGTACAACCTAATAGCAGTTCCAGTTAATTGATAAGTACTATGAACAGTAAATAGTTATAAAATACTTGATGAGCATATAATAATGGAATAAGGTACATCATAGAGGAACAGTTAAATAAAGAATAATGGAAGACAAGAAAGAAGAACAGAGAAGCATGTAAAGACTGACATATATGTGAACTAGGAAACCTGTCATGCAAGTGTACAATCAGCAAGTATAGATTAATCTAGAATGACTGCATATAACTAGTGTTTTGAAATACCAAGTTAATATGTGAACGGCTAGGGGGTAATATCCGACAAACCACACGTGTCGTGTGTTGCTGCTATTATTCCAAAAAGACCATGGGATGGAAATGGTAGTTCACACGTCTCCTAGGTATTTCCTCGCCCGACAAGTACTCATGGATCCAAGTCCAGACACGAATAATATCAATAGTCCAGAAGATGTCAACAGGCCAGAAAATACATTAATCTAGTAATTCATTAGTCTAGAAAAAAAGTCAATATGCCTGATAATACGTGTCTCACGAAAATGAATCCATGCAATATCAATTCGTGTATCCATCATGTCAGAAATTAGGTAAAATAATACCATAAATATGTATCACAGAAAATATTAAATAATAAAAACTATCAGAGAATGTACTCGCCTGTGGTCCTTAGCTGGCATGAGTTGGAATCCAAGTCAAAGTCCAAATAGCCTATGTATTACGAATTTAACATGTCAAAAGATATTTTATTTTAATTTATATAATTCTGGAATAATTACTCTAAAATTTTATTTTAATCTTATTATTCTGATTTTTAGGTCAATTACTAAATTTTGTTCAAAGAAACTAAAATTTATAAACTCGAGACTCATGGCACGCAAATCGAAGCAATCTGTTTACCGAAAAGTCAACCGATACAAACTCAACTTTCATGCATGGTTTCCTGTAGATTTCAGCGTCAAAAATATGTTGGAATTTATATCTTGTCCGAATTTAAATTTTTTTGAAAATTATTGGACATATAAAATCGCATTATGCAACGATGGTTGATTGTTAACCTAGAAGTTCTACAGAATTAATAATACTGAAATATTTTGAATTAAATTCTGGGAAAAATATATGTCAAATATCTCGACATTAGCTTTCCGAAACTTTAAACGGTTCATCATTCTGATTCCTGGTTCTCCCAAAATCGTAAAAATAACTAGACGCATCTATTTTCGGACATGCTGTGTTCTACGAATTTTCCAAAATTTATTATTCATAATTTCGTGAAAAAATTTTACATATTCAGAAATGTAACTTCAATACGGTTCTAACGCAAGAAATTGGGCCACTTTTGGAGTACGAAGCTATGAGTAATGGCTCCTAAAAGATGAAGGAAACCCTAGATAACATCTCCTCAAATCTCTCTCTCTCTAAAATAATGGGATAATTAAGTTTATTATAATATATATATATATATATATATATATATATATATATATATATATATATATATATATATATATATATATATATATAGATGTTGAGCGGCTGAATGAAAAGTGATAGGATGACACGTGTTAGAATCTGGTTGAATGATTTTGGTTATATTATTTGTTTTTGATTTGCCTTTATCAAAATATTATTTAAGTCGTTTTAAATCTAAATAACTCAAAATAAATATTAAAATTAATCATAAAAATCTGAAAAAATTACAGAAAATATATTTTGAACCCAAAAATCCTAGAAAAATACTTAAAATAATTTATATTCATAGGTTTACTACTATAATTAGGAGAAGCTCTAAACATTAGTTTTACCCATTTAACTAAAAATAAATACTAAAAATATTCCAAAAATTCTAAAATAATTTCTGAAAATATATAATAATATTATAAATCCAAGAAAATAACGTGGGTCTATTCATTATTCCCGGGCTTGCACAATAAATTCTACAAGTCCAAAAAATTAGTTATTAGCCTAAATAACTCCCAATAAATACTAAAAATACTCTGAAAATACTCAGAAAATTCTAAAAAATATATTTGACTATTTAGAACCTAAAATAAAAGTTTAAATATTTTAATTATATTTGACCCTAAAATAAATTCTTGAAAGTTCTAGAAAATTAGGGTTAGTAGTTTTTAATTAACTAAAATTGTGGAAAAATCTCAATAGCCTCAAATTAACCTAATAACAATATTTAAACAAGAATTTCAGGATACGGAGGTTACAAGTCTACCCACCTTAAAAAATTTTGTCCTCGAAATTTAAAATCCTCAATAGTTTTTTTTTTGACCATCGAAATTTAAATTCATCAAACCGTATAATAATGAAGTAAATCCATATTTTTATTTCACAAATTTTTCAAAATTCTATAAATATCATATTCCTGAAATCTTCAATTTAAAATCAAATTTCATTCTTATCACAATCTCCTCCAAAATTTTAAGTTAATAACTAAAAACTCAAAAAATTTAATATCCAAACCTTTAATTTAAATCTAATCAATGCATATTTATAAAATTTAAAATCTTATCTCATAAATTTGAATTCAAACACTAATCCATTAATGATCTTTACTCCTCTAATTTGAATCCAATCAATGCATATTTATAAAATTTAAATTCTCATCCCAAAAATTTGAATTCAAACACTAATCCATTAATGATCGTACTACTCGATTCTTTTTCCACACCATACTCAAACAATATAATACTTACGAAATCTTCATATGCAACATTCAAAATATAAACTTTAAATTTATATCTTGTAGTCAAATAAATATAATGATAATCTTCTTAAATTTCTTAAAATTTAATGACAAATTCAATCATATCATAATCTTCATAAAAATTTATGATTTAACAAAATCGTCAATTCTGCCATATTAAATTCTCAACTCTTTATTTAAATTAATATTTATCCTCGAAATTTAAAATTCTTAATATTTTTTTTCCTGCCACCATCAAAATTTTAGCAATATAATCATGAAATCGAACCACTATTGTTATTTAACAAAATCCTTAAAAATTAACTTCATCCTCATAACTTAAAATTTTAACGTAAATCTTCAAAATTTGAATTTATCTTCAAAATTCAAAATACAATAGAATGTTTATCTTAAATCAAATTCACAAGTCATAACTCTTAAATACAATCTAACATTATTTCTTTAAAATTTAAATCTCATTTATAAATGTCTTCAAAAATTTAATAATTAAATCCTTCAAATTTAATCGCATATCCAAACTTAAAAGTTAAATCCAATCTTGAAGTTTAAAGAAAAATTTAATTCCATCCTTAAAAATTAGAATATCATTTTATTGTCATTTTTCACAATAATTTGATTTGTCCCCATAGCTATAATTTGTTTTGTTCTCAATATTATTAGGATTACTTGCACTATTACTTTAAAATAATTTTTTATCCATATTAACTGATACACCAATCTAATATTATCACACAAGGTATTTACTGTTATTAGCACATTACTCAACTAACCCCTGATATAGAAACACTAGCACTTTTGATATAGTAACACTAGCTTTCTCACTACACAACATATGCCCTTAATGTTCTAGGACACTAGATTCATCATTAGATTATCTTATCACACTCACTAGAACTCAAGATCACTTGCACTTTCTATAATACACATGTTTCACTTCACTCTCAAAGGAAGGCATATGGTTCCATATCTCGATTGATGTATACATATTTTCCCTTAAACCTTTTACAGACTGACACACTAATCAGTGATACACTACATATCTTCCATGACCAATCTTGATATTTCTCAGCCCATGATACTCTATTAGAATTTCTAATACTCAGGCTGCCAATTTCATGAAATTTTACACTGACACTCATCACCCACTGTGCATCCTGCACATAATTTTTAGACACTTCTTTCACCTATTGCTTTCAACACATCACTGACGTCAATAACAGGTGATATACCTATCACTAGTTATATACTGGTATACTCCTATCTACTCACATCATGGCTCTACTTCTAAGCTAAAGAATGATGGAACAAATCCTACAATAACAAGAGTGGATAAGTATTGAGATAATACTTTAAGAACCAATTTAAGATACAACCTGATAATCATACACGTCTGTCCAAAATTATGACACTCAGAATCCTCGTCATGCCAGTAAGCATAGGTGCGACAAACGATAGGTTCCATAACTAAGGTATGCAACTCTATAATCATGTCATCTAGAATCCTCACCACGCCAACTGGTATGGCTGCGAGAAACTCTAAATTTTATAATTAAGATATGTACATCCGAAGTCAGGTTCCTACGTTTCCATCACGATAGCTAATATGGCTGTGATAAACTCTAGGCTCCATAACCAAAGCAGACGTTTCACCTTTCTCACTGTCCTCATCAACATATGTCATTAGATGATACTATAATTTAGTCCATAAAATTTATCTCGATATGAAATCAAACTCAACAACGATACCAAAAATTAAATTTAACATCCGATCACCAAGAATCAGATTAATAACAACAAGTGAGAACGGACGAAAATAAGGAAAAATATTTGAATTAGAATTTATAATAAGATTCTCAAGGGTCGTCCCAGGAATATTTCAAAAATTTATGATTGAGTATCCCTCTCTCATCCTAGTGTCCTATGTCCTATATCCTATCGCAGGCTCGTGGTAGTACAATAAAGTTGTCGCACTACTACGACATCGCACAACTTGCGAAGCTTGACCTGCGTAAATATCGATTAATGATTCAATCCTAAAAATTTAAAAGTTAATTCCAATATTCAAAGTAAATCCTACTAATTTATATTTCATGAAATATTTAAAAATTTTAAAGACTTATCCTCAAAATTTGAATTCCAAATCTACCGTATCAATCTTATCCTTCGAACAAATTTAAATTTTGAATTTAAATTAACTCCTTAAAAGTCGAATTCAACAAGTTATAAAATTAAATCTTTGTATTGTTATTCTTTTGGTCTAACTCAACTCATAAATCAAATCTTAATATTATATTGAACTCCTAACACTCAAATTCTCAACATTATCCTTGAATTTCTCGAATTATATCTCAAAACTTTCAAGATTATCCACAATTTTAAAAACTTTCAATATTATCCTCAAATTTTTTTTTTGTCAATAATCAAATATGACAACTTCTACCCACCTTATAATTTTATCCTCAAAATTTAACTTCTCGAACAATTAAAATAAAATGTATATACTTTCCTCAAAAGTCAAATATTCAAATATTGAAATAAAATTTTAATCACTTCCAAAAATCTTTATAGCTTTGACTATGTTTATTGAATTAAATTTGAATCCTCAAAAATTTTAAATACATAAAATCTCAACTCCTCAAAAATTCTCAAAACTTGAAATTTATTTTCAATCTTCAAATTATAAATTTAAATCCATATCTTGTAGTCCAATAGCTCTAATGTTAATATCTTTTTTTTTAATTCGATAAAATCACAAAGTAATAAACCCATACTCAAAATTTTAAATCAAATAATCAAAATTTAAATTCTTCAAACTTAAACTTCAATCCACTATAATAATCTGCAAAAACTAAAATTTTATAAATCCTCATCTTCTTGTCTTTATCATCATTTAATTTAAAATTATTTTTTTCTTTTTTTTAAATTTCAACCATGTTTTATCAAGAAAATTATAATCATCAAGCTACAAAGAAATTTAAACCTCAAAGCATAATTTTTTTTTATAATTCTCATTTTCAATAATTGTGTAAGCTTAAGGAAATAATTTACCAATCGAGCAGTCTACCCCTAACTTTGATCACACCAACTTATAAAAATATTATAATATATAATCACTTAATTTTCTCAAGTTTATCTACTAGAGTTTATCTAAAAGTTCAACATGTATATCTATTTTAACCATGTAGCCTATGTAACACCTTAACTCCCCAAGCAATAAAATTAAAATAAGGACTTCCAATTGTATACCTAGTCCTAGCCATTCTCCTAAATTTTAAATCAATCCTAATTGTGAATGAGCATATCCTAGTCGCAGGCTCACAGCTAGTACTACTAAGTTGAAGTACTAACCATGATATTATACTTGATGCAAAGACGGACCTGCATGGGCCACCACTAGAAACTTGTCATGACCCAAACCCACTTTTCGGATACGAGTACGTGGCCAAGCCCAGCCTACGCCGCAGCATAGGCGGTAGTACGCTGTCTATGATAACAATGGTCCATCAATCCAAATAGATAATATTTAATCACAAATTTAAATCTATTGCTCATTTACAACATTTATATAGTTTTACAAGATTCTTAATTTATAATTAAATCATAACTCGGGAACAAACCCGCTAAACATCAAATCCAAAGAAGTTGCTATACTATATAAATTCTAATATTGGCCTCCACAAGCATCTCGATCTCCAACCAAATCCAATGAGCAAGATAGCAAGTCACCTAAAATGTTTACCCAGTCAGGATGGAACGAGTACAACCCAATAGCAGTTCCAGTTAATTGATAAGTACTATGAACAATAAATAGTTATGAAATACTTAATAAGCATATAATAATAGAATAAGGTACATCATAGAGGAACATTTAAATAAAGAATAATGAAAGACAAAAAAGAAGAACAGAGAAGCATGTAAAGACTGACAAATATGTGAACTAGGAAACCTGTCATACAAGTGTACAATCAACAAGTATAGATTAATCCAGAATGACTGCATCTAACTAGTATTTTGAAATACCAAGTTAACATGTGAACGACTAGGGGGTAATATCCGACAAACCACACGTGTCGTGTATGACTGCTATTATTCCAGAAAGACCATGGGATGGAAAGGGTAGTTCACACGTCTCCTAGGTATTTCTTCGCCCGACAAGTACTCATGGATCCAAGTCCAGACACAAATAATATCAATAGTCCAAAAGATGTCAACAGGCCAGAAAATATATTAGTCCAGTAATTCATTAGTCCAGAAAAAAAGTCAATAGGCCTAAAAATACGTGTCTCACGAAAATGAATCCATGCAATACCAATTCGTGTATCCATCATGTCAGAAATCAGGTAAAACAATACCATAAATATGCATCATAGAAAATATTAAATAATAGAAACTATGAAAGAATGTACTCGCCTGTGGTCCTTAGCTGGTATGAGTCAAAATCCAAGTCAAAGTCCAAATAGCCTATGTATTACGAATTTAACATGTCAAAAGATATTTTATTTTAATTTATTTAATTCTAGAATAATTACTCTAAAATCTTATTTTAATCTTATTATTCTAATTTTTAGGTCAATTCCTAAATTTTGTTCAAAGAAACTAAATTTTATCAACTCGAGACTCATGACACACAAATCGAGGCGATCTGTTGACCGAAAAGTCAACCGATAAAAACTCAACTTTCATGCATGGTTTCCTGTAGATTTCAGTGTCAAAAATATGTTAGAATTTATGTCTTGTCCGATTTCAAATTTATTTGAAAATTATTGCACATACAAATTGTATTATGCAACGGTGGTTGATTGTTAACCTAGAAGTTCTACAGAATTAACAGTACTAAAATATTTTGAATTAAATTTTGGGAAAAACATATGTCAAATATATCGACATTAGATTTCCTAAACTTCAAATGGTTCATGATTCTGATTCCTGGTTCTCCCGAAATCGCAAAAATACCAAGACGCGTCTATTTTCGGACATGCTGTGTTCTATGAATTTTCCAGAATTTATTATTCATAATTTCATGAAAGAATTTACATATTCAGAAATCTAATCTTAATACAGTTCTAACACACGAAACTGGGTCACGTTTGGAGTCCGGAGCTATGAGTAATGGCTCCTAGAAGATGAAGAAAACCCTAGATGACATCTCCTCAAATCTCTCTCTCTCTAAAATAATGGGATAATTAAGGTTATTATAATATATATATATATATATATATATATATATATATATATATATATATATATATATATATATATATATATATATATATATATATATATATATATATATATAT
Source organism: Iris macrosiphon (assembly GCA_036927795.1). Taxonomy (NCBI): domain Eukaryota; kingdom Viridiplantae; phylum Streptophyta; class Magnoliopsida; order Asparagales; family Iridaceae; genus Iris; species Iris macrosiphon. The sequence goes on along the minus strand of JAYESA010000008.1, from coordinate 111,707,211 downwards.
ATGTTAAGCGGCTGAATGAAAAGTTATAGGATGACACGTGTCAGAATCTGGTTGGATGGTTTTGGTTATATTATTTATTTTTGATTTGCCTTTATCAAAATATTATTTAAGTCATTTTAAATCTAAATAACTCAAAATAAACATTAAAATTAATCATAAAAATCTAAAAAAATTACAGAAAATATATTTTGAACCCAAAAACCCTAGAAAAATACTTGGGATAATTTTATGTTCATAGGTTTACTACTATAATTAAGAGAAGTTCTAAACATTAGTTTTAACCATTTAACTAAAAATAAATACTAAAATTATTCCAAAAATTCTGAAATAATTCCAGAAAATATATAATAATATTATAAATCCTAGAAAATAACGTGGGTCTATTCTATATTTCTGAACTTGCACAATAAATTCTACAAGTCCTAAAAATTCTAGAAAATATATTTGACTATTTAGAATCTAAAATAAAAGTTTAAAATATTTTTAATTATATTTGACCCTAAAATAAATTCTTGAAAGTCCTAGGAAATTAGGGTTAATAGTTTTTAATTAACTAAAATTGTGGAAAATCCCAATAGCCCCAAATTAACCTAATAACAATATTTAAGCAAGAATTTCAGGATACGGAGGTGACACCCCGAACTTCCTCCTCCTTCTCACCTTGGCCGTCAAAACTCCAACCAAGCAGCAAGCCGTTGCCGCTACTACTGAGCGTTGCTGCTGCGGTTGTAGCAGCAGCTGTGTGCACTTATGGCGCCGGCCAGTCGTCGGAGATGACCGCCCTAACCATCGGGCGTCTTCCTTATCCTAGACGAACACGCCCACCATCTTCCACTGTCCTGAGCCGTCGTGAGTCACCAGAATGGCCGCCCTTAGTCGACGGACTGCCCCCGAGCGCGCACATTAATAGAATCCACGGTTCGTGGGCTCAACTTTGAGTTGCGATTTCTCCACCATCGTTCGATCTTTCCGCGAACCTCCTTCGCAGGTGCGTACACAACATAAACACCTTTATTTCCCATCAAATACAATAATTTAATCAGTTTAATATCTAGATAATTTGGTGTTAAATCAAAGAAAAAATGTTTTATAAAATAATGAAAACATTCGATACGGAGTTGGAAACGTCAAATCGGATAGCCTCATCGCATACCAATTACACCTAAATACGCGTACAGTATTTTTTGACGTGTGAGATTTGATGAAATTTAATTCGGTGGTGTGTGCGCAACAAAACGAACCCATATCTGTCAAAAATTCCCATATCGCAACTTTTTGTAATTACCCAATTACTTTGTGAACGCTCGTCATATCGTGACGAAACTGGCATCATTGGACCCGCGATGTTCGACTTGTCCTGTGACCCAAGTTTTGTCTGATTCTGAGGCAGTGTTCGGATCGCCATTTTGTGGGCCCCACGATCCGTTCCAACGGGCATTTTTGTGATCGGCTCATCGAAATCCAAATATGGACATACTATTAAGTTTGTATCATCGTTTAAAACTTTTTTAAACTATAATATGCTAAATTTAGAGACCTTTGTTTCTGACACCTTTTTTGGTGTAAGACGGGCCCACCTATGGACCCGTGTTGACTAAAAACTATATTTTTGCCCCTGTGTCCAAATTGAACATATGTATATACTTTTCTGAGCATCTCACTCATTTTGGGACTATTGGTGATATTTGTGACAACATCCGGAGATATCAAATCCAGTCCCCTTCTTGTGTTGCTGCTTTCTTGGCGAGTTCATGTTCGAATCTTCACCTGACTTCCAGACAAGTATACCTTGCCTTGTTATACAGTTTAAATTCAGTTATTAATATTCATATACTTTATGCTATGAATATTTTATAACTGTGCACTTCTGAGTATGACTCGGGTGCAGTCGACGAAGACATTGACATTATGACTTGTGTTTGACCTAGTGTCTAGTGGACGCACCTAAAGTTGCGAAGTTATCATTATAACTCTGAGGCATTCTCACGTATTATTTTATGTCATGGAGTGAGTTCAGGATAGGACACAGGTTTACGCACTCGATTGGCCATTGGTGCGAGTAGCTCGCGTGATGGTACTTAGCATAGTTGTATTGCTCTAGGTGACTTGCATTATAGTTACGAGATGTCCACATCGTACTTGAGACTTGTACAATAGCATTGGGTGGGGAGGATAACTAGTAGGCGTATGGGACACCCACCTCTTATTATTTATACCAATTTTGCGTTCTTCGGAGCGATACGAACATTATTATTTATTAGATACCACGCTCTTCAGAGCCTTGGACGTTATGCAGGTACCACGCTCTTCAGAGCGTTGGACGTTATATAGGTACTACGCTCTTCAGAGCGTTGGACGTTATTATTTATGCAGATACCACACTCTACAGAGTGTTAGACGATATTATATATGCAGATTGCCCTAAGATGGGGGACATATATGGCATATACTAGCCAGTCACGATGATTGGTGAATTATGTCAGTATATGTCTAGCCTATACTTACCATACGCACTAAGTTGTCCTCAAATTGTATTCACTTAGGAGGATAGTTCACCATAATTTACTTTACTCAGTATTTACATTATGGAATGTACTTTTTGTATCTTGTTACGTCCCTCTGAGGACCTGGTTCACTTCTAGGTTATTTGAGCATGTTGCATGATATTTGATCTAGTGGAGTGTTGGACATCGTTGCAGATATCTTTACATATTTTAGCTATTACAGTCATGTACTACTTCCCATTTTTGATTCTATAGCCTAGTGTTTATAGGCCTATATTATTCCTTTGGCCTATTCGAACGGATGTATTATAGGGCTGCAGACTAATAATGCGTATCGTTCCTTCTTGAGATTTATTTACCATGGATTGAGATTTAGTTTAGCGGTTGAATATTAGAAATATATATTTAGCTTGATCACTTAACCTTGGACAGCGTAAGTGTACTTCGTCGGGTCTATTAACTTGGAAAGCCCTACGAAGTTGTACCAGCTGACCATTGTTACGTGTCTGGTTCCACATATTTTGGGACTGGGACGTGACATGGTTTTATTGGTGGCCCATGCAGGTCAGAGATTATCGTTTTGGTTACATTACTGTACCAAATGAGCCTGTAATTTAGGATTATTGTTGAATAAGATCTCAGTCCATAAACGATTTTAAAACTCCCCTGTATTTGATTATCATCCTTGGACTTCAAAATTGTATTCATTTCTTTTCCATCAATATTGTTATCATTGTTTCTCATCTCCCATTATTTCGGAGAGACGTATGCTTGTGCTTGGTGGTTTCCTCCAGAAGAAGATCGTAGTCTAGACGGAAGAAGGTATGATTAATATAATATTTTATGAGAAGATGGTTACCCTTAGTAGGGTAGGTTGATAGATTCTTTTTAGATTCTAGAACTAGTGTAGATTGTTAGCAAGAGAATTGGATATAGTAATATTTCCTAGAACTGATAAAATCCTACCCTTACTTAAGGTAGCAGTGATTTGGAAGTATTATAAGCTAAAAAGATTGTTTGATTTTAATCCTCTAGAATACCTTATGGAATACATAGCTAGATGCTAGAGATTAGTTGTGGCCCCATGTTAGTGATACAAGGAACGGTATTATAAACTAGAGAAGACAGAATCTTAGACTCCTACCTAGAAGAAGATTATCGGATACCAATAAAAACCGAGGTATGAAATAGCACTTTATATAGTAGGCCATAGTTGTTAACCTCTAGTTGCCTTATGACTTACAATATCAGACCTAAATTTTTTTACCCTTTAAGATTATATAACTAGGCTAAAAATAAATAAATAGATAGATAGATTTCTAGATCTGTTGTTTGAATGATTTGATAACTTGGGTACTAGGGATGTAGCTTTTAGAATCAGATTAGATGTACTTAATTTATTTGGGTTGTTAGTGACTATTGGGCTCGTGGTTTCACCTTTGATAACTTGAGTAGTTGAGCTAGTATCTAAAATAGAGCAATTGGAATGGAGGATGAGAGTACTGATAGACGTAATAGACTTGGATTAGATATAGTGAATTACCTCTAATGGACGATAATTTTTATCAAGGTGTAACTGAGTCTTGGACAATGAGTGTTTATGGGATAAATAAAACTAGAAGGAACCTCAGATGCGAGGTGAAGAGTGTAGAAAATAAAAATAAAAACAAGAAGAGATTCATGATGAGTACCTGACCTTGAGCATTTTTTTTAATTAAGAGAAGGATCTAGGGAAGGACTGGAATTTTTATCACTCGGTAGTTGCCTAAAAGATCTATACCTTGAAGCTGAAGGTACTGGACAATGATTATAATAGATATAGTTGAAAACAAGATTAACATACTAGAAGAATATGAAGGTGTGTAGAAAATAAATGATAAAGGAAAGATATTAGGGTCATGTAACCCAAGGACAATTTTTTTTGATATGGACTTGAGGGATAATAATGTTAGTATTAATGAATTATAATAATTTTGAGGATTTAGTGCGAGTAGAAAGTGTTGATTAGTCTATAGGTAACATAAATTTTGAGAAACTAAACACATGTTTAGATCACATGCTGACTCATTGGTCATCCCGTAGAGGATTACCACAAGACCATTATATTATAGATTGACAAATCTGTAGGAGTATGTAAAAGGAAGATGGAAGCCTCATAGGAATGATAGCTGATTATTGAAGATTACACATAAACTGCTTAGAGCCAGGGATTTAGATTTTGATTAAATAGGGTATGAGCTTGTTGGACCAAACCCTTAATAGTAGGTGATCATATGGGAACCTATTTTCAAATTACCCTAGCTGATATTTTCAGATTTTAGGAATATTATTATTATTATTATTATTATTATTATTATTATTGGTTATACTTTATCTAGGGTATTTAGAATGATTGAATGATAATTATTACATATTTATTGCTATGTATTTTAATGGAGGTTTATGTTGTACTTCATTACATATAGTTCTTCTAGGAATTGAATTGAGATGAGCTTCTAGGCTAGTTATAAATGACTTACTAGATTAGACGTGTTGCTGCTAAGAGCAACTATAAGAAGTTAGGTTGTAGAATTTTATTGTGGATACTATAGGTTGATGATGATATACCTAAGAAATAATCATGAGGTAGTGACTATCTTAGCTTTAGAACAAGGGATTTAGCTACTATGTAGGTGGCCTTGAGAATTTGTGCTTGTTGAATTTTAGTGTCTAAACCATCCACCCCTTCGGGAGTGAATGTATGACAATATCTTCTTAGTAGACAGTAGAAGATTCAAACTGAGATTTTTGCTGTGGCACCCTTGAGTAACCTAGGCATATAGGTGATAATTTTCTAGATGATGATTATTATGATAACAATGACGAGATAATATATGATGGTGAGAAGATATTTTGAGGACCAAATATCTTAGATGATTAGACTGTACATATGGGGCAGTTTAACGTCAAGAGAGTGGAGTAGGACTAAGTACCAAGTTGTGTTTATATATATAGAGATACGTTGAGTTCGTTGTTGGGGGAGATAGATTTTGAATTTTGAGGACAAATTTTTTTAAGGTGGGTAGATTGTAAACCCTCTATCCCAAAATCTAGGTTTAGGAATTTATTTAGAATTATTTTGGAATAAATCTTGGAGTTATAATTCACTACTGTGATTTTGATTCAATTGTTGCACTTTACTGTTGTTTAAATATTTAGAGCACTACACTAGCTTTTGTCTTCCAACAAATATCACACCCTTGACCTAGATAAACCAATCTTCTATTCCGACCTTTGTGTCACTCATAAATACTCTGTCTTATGCTTTATTTAATCGCACAACAATCGCCAAACAATATCTAATTTTAAACCCAAACTTTGTACCTATGTCTATTTCAATCAAAATTGGAGACACAATCATCGATTAGTTTCTTGCAACCCAATATATGATAATCTATTCCGAGACTAGTACGTCCGTGACACTTGTGTCACTCCCAATCGAGACCCCATATACTTCCAATTTATGAAAGAAGACATAGGACATAATTTATATTTATTTTGGGGCAATCGACCCAACCTAACCCAAACGAGACCAAACACCAACCCAAATTCACACTCATACCCTCATGGCTCATACAAAACACCATACACCAATTTTTTCTACTATAACACACCAAACATGGCATCTACCCTCATCCAATCCAAAATTCCCTTTTTGTGCAAATCCTAAACTAATAGGGACCTTTGTATAAATGATTACCTAGGTGTACACCTCCTATTAGTTGGAGCAAAAAATTCCATTTTGAATGCTTGACTGGTCATGAGCTCTCCCTTTCTCTTTTTGTATGACACTATGCAACCTATATTAAATCCTAGCCTCTCATTCAAACCCCCAACACATCTCCACCACCTATTTCTTTATGACAATATGTCACCCTCTTCTTAGGAACCGCCGGCCCTAATCCCTAGAAAATCTCTCTCCCTCTTCATTAAATACAACTCTCTCTCCCTCTCCCTCCCTCCTTCATTCATACACCTCTCTTTCCCCCCTCTCTCAAACTTTTGGCCAACACACCTCCTCCGTTCTTCAATCGAACCTCCACCACCATTACCACTATCAACGAAAGCCACCACCATTATCACCTTCTCCTATTTCTCTCCCCCTCATGGACAGGAAGTTCACGACAGATGTACTGATGTGGTTCCTATTTTTTTTCCCGACAGCTTCCCGAGCTAGCTCCGGCCACCCCACCACCGAACCATCCTCACCACCATTACCCATCCCCGTCATTCCTCCTTCTCCTCACCTTGGCTGTCAGAGCTCTGACCAAGCAGCAAGCCGTCGCCGCTACTACTGAGTGCTACTGTTGCGGTTGTAGCAGCAGCTGCGTGCGCTGCTGGCACCGGCCAGTCGTCAGAGATGACCGCCCTAACCGTCGGGCATCTTCCCTACCCTAGACGAACACCCCCACCATCTTCCACTGCCCTGAGCAACCGTGAGTCACCAGAATGGCCGCCCTCAGTCGATGGACTATCCCCGAGCGCGCACATTGACAGAATCCACGGTTCGTGGGCTCAACTTTGAGTTGCAATTTCTCCTCCATCGTTCGATTTTTTTGCGAACCTCCTTCGCAGGTATGTACACAACATAAACACCTTCGTTTTCCATCAAATACAATAATTTAATCAGTTTAATATCTAGATAATTTGGTGTTAAATCAAAGAAAAAATATTTTATAAAATAATGAAATATTTGATACGGAGTTGGAACCGTCAAACCGGATAACCTTATCACATACTAATTGTACCGAAAGGCGCGTACATTATTTTTTGACGTGTAGGATTTGGCGGAATTCAATTCGGTGGCGTGTGCGCAATGAAACGAACCCGTATCCGTCAAAAATTTTCTTATCGCAACTTTTTATAATTATCCAATTACATTATGCATGCTCGTTATATCGTAAAAAAACTGTCACCATTGGACCCGCGGCATTCGACTTGTCCTGTGACCCAAGTTTCGTCTGATTATGAGGCAGTGTCCGGATCACCATTTTGTGGGCTCCACGATCAGTTCCAACGAATATTTTTGTGATCGGCTCATCAGAATCCAAATATAGACGTACAGTTGAGTTCGTATCGTCGTTTAAAACTTGTTTGGACTAAAATATGATAAGTTTAGAGACCTTTGTTCCTGGTATATTTTTCGGTGTAAGACAAGCCCACCTATGGACCCCGTGTTGACTAGAAATTGTGTTTTTACCCCTGTGTCCAAATTAAACGTATGGATATACTTTTCTGAGAATCTCAATCATTTCAAGACTGTTGGTGATATTTGTTACAATATCCAGAGACATCAGTTCCAGTCCCCTCCTTGTGTTGCTGCTTTCTTGGCGAGTTCGTGTTCGAATCTTTATCTGATTTACAGACAAGTATACCTTACCTTGTTATACAGTTTAAATTCAGTTATTATTATTCATATACTTTGTGCTCTGAATATTTTATGACTGTACGCTTCTGAGTATGACTCGGGTGCAGTCGACGAAGACGTTGACGTTAGGACTTGTGTTTGACCTAGTGTCTAGTAGACGCACATAAAGTTGTGAAGTTATTATTATATCTCTGAGGCATTGTCATGTATCATTTCAAGTCACGGAGTGAGTTCAGGATAGGACACGGGTTTACGCACTCTATTGGCCATCGATGCGAGTAGCTCGCGTGATGGTACTTAGCATAGTTGTATTGCTCTAGGTGACTTGTATTATAGTTACGAGATGTCCACGTCATACTTGAGACTTATAAATTATCATTGGGTGGGGAGGACAACTAGTAGGCATATGGACACCCACATCTTATTATTTATGCAGATTTTACGTTCTTCGGAGCTATACGGACATTATTGTTTATGCAGATACCACGCTTTTCAGAGAGTTGGACGTTGTGCAGATACCAAGCTCTTCAGAGTGTTGGACATTACTATTTATGCAAATACCACGCTTTTCAGAGTATTGGACGTTATTATATATGCAGATTGCTCTAAGATGGGGGGTATATGTGGCATATACTAACCAGTCATGACGATTAATGAATTACGTCAGCATATGTCTAGCCTACACTTCCCATACACACTAAGTTTTCCTCAAATTGCATTCACTTAGGAGCATAGTTGACCATGATTTACTTTATTCAGTATTTACATTATGGCATGTACTTTTTGTATCTTATTACGTCCCTCTGAGGACCTGGTTCACTTTCAGGTTATTTGAGCATGTTGCATGATGCTTGATCTAATGGAGTATTGAACATCGCTGTTGGTATCTTTACATCTTTCAGCTATTACAGCCATGTACTACTTTCCATTTTTGGTTATGCTTTTATAGCCTAGTGTTTATAGGCCTATATTATTCCTTTGGCCTATTCGAACGGATGTATTATTGGGTTACAGACTAATGATGCGTATCGTTCCTTCTTGAGATTTATTTACCATGGATTGAGATTTAGTTTAGCGGTTGGATATTAGAAATAGATATTTAGCTTGATCACTTAACCTTGGACAACGTAAGGGCACTACAGAGTCGTACCAGCTGGCCATTGCCACGTGTCTGGTCCCAAGTGTTTTAAGATTAGGGCGTGACAAGATCCTCGATAAAGTCGTAGACTCCAATACCGTAACGAGCACAGAGGCTGTTTGGCAAATGTTCTTCGATGGTGCTTCAAGAATAGGGCCCAAAGGCGATATCGTCACTGGAGTCAGGATATTGTTGATCTCCCCATAGGACCTGGTCATCAACCACACCTACTCTCTCACAGAGCCATGCTCCAACCATGTGGCAGAGTACAACGCTCTCATTATTGGTCTCTAACTATTGAAATATGTGGGGTTTGTCTACCTGGAAGCCTACGACGACACCAAACTGATAGTCAATCAAGTCAGAGGCGAGTATGAAGTCCAGAATGAAGACTTGATTCCCTACCATCGAGCCGTGCTTGGAATAATCTTTACCTTCGAGGGGTTCTTTATAGAGCACATCCCTTGGTTGTAAAACATTAAGGCTAATGCCCTAGCTGGTCTTGAATCCTCTTTAGATGTTCTAGCTAATGCTCATGAGCTGATCACCGTGGTCAGTCAATAGCTGGTCAGCCCAAAGAACAACCTCTATTTGTGTGTAAGCTACTCCGTAGAGACAAGCACCGACTCCCAAGACTGGAGACTTCTATTTATCGACTACGCTGTCTATGAAATTCTCCCCGAAAACCCAAAAGAAGCTACTTCCATCAGAAGACATTCCCTCTGGCTCTATTATGATATAGCTACTAAAATGCTGTATCGTCGCTCCTATGACGATCTTTTGTTATGATGCCTATCGAATGTAGAAGTAAAGTAGTCTCTCTGCGAGGCTCACAATGGGGTTTGCGGTACCCATTATCCAGGGCCCAAGCTACAGGACCGCCTCCGGAGAATGGGTTACTATTGGCCGACAATGGTAGCAGATGCCGTTAACTATGCAAGGAAGTGCCAAGCGTGATAGATCCATGTAGACTTCATCCACTAACCCTCAAAGTTGCTACACCCGAACTTTGTGTCTTGGCTATTCGAGGCATAGGGGATGTATATCATTGGACCAAATAGTCCACCTTCGTCCAAGGGACATCGGTTCATCCTGGCATTACCGACTACTTCTCCAATTGGGCAAAAGCAGTACCACTCGCAGAAGTCAAGAGATCAAACATGATCATCTTCGTCAAGCATCACATCATATAATGCTTCGGTTTGCCATGAAGGATCATCCATAACAATGGTCCACAGTTTGCAAGTCATACATTCTACCGGTTTTGTGACAAAAATTAGATTCAAAATATAGCGTCGAATGCCTACAACTAGCAATGAATGGTTATACTTAGGTGTTCAACAAAACCGTCATCAAGATCCTCAAGAAGTTCGTGTCTTCTAATAAGTGTGACTGGAACGAGAAGCTCGACGAATGTCTATAGGCCTACCGTATAACGGTCCGAACACCAACTGACAGTACGCCTTTTTCCTTGGTCTACAGGATCGAAGCTGTCCTTCCCCTTGAGATCCAGATTTCGTCGCTCCGAGTGGATCTCTTCAATCAGTTAACCGTCGATGATAATCACTGCTGATGGCTACAAGAGCTAGAAGCACTCGACGAGAAACGTCTCTTAGCTCAACACCGCATTGAGCTATACGAAGTGCGTATCTCAGAAGCCTTCAACAAACGGGTTAAGAAGAAGACCTAATAAGTGGGTGATCTCGTCCTGAAAGTAAGAAGGCCGATGGTTATGACCCACAAGACGGTCGACAAGTTCCAACCCAAATAGGAAGGCCCATTCGTCGTAGAATCCGTATTATCCAATGATGCCTATCGACTGTCGAAAACCAACGACGGCTTACTCATGATGCCCATCAACGACAAGTTCCTAAAAAAGTACTATGTCTAAGGCTAGGCTTGTACTTCTCTCTATCCCCAGCATGACAACAGAGATATATAGGGTTCCCACTCCTTGAACAATCCCCAACAAGTGCATATGAATGACAAGCTATTATCGATATTCAGGAGTCCTGGATATGCAACAGATAATGTATCCTCAAAAGCTCTCCAACAGAGCAATCCTCAGGTCCACCTGCACACTCCTGTCGGGACCACTCAAAAACCAGTATCGTTAGACGCTAGCCTTGTCCATATTACCTCTAAGCTATCGGCCTAATAATCTCCCCAGTGGAGTAAACCTCAGGTCTATCTACATTCCCGGGTAGACCATAACCAGCAAATCACTCCTCAGTGAGTTATCGAAGATTGGTTCACATCCATAGTACCTCTGAACTACTGTCTTAACATTTCATTCCGGCCTTGTTTTCTCATGTCCATATTACCTCTGAGCAAAACCTCAAGGGTTTGGCTATCGATTTTCACGTCCATACTACCTCTAATATCGGCTGTTATCTCAATTTAGCACCCGTACTTAACTCTAAGTACACCAGTGGTGTTAAGTCCACAAAATCTGCCACATCCATATAACCTCTGGCAGGGCTTGTCTTGAACCTACCACTTGCACTTCAGTACGCAAGAAGTGATAAGTCTACCAAAGATCCCCCAGTGGGATGTCCTTAAACGACTATGGTATTTTACTACATCCACATTACCTCTAGTACAATATCCAAAAGTCTACAACATACAAAATTTTAAAAAAGGAGAGACTTTATTGATTAGTATTCACGATCATGAATACATATGATGGAAATCCATTACATTCAAGGATTTTTCATTTGTATTCAAGTTCATAAGTATATATGATGGAAAATTGTTTTAAGGGTTTCCATGAAGTCTCGCTGATATGAAATTTTTTTATTAGAAGTGCCCCTCCGTGTTATCGTTGCTACTAACAAAAGTTGAGCCCGCATCAGAACTCAATACTTTCTGGATCATCCCTCCACAGTGCAAATCTCAGTATATGGAAAAGAATCCATACCGACATATAGCAAGGAAGGAGAAGGAGTAGGAGCAGGCACTCTATAATCATATGGGAAGACCAACGACAGGAATGGCAATTAATCCAAATCCTGTCATCAATCCCGCAGTCTCCTGGCCGGTAGTAAACCGCATAATGGGGATAAACACAGTTGGCATGCTGCATTAACAAGGATAGCTCAGCGCATGATATAGGATGTTTATCCTCGTCTCCTGGATCAGTTCTTGGCGAACTGCCACATAAAGTTGGTCTTCACCCTGAATAACGGGTGTTATGATATCCTTTTATGCTCTATCATGAGCGGCGCGAGGGGGAACAAAGCCTGCATAAGAAAAACATATGACATCGGCATACTAAGACAAAGTTGACGTCTATGCCGCATAGCCTAGTCGGCGCATGAGGTATCTTCAATGCGACAGAGCCATGATGGTCGCATGTTGGGTCAAGCTTCCATCCAATGCTTTAGAGCTATGGTGGTCGCATGTCCGGATCGAACCTTCATCCTTGTGATAGAGTCATGGCTAATGCATGTCCAAGTTAAACCTTCATCCATGCGGTAGGATCTTAGTTGCCGCATGATGGTTTCCCATCCATGTGACAGACTAATGAAGAAAGCCCTCTCATGTTCGTGATGATCTCCCATCCATACGACAAGACTGTATAAAAAGTCTGCGCGTGTTCTAGACGATTTTTCTTCCACGTAGCAAGAGTATGCATGGGTGTCTCTGTATCCATGGAAGTACGATACGAAGAACGTGGTGCTCCCCTACCTCCGAGTAAAGTACCAGAATCAGGGGGCCAAGGATCAAGACCGCCCCTAACAAATTCCTCAGTAAGGAGAGCAACAACCATCAGTATCCTTCACAAAGAAGAGGAAACAAAGCAGATAGAATAAAGCTCTCTCTCTCTCTCTCTCTCTCTCTCTCTCTCTCTCTCCTCCTAGACGCCTATTGATAGGCTTCAAAAGCCGTGGGAAGAGATTGAGGTAGTGAACCAAAGCAGTTATGAGAATGAATCTAATATCTCGATCCACGTGATCCTATTTAAGCTCCTAAAAAATTGATTCCTCGAGTCCCGCATCAAGAGATCGACCCCAAATCTCGAGGAAATTGGGTCAAATATCCTCATTAAATGATCGAACAACCTGTCAGAGCCCTCTATGCGACAACGATACTATGTGACATGCCCTTCCTATGCAGCCAAAAGTGCTCGACCATGATTCTTATTCAAAGTATTCTAAACTTGTCATTTTAGAAACTTTGAAGGGGGTCTTGTAGAAGCATAAAAATTTTGCTGGCCGCTTACAGCTCATGTCCCTTGGAGCCGCATAAAGCTCATTCCCCTTGGAGCCGCATAAGAGCATAAACAAACCTTCATGCGGCCTGGGCAACCTCCGAGTAAGAGTTCGCATACAAAGCCCTCGACACAATCTTCGATGACTGACATAAAGTTCTGAGCGCCTCGAGATTCGTGAAAGGGGCGACATAAAAAAGATAGAAAGTTACTTCATGCATTAATAGCCTCGATAATGTGCCATGCCACATGTCCTCACCTATGCGGCTACGGCCCTATGCGACATCGTCAACATGCAGCCAGAGTATCCATCCGACCAAGGTCAAATGAGAGAACATATGCGACTACAAGACCCATGCGACCTTGTTAACATGCGGCCAGAGTGTCCATCCGACCAAGGCCAAACGAGAGCACGTATGCGGCTATAAGTCCCATGCAGCCTCGTCAACATACGACCAGAGTGTCCATCCGACCAAGGCCAAATGAGAGCACATATGCGGCTATAAGTATACGGCCAGAGTGTCCATTCGACCATGGCCAAAGGAGAGCACGTATGTAGCTACAAGACCCATGTGGCCTCGCCATCATGCGGCCAGAGTATCCATCTGACCAAGGCCAAACGAGAGCACGTATGCGGCTACAAGACCCAGGCAGCCTCGCCATCATACGGTCAGAGTGTCCATCCAACCAAGGCCAGACGAGAGCATATTTGTAGCCACAATACCGTACGGCCAGAGTATCCATCCGACCAAGGCCAAACTAGAGCTCGTATGTGTCCACTACGCTATGCGACCATGACGTTATTCGGCTCTCGGTTTACACGACCAAGGATCGCATGATCAGTGCTGACTACGTGTCCAGTTGACCAAGTCACGCACACAACGAGTTAAAAATAATCCCGAGATCTCTTCAAAAACATATCTCAACCAAGACCACGAGGTAATCTATCCATGGCATGCGACTACAGTTGTAACCATTTTATGTTGAAGGAGCCTTATGTGGCTACCCGACAGAGGCATATATGGTACCTATGGCACGATGGCTATAAATAGGAGCAACTTGAACATTCTAAAGGCTAGTTTTTTTCTGCTTCAGAGAGACCAGACCAACCTTAATTGAGCAAAAGGCAAAAAAGAGAGAACAAAGAAGAGCTTTCTCGCTCCCGCATCAAACCGTCAACGGAGTAAAATAGTCACTGTAGAACTTAATCTCCATCGTCATCCCCTAGAATCAAAAATTATACTTAGATTGTCTGTCTAGGATCTCTTTATACTTTTTTTAGTTTGTTATTAAAGCAATCCCAATTTTAATGGCAAACAGGGTAGACCGTGTGACATGACCTGGTCTTCCTTCCTTTGGATTTAAAAACAAAAGGCACTGCTTCCTGCATTATTTTGGGGACGAGGTTGGGATGAACCCATACGACTTTACCTCTTGGAGTAGTAAGGGGAGCTAAACTATCTATTCAGGCTGAAGGGAGGTTAACGACCTCCATGGTTGTCCTAAAAATAGGGACGGCACCATCTTGAGCCTTAGTTGTTGGGAAAGTGCCATACTTGAGAGACACCATGTTTACAGTGACTGTCGTGTCTTCATTGTCCAAATAGAGAGCTTTGGATTTAATTAGTCATTGTATCTGCCCTTTTAATATGTAACAATCATGTATGGGATGGTGGATATATCGATGGTAGTGGCATTACTTAGGGTTGTCGACTTTGCCTGCCTTGTCGGGGCGCCTGATGTCGGATAGCTTGAGTTTGTTGCCCTTTATCAACACTTCAAAGAGCTCTATGACATCATCGTCATTAAAGGAATAAGTCTCCTTTACTATATGTGACTCTTTATTAACATGAGAGGTTGGACCCTTGGACAAGTTAACTGTCAGGCTTGCTTTCCTTTACTGTCATGATTGTTGGTGGCTGTGAAAGGACGATTTTCTTTGTCCTAAGCAGTGGAAGCTTGGAATCCCAATAAGCGAGTGTCTTTCGCTCTCTTCTTGTAACCTCCGATTTCCAATTTCCAAAATAATTAAATTTAATTTATTTTAAAATATCAAGTTTTATAAAATATTTCTCCTTGAAATTTTTTATTTGAATTTGAACGATGTTTGATTGTAGAAGGTAATTTAAAAATCTTTTATAAAAATCATTTTTCATAAATGTCACTTTCTTATAAAATAAGTAAATAAATAGTAATATATATATTTCTAGTTTCAAATATTTGTGGCTTGAACCATAAAAATTATTGTTTTAACTAAATATTTATTTAAAAGACTAGTTGATAAAATAAAATAGATTTTTATTTATTAGGATAGTAAATAAATAAATGTCATACTTTCTAGGACTTTGCAAAATGTATTAATTAGTAGCCAATTAGAAATTAGCTAGCTTTCCTAAAAACATTTTCTGAAATTATAATCTTTATTTATTTTTATTTTTTTTACAAGTTGTCATTCCTATTAACTAGCCAGCACACCCTTTTTCCCCACGTGAGAGACCCGTTTAATTAATTCTGGGCCATTCATTATTGGGCCAACCCGCAACCCTTTATCCCACACCCTTCTCCCTATTTAAGTTTTCATTCTCACAATTCCCTAGAAACCCTAATTTTCAATTTATTGGCTAGCCCCCACAATTCCCAGAGCCACAGCCACCACCATTTTTGTGTGCTCGTGTCCGTGTGTCCAGCATCCGTGTCAGCCGTGATGGCCTCGGGTCCGACCCCGGGTGTCCCACAGTATCCATTCATTTTCTGGGTTCGGTTACACTATTACAAATCAGATTTTTGTGTCCGACACACCCGGACACATCCACCTCCACAGCAAGCACCCACCCCGTGTCCAACACCCGGACACGCCCACAGATCAGCATCCCCGTGTCCGGCAGACCCGGACACGTCCACTGTGCATCGAGTCCCCGTGTCCAGCCCCGGATACGTCCCCCACAACAGACCCTCGTGTCCATCCCGGACACGTACCCGACCCCGGACACACGACAGAACCCTAAGCCTAACCCTAGACTCGAAGCCGCCGCCCGGAGTCGTCGTCATCGTCGCCGCTGAAGCCGGGAAGCCGCCGCCGCCGAGAGGAACCGTCTCCTCGAGCGTCGAGCCCGCCTCCTCGAGCGTCGAGCCCGCCTCCTCGAGCGCCGAGCCGTCTCCTCGAGCGCCGAGCCGCCTCCTCGAGCGCCGAGCCCGCCTCCTCGAGCGCCGAATGCCGCTGTCTCGAGCCGAGTCGACCGCCGAGTCGAAGCCGCCCTGCCCTCGAACAGCCGCCTCCGCCGAGTTCGACGCCGTCGCCGCGTCGACCGAGCTTCGCTGCCACCACCGCCTGGAGCATCTCGAGCCGAGCTTCGCTGAGCCGGTCGCCTCCTCGAACGCCGTCGTCCCTCGGTGTCGACCACCGTCGATGCAGACCGCCACCGCCCGGCGAACCCCGCGCCGGCGACGGGAAACCTCCCCATCGTGAGCCTCTTCTTCCCCCTTTCCCTTCTCTGTTCTGAATAGTTAATTAATGTATATGTAATTAATTTTTTAGTTAATTTGTAATTTGTTAAGTTAAGTAATTTATAATTAGTTATTTTATTTAATTAGTTGGTTAATTAATAATTAGTTTAATTAATTTATAATTAGTTTAATTAAATCATAAAATTAGTTTAAGTATATAATTAGTTTAAAAGTTATAATTAGATTAGTAAATTAATACTTTATCAGTTAATTAAATTTATAATTAGTAGTTAAGTATATAATCAGTAGTTAAATTTTATTAACTAATTAATTAATCATTTAGTTAAATTAAATTAGTTTAGTTAATGATTAAATTAGTTAATTATTAATAAACAGTAATTTGTTATTAATCAGGAATTTATTTATTAACCAGTTAGTAAATATTAATTAATTAGTTTAGTATTTTCGTATAATTAGTTTATTTGGATCGGTGACCGATTTTACCATAAATGGAAAATATTGGCTTTTACGTAAATCCTAGATTTTTTATAAATAAACCTTTAAATTGTAATCTTGTTCAAAGGGAAGTTTTAACAATTATTGTTCAAAATGATTTCCAAATGATTTTTCATAAATTAAGAAGTTACCTTGATTACGAACAATCGACCCTTTCTCTTATTAGCTAACTTGTAAATCTTAACCTTAGCTAAACCCCAGTGAATTTCTCTATATATTAAGGACTCGGTATCCTTATCTAGATTTTCGTGCCGAGCTTCGATCTTGGACTTCTTTATATAGTTTCTAGCTAATTGGACTGCTCCGGACCCATTGGAACTAACTGCTACTTCATTTGGGATCACCTTGAGAAGTGTGGCATGATGAACATTCTCTGGTTAGTCAAATATGTATAAAATATATTTGATTGATATATATATATTCAAATATGTATTTTGGTATAAATATATATTATATACAACTATTAGTGTATATACACAAATATGTATTTTGTACAATTACTAAGAGACACTTGTATATATATTTTATACGTTTTATTGGTATACTTTGAGTGTAAATGTATATTATATACGTGTCCCTACTAGATGACTAGTGCCCTGCCTGACATGGCCCTGAGACCAGTATTTTTTGACTGTGTTAGTGTAGCATCTGATGCAAATGTGGTTTGCTTGTGTTATGTTTATAGGACTGTTGGTTTACCCAGGGGATACTCTGGAACAGGACATTGGTTTTACCAGCTAAGGACCCAAGGCGAGTACATTCTCTGATTAGTTTCTAATTTATGATATCTCCTATGTTCACTGTATCTAGAGTAAATATCCATGTTCTTGACACGTTGGTTACACGGATTGGTATACACGGATCTCGTCATGAGATGTTATTCCTTATTCATGGTGTAGCTTGTACAAGACTTGTTTTCCTTGTTATCTTGTGCATGTACAGACACTGATTCCCGGGGAGATTTGCTACCTTCCTAGGGAATCCCGTGCCATAGCGTACCATGATTGGATCTACTATACCAGTCGGGGGGTTTGGGGAGTACTTTAGTGTAGATATGTGATCATACCCAACTTTATATGCACCATAGCTCACCCCACATCTCACGTCGGGTGCGGCCTGACCATTTACATGTCTCCTCACTGTTACATCGGTTAGCCCTACTAACCCATGTAATGAGTTTACATGCCTCCTCACTGTTACATCGGTTAGCCCTACTAACCCATGTAATGAGTTTACTAGTCCCAAGCCGATCACATGTTAAAGCTAGTACTCACACACTTAGTCATAGTATCTCTTGCTCTTGACATATGTTTCTTTTTCCTGCATTTACTTACAGTATTTCCAGTATATTTCTTTTCTTGTACATTCTCGTACCTATACATGCATCTGGTATGTTTCCATCTAGAACTGCTACATAATTTATGTCATTTATATAGAACTGCTATTTAGAGATGTACTTTGCTCCTTCCTGACTGGAAAATATTTTTCCAGACTGTGACCTTAGTAGACTGGTTCCGACACACTTGGATATTGGTTGTTCCTGGTTACAGGTATGATTGTTTTATCATTAGTCTTGTGTTGTACTCTTTTGTTCTCCAAATTCTTATCGTGCTGTAATTGTGATTGAGTATGTTGTTCATCTTTATAGTGTTATCCGTGTCTCCTTATGGAGTTGGATACTAGTGTGAGATTATTTAGATAGTACTTGACCTAGACAGCGTTCTACCGCCGATGCTGCGGCGTAGGCTGGACGTACCCACGCACTCGTGCCCCTAAACCGGGTGCGGGTCGTGACACGTTTTTAGTGGTAGCCCATGCAGGTCAGACTTCGCAAGTTGTGCGATGTCGTGGTAGTGCGACGTTATAGTTGTACTACTGCGTACCTGCTATAGAATATAGGACATAGGATACTAGGATGAGAGAGGATACTCAATCATAAATTCTTGAGAGATTCCTGGGACGACCCCTTGAGAATCTTATTATAATTTCCAATTTAAATCTTTTCCTTGTTTCCGTCCGCTCTCGCTTGTTGTTACTGAACTTGAGTCTTGTTGAGTAGTTATTAAATTAAATTCTTGGTATCATTGTTGAGTTGATTCTTGTTGACCAGTTGTTAACTTTAATTCCTGGTATCGTTGTTGAGTTGGTTTCAGATTGAGATGAATTTTACGGACTAAAATTTACGGTATCATCTGATGACATATATTGATGAGGACAGTAAGAAAGGTAAAAACGTCTACTTTGGTTATGGAACCTAGAATTTATCGCAGCCATATTAGCTGTCGTGACGAGAACGTAGGAACCTAACTTGGATGTACATACCTTAGTTATGAGATTTAGAGTTTCTCGCAGCCATACCGGTTGGCGTGGCGAGGATTCTAGATGGCATGATTATAGGGTTGCATATCTAGTTACGGAACCTGTCGTTTATCGCATCTATGCTTACTGGCGTGGCGAGGATTTTGAGTGTCATGATTTCGGATAGACGTGTATGATTATCAGGTTGTATCCTAAATTGGTTCTTAAAATATCATCTCAAGACTTATCTATTTCTGTTATTCCAGGACTTTGTTCCACCGCTTCTTTCTTTACTAGCAGTAAAGATACCTTCTGTCCTCAATTCAGTCTTTGAGCTCCTATTCCTTGAGGATTTCTTGTTAAGCATGGTAATTAGTAGCTTGTAATTTTGTTGTGTCTTGTATTAGTATTGACTGTGTTGCTAGTGATTTGTAAGTGTTTCTTAGTTGGGCATGTGAGCAGTAGGCTTTAATCTAGAGTTAGCCCTTAGCATAGTACCTTGTACCAATGATTCTAGGAGTAGTGTCATTAGAGACTGAGAGTTAAGGAGAGTATAGAGTATCAGTGATAGTTCTCAGAGTTAGCATCAGAGCCAATTACCCGTCCTGGATAATCATGATTATGTAATTGAGTGATCTATGTAAACGATTAAGTATCCAGGAATTGCGTTAAGAATTTATGGAGCATGATGTTCAATTTGATGATTGATATCGGAAATGTTAAAAAAATGTATATGTATAAAGGGTTTAATGAGATGTCATAAGTAGAGAAATATCAGGATTAGTAATGGAAGTTGTGAAGCGTATCACGGATTAGTTTAATAGGCTTTAAAGGATTGAAGGAAATACATATACAACCATCGAGATGAGGAACCATACACATACCCATGAGAGTAAAGAAACATGAGTGTTATAGAGGATACAGGTGATCATGAGTCTAATGAGCTTGATGAGATAATCCATTAATGCAGCTAGTGATATAATACCAAGAGTGCTAATGATTCTACATCGAGGATGAGTCGAGAATAACGTTAATAACAGTGAGCACTCTGGGTGAAGATAATTAAATGATATACCAGTTGACATAAATTGAAAATCATGAAAGAAATTACAGGTGATGATAACTTTGAATCAATGGAGATAATGGTGCAAGTGATTTAGGCAGTACAATTTTAGTACACAGTTATAGACACTAGATGCTTTGAGTGCACCTTGAGTATCAGAGACCGTGAGCACTGATATGTAAAATTGTGGAGTTATAAATTAAAAGGTGGGAAATAAAATTTTATTTTAATGGAGGAGTTGAGATTTCGTCATTTAAATTTTGAGGATTCAAATAGGAATTCAATAAACACGGTTAGGGCTACAAAGATTTTAGGAGTGATTAACTTTTATTTCGATGTGAAGTATCTAAATTTGAGGAGGTATATGCATTTTATTTTAAGTTGATCGGGAAGTAAAACCTTGACGATTATTTTGAGGATTAATTTTTGGTAGATGAGAGATATGAATATTAATATATGATTAGTTGATATGGGTACCAGTGTACATGAATAGGAATTTGTTAGTGTGCTAGAGTTAAGTGTTTGTTAGAGATAGTAGACACTACAAGTAATATGTTAACATGATCCTTCTTCCTTCCTAATGTTCCTTTTCTTTCGCCTTTCGATTGATTGATTGATTTTCCTAGTACTGTGGTTCACATGCATGATTTTCTTGTTAGAATATAACTAGTAGTACCCCTAACAGAGACTGAAATACCATGACAAAAGACACATGACCTATATATTTTATCAAATTGCATGGATGTAAGTAGAATTTTCTTAAACCATGATCATTTGGGTTTTGACCATAGCAAGGATCTATGACAAGGGTATGACCGACAAAAAGGGACAAGATGATTAAATTATGGATGAGCATAAATTTTTAAATAAAGAATTTAGGGGATTTTTATAACAGAGTTGATGGAATTATTGTTTTTGCGAAAATCGAGGTTTGATTGAAATTAGAGGACAAACATTTATTTAAAGGGAGAATTAAGAAATTCACAGAGCCAAAAATTTGAGGATTTATTAATTTTAATGAGGTCTTGATATGATTGAATTGATTATTAAAAATTTGAGAAATCTTAGAGATTATCATTTTATCTAGTTGATTGCAAGATAGAAATTTTATATAGTATGAATGTTGCATTGAAGATACTAGAAGCATCGCATCGTTGAGTATTTGAGGAAAAAGAAAAGCAGGAAATAAAATCGTAAATGGAATAGTGTCAAATTAAATTCTTGGGATGAGGAGTTAGATTGGAATAAGCATCAATTGAATTTGAGTTAGATGATTGATGAGTGTTTAAAGTTAAATTTTGGGATGCAGATTTTTAAGTTTTATAAATATGCATTGATTGGATTTCAATTAAAAGGATTGGATAGTAAATTTTGTATTTAGTTATTTACTCAAAATTTGAGGAGATTATGATACGACTGGAATTCAATTAAAATATTGAGGATTTGAGTAGTAAAAATTTTACATTGGGATAATAAATTCAGAGGATGAAAAAAAAAAATTTTAGTTCAAAATTCGGAAACATTATACATACGAGTAGAGAAATATGGAATGAAATGAAGCTCATGGTAAAGAATATTATAATATAATTGATTATGGGATCATATAATTGAAGGTCCTAAGGTAAGATCATGGTATATTGAGGTTGTGATCTAAATTAAAACCTTGACCATGATAGTAACATTCGAAATCAAAGAAAATAAGCGAGGTATAGTTGATGTAAGATAAACAAACTCGAATTTGATGATAAGGATTTTGGACAGGTAATAAATTTTGATTCAGAAATTCTAAGATCTAATCTAATAAAGTTTGTGGGATTTGAAACTTTTATAGATATTAGTTAATGATGAATCACAAGATTGAGAAAAGTAAAATGAACGAGGATAAAAAGGAAGGATTATTTTCAGATGGTAGTAAAGACTACTCTTTTCTTTTTTTTCCTAGAAATTAAGAAAGGCAATTAGATGTCTCTTGATTACATTCTGAAGGATGTATTTAAGTTTCTTAAATCAAATTGTCGACCGTATCTTTCGAAGTAGCTATAACTTTCATGTCTATATCATTCATATACTGGGTCTTCCTTGGTTTAGTTACTTTGAAAAGATAACGTGCATTATTCAAATTATCTGTTTTTGTGATCGTGTCTACTCCCCAAACCTAAACTTTCTAGAGGATTCAAGGCCGAGCCATGATTCCTTCAAGTTATTCCTGTCTTAAACCATATTTTCTTTTTCTTCATGTTTCCTTCTGTTTGGTAAATATTCTCCTTATAGAAATATTTTCTTCAATGATATATTCATCATCATGAACAACAAATTTTTTTCTATCCTAGTCATCCCTAAAATTTCGAGGACGAAATTTTTCTAAGGTGGATAGACTTGTAACCTCCGATTTCCAATTTCCAAAATAATTAAATTTAATTTATTTTAAAATATCAAGTTTTATAAAATATTTCTCCTTGAAAATTTTTATTTGAATTTGAACGATGTTTGATTGTAGAAGGTAATTTAAAAATCTTTTATAAAAATCATTTTTCATAAATGTCACTTTCTTATAAAATAAGTAAATAAATAGTAATATATATATTTCTAGTTTCAAATATTTGTGGCTTGAACCATAAAAATTATTGTTTTAACTAAATATTTATTTAAAAGACTAGTTGATAAAATAAAATAGATTTTTATTTATTGGGATAGTAAATAAATAAATGTCATACTTTCTAGGACTTTGCAAAATGTATTAATTAGTAGCCAATTAGAAATTAGCTAGCTTTCCTAAAAACATTTTCTGAAATTATAATCTTTATTTATTTTTTTATTTTTTTACAAGTTGTCATTCCTATTAACTAGCCAGCACACCCTTTTTCCCCACGTGAGAGACCCGTTTAATTAATTCTGGGCCATTCATTATTGGGCCAACCCGCAACCCTTTATCCCACACCCTTCTCCCTATTTAAGTTTTCATTCTCACAATTCCCTAGAAACCCTAATTTTCAATTTATTGGCTAGCCCCCACAATTCCCAGAGCCACAGCCACCACCATTTTTGTGTGCTCGTGTCCGTGTGTCCAGCATCCGTGTCAGCCGTGATGGCCTCGGGTCCGACCCCGGGTGTCCCACAGTATCCATTCATTTTCTGGGTTCGGTTACACTATTACAAATCAGATTTTTGTGTCCGACACACCCGGACACATCCACCTCCACAGCAAGCACCCACCCCGTGTCCAACACCCGGACACGCCCACAGATCAGCATCCCCGTGTCCGGCAGACCCGGACACGTCCACTGTGCATCGAGTCCCCGTGTCCAGCCCCGGACACGTCCCCCACAACAGACCCTCGTGTCCATCCCGGACACGTACCCGACCCCGGACACACGACAGAACCCTAAGCCTAACCCTAGACTCGAAGCCGCCGCCCGGAGTCGTCGTCATCGTCGCCGCTGAAGCCGGGAAGCCGCCGCCGCCGAGAGGAACCGTCTCCTCGAGCGTCGAGCCCGCCTCCTCGAGCGTCGAGCCCGCCTCCTCGAGCGCCGAGCCGTCTCCTCGAGCGCCGAGCCGCCTCCTCGAGCGCCGAGCCCGCCTCCTCGAGCGCCGAACGCCGCTGTCTCGAGCCGAGTCGACCGCCGAGTCGAAGCCGCCCTGCCCTCGAACAGCCGCCTCCGCCGAGTTCGACGCCTTCGCCGCGTCGACCGAGCTTCGCTGCCACCACCGCCTGGAGCATCTCGAGCCGAGCTTCGCTGAGCCGGTCGCCTCCTCGAACGCCGCCGTCCCTCGGTGTCGACCACCGTCGATGCAGACCGCCACCGCCCGGCGAACCCCGCGCCGGCGACGGGAAACCTCCCCATCGTGAGCCTCTTCTTCCCCCTTTCCCTTCTCTGTTCTGAATAGTTAATTAATGTATATGTAATTAATTTTTTAGTTAATTTGTAATTTGTTAAGTTAAGTAATTTATAATTAGTTATTTTATTTAATTAGTTGGTTAATTAATAATTAGTTTAATTAATTTATAATTAGTTTAATTAAATCATAAAATTAGTTTAAGTATATAATTAGTTTAAAAGTTATAATTAGATTAGTAAATTAATACTTTATCAGTTAATTAAATTTATAATTAGTAGTTAAGTATATAATCAGTAGTTAAATTTTATTAACTAATTAATTAATCATTTAGTTAAATTAAATTAGTTTAGTTAATGATTAAATTAGTTAATTATTAATAAACAGTAATTTGTTATTAATCAGGAATTTATTTATTAACCAGTTAGTAAATATTAATTAATTAGTTTAGTATTTTCGTATAATTAGTTTATTTGGATCGGTGACCGATTTTACCATAAATGGAAAATATTGGCTTTTACGTAAATCCTAGATTTTTTATAAATAAACCTTTAAATTGTAATCTTGTTCAAAGGGAAGTTTTAACAATTATTGTTCAAAATGATTTCCAAATGATTTTTCATAAATTAAGAAGTTACCTTGATTACGAACAATCGACCCTTTCTCTTATTAGCTAACTTGTAAATCTTAACCTTAGCTAAACCCCAGTGAATTTCTCTATATATTAAGGACTCGGTATCCTTATCTAGATTTTCGTGCCGAGCTTCGATCTTGGACTTCTTTATATAGTTTCTAGCTAATTGGACTGCTCCGGACCCATTGGAACTAACTGCTACTTCATTTGGGATCACCTTGAGAAGTGTGGCATGATGAACATTCTCTGGTTAGTCAAATATGTATAAAATATATTTGATTGATATATATATATTCAAATATGTATTTTGGTATAAATATATATTATATACAACTATTAGTGTATATACACAAATATGTATTTTGTACAATTACTAAGAGACACTTGTATATATATTTTATACGTTTTATTGGTATACTTTGAGTGTAAATGTATATTATATACGTGTCCCTACTAGATGACTAGTGCCCTGCCTGACATGGCCCTGAGACCAGTATTTTTTGACTGTGTTAGTGTAGCATCTGATGCAAATGTGGTTTGCTTGTGTTATGTTTATAGGACTGTTGGTTTACCCAGGGGATACTCTGGAACAGGACATTGGTTTTACCAGCTAAGGACCCAAGGCGAGTACATTCTCTGATTAGTTTCTAATTTATGATATCTCCTATGTTCACTGTATCTAGAGTAAATATCCATGTTCTTGACACGTTGGTTACACGGATTGGTATACACGGATCTCGTCATGAGATGTTATTCCTTATTCATGGTGTAGCTTGTACAAGACTTGTTTTCCTTGTTATCTTGTGCATGTACAGACACTGATTCCCGGGGAGATTTGCTACCTTCCTAGGGAATCCCGTGCCATAGCGTACCATGATTGGATCTACTATACCAGTCGGGGGGTTTGGGGAGTACTTTAGTGTAGATATGTGATCATACCCAACTTTATATGCACCATAGCTCACCCCACATCTCACGTCGGGTGCGGCCTGACCATTTACATGTCTCCTCACTGTTACATCGGTTAGCCCTACTAACCCATGTAATGAGTTTACATGCCTCCTCACTGTTACATCGGTTAGCCCTACTAACCCATGTAATGAGTTTACTAGTCCCAAGCCGATCACATGTTAAAGCTAGTACTCACACACTTAGTCATAGTATCTCTTGCTCTTGACATATGTTTCTTTTTCCTGCATTTACTTACAGTATTTCCAGTATATTTCTTTTCTTGTACATTCTCGTACCTATACATGCATCTGGTATGTTTCCATCTAGAACTGCTACATAATTTATGTCATTTATATAGAACTGCTATTTAGAGATGTACTTTGCTCCTTCCTGACTGGAAAATATTTTTCCAGACTGTGACCTTAGTAGACTGGTTCCGACACACTTGGATATTGGTTGTTCCTGGTTACAGGTATGATTGTTTTATCATTAGTCTTGTGTTGTACTCTTTTGTTCTCCAAATTCTTATCGTGCTGTAATTGTGATTGAGTATGTTGTTCATCTTTATAGTGTTATCCGTGTCTCCTTATGGAGTTGGATACTAGTGTGAGATTATTTAGATAGTACTTGACCTAGACAGCGTTCTACCGCCGATGCTGCGGCGTAGGCTGGACGTACCCACGCACTCGTGCCCCTAAACCGGGTGCGGGTCGTGACACGTTTTTAGTGGTGGCCCATGCAGGTCAGACTTCGCAAGTTGTGCGATGTCGTGGTAGTGCGACGTTATAGTTGTACTACTGCGTACCTGCTATAGAATATAGGACATAGGATACTAGGATGAGAGAGGATACTCAATCATAAATTCTTGAGAGATTCCTGGGACGACCCCTTGAGAATCTTATTATAATTTCCAATTTAAATCTTTTCCTTGTTTCCGTCCGCTCTCGCTTGTTGTTACTGAACTTGAGTCTTGTTGAGTAGTTATTAAATTAAATTCTTGGTATCATTGTTGAGTTGATTCTTGTTGACCAGTTGTTAACTTTAATTCCTGGTATCGTTGTTGAGTTGGTTTCAGATTGAGATGAATTTTACGGACTAAAATTTACGGTATCATCTGATGACATATATTGATGAGGACAGTAAGAAAGGTAAAAACGTCTACTTTGGTTATGGAACCTAGAATTTATCGCAGCCATATTAGCTGTCGTGACGAGAACGTAGGAACCTAACTTGGATGTACATACCTTAGTTATGAGATTTAGAGTTTCTCGCAGCCATACCGGTTGGCGTGGCGAGGATTCTAGATGGCATGATTATAGGGTTGCATATCTAGTTACGGAACCTGTCGTTTATCGCATCTATGCTTACTGGCGTGGCGAGGATTTTGAGTGTCATGATTTCGGATAGACGTGTATGATTATCAGGTTGTATCCTAAATTGGTTCTTAAAATATCATCTCAAGACTTATCTATTTCTGTTATTCCAGGACTTTGTTCCACCGCTTCTTTCTTTACTAGCAGTAAAGATACCTTCTGTCCTCAATTCAGTCTTTGAGCTCCTATTCCTTGAGGATTTCTTGTTAAGCATGGTAATTAGTAGCTTGTAATTTTGTTGTGTCTTGTATTAGTATTGACTGTGTTGCTAGTGATTTGTAAGTGTTTCTTAGTTGGGCATGTGAGCAGTAGACTTTAATCTAGAGTTAGCCCTTAGCATAGTACCTTGTACCAATGATTCTAGGAGTAGTGTCATTAGAGACTGAGAGTTAAGGAGAGTATAGAGTATCAGTGATAGTTCTCAGAGTTAGCATCAGAGCCAATTACCCGTCCTGGATAATCATGATTATGTAATTGAGTGATCTATGTAAACGATTAAGTATCCAGGAATTGCGTTAAGAATTTATGGAGCATGATGTTCAATTTGATGATTGATATCGGAAATGTTAAAAAAATGTATATGTATAAAGGGTTTAATGAGATGTCATAAGTAGAGAAATATCAGGATTAGTAATGGAAGTTGTGAAGCGTATCACGGATTAGTTTAATAGGCTTTAAAGGATTGAAGGAAATACATATACAACCATCGAGATGAGGAACCATACACATACCCATGAGAGTAAAGAAACATGAGTGTTATAGAGGATACAGGTGATCATGAGTCTAATGAGCTTGATGAGATAATCCATTAATACAGCTAGTGATATAATACCAAGAGTGCTAATGATTCTACATCGAGGATGAGTCGAGAATAACGTTAATAACAGTGAGCACTCTGGGTGAAGATAATTAAATGATATACCAGTTGACATAAATTGAAAATCATGAAAGAAATTACAGGTGATGATAACTTTGAATCAATGGAGATAATGGTGCAAGTGATTTAGGCAGTACAATTTTAGTACACAGTTATAGACACTAGATGCTTTGAGTGCACCTTGAGTATCAGAGACCGTGAGCACTGATATGTAAAATTGTGGAGTTATAAATTAAAAGGTGGGAAATAAAATTTTATTTTAATGGAGGAGTTAAGATTTCGTCATTTAAATTTTGAGGATTCAAATAGGAATTCAATAAACACGGTTAGGGCTACAAAGATTTTAGGAGTGATTAACTTTTATTTCGATGTGAAGTATCTAAATTTGAGGAGGTATATGCATTTTATTTTAAGTTGATCGGGAAGTAAAACCTTGACGATTATTTTGAGGATTAATTTTTGGTAGATGAGAGATATGAATATTAATATATGATTAGTTGATATGGGTACCAGTGTACATGAATAGGAATTTGTTAGTGTGCTAGAGTTAAGTGTTTGTTAGAGATAGTAGACACTACAAGTAATATGTTAACATGATCCTTCTTCCTTCCTAATGTTCCTTTTCTTTCGCCTTTCGATTGATTGATTGATTTTCCTAGTACTGTGGTTCACATGCATGATTTTCTTGTTAGAATATAACTAGTAGTACCCCTAACAGAGACTGAAATACCATGACAAAAGACACATGACCTATATATTTTATCAAATTGCATGGATGTAAGTAGAATTTTCTTAAACCATGATCATTTGGGTTTTGACCATAGCAAGGATCTATGACAAGGGTATGACCGACAAAAAGGGACAAGATGATTAAATTATGGATGAGCATAAATTTTTAAATAAAGAATTTAGGGGATTTTTATAACAGAGTTGATGGAATTATTGTTTTTGCGAAAATCGAGGTTTGATTGAAATTAGAGGACAAACATTTATTTAAAGGGAGAATTAAGAAATTCACAGAGCCAAAAATTTGAGGATTTATTAATTTTAATGAGGTCTTGATATGATTGAATTGATTATTAAAAATTTGAGAAATCTTAGAGATTATCATTTTATCTAGTTGATTGCAAGATAGAAATTTTATATAGTATGAATGTTGCATTGAAGATACTAGAAGCATCGCATCGTTGAGTATTTGAGGAAAAAGAAAAGCAGGAAATAAAATCGTAAATGGAATAGTGTCAAATTAAATTCTTGGGATGAGGAGTTAGATTGGAATAAGCATCAATTGAATTTGAGTTAGATGATTGATGAGTGTTTAAAGTTAAATTTTGGGATGCAGATTTTTAAGTTTTATAAATATGCATTGATTGGATTTCAATTAAAAGGATTGGATAGTAAATTTTGTATTTAGTTATTTACTCAAAATTTGAGGAGATTATGATACGACTGGAATTCAATTAAAATATTGAGGATTTGAGTAGTAAAATTTTTACATTGGGATAATAAATTCAGAGGATGAAAAAAAAAAATTTTAGTTCAAAATTCGGAAACATTATACATACGAGTAGAGAAATATGGAATGAAATGAAGCTCATGGTAAAGAATATTATAATATAATTGATTATGGGATCATATAATTGAAGGTCCTAAGGTAAGATCATGGTATATTGAGGTTGTGATCTAAATTAAAACCTTGACCATGATAGTAACATTCGAAATCAAAGAAAATAAGCGAGGTATAGTTGATGTAAGATAAACAAACTCGAATTTGATGATAAGGATTTTGGACAGGTAATAAATTTTGATTCAGAAATTCTAAGATCTAATCTAATAAAGTTTGTGGGATTTGAAACTTTTATAGATATTAGTTAATGATGAATCACAAGATTGAGAAAAGTAAAATGAACGAGGATAAAAAGGAAGGATTATTTTCAGATGGTAGTAAAGACTACTCTTTTCTTTTTTTTCCTAGAAATTAAGAAAGGCAATTAGATGTCTCTTGATTACATTCTGAAGGATGTATTTAAGTTTCTTAAATCAAATTGTCGACCGTATCTTTCGAAGTAGCTATAACTTTCATGTCTATATCATTCATATACTGGGTCTTCCTTGGTTTAGTTACTTTGAAAAGATAACGTGCATTATTCAAATTATCTGTTTTTGTGATCGTGTCTACTCCCCAAACCTAAACTTTCTAGAGGATTCAAGGCCGAGCCATGATTCCTTCAAGTTATTCCTGTCTTAAACCATATTTTCTTTTTCTTCATGTTTCCTTCTGTTTGGTAAATATTCTCCTTATAGAAATATTTTCTTCAATGATATATTCATCATCATGAACAACAAATTTTTTTCTATCCTAGTCATCCCTAAAATTTCGAGGACGAAATTTTTCTAAGGTGGATAGACTTGTAACCTCCGATTTCCAATTTCCAAAATAATTAAATTTAATTTATTTTAAAATATCAAGTTTTATAAAATATTTCTCCTTGAAAATTTTTATTTGAATTTGAACGATGTTTGATTGTAGAAGGTAATTTAAAAATCTTTTATAAAAATCATTTTTCATAAATGTCACTTTCTTATAAAATAAGTAAATAAATAGTAATATATATATTTCTAGTTTCAAATATTTGTGGCTTGAACCATAAAAATTATTGTTTTAACTAAATATTTATTTAAAAGACTAGTTGATAAAATAAAATAGATTTTTATTTATTGGGATAGTAAATAAATAAATGTCATACTTTCTAGGACTTTGCAAAATGTATTAATTAGTAGCCAATTAGAAATTAGCTAGCTTTCCTAAAAACATTTTCTGAAATTATAATCTTTATTTATTTTTTTATTTTTTTACAAGTTGTCATTCCTATTAACTAGCCAGCACACCCTTTTTCCCCACGTGAGAGACCCGTTTAATTAATTCTGGGCCATTCATTATTGGGCCAACCCGCAACCCTTTATCCCACACCCTTCTCCCTATTTAAGTTTTCATTCTCACAATTCCCTAGAAACCCTAATTTTCAATTTATTGGCTAGCCCCCACAATTCCCAGAGCCACAGCCACCACCATTTTTGTGTGCTCGTGTCCGTGTGTCCAGCATCCGTGTCAGCCGTGATGGCCTCGGGTCCGACCCCGGGTGTCCCACAGTATCCATTCATTTTCTGGGTTCGGTTACACTATTACAAATCAGATTTTTGTGTCCGACACACCCGGACACATCCACCTCCACAGCAAGCACCCACCCCGTGTCCAACACCCGGACACGCCCACAGATCAGCATCCCCGTGTCCGGCAGACCCGGACACGTCCACTGTGCATCGAGTCCCCGTGTCCAGCCCCGGACACGTCCCCCACAACAGACCCTCGTGTCCATCCCGGACACGTACCCGACCCCGGACACACGACAGAACCCTAAGCCTAACCCTAGACTCGAAGCCGCCGCCCGGAGTCGTCGTCATCGTCGCCGCTGAAGCCGGGAAGCCGCCGCCGCCGAGAGGAACCGTCTCCTCGAGCGTCGAGCCCGCCTCCTCGAGCGCCGAGCCGTCTCCTCGAGCGCCGAGCCACCTCCTCGAGCGCCGAGCCCGCCTCCTCGAGCGTCGAACGCCGCTGTCTCGAGCCGAGTCGACCGTCGAGTCGAAGCCGCCCTGCCCTCGAACAGCCGCCTCCGCCGAGTTCGACGCCGTCGCCGCGTCGACCGAGCTTCGCTGCCACCACCGCCTGGAGCATCTCGAGCCGAGCTTCGCTGAGCCGGTCGCCTCCTCGAACGCCGCCGTCCCTCGGTGTCGACCACCGTCGATGCAGACCGCCACCGCCCGGCGAACCCCGCGCCGGCGACGGGAAACCTCCCCATCGTGAGCCTCTTCTTCCCCCTTTCCCTTCTCTGTTCTGAATAGTTAATTAATGTATATGTAATTAATTTTTTAGTTAATTTGTAATTTGTTAAGTTAAGTAATTTATAATTAGTTATTTTATTTAATTAGTTGGTTAATTAATAATTAGTTTAATTAATTTATAATTAGTTTAATTAAATCATAAAATTAGTTTAAGTATATAATTAGTTTAAAAGTTATAATTAGATTAGTAAATTAATACTTTATCAGTTAATTAAATTTATAATTAGTAGTTAAGTATATAATCAGTAGTTAAATTTTATTAACTAATTAATTAATCATTTAGTTAAATTAAATTAGTTTAGTTAATGATTAAATTAGTTAATTATTAATAAACAGTAATTTGTTATTAATCAGGAATTTATTTATTAACCAGTTAGTAAATATTAATTAATTAGTTTAGTATTTTCGTATAATTAGTTTATTTGGATCGGTGACCGATTTTACCATAAATGGAAAATATTGGCTTTTACGTAAATCCTAAATTTTTTATAAATAAACCTTTAAATTGTAATCTTGTTCAAAGGGAAGTTTTAACAATTATTGTTCAAAATGATTTCCAAATGATTTTTCATAAATTAAGAAGTTACCTTGATTACGAACAATCGACCCTTTCTCTTATTAGCTAACTTGTAAATCTTAACCTTAGCTAAACCCCAGTGAATTTCTCTATGTATTAAGGACTCGGTATCCTTATCTAGATTTTCGTGCCGAGCTCCGATCTTGGACTTCTTTATATAGTTTCTAGCTAATTGGACTGCTCCGGACCCATTGGAACTAACTGCTACTTCATTTGGGATCACCTTGAGAAGTGTGGCATGATGAACATTCTCTGGTTAGTCAAATATGTATAAAATATATTTGATTGATATATATATATTCAAATATGTATTTTGGTATAAATATATATTATATACAACTATTAGTGTATATACACAAATATGTATTTTGTACAATTACTAAGAGACACTTGTATATATATTTTATACGTTTTATTGGTATACTTTGAGTGTAAATATATATTATATACGTGTCCCTACTAGATGACTAGTGCCCTGCCTGACATGGCCCTGAGACCAGTATTTTTTGACTGTGTTAGTGTAGCATCTGATGCAAATGTGGTTTGCTTGTGTTATGTTTATAGGACTGTTGGTTTACCCAGGGGATACTCTGGAACAGGACATTGGTTTTACCAGCTAAGGACCCAAGGCGAGTACATTCTCTGATTAGTTTCTAATTTATGATATCTCCTATGTTCACTGTATCTAGAGTAAATATCCATGTTCTTGACACGTTGGTTACACGGATTGGTATACACGGATCTCGTCATGAGATGTTATTCCTTATTCATGGTGTAGCTTGTACAAGACTTGTTTTCCTTGTTATCTTGTGCATGTACAGACACTGATTCCCGGGGAGATTTGCTACCTTCCTAGGGAATCCCGTGCCATAGCGTACCATGATTGGATCTACTATACCAGTCGGGGGGTTTGGGGAGTACTTTAGTGTAGATATGTGATCATACCCAACTTTATATGCACCATAGCTCACCCCACATCTCACGTCGGGTGCGGCCTGACCATTTACATGTCTCCTCACTGTTACATCGGTTAGCCCTACTAACCCATGTAATGAGTTTACATGCCTCCTCACTGTTACATCGGTTAGCCCTACTAACCCATGTAATGAGTTTACTAGTCCCAAGCCGATCACATGTTAAAGCTAGTACTCACACACTTAGTCATAGTATCTCTTGCTCTTGATATATGTTTCTTTTTCCTGCATTTACTTACAGTATTTCCAGTATATTTCTTTTCTTGTACATTCTCGTACCTATACATGCATCTGGTATGTTTCCATCTAGAACTGCTACATAATTTATGTCATTTATATAGAACTGCTATTTAGAGATGTACTTTGCTCCTTCCTGACTGGAAAATATTTTTCCAGACTGTGACCTTAGTAGACTGGTTCCGACACACTTGGAGATTGGTTGTTCCTGGTTACAGGTATGATTGTTTTATCATTAGTCTTGTGTTGTACTCTTTTGTTCTCCAAATTCTTATCGTGCTGTAATTGTGATTGAGTATGTTGTTCATCTTTATAGTGTTATCCGTGTCTCCTTATGGAGTTGGATACTAGTGTGAGATTATTTAGATAGTACTTGACCTAGACAGCGTTGTACCGCCGATGCTGCGGCGTAGGCTGGACGTACCCACGCACTCGTGCCCCTAAACCGGGTGCGGGTCGTGACACTTCTTTACATGAAAGATACTTATGATAAATGTCGTCAAATCACTAAATAGGCCGGACGCTGTATAGAGTCTTATCGCTGGTAGAAGATTCTTTCGACATTTGTCCATCAGCATTGATTCAGGAATGCCTGGAGGTAGTTTCAATGCCGCCTGTCGGAAGCGCTCGATGTAATTTCATGTGAGCACCCTTTCCCCTTGGGTGATGTTCATTAGGGAGGACATGGTCATATCCATTCCTCCTTCATAGAACCGTGTGAGGAACAAAGACTTCAGGTCCTCGAAGGAGGAGATACATTTGTCTTGGAGGCTACAAAACCACTCAAAGGCGACACTGGATAGTGTCCTAACAAACAAGTTGGTGAGTAAGGTGTCATCCCTAGGTAATTGGCCTATTATAGACTAGAAGTATCTCATGTACTGACGAGGTGAGGTATTTCCGTCAAATGAAGCCAGAAATAATGGCTTATACTTGGAAGGGTATACCACGTTGTCCCATTCAGGAGGATAGGGTTGCCGGATCCCAAGCTTTTGGAGCCTATCCTGGTTGTCTTGAGCATCGATGCTGGCACGCAGGTCCTTGAGAGTCTCCTGGATATCTTCTGTCAAAAGTTAAGTAGAGGATCGAGGCACTGTATGATTGCTTGCAACCTAAGAAGCCGGATCAGGCGCATCTGGTTCCTCGTTTGTTCTTCCTGCCGCTTGCGGCTGTGTTGGGGCGATACTTTCTATGATCTCCAGCACTGTGTGAGCCAGAGTCTATATTGAAGTACTCAAAGCCTGCATTATGGCTTCGAGTGTCTTGAGCCATTGTTGGTTACTGGATTATACGCCATATTCGTCTCTTGCCATGTATACTGGGGCATCAAATGGGAAGAGACAGACGTAAAGGTAGATACTTTACTTTTTGCCTCGAATGATTGAGTATCACTGTCCTCCGAGAGAGTAGGTAGTGTCGCATCACATTCATTATTTGAGGGATTGCCCCCTCCAGTCTCAGTTATGGGCTCGTCCTGGAGTGTAAGGCTACCCCTAGTTAAGCTATTATTTTTGTGTATAGGTTCACTGTCCTCTTGGAAGGATGGATTATCATAGAATACCGGGGGACTGCTACCCTCAGCTCTGGTTGCAGCTTGATTCGGGGAGGCTTGGCTACCCCCAGCCCTTGTTCTCGAGCGTGTAACTTGAAATACCTCCACTGTGGGCACTTTCTTGCTACTCCTCGGACGACTTCGCGATGTGCTAACTGACACCTTTCGATTAAGCGAGCTTTTCTTTGAGATCTTCTTCACAGGAGAAGACCTCCATGTTGAGCAACACGAGGCGACAGACTGTCACGACCCGCACCCGGAAATTCGGGCACGAGTGCGTGGGTACGTCCAGCCTACGCCGCAGTGTCGGCGGTAGTACGCTGTCTAGGGCATCTCCACAGTTAAATTAACACTAGCTCATTCACAGTAATTAAACAGACAAGAAAATGAAAGGAAATGCTGAGATTTTATAACCAGAAAGTGACAATCAGATCCAGAGTTATTACAAAACCAGAAGTTAAATCGGGGACAAACCCGATTACTAAGATGAAAAAGGAAAACAAATAACTAATGCTAACTACTCTGCAGGAGAAGTCTCCTGTGCGGGAATCGGCTCTGTAACTGTATCACCTGCTGCCTCATAGGGGCCATAATAGGTGGGGGCAAGGTTCTTATCATCGCCTAAAGCAACGAATCCAGTCAGGAAAGGAGCAAAGTACACAATGCACAACAAGATTTAAAATAAATATTTGTGACAGGTAGTAAATAACTGATTAAACATCAAGTTGAGAATGTGCATAAGTAATTAGTGAAATTAACTGAGAATTATGCTATAAATCAGGACTAGAAGAAAAATATGATTAATTTCTATAACCAGAAATGAGTAAAACAGGAATAAAATGTGACAGGAGCTGTAGCTGTAACAAGACAACAAGAACTGCAACACGACAAGAATTAAGTGCGTGAACTTGTGTATTTAGAATACATAGTTGGCATGTAGGGGTTTATAAGGCTAATAAGGCCGTCATAGACGACTAGCAGTCAGGAACAATCAGGAATAAGGCTGATGGTACAGTCGCGTACCAACAGCTAGAAGTCACGACAAGGGGAAAGGGTAAACTACATGCCGCCTAGTATTCTCCCACCCGACATGAAAAGCAAGGCATGAAATACATTATTCAAGACATGAAATCCAGTGTTCTAATACTACGTATAATCATCAATGGTACTAATTAAGTAGGGATTTTATTTATCATAATATAAAGATTAAACTTGAAGTGCAGGTACTTGCCTGTTGTTTGGATCCAATTATAGTTGGGTGTCTCGGAGAAATTTCCAGAGATGAGTCCAGATGCTGAAATAAATATTACCATAATGCTCAGAAGATATCAAATAGCTAGAAATGCCTGTCCTTGGGTCCAATTTGGAGACAAGGGCAAAAACGGCAGTTTTGGGTCAAAACGGGGTCCGCCGGTGGGCCCACTTTGCACCAAAAAATGCGTCTGGGTCAACGGTCTCCAAATTTACCAAACTTAGTGTCAACAGGTCAGGAACGCTGATACGAACCCAACGAAACTTCCAGAATTGGATTCCGATGTGCCGATCACAAAATCGCCCGTCGAGCGGGGCTTGTGGGGCCCACGACACGCGATTTCGTCAACGTTCTCAGAATCGAACCAAACTTGACCCACAGGACCAGCGTATCGCTACGAGTCCGATGGCGTAAATTTCGTCTCGATCCGACGAGTGTACAAGAAGTTAGGGCAAATTACAGAAAAGTCGGATACGGGACGATGTCCGCGGATACGCGTTGATTTCGGGGTGCACGCACACCCGAATCAGCTTCCGAGAAATCCCACATATCGTATCGACGCTGCGCACATATCTGTGAAGACCGCGCACGACCAAGTCATCCCGTTTGGCGGGACGTACTCGGTTCCGGGGTGAAACAGGGTCTGATTTTTCCTGTTTTTGGATCGCGGTGTGCGATCACCACAGGACGCGATGCCCCGAGCGGTTTATCCGGGCACCGAGAGGGTTATACAGGCTTCGTAACGTAATTTACGGAATTGGAATCGGAGCTACGAGAAAAAAGATATGAGTACCTGAACAGGACCCGAAAATCGAGAAAAACCGTGTCCGTGTCGTGTCCGACACGCCGACACGAGATTCAAAAATTAGGGTTAGGGTTTTCTGGACACGGCGAGGGGAGGCCGGCCGGAGGAGGGTGGCGCCGCTGCGGGGGAGGCCGGCCTGGGGTTGGCGGCTGCGACGTCGACGGCGGGGTCGAGGGCGGCTCGGGCGTCTGGCGGAGCCGCTGCCGTCGACTGCTGCTACTCGACGCCGGAGGGTCTGCTGGGGGAGGAGGAGAGGGCCGGGGACGAGGCGAGGCGGTGGACGGGCCGCGCTGCGAGGCGAGCGGAGCACGGCGGCCGCAAGGGGCTTCTGCGGTGGCGGTGGATTAGGGTTCCGGTGGTCGTCGGGGAAAGAAGGGGAGGGGAGAATATATAGGCGGAGCGCGGAGGAGGAAGGCCGAGGGGTGCGGCGGCCAGCGCGGGGTCAGGCGCAGCGGGCGGAGGCGCGTGGCTGCGTGGCACGGCGGCCGCGGGCGGCGGCGCCGGAAGCGGAGCGGGGAGAATAGGTCAGGGGGGTTCAGGTGGACCCGACCCGACCCGCTAGGGCGGGTCGCGGGCTGGGCCGGAGGTTGTGGGCCGTGGGCTGGGCCAGGAAAACGGGCCGGGCTGAAATAATAATAATAATAATAATAATAATAATAATAATAATAATAAATAATAATAATAATAATAATAAATAATAATAATAATTAAATAAATAAATAGTATTTAGGTAATTAAAAATAGGTCCGGGGTCCAATAAATTCCAGAAAAATTACCCTAAGTCCAGTTTTCCATTTTACACCCAAAAATATTATTTTCACTATATTTTAATGTTGTTTATTATCAATTAAAAATCATGTAATAATTCAAAACCCTGATTTTAATTACAGAAAATTCCCAGAAAATTCCAGAAAATTGCGAAAAATCCAATTTTAATATTTTGAAAAAATCAGGGGCTTACAATCTACCCAACTTATAAAATTTTGTACTCAAAATTTAAAATATGGCAGGGTTCTCTCCGTCCAATCTCACTTGATTATAGTCTAACGGGTTTCTCTCAGGTGGACATTGCGGTCGTTACCCAACTTAGAATTTTACCCATATATCCTCTAAGGCTGTACAACTAGTAAAGCTAGGTCTCAACTTAATAAATCATGGTATTGAATCTTTAAGTCTTTAACACAACCACACCACCTATGGTATTCCCTTAGTCATAGAGGTTATCATCAATTTGACCGGTCTGAGGGGTACATCTAGCACTACAAATCAAACTTATACCAAACACAGGATTTTGTCTTTCCGAAATAAGGGAAGATGAGGATCAAATAATAAAGAGTTTAAGGGCGAGGTGGTAGAACAGAGGTATAGGGATCAAGGCGTTTAAGGAATTCTAATAGGAATTGTCGGGCGATTATGGGTTGAGATTCTATTCTGGTAATCATTTATTCGCATGCTCGTATTAGTACAATTATGTAACTGATACGATATGCTCGGACGTATTTAGGGGCAAGTATACTAGTCAACTATATATCTCAATCCACGTAAAGTAGTCGTGCGAAGTGCGAATCAAAATGCACTAAGGTTGATCAGACCGTAGTACACTGATTCTGAATAGACACTTGTATTAGTGGGGTTGATCAGGCCTCAATAATACATGTGTCATGAACAAGCCCGAAAAAGGGTAAGCTCGCAAAACTAGGCTATAAAATAGCAGCATCAGTCAAGTTCAGCAAAATTAAGTGCGCTAGATTATGATGAAAAGAGGTACAAATTTATTGAAGTTCACAGAATAACACAAAATAAGCATAATAGCAAAAGTCTCTAAAATCTCTACAGTTATCAAATTTAAAAGTATACTAGGTTATTTAGCAAGTTCAAAATTACTAGGTTGGAGCTGAGGTCACGAACCAATAGGCACGAAAACAATACTAGAAAAGGTATCTATGAATCACTTACGCGCATTAGCTGCTTCCAGAGTCTGTGCGTTCTCCACGGTCATCACGTAAGCTTGTCCGCGTCCTGGAGCAGCGGGACAGTCCCTCACTTGATGTTCTGTTGATCCACAATATAGACAGGCACCCAGTCTCTTCCTACAAACTTGCCAGGTGTGACCTTGTTTTTGACAAAAGCCACAAGTGGGAACTCGTTGATTTTGTCCTTGAGCCTGGTGTTGGGTGCTGGAGCTCGAGGGAGAGTACGCTGAGTTTGCTGCGGGGACCTATGCTGTTGTTGTTGTTGAAATGGGCGTTTGTTGGGTCCCGTATTTCCGGTATCTCTCTCTCGCTTTAGTTTATGCCCCATGTCTCTCTCAACGCCTTGTGCCACGCTCAAGATTTCCTCGTAGGTGCGAGCTCGGCTAGTGGTGACAGCAAGGCGAATATCCGGAGACAGCCCCTTCTTGAATCTACGGGCTCTGTCCTCCGGGGTACGAACCATGTACTCCACAAAGTGGCTTAACCTGCTAAATTCAGCAGTGTACTCATCAACAGATAGGTTACCTTGTTCCAGTCTCTCGAATTGGCTTTCGAGAGCTTCCCGAGCCACTTCGGGGTAGAATTTCTCCTTGAATAGCCTCTTGAAGTCCTCCCAGGTAAGGTCAGGAGCAGATAGTTGAGGTTCGTCCCTAAACCAGGTCCAAGCTATGTCGAACTGTTGCAGGCTTGCGGACTCCACTTTGAGATCATCAGGGACCCGAGCAGTCTTCAGGAGTCGCTCTACGTTCTCTATCCATTCATCGGCATAGAGAATGCCTTCAGTTCCATAGAATTCCAGGGGTTTAAGGTTCTTAAAGTCCTTGGCACTTCCTGGCCTCTTTTGTGGTAACTCCTGGGACCTAAGAGCTTCTGAGAGGCTGGTCCGTAGCAGGGCAGTTTGTTCCTTCTGGGATTCCACTAGTCCCTGGAACACTCCAAGTAGCTGTGCCCCATCCAGAGTAACTGCCGAAATAGATGGAGGTGGAGGGAGGGCAAGAGTTTCGGGCACAGTCTGCTCAGCTAGTTCTGATGTGCCTCCTACTGTGTTCCTCGTCTGAACCATTCTGAAAGATTAAGGGGGTAGGAAGATTAGAATAGATTACCTGGAAATCAAGGGCGATAGAAAAATTGACAAGGACCGATATCAAGATTGGAAGTAAAGATCCTATTCTGTGAATGAGTTTTATCCTAAAATCCTCAATTTGTTGCAGGTCTGTTCGGTCCCTAAGTTGGAACCGAACAATTTAGTCGTTTGACCTGCATGGGCCACCACAAAAATGTGTCACGACCCGCACCCGGAAATTCGGGCATGAGTGCGTGGGTACGTCCAGCCTACGCCGCAGTATCGGCGGTAGTACGCTGTCTAGGGCATCTCCACAGTTAAATTAACACTAGCTCATTCACAGTAATTAAACAGAAAAGGAAATGAAAGAAAATGCTGAGATTTTATAACCAGAAAGTGACAATCAGATCCAGAGTTATTACAAAACCAGAAGTTAAATCGGGGACAAACACGATTACTAAGATGAAAAAGGAAAACAAATAACTAATGCTAACTACTCTGCAGGAGTAGTCTCCTGTGCGGGAACCGGCTCTGTAACTGTATCACCTGCTGCCTCATATGGGCCATAATAGGTGGGGGCAAGGTTCTCATCATCGCCTAAAGCAACGGATCCAGTCAGAAAAGGAGCAAAGTACATAATGCACAACAAGATTTAAACTAAATATTTGTGACAGGTAGTAAATAACTGATTAAACATCAAGTTGAGAATGTGCATAAGTAATTAGTGAAATTAACTGAGAATTATGCTATAAATCAGGACTAGAAGAAAAATATGATTAATTTCTATAACCAGAAATGAGTAAAACAGGAATAAAATGTGACAGGAGCTGTAGTTGTAACAAGACAACAAGAACTGCAACACGACAAGAATTAAGTGCGTGAACTTGTGTATTTAGAATACATAATTGGCATGTAGGGGTTTATAAGGCTAATAAGGCCGTCATAGACGACTAACAGTCAAGAACAATCAGGAATAAGGCTGATGGTACAGTCGCGTACCAACAGCTAGCAGTCACGACAAGGGGAAAGGGTAAACTACATGCCGCCTAGTATTCTCCCACCCGACATGAAAAGCAAGGCATGAAATACATTATTCAAGACATGAAATCCAGTGTTCTAATACTACGTATAATCATCAATGGTACTAATTAAGCAGGGATTTTATTTATCACAATATAAAGATTAAACTTGAAGTGCAGGTACTTGCCTGTTGTTTGGATCCAATTATAGTTGGGTGTCTCGGGGAAATTTCCAGAGATGAGTCCAGATGCTGAAATAAACATTACCATTATGCTCAGAAGATATCAAATAGCTAGACATGCCTGTCCTTGGGTCCAATTTGGAGACAAGGGCAAAAACGGCAGTTTCGGGTCAAAACGGGGTCCGCCGGTAGGCCCGCTTTGCACCGAAAAACGCGTCCGGGTCAACAGTCTCCAAATTACCCAAACTTAGTGTCAACAGGTCAGGAACGCTGATACGAACCCAATGAAACTTCCAGAATTGGATTCCGATGAGCCGATCACAAAATCGCCCGTCGAGCGGGGCCTGTGGGGCCCACGACACGCAATTTCGTCAACGTTCTCAGAATCGAACCAAACTTGACCCACAGGACCAGCGTATCGCTACAAGTCCGATGGCGTAAGTTTCGTCTCGATCTGATGAGTGTACAAGAAGTTAGGGCGAATTATAGAAAAGTCGAATACAGGGCGATGTCCGCGGATACGCGTTGATTCCGGGTGCACGCACACCCGAATCAGCTTTCGCGAAATCCCACATGTCTGTATCGACGCTGCGCACATATCTGTGAAGACCGCGCGCGACCAAGTCGTCCCGTTTGGCGGGACGTACTCGGTTCCGGGATAAAATAGGGTCTGATTTTTCCTATTTTTGGATCACGGTATGCAATCACCACAGGACGCGGTGCCCCGAGCGGTTTATCCGGGCACCGAGAGGGTCATACAGGCTTTGCAACGTAATTTACGGAATTGGAATCGGAGCTACGAGAAAAAAGATATGAGTACCTGAACAGGACCCGAAAATCGAGAAAAACCGTGTCCGTGTCGTATCCGACACGCCAACACGAGATTCGGAAATTAGGGTTAGGGTTTTCTGGACACGGCGAGGGGAGGCCGGCCGGAGGAGGGTGGCACCGCTGCGGGGGAGGCCGGCCGGGGGCTGGCGGCTGCGACGTCGACGGCGGGGTCGAGGGCGGCTCGGGCGTCCGGCGGAGCCGCTGCCGTCGACTGCTGCTGCTACTCGACGCCGGAGGGTCTGCTGGGGGAGGAGGAGAGGGCAGGGGACGAGGCGAGGCGGTGGACGGGCGGCACTGCGAGGCGAGCGGAGCACGGCGGCGGCGAGGGGGTTCTGCGGTGGCGGTGGATTAGGGTTCCGGTGGTCGTCGGGGAAAGAAGGGGAGGGGAGAATATATAGGCGGAGCGCGGAGGAGGAAGGCCGAGGGGTGCGGCGGGCGGAGGCGCGTGGCTGCATGGCGCGGCGGCCACGGGCGGCGGCGCCGGAAGCGGAGCGGGGAGAATAGGTCAGGGGGTTCAGGCGGGTATGGGTTCGGGTCGGGTCGGGCGGCGGGTGGACCCGACCCGACCCGCTAGGGCGGGTCGCGGGCTGGGCCGGAGGTTGTGGGCCGTGGGCTGGGCCAGGGAAACGGGCCGGGCTGAAATAATAAGAATAATAATAAGAATAATAATAATAATAATAATAATAATAATAATAATAATAATAATAATAATAATAAATAATAATAATTAAATAAATAAATAGTTTTTAGGTAATTAAAAATAGGTCCGGGGTCCAATAAATTCCAGAAAAATTATCCTAAGTCCAGTTTTCTATTTTACACCCAAAAATATTATTTTCACTATATTTTAATGTTGTTTATTATCAATTAAAAATCATGTAATAATTTAAAACCCTGATTTTAATTACAGAAAATTCCCAAAAAATTCCAGAAAATTGCGAAAAATCCAATTTTAATATTTTGAAAAAATCAGGGGCTTACATAGATAGTTCCTCCTCGTCACGTAGAGGTCTCTGGGGACGTTGTCAGGTTGGTGTCGCGGGTTGTAGTTGCTTTAATATAGACTGTTTGATTGAAGAAATTGGTGCCTTAGGGCAACAACAGTTGATGATGAATTGGCACAAGTTTATCTGCCAGAGGATACATCATGTGGGAGGGTCGTCTCTCTTGTCTTATGCTTGTGACTAATAATGTTACATAAATCAGACGATAGAAGCTTCACTTTTATCCCCATTTTATGCGCTCGGACGAACCTTGCGCCTGGAGGTGAGAGTGGTATATTTTCTCCCTGGCCTAGTTATTCCGCAGAAACTATAACTGGATCATTAATGGAAGACTTAAGGCACGCTGGACCTACTACATGCGTGCATGTAGACTGGGCGCATGGGTTTATCATCTCAATGCTTCCTTTCTGACTTGGTTT
This sequence comes from Iris macrosiphon, assembly GCA_036927795.1. NCBI lineage: Eukaryota > Viridiplantae > Streptophyta > Magnoliopsida > Asparagales > Iridaceae > Iris > Iris macrosiphon. The sequence goes on along the minus strand of JAYESA010000008.1, from coordinate 111,663,174 downwards.
AGGTGTAACTATGATATCCAATTGGGTTCTAGAAGGCTCTAAGGGTCGACCCACATCCAGCTCAAGAGCACATGGGTCGGCCCTATAGAGTCTTCCGTTAGCTGCGTGTATCACATACAATGGTGCATGCTTTTGGAGAGCTTACAACGCGTCCTCTCAAACGCACATGGCTCGGGGTATTTTGGGTTTCCTTGCGCCAACGTCCTTGGGTGCATAGTACAGGGAATTCAAGTTGGGACTATACGAGCCCTTGTTACTAGCAGCCTTACTTGGAGGAGACTCCATATGCCTATGATCAGCGCATCTTTTTTAGCTTGGACGATACTGTGCACACGCATCTTGAGACTTGGCACGACTCTTCTTGAGTGCAGCTTCAGAGAAGGAGATAGGAGGCGTTCCAACCTTATGTGCAAATACGACAAAGATTGGCGGCATTTATGGATGCGCGCCAACCTTATGCGCAGCAGCCTTAGCAACGCACATCATTTAAAAAATTTTAGGTCGTGCTGGTCTTGACAAGGGACTCATCTTGTCGGCGGAGTACATGTCAACCGCGTATGCAACTGCGGCATGGATTGACGATGCATCGGATACTGACTTCGGACTTGGCAAAGCGACACTAATGTCCCGAGTTCTACGAGTCTTGCAAGGTCGTATGGATCTCATTGGAGAGATTCACTTGTCCATCATATCTTCGAATGCATGTTGGTCGAAGCAAACGACCAATATCCTCTAATTCAAACCTAACTTGGTCACGTCAGATTGCGTCACCAGCTTTCCGTTGGAGGAGAAGCTCTTTCCCAGCAGAGTCGCCATTTTTGTCGACATCGCAAAAAAAATAAGTTTTTGGTGGAGGGTGTAAAATTCTTATTTATTAAGAAACGACAAAGAGTATAAGAGAATCCATATACAAGGGGATCTAAGTAGAAAGAAAGATCTGGACAAGTGTGACGGTGGAGATTGAGCACTACAGCAGCTCTTTTACTCCGTTGAAGATCCGGGACCAAGGAGGTTGACGAGGCTTCGATTGGCGCTTCTGTCTTCTTTTTCTCCCCTTCTACGTTTGGTCATTGCCTTTATGTATGTCTCGCATATGAGAAAATATCCACTATTTATAGCCTTTAAGAAGGCATTACATAGGTGCATGTACGCGGGCTACATATTGGCGTATGGCACTGCAGGCACATACTGCGTTAAGGCTGCCAAGTATCAAGCCGAGATCTGGAGTTGCTGATGCCCATAATAATCGTGACATGTGTCATGCCTAATTTGGATAGCTCTGATTGCACCTTGGAAATACTTCCACTTGGCGCATGAAGAGCATTGAGGGGGTAGTGGCACATGACACTGCAAGCGCATACTAAGATGCATAATGGCACTACGAGCATATGAGACAGTAAGATGCGTAGTGGCGCATGGCACTGTGGGCACATGAGACACTAAGATGCGTAGTGGCGCATGGCACTACGGGCACATGAGACACTTCTTGGATGGTTGGTGCATAGAGCGAGGACACTGAAGCGTATAAAACTGGACCCCTGAGGCGCATGGAGCTGGGTCACTGAGGCACATGGTATAGATTTTTCATGCTTCTACAGTACCGTCACACGTGTTACTCACACCGATGGCCAATCGAGTATGTAAGCTCGTGTCCTAACTATCGCGACCCACACCCGGATGTATGGACACGAGTAAGTTTCAACGTCCAGCCTACGCCGCAGCATCGACGGCAGAATGCTGTCTAGGTCAGTAATCTAACTACCAATCTCACACAAATATATATAACTTGTCAATGATATCTCAATTCCATACGGAGGACAAGATGGCAATATATATTGATAAATCAATAATCACAATATACTAGAAGAAGATAATGGTACGATATAATTTAAATAAAATAATTCCCAAAGTCACAAGTCTAGAATAACCACAATAATATCCCAAGTATGGAAGTCTAGCAACACCAATATTTGGTCTAAAATATCAAATAACATCCTAATAGTCTAAGCAGCTAGAGACAAATCCAGAATGTCTGGTAAATAAATCATCAAAAAAATATTATCTAGTCATGACAGAACGAGTATAATCCAATAACAGTTCCAATATGTGACAAAAGCTATGAAACAATAATAATAATGAAATAAATGATGGAAAGTAAATTGAGATCATAAGCATAGCTATTACTGAGAAGTATCATGGCAAGTAATGGAAAGTAAGTAACTCAGAGCAATATGCCAGGTATCATGATATATGAAATGAAAATAGAGAAGAACTATACTACTTAGTGTTTTAACCATTAGTTCGATATGTGATTGGCTTGGGCCTAACACGGACTATAATAAAAGAAATCTAGCTCAACCATACATGAAGTGTATGATCAGATAGTTGCCACATACTACATTACCACACGAGATGTAAGGTATGATCACATATCTAACTACTACTTCCCCTGTCCCCGACTAGTACATGGATCCAAATCACGACATGTTTCGACACAAAAATTGCTATCCATGGTCTGTAATATCATGCACACTGATCACGGTCTATATATATAATCACGAAAAAATAATAAAGTGATCACGGAGAAAGAATATCTCATGATGGGATCCAAGGTATACCAATCCGTGTACCATCGTGTCAGGAATCGAATATAACATCACTAAAAACTTGTAACATATAATCTATCAAATATAGAAACTATCAGAGAATGTAGTCGTCTATGGTCCTGAGCAATGAATATCAAACATTATCTGTACTGGAGTCCAAGTGACTATATATGAATTATCCATGTTAAAAAGTGTTCAGAATCATAAACATGATAAATTAACTCCATTATAGGATTCTAGGTCAATTCTGGGTCAAGGAGGTCAAACTAGATCAATACCTATTTTCGGGTTGCAAATTACCTATCAAGTTGGCCTATTGAGTCAAACTAGTCAATACTAGCTAAAACTAGCTTGTACTAAGCTATACCTAGGTATTTATGTCAATACCTTATCGGTATTAGCTATACTAGCTACTACTAGTATATATATATATATATATATATATATATATATATATATATATATATATATATATATATATATATATATATATATATATATATATATATAACTCTTACTCATCTATATATACTAGTATTATATAATATCCTAGCTATAAATAATACTTTACCCTTATCTAATGTCAATACCCATTTCACAACAATACCTTAGTTAAAAAAAACCCATTATCTTTACTCAACCCTCTATGTTACCCCCGTATCCTAGTATTGACCAATACCTTCATATCCTAGACAATACTCAATCCTAACTAATACTTGGTATCCATACCTTATTATAACCAAAGAGAATTTATACATATTGTTATCTCAAACTAAACTTCATCATATGTATATATCTATCTATCTTCATGTATATATATGCATTGATATCAAGGTATCTTATACTCTAATACTACTCTTATACTTGATACTAACTCATAACCTACGTACTTATCTCACATTAAACACTTAGCACTTAAGCCTATTTTACTCATCTACCCAACACTAGTTACACCCACCTTACTCATGCACTCTCTCTCTCTCTCTCTCTCTCTCTCTCTCTCTCTCTCACACACACACACACACACACACACACACACACACACACATACAAGACTAAAATCATACCCTAGAACTTCACATATACCTTCACTCCCCACTGCTTACTGTGTTAGCAAAAATCCATAACTTACACGCACTGATCACAGTCCACTAGATCATTGATACCTCATGTATACTCTATATCCCCTTGCAGCAACTATTGCCTCCAGTGCAATCTGAACCCAAGCCTCTACTTGCTCCACAGACCTCTCTAGTACACACATGTGTTGATGCTACATTATGTCCTCTACTACTCCCTTTATTCTAACACCTATATTGTTAACTAACACTTCCCCCAACTGCTCCAAATACCATATGCAATGATACCAAATCATCTTCATACCCGAGCTTCACTCAAGCACCCATGGTCTTCCCCTCTAAATGTTGCTTCTACTAGTGCCTACTTGAGACACACCCTCTATTGCTCATATAATCGCACACTCGTTGCACTGCCAAGTATCTCACCTCTCTACCATATACACTCAAGCTCTCACACTAATACAATAATACAAAAATACAACACTACACTCACGACCAACCTATTACTTTATAATCATACCTTGACACTGGATACCAACCTAAAGTAAGATACACACAATATTCCTCACAGTCCAATCATCTATTTCCCTCCCCCTCTCACCTTGCTGTTCTGAACAACAATGGTTGCTGTTGCATCCATCCAAATCAGTGCATACTGGTATAGGACTATTGCTGCCAGTGCCTTCCTAATTTGTTAATACAGAACACAACAGCAAGCTGTTCCCCTCACTCCCTCTCTTCACCTGGCAACACCCCTTGCTTGTTGCCCACATATGAAGGTAAGGGTCTGATATGCACACTAATACACCAATATCTATCCTACAGAAGCTGATCACCATTCCTCTACTAACTGATACTAAATACCTATATCCAAACACACACACACACACACACACACACACACACACACACACACACTTATACTTGACGTGCCTTGCACACTTGCTCTTATCTGTTTACTAAAACATACCCTGTATATGGGGTGATCTGCTACAAACTCAAAACTTACAGTTATTGCAATCAACTGGTTGCTAAGCTCAACTCCCCTCCTTACATCACTAACTAACCCAAGACTCCAAGTCACGTTACTGCAATATTACTAACACACTAGGTCTGAACACAGTGTTCAGTTACCCTATGGTGCACCCTTGGTACTACCAAATGCAAGATACACTTGCACATGCACCAACACAACACCATAGTGCACCAACCCTACACCAACAACTCACATGAAACTCTCTACACAAAACCTCCCTCACACACAACTCAGAAACCTACTAAAACACTATCAATCAATACATCAAACACTCAATACCTAGTTACCTATGATACTCAATGATTCAGCCCCAATGCTCCACACTACAATGATACCAAATGTCCAAATTACATAAAACAAATATAATATATAAATTATGATATCTATATAACTAGATTAAGTAATTATAATGAAATAAAAGAAAAATGACACACTAGGACACCAAAACATAGAAATATCCAATTATACCGACACGTACCACGACGTATTATGATATGGCCTACATGTATCAAATTGTGGACACGTACACACTACCAAACCATGAAATAGGATCCAAAACTACCAAGAGATCATTCCCTCAAACACTTGGTGGTCCAAATTCAAATTTTTCCAATTTGCCCACAAAAACCTACATAACTATTATAATAGGGCTTTCTAGCACCTAGTTCTTCTCTCTAAGGGTGGTCCTTAGCCATGGGTGAGTTCCTATAGGTTTATTATGACAAATTAACCATAAAATTGATGGGAATAATAATTTGTACCTATTAGGAGTCGAATCCCAATGAAACCCCTCCAAGTTGACACATAGAGATTGGAATGAACACAAGCTCCTAAAAATTATCCCTCCAAGTAGTGCTCCTTGCAATCCAAGCTCCTAAGCCTCCATGGGAATGAATTTGATTAGGAATGTGAGTAATTTAGTGTAAATAATGGGGATTGGTCTCAATTTGGGGATGAACTAAATTAGGGTGAATGAATGATGTAAATAGAGTAAATGAAAGCTTCTCCTTATGTTTTAGGGCCGACCACCCTAGTCCAACTATTCGTCAATGCAAAATGTCTAAAATGTCCCCCATTGATAACCATGAAGGAAAATTTAATTATGGAAAAGAATCTATTCCTAATGGAAGGAATATTCTATCCATTTAACTAAAGGAGTAACTAATTAATCTAGTTTAGTCATAACTAGTCTAGTGGGTCGAGTTGGGTTAGTGGGTCTAGTTGGGTTGAACCAATACTAAGTCCAAACTAACTTGCTAGTACTCATGAGAAATAATTATTAAACTATTTATATAATTGTCACGACCCGCACCCGAAATTTGGGCATGAGTCGTGGGTACGTCCAGCCTACGCCGCAGCATCGGCGGTAGAACGCTGTCTAGGTCTCGACATAATATATATATCCTGTCAATAGTCTCAACTCCGTACGGAGGACAAAGATAATAATCCACAATTCTATAAATATACTCAATCACAAGCTATAAGAATAATGGCACGAAGAGAATGGAAAAAGTTCTATAATAAACCAACCACAATAAGTCCAACTCAATCCTGGGTCTAGATGACCTCACAAAGTCACAAAATAATAAATACAACTCAGTCTCAGTCTGAAACAATAAATACAGAAAAAGTAATCTAAGTATTAGCAGGTAAGATCTCCTCTAGGATAGGTAACTCCTCTGGGATTTCCGGAGTGAAATCTCCCTCTAATCCTGGGCCGTAATGAGTGGGGCACAAGTTCTCCAGGTCCTCTGAAAAATGTTATCCAGTCAGGATTGGAGCGAAGCACAAGCACTAACAACAGTTTCATTAAATTGACAAAAACTATAAACAGTATAAGAAATACAAGATGAGAATATATGCTGAAAATGTGAAGTACTGGAGAAATGAATAGGCAATAGAGCATCTAGCAATGAAACAATAAACAGTGAATGCTAGAACAAGTAAATCCGAATAAAATAGACATCTAGCTAAGTGTTTGAAATATCAGTTTATTATGTGATCGGCTTGGGACTAGATCAGGTTGGTTATATATGATTAGCTATAATTCTTATAGGTCAGGCTAACCATATGGTTAGCTATGATGCATGTAGTGGTTAGGCTAATCATATATAACAGCTATGATGCATGTAAATGGTCAGGCTGCACCCGACGTGAGAAGTGGGATGAGCTATGATACATGTAAATGTTTGGATATGATCACATAATCTACTAATAGTTCCCCATCCTCCAGCTAGCACGATGGATTCCAATCACGACTCCTCATGATAGGGATCTAGAGTGCTAACCCGTGTATCCATAGTGTCAGAATCAAGTATGTAATACAACTAGATTATAGAAATAATCAACAAAATAAAAACTGTCAGAGAATGTACTCGCCTGTGGTCCTGAGCAAAATGTGAGGATCGATGTCCAAAGTGGGATCACAATGACCTAAATAAGATATCAATGTCAAAATAATGTCCTTGAATGATAATTAGGTCAAAATGTAAATAAGTGTTTTCTAGGTCTAACTAGGTCTGAATAGTAAATTCTTGGTAGTATCAGTCTACACCTAGGTTTCTAGGTTGATTTCCAGGCTAAGCTAGTTAATATATCTAGATTAAATATATGGTTATCTTATTTCCATGTCTACTAGGGTTATCTAGTATCTAACATACAATAGACCTACTTGCTATTTCTGACATTACCTTAATACCAACTCTGAACTCAGACCTACACCTCTACCTACCTACACACTGAACTGAACTTCACTGCTCACACACAGACACACATAAGTCACACACACAGACATATACTGATACACACATATAGGTACACATTGAACTGAAACTTCTCACTGACTTAACCTCACTGCACATATCCTACTAATACTAACCCACTGTGTCAGTAAAATGCCCACTGATACATTAGAGAACTCACTGACCCCCTATACTTGTATACCTCCTTATACTCCTCCTGTCCCTGCCTGTGTTCACTTGATCATACCAGCCTCACACACTCTCTTCCCCATCTCTGATACACACAGACACATAGGTTCACATAGGCATTTACACACTACACTCTCTAACTGATACACAAGCAAATCTGCACACACTGGTTAGACACAGGAACACACACAATACACACTCATAGGGGCTCTCTTACTCACTGAATCACTCACCAACTCACTTACTGCTAGCACAAAGTATTCTCACACACAGTTTCTAACTGACACACAGGTATTACCTATCTTAGGCTCACTGAAATACTCACAAACAGATATAGGAATTTACATAGGGCTACACTCTCATAGGTTGAAACTCAACATTGTTCCCTGATACACTAGATACACTCAGCCACACACAGAATTTTACACTGGCACATACACAAGTTTAAACAGGGATGCACACACACACACAGTTAACTAGTTACTGATACATTAGAAACTGCACAGCTCACACAGGTTCCTCACTGCATTCTGACACTCTCTCCTGATATTGGGATACACAGATCCACAAAAACACACACAGGATTCACACTGCACACAGACACAGGTATCACTCACACTGCACTACTATCTAACTGATACACATGGTAAACTCTTCTCACAGAATTCACTCACTCACTGGTCCCTCACTCTCAGGATCACACACACACACTGGAAACTCACTTGCATACTATAAGCTAACTGATACCCTGTTCTTCTACACTGACATATATTGAACTCCTCACCTAACTGATACACATGATATTCTCAGCCACACACACACACACTCGGGTAGATACTCACAGTCATTCTCAGGGATACACACAAACTGGAATTTAAATACCTACAAACACACAGGCATAACCCCCAAATCTGACTGCACAGTAAAATCCCCAAATCTACTGTACAGTGAAAGCCCCCAATACATTCATACATAACAGCACAAATCGTAGGTATACAACTACACACTACACACATGGACAACACTAACACACAGTGATGATACCCTAAAATCCACACACAGGAAAATACACTGGTAATTCACTTAGATACTCACTCACTAGTATACACGTATCACACTAACACCTAGACACACTGAGACACAGGTAGACATAAATTTCTGATGCACATGCCTCTCACACACAAAACCCGACTGTGCACAGGAATTCTTAAATTTCTGTCTACACAGTGAAATCCCCCAATTTAAAACCCTAAATCAAGATCTAGGCTAAAGGTAGGAGATGTAATCATGCCTACACTAAATCCCTAGGTTTAGGGTTCCAGAAATTTAGGAAAGCTAAACGTAGGTCACCCAAAACCCTAGATCTCCTAGGTCCTCATGTAGAATCCCTAGAAATCGAGATCTACACAATAGGGGGTTTCCTAATGGGCATGAACAACAGAAAAACAGAAATAAAATGAATTAAAATTGGATTTTACCTATAGAGATGGTTTCTCCAATGGAAGTTCTTCTTCCCCAAGGTTCCTTGACCCAAACTCCTTGCTTCTCTTTGCTTTGGAGGAGGAAGAGGGATCTCCTAGGTCTGGATTACGAAATCTGGAGGTGGGAAAATGGTTTTCTTGATGGAGGCTAGGGTTTCTTTTTTCTACATGAAGAATGGTTTTGAGGGAGGCTCCCTTTTATAATAAACTAGGATTTAGGGTTTCAATGCATAGTTTTTAGGTTAAACCCCCAGGTTAGGTCATGAAGAACCTAATTAACTAAGGGTTAGTCATTCTAGGGTTTGAGGTTCAAACCAAAAATTGGAATTCTAGGGTTTCTCTAGAATTTGGTTTCAACTAGGGTTAGTCATTAGGGTTATAGTCCTAATGAGTTCTAGGGTTTGACCTAAACCAAACACAACTAGCAACATATAAATAGTTTATCAAACTTAGCAGATTAATTAAATACATAATTATTCCAAATAGTAAAATTATACAAATGCCCTTATCTGGAAATGTGGTAGTGACAATAATATAATAACAATTATGAAATGATAAAAATATCCATAGCATGAGAAAGTGGTGGTTACACTAACATGAACTCACTCTGTGATGTAAAATGATACGTGTCAAGGGCTTGGGAGATATAATGATAACTCCATATTTTCAGGTACGTCCACTAGAAACTAGGTCCAACACAAGACTAAAATTTGATGCCATCATCGACTGCACCCGAGGTATTCTCAGATGCGTCCAACTATATACCTTGTACAAAAAGTAGAAGCATCCGAAAATATTAATATACTTAAACAGTATAACAAGAAAATGTATACTTGCCTGGAACTCCAAGATGAGGATATTGCAATCCTAACTTCGTATCCAAGATTGAACTATCCCGAGAGCCTATATATTTAATAATAATAATAAATTAGTTAATTTCTAGGATTTGCTATTCATACGCAATAACACTAACTATAGATACCTATGGTTGATATAAAAATTAGGGTTTTGGCACAATTACTGGAATACTATTTTTTAGCAAATAATTTTCTGTCTTCCGGTCACCTAACAACTTATTAACCCTAATATTTATATATAACCCTAGGTTAACATAGTTTCTAAATTACTATTTAACATATGATATTTTGTGTTCTTTCTACTAAAATTGGTCATGTACATATGTGATAATTTAATCATGCAAATTTCGTGTATACAAGTGTCAACCTATTTGTGTCACTTACTAGGGTTCAATCTCAGTCACTAACCAAACACCAAATCTATTATAATCATTTTTGGTCCATTCTTAACCCATTCTAACACATGAATTATGACACAATTGTAAGGTTAACTATATGTATGCCTTCAACTACTTAAGGTTGGATTACTAACAATTTGAGTTTGTCAATGATACTAACTAGTACATAAAACATTTATACACTTATATATAAAGTTCCTATGGTCTTCTAACACCCTAAAAAATATATAAAAATATGTCACATCATGTAATTAATAAATTTAATTCAGAATTAAAAATTATTTTTGTCTGATCAATAAAAACTAATATGAAAAGTGACAAATTTTAGCACAAACTAGGTGCTAAATTTTGTCACAGAAATATATAAAATTAAGCACGATAAAATATGATTTGGGAAGCATTTTAAGCATGAATTGAAGGGTATTTAACATGCCTAAATTTTGGTATATATTTACATAAAATTTAGAATAATCAAATCAAAGGCTAAACATGCTCATTTATGCACAAAAATGACATGTTTCAAATCAGAATTTTTGTGTCCGTGAGTGTGTTTGTTATGTTTTAACATAATTTTCCATATTAAAATTATGGTTTCTACCTAGGTCAATGTGTTTTCTAGTTAGTTCTTAAAGTTTAGGGCACAAATTTGAAAAAAATAAGGGTACTTACCTCTTACAAACTAGTTTGCATAGCCACGTTTGCTACTGGTTTCAGTAGGACCACTCTTGCGTGTGATGACAACTAGAGGTGCAAAACATGAAGAAAATGTTGATGAATATATATAGAAAGATGGGGAAGAGTTTAGGATAAAGGTAGTGAAGAATTTGAGACATTTTTACCTTGGTTTAATGGGGGTACAACTGTGTCTTTTGCATTAACACACAACAAAATTCAACAATGACTTGATGAATGTTTGAGAACTTGTGGAGAGAAAATGATGATGGAAATGGAATAAAAGTGGATGGAAAATGAATTGTGGCTGTAAAGGAATGAGGGAAGAGTGATGTGGCTGAGTTTTAGGTGAAATGGAGGAGTTTTAGCAACTACATGGAGGTGTGCTCACTTCCCAACCCGCCAGCATGAGGCTCATATGAGCTGCTGTGCACACATCACGCATAGGAACCCATGCACACCCAAACCTAGTTGACTAACCTACCTACACATTGGACTCAAGTTTGTTTCAATTGTGTTGGGTTTTCTAGCCTAACGAGTCATAAAAGTTCACCTACACTAGATTGAGTTGAACCAATTCCTCATGCACCTAGTCTAGCACAAACATTGGTCTCACATTAATTTATAAGGTTTTAAATTACCACACACACATACACACACACACACATATACTTATTTATATATATTACAAGTATTTTTATACATACATAATCATATTAAATAATTTATATTAGCTAAACAATCATGCATACATATACAATATCAAGCTAGTTAGAAAAAAAATTCATTCTAACAAAAATATATAAATTCTTGGGAATGAGGGTTTATAATCTACTCAACTTATAAGAATTTTGACCTCGAAATTAAAAATAAGCATGGTAGAAAAGAATAAAAGAATTCACCATAGAAGAACAATAAATACGACTTGTCGTATTGAGTTCTCGATATTAAAGATAAGACACGATCAAAAGATAAATAATTCAAAGCGGTTAAAAGGAATTTAAGTATGCAAGGTCATACCTTGATACTCGAAAGAAGGGAGATACAACTACCAATGGAATCTTAATTTGATGAAATATTCTAAGAGCAAGAGTACGCTTAGTTCAATACACTACCCAACTTATAGAAATTAAGTCAACAGTGAAATCCTAGTTAAGGTCCTATTTGCAAGGTTTGTGGGAAGGTCTAATCCCAACCAGTTCACTCACTCGTGCGGACTGGTTTCTTCAAGTGTCGTTCAAACTACATAGTGTTATATTACTGGAAATATAAATTACCAAAATTTTTAACCTTCCAAAACCTCTAATCCAACCTTGATTCTTGGAAATTTTCAGCATAATCTTTACTTATTGCCTTTCTCTATTTATAAACAACTCCATTTTCAACATTTTTTTTCCTTTCTTTAGTTCACAATTCAAACCTTAGGCACAATATAAGTATCTATTTAAGGATACCCCACTTTCATTTTATTCTCCTATTGCAACCTTAATTTTTTTCTCCTTCTCTCAAGCCATTGTACTGCTTGTTTGGTTCTTGTCTCCTATCATAATTGTAATCAAGAGTCTCAAAATAATCTGTGGTGCTATCATATGTTACCATATTATCGCAAAATTATATATATTATGTCCATTCTTATCATTCTTCCCGTTCACCACTAATATTTTATCATCTATTTTTCCAAGCTAACCTTCTTATCCTTTCTTCGAGCCTTGATCCTTAAGATTGAATTTACAGCCATGCAACTTGTTCAAGTCATGCACTCTCTGTAAACATCGTTACGTCATCATAGATAATTATTTTTATTGTAATCATTATCTCAATTTATTTTACGACACTCCTCTATTTCCATTTTTTTTCTTCAAATAAAATTTTCTTGGGATTTTATCCCTTCCCCTTTTTAATTATTCTTCCCAAACATAGTACTCCTACTATAATTCTTTCCTCTATATAACTATTATGTTTATCTTAATCTAAAATATAACTGCTATAGTTACTATCTCTTGGGATTCCTCAGTAACCTGTATCGGTCAAAGGTTTACCAAAAATATGGATACTAGTCTACTTAAGGTAAAACATCCAAATCTAATCCTATGTCCTTATTTATGATTACCCACTTAAGCTAGAAAAATCAAATTCAATCCTTAAACTATATACTATGTCCTATAAATCATATTCTACTACCCTTATTCATACATTTGACAATCTATCATTTATATATATCTATAAACACTATACAATCCTTACAAGTATATCACATGCTCTTATACTCAATATGCATGATAAGGCTAAGCTAGGCAGGTAATTAACTCTAATCCATCAACAAACTACTCACCTATTTCAAATAGAATCTGTGAATCATGACTTCAATTTATCATATTTATTATATTCCACTATCTATGAGAATATATGACTCAATTTTAAGCATCTCATCCATTCCATTCAATATCCCATAGCATAATTGTCCACCTTTTCCTACTTTATCGCAACATACAATTCTTGTATGATCATTTAAGATCCATCCTTCTTGTGAGAGTCCTCTTGGCTAGGCTACTATCTTATTCCAAAGACCATTCTAATCTTAAGCACAGTGTCACGACTTATATCCTCCAGGTGCGAGGGTATTATGAGATACTCCCGATATATCATAATTAAGTAATTTGACAAATCAATTAAATTCAATACTCTTAATATTAACCTCAATAATACCCATATAGCCTCCAATGCCCAAATTTACATATATAGCCCTCCACATAATCGTAAATATTTAATTTACATGGGCCCTCAAGTCCAATCCTCAATTTATAGTTAAATCTTCACAAACAAATTCCTCTAAACTAGAACCCCCTTTTTTTTGCTTATATTCACTTATTCCAGTTTGCAAATGTCAAAGATTCATCTATCTATATACAATGATAAGTTTGGTATTTATTTAAGTCATATTCCTAAATCATTAATATTACCAAATCTTATAACCTTGTCATATACAGCTTGCACAAGATCCTAAAACTTTAAAATTCATAATATATATATCACTAAAGATTTTACTAACCATTTTCTGCCAATCAAGCCTCTAGTTACTCTATTCATATGGTAATTCAAGTATTACCTTATCATCAACCAACAAAATTATTATAGTGTTATTTTTCTCAACCAAAACTGATAAACTCCTTTAATACTCTAAACAATTTATTTACCCCTGAGAATCAAACTATATATTGGAGGCATCTACCCACCTTCACTAACACTATACCCTCAAATTAAAATATACCATAGATTCATTGCTTTAAAAAGGAAAATTTCCATAATCATAGTAGTTATCCTTCATAAAATATCAATACCGCTATATATATATATATAACATCCATAATAAATTTTTTTATCTACCAAGGAAATCATAATTATGCAAAGCACATAAGGGATACTAGTTGGCCAATTTTCTAATTTCCCCAAAGCATGAAGTTTATCTCTCCGAAATAGGGAGAAACAAGAAGCAATAGTACGAGATGTCAATGAAAGGGGAGACCGAGTGCATATACAAAGTCCATGGCGATAATAGAGTTGAAAAGTATTTGTCAAGCAGTTGTAGATTGAGATCATATTTTATCCTATCGCGGGCTCGATCCGTACAGTAACATAACCGAAACGGTATGCTCTGACATGCATGGGCCACCACAAAAACTATGTCACGTCCCAGTCCCAAAATATACGGGACCAGACCACATGATAGTGGCCAGCTGATACAGTCTAGAGTAGGATTCCCAATTTAATGGATCTATCTAGATGTACTACGCTGTAAAAGTATACTAATAAATATATCTATGTCTCAATCCACAAGAAAAACAATATATAAGAATGAACAATATGTATAGTGGTCTGCAACCTACTAGCATATATGTCCGAATAGACTCAAAAATGAATAATAAGAGTCTATAAACACTAGACTATAATAGAAGATAGGTAAACGATAAGAAAGTAACTGTAGCTAAGGAGGACACGATACAAGTACCTAGTCACAATACCTGTATACCATGATGATGCACAATACAGCTCCTAGAGAACTCAATAGCAATCAACACTGCAAAACTGGAGAGATCACCAGGTCCTTAGATGGACGTAACAAGATACAAAAATATATGCCATAATGTAAATACTGAATAAACATATGGATGAACTAACTAACTATGTAAATACAATTTGAAGACAACCTTGGTGCATATGGATAGGTATAAATAGGTACCATGTGTAGCGTTAAGCCAGAGGCAAAAAATATATATACTAGCATACATCCTAATCAATCATAACGCGCAGCTAGTAACCACTGTCGGATATATCCACTAGCACATAAGCTCATAACCGGGTAACAAAAATCCCATAACCAGGTAATACTGTGTCAGGCTCCAGGTCCAGAATACTGGAGAGCGGGGCTGACAAAATAAGCTACGTATACCAGAGTATTCCAGTACCTCGAGATATGGTCATGACTGTGAATAGATATGGAGTGTTAATACTATAAGCCATCGGTCAATCTAGGTCAAGCAATCCTAGTATCTCAATCACAAGCACTAAATCACAATGTGCAAGGAAATATGATAAACAGAAGCAAAATAGTAAAGCACCACAAACCATATATACATAGCTGATCATGAAGCTAGTAATACAAAATAAAGAACTAGTATTAGTGTAAGTCATACATGATCAACTCTAGCTATAGTCTAGAATATTCTTATTATGTCATGCCCAGTAGGTGATATATAAACCCCCTCGACCAATTCAGGATTTATTTTATTTAAATTAAGAGACTAGGATATATTAGGGTATAATTAGGATTAACGTACAACAATTATATGTCTTAATACACCTTACCGTTGCTTCGAGGTGAGAACGCCACACTAGCATTTACCTACAACCCAATGTCACAAACATCTCCTAGACATGCCGGACTACCCATCTGACCATTGTGTAACTTTAGATACTCGTTATTGCGCCTCATCTTAGCTACACAATATTCATTAAAAGAACGCCTTGCATTTATTAATCTAATTAAAATTTGAGGCCAAGCTCACCCAAAACAAGACCTAACCAAGCCCATGTACACCCACTCATGCGGACCAGCCCCACCTCGAAGAGCCCAGACAGTCCCAAGCCCCGAGGCCAGCCCATAAACCCCCTTTATAAATACACTTTCTCTCCCATTGAAACCCTAGATCATACCATCATCCTCAACTTCATAAACCTAGCTGAACCCTAAAACCCGAGCACCTCCCCTACTTCCGACCAGTTAATACCTCAGGCCGCCACTCCAACCACCGGATCACCCCCTCGACGCGGGACCACCACCCCAGCCGCCGGTACAGTGCCTCCATCCACCATCGCCACCGTCTCCACCTTCACCATTAGCACCATCCCCATCATAGCCAACCCAACGACCGATCCTGACTGCTCCCAACCACCTCTAGCGCCGCATACCGCCACTATCCGACGGAGAACCACCTCCCCCATGACCTAACCTTCACCCAGGTGCCGTTCCCCCGCCGGCCAGGCCGCTGCCACCGTTGCAAGATTGCTGCGGTTACTGCAGTTGCTGTTACAACCGCTGCCGTTGCTGCTTGTTCGCCGGCCGACGCCGGAGTGCCACCCTCGCCGGATGACGGCCAGAATTCGAGCATAGACCCCCGCGTGCATCCTTGGATAGGTAACCCTCGTTTGGCCTCTTTCTCCATTGTATCATAAATAGTGTATCGTCGTATTGTCGAGTTTGTGTCGCGTGTCGTTACGTGGACACAAACAATTTATATGGAACCCTATATAAGGGTATATATGCTAATTAGATTTAATCAGTAATTAACAGATGATAATTATTCCCAATCATAAGAATAGTATAAGGAACTTGCTTTCCACCTAAAAATGTAGACATAGACCTAATATACTTAACATGGGAATTAATGACGTGTAATTCAACAAGACATAATGCAGCGTCGTAAAACCATAACTTAGTAATTTATTATCGTGAGGTACACGGTGACTGAGGACAGGGCAAGCGTGCATCTTAGCTACGTATATGCGCGCCACTATAGTCGACCTGCCGTGACCCTAGCGTCAGTATCTAAGAGCAGCGTCGTAGTTCTGTGTATATTACTTTAGTGTCTGATGTTAGAATTTGCTATATTATATTATATATTTAGGGTCACTGGACCAGCCAGGAGATACTGTGGGAGTAGGCTATTGGCATCCACAGCTTAAGTACCCAGGCAAGATACCTTGCCATATTTATTATCTAATTTAAATTATGCATATGTTGTATGATTCTTGTTGCTTTATTTCATATGACTGTGCGCGACCGAGATTGACTCGGGTGCAGTCGACGGTTGCGTCGATGATTAGTGTACTTGACCTAGTCATTAGCAGATTCACCCCATTGGAGGATACTATGATATCTTTCGAGACCTGACACTCTTACACGTTTCACAGTGACAAATTCATATTGGGATGCGGGTTCGCATACTCGACTAGCTATCGGTGCGTGTGACATGCATCACGGATAGTACGTTATTTAGGATTTGTATTAGTAGAGACTTGGCATATAGATGCGTGGTTTGCACGTCGAGTATTTAGCTTGTGTATTTACATTAGGCGGGGAGGACAACTAGTAGGCGTATGGGGTACACACATTGGAGCCATAGTTTCGGAGGAGCCATGGATCCAATGACTTCCTTTACACTGATGCCACATTCTTCGGAGTGATATGGACGATATACTATACTGATGCCACGTTCTTCAGAGCGATATGGACGATATACTGTACTGATGCCACTCTCTTCGGAGTGTTGGACGTTATATGCCTATACCTACCCATACGTACTAGCGTTGTCCTCATATTGCATTCACTTAGATTGGTTAGCACACCCTTTATTTATTTTATTCAGTATTTATATATATGGCATGCTTCTATGTATCTTGTTACGTCCCTCTGAGGACCTGGTACCTTTCCAGATTTGGACGAGGCATATTACCCCACAGTGTACGGCCCAGGACAAGAGACGAGGTTCGCTACCGTAGAGGAGCTAGAGGTGTTACCATCAGAGTTTCCATGATCACTTGGTAGGTCTTCTGCCTAGGATTGGGAGCATCATTATCTAGTCAGCCGATGCCCTAGTTATTACTCTTTTATCTATCATTTCAGTACTTTATTTCATCATAGTAGTGGGTTTGTCCCCACCAGACATTCTTGGTTGTACTATGATATTTTGAGACTGACATTTATCTTCCAGCATTTATTATTAGTACATTCTTGCTATTTATATTGTGGATGAGATTAGATTACTTGTTGTCGATTTATATGGGACATGTTAGTATTTAGGACGGCGTAGCACTCTTCATTAGGATCCATTAAATTGGGATACCCTCAGAGATGTGACAGCTGGCTATTGCCACGTGGTCTAGTCCCGTATATTTTTGGGACTGGGGCGTGACATGGTTTTAGTGGTGGCCCATGCAGGTCCTTAACTTTATCGCTTGTGGTATGATAACATGCCCAGCTAGTCTGCAATAGGATAGAAATTACTAGGTCTCATCCACTTTAATTACGTCTTTGAACTTCCTTCGTGTTACTTCTAAATATCTGCATCCAGTTTGCTTGATTCCGTACTCTTTTTAATGAAGTCCTACCTCTTGCAGCAAGATGAACTTGTGCAGTAGACGAGGAGGACCCAGTGCCGTGGTACCACCCGACACTACCCAAAGAGAGGAGGTACCCCAGGGACTACCTGGAGGGCAACCACCGCTACAGGCCCCGCTGATACATTGGCACGAGACTTCTCAGGGCGATCCTACCTAGCAACCCGAAGGACAGATTTCCCAGACGATCCCCACGCAGCATTTTGAGGGCTAGACTTCAGGAGCTACACCCATGCCGCAAACGAAGAGGCCGACATCTGAGGAGATACCTACTACACAACCAGAGATTCTATTATCACCACCTCTACCTTATCCACCTCAGATGTCACAACTAGATGGACAGCCACAGATGCTTTAGTTCTTACATACTATGATGCAAGCACAGTGGCATCAGACTGAGACATTGAGACAGAGTTTGATGGCAGTACTAGAGAGGATACCTGTCACAGCACCAGTACCAGCACCTCCACTAGCTCAAATAAGTGACACTGTATGATGGTTCCGACAGATGGGGCCAGATACTTTTTCAGGCAATGAGACTGTAGAGCAGATCTCCGATTGGGTCGCCAACACGGAGATGTTACTAAAGGCTTCACAACTGCATCCAGACCTTTGAATGACCGCAGTGAGGTCCCAACTAAAAGACTGGTGGGATTCTATTGAGTGCAGTGTAGGCAAGAACCAGACTTGGGAGCAGTTATTAGAGTACTTCAATGCGAAGTATTTCCCAGCTACAGTCAAAAATGCTCTGTACTCCCAGTTCCTACATCTAGAACAAAGGAATATGACTGTTGATGCGTATGACGCAGAGTTTAGCTGTCTTAGCAGATTTGGTGCCGTCCTGATACCCAATGACCTAGAGAAGGCTAAGAGATTCCATCACCACACAGGCGAGGATTTCTTATGAGGAAGTTCTTGCAGAAGCGAGAGTTCAGGAGGTCATTGGCAGAGGAGCAAGATATTCCAGCACGACCACACCAACTAGAGCCCAGCCCGGAGTAGGAGGACCGATCCGTCGCCCCTGAACGCAGATACAGTAGAGGGCTGCACCATACCCACATCAGGAACTTTCGACTTGCCACTTATGTGGTAGGAGAGTTCACTTCGAGAAGGACTGCCGAAAGAGACTGGGACATGCATAATTTGTGGAGCGAGCTAGCACCTTGTTAGAGATTGCCCACAGCGTAGAGAGGCAGCACCGCAGACTGGACAGAGGCCAGCAGCACCAGCCCCGAGGATACTACCCCCACCAAGAGGCCAACGTCCACCAGCACCCGGAGGATTCCAGAAGGGACCACCCTTGGCCCCACAACAGGCACAGTTTGATCGAGCCCGACAGTAGACCAGAGGGCAGAGGCATGGACATGCCTTTGCACTAGCAGCTACTAAGGAGGAAACAGAAGGGGAAGCTATCACAGGTACCATTTTAGTTGCATCATTACCTGCGACCACATTGTTTGATTCTGGTGCTACGCTATCATTTATATCTAGTAGATTTGTAGCAATGCATAGAGTAGCTACCTCCCCCTTACCTAAGAGTTGGAAGATTCTTACCGGAGGAGGTATCGTGCCGGTTACCAGCACTATCAGAATGCGTTCAGTAGTCGTATGTGGTAGGGAAATAAAAGCGCGATTCTTGGTATTGCCTATGCCATATTTTGATATTATGCTAGGCATGGACTGGTTAAGCCAGTATAATGCCGTACTGGACTGCCGGAAGGGTAGTGTCACTTTCAGACCGCCAGATCAATCGGAGTTCGAGTACATGCGAGGAACCGTCGAACAAGGAGTAGGACAGATAGCTGGAGCTTATATGGCTATAAAGATGGTACCCCCATCGATAGTTATAGAATTTGAGGATGTTTTTCCTGAAGAATTGCCAGGCTTATCGCCAGCTAGAGATGTGGAGTTCACTATTGATCTAGTACCCGAAGCAGCACCTGTATCTTCTAATGTATACCGATTGGCGAAGAAGGAGTTAGATGAGCTGAAGTTATAATTAGAGGAGTTGCAGAGCAAAGGATTTATCAGTCCTAGTGCATCACCCTGGGGAGCACCAATATTGTTTGTACCTAAGAAGGATGGAACAGTACATATGTGTATTGATTACAGAGCCCTTAATGCTTTGACTATCAAGAACAAGTACCCCCTGTCGCAGATTGATGATTTATTCGACCAGTTGACAGGAGCAGTAGTGTTCACAAAGATCGACTTGAGATCGGGTTATCATCAAGTAAAGGTGCGAAGAGAAGACATTCAAAAGACAGCATTCAGGACTCGTTATGGTCACTACGAGTTCTTAATGATGCCTTTTGGACTGACGAATGTACCTGCTATATTTATGAACTTGATGAACAGAGTCTTCCACCAATACTTAGACCAGTTCATGGTAGTCTTCATCGACGACATCTTGGTGTATTCAAAGAGCCACGAGGAGCACGAAGAGCACTTAAGGAAAGTGTTAGAGACGCTGAGGAGAGAGAGGCTTTATGCCAAGCTGAGCAAGTGTGAGTTCCTTCTAGATCGTGTCTCTTTTCTTGGACACGTTATCTTAGGAGATGGTATTTTAGTAGATCCGACGAAGATTTCATCAGTAGAGACATGGCCAACTCCTACCAATGTCTCAGAGGTGAGGAGTTTCCGAGGACTTGCCGGATATTACCGGAGGTTCGTGGAGAACTTTGCAAAGATTGCAGAGCTGATGACCCGCTTGACCCGTAAGGAGTAGGAGTTCACTTGGACAAAGGAGTGTCATACAGCGTTCGATGAGCTGAAGAAGCATTTGACTACTACACCTATCTTGACCATACCATCTTGACCCGGAGGATTCGTGATCTATAGCGATGCATCCGGGAAAGGACTAGAATGTGTCTTGATGTAGCATAGAAAGGTTGTGGCCTATACCTATAGACAGTTGAGGACCCATGAGAAGAACTATCCCACTCACGACTTGGAGCTTGTAGCAGTGATCTTTGCTTTGAAGCTTTGGAGACACTACCTATATGGGGAAAGAGTAGAGATATTCACTGATCACAAAAGCCTAAGGTACGTCTACACTCAGAAGGATCTGAACCAGAGACAGAGATATTGGTTTGAGGTGATAACAGACTTCGAGATTGAGCTACAGTACCATCCGGGAAAGGCCAACGTAGTAGCTGACGCATTGAGCAGAAGACCCATGGCATTTTTACTGACTACCCAACAATATCTGTTGAGAGATCTAGAGCAGATGGGTATAGAAGTCGTTATGCCCAGAGTAGATGGACAGTTGTCAAGTTTTTAGTTACAATCGACATTAGTGGAGAGGATCAAGGCTGCTTTGCCGCCAGATGCCAGATTTCAGAGGCTTCGACAGAGAACAGAGGCTGGAATACAGACATAATTACGTATACATGAAGACGGAACCTTGAGATGTGGAGATCATCTCTATATTCCAAATGGAGAACTTCGGCAGGAGTTGATGTCAGAAGTACATAGTTCAACTTACTCTATTCATCCTGGAGGCACGAAGATGTACAGAGACTTGAGGCAGTACTACTGGTGGCATGGAATGAAGAGAGAGATAGCCCGCTTCGTGGCGAAGTGCCTGGTATGTCAGTAGATCAAGGCTGGGCATCAGAGATCTGCAGGATTACTTCAACCGCTCCCCATACCGGAGTAGAAATGGGAGCACATCACTATGGACTTTGTTACGGGCTTTTCGAGGAGTCCTAGTGGTCGCAATGCAGTATGGGTAATCATGGATAGACTCACTAAGTCCACACACTTTTTGCCCTTCAGAGTAGGGCAATCTACAGAGGTCTTAGCAGATATGTACATGAGGAAGATTGTGTGACTGCATGGAGTACCAGTTAGTATAGTGTCTGACAAGGATACGAGGTTTACATCTTACTTTTAGCGGAGTATGCAAGAGAGTCTCGGTACCCGCCAGAAGTTTAGCACATCGTATCACCCACAGACAGATGGCCAGTCCGAGCGCACCATCCAGACATTGGAAGATATGTTAAGAGCGTGCATGCTTGATTTTGGAGGATCATGGGAGGACCACTCATATTTGGTCGAGTTTTCCTACAACAATAGCTATCAAGCGAGCATCCAGATGGCTCCCTATGAAGCATTGTATGGAAGAAAGTTTCGTTCTCTAGTATGTTAGAGCGATATAGGCGAGAGACAGATTCTTGGGCCAGAGTTGGTTGTTCGTACAGTGAAGAAAGTGAAGAAGATCCAAGGACACCTACGAGCAGCACAGGACAAACATAAGCATTAGGCAAATGCACATCGACGGCCCCTAGAGTTCTAGGTTGGAGATCACGTATTTCTAAAGATCTCACCTACTCGAGGGACTATCAGATTTGGAGGCAGAGGAAAGCTGAGTCCGAGGTACATCGGACCATTCGATGTGTTAGAACACGTCGGAGAGGTTTCTTACAGGTTAGCCTTACCACAAACCTTGGAGGGAGTGCATGACGTCTTCCATGTATCTCAGCTGAAAAGGTACATGCCAGATCCAAGTCGTGTACTTGACCATTCAGAGATCACAGTCGGCCCGAGATTATCATACCAAGAGGAGCCTGTTGAGATTATGGACAGAAGTGAGAAGGTATTGCAAGGTCAGACTATCCCCCTAGTTCGTGTCGCCTGGAAGCATCATACACCAGGCGAGTTGACCTGGGAACGTGAGGAGGATATTCGACAGTGCTACCCCCATCTCTTCGAAGGCCTGGGTACGTAATAGCATTTTAATTTCAGTCAGTAGTTTTTAACTTACGTATGTTTAAATTTCGAGGATGAAATGCTCTAAGGAGGGTAGATTGTAAATCCCCTCAACCAATTCAGGATTTATTTTATTTAAATTAAGAGACTAGGATATATTTGGGTACAATTAGGATTAACGTACAACAATTATATGTCTTAATACACCTTACCGTTGCTTCGAGGTGAGAACGCCACACTAGCATTTACCTATAACCCAATGTCATAAACATCTCCTAGACATGCCAGACTACCCATCTGACTATTGTGTAACTTTAGATACTCGTTATTGTGTCTTATCTTAGCTACACAAAATTCATTAAAAGAACGCCTTGCATTTATTAATCTAATTAAATTTTGTGGCCAAGCTCACCCAAAACAAGACCTAACCAAGCCCATGTACACCCTCTCATGCGGACCAGCCCCACCTGAAGATCCCAAACAGGCCCAAGCACGAGGTCAGCCCACAAACCCCCCTATATAAATAAACTTTCTCTCCCATTGAAACCCTAGATCATACCATCATCCTCAACTTCACAAACCTAGCCGAACCCTAAAACCCGAGCACCTCCCCTACTTCCGACCAGTCAATACCTCAGGCCTCCACTCCAAGCACCGGATCACCCCCTCAAAGCCGGACCACCACCCCAGCCGCCGGTACAGTGCCTCCATCCACCATCGCCACCGTCTCCACCTTCACCATTAGCACCATCCCCATCATAGCCAACCCGACGACCGATCCTGACTGCTCCCAATCGCCTCTAGCCCCGCCAACCGCCACTATCCGACAGAGAACTACCTCCCCCATGACCTGTCATTCACCCAGGCGCCGTTCACCCACCGGCCAGGCCGCTGCCACCGCTGCAAGACTGCTGCGGCTACTGTAGTTGCTGTTACAGCCGCTGCCGTTGCTGCTTGTTCGTCGGTCGACGCTGGAGCGCCACCCTCGTCGGAGGACGGCTAGAATTCGAGCATAGACCCCCATGGGCATCCTCGAATAGGTAACCTTTATTTGGCCTTTTTCTCCATTGTATCATGAATAGTGTATCGTCGTGTCGTCGAGTTTGTGTCGCGTATCGTTACGTGGACACAAACAATTTATCTGGAACCCTATATGAGGGTATATATGCTAATTAGATTTAATCAGTAATTAACAGATGATAATTATTCCCAATCATAAGAATGGTATAAGGAACTTACATTCCACCTAAAAATGTGTCACGACCCGCACCCGGCATATGGGCACAAGAGCGTGGGTACGTCCAGACTACGCCGCAACATCGGCGGTAGAATGCTGTCTAGGTCATAATACTATCTAATCATTCTCACACGAGCATCCAACTCCATAAGGAGACACAGATATCACAATATAATATGAAATATACTCAATCACATAAGCTAAAGTATGATAAGATATCGAAGAAATAAATAAATCAAAATGCAACACGAGTCTAAAATAGAAATAATCTAACTCAACAATAATATCCAAGTCTCAACTAAATATGCCGGAGACAAATTCGGTACCAAAAACTGCTAAAAGAAACTAACTAAATAACTAGTGATCCCGGCTAGACCTCCCGGGAATCACACCTGTGCTACAGAGTCCAAGGCTGCAGCTACTCTCCCTGTGGTCCATAATATGTTGGACACCACTCCTCTAAGGCGCAGTCTGGAAAAATATTTCCAGTCAGGATGGAGGAAAGTATATCTCAAATAACAGTTCCAATTAATTGATAAGGACTATAAAACAATAAATAGATGATGCTATATACTGAGAGAAGGCAATAAATAAATGCAATGGCAAAATAAAGAGATAGGCAATATGGTACAGTCAGTGCATATATGAAATAAAAGGAAAGAGGTACAAAATCATATACGAGTGATGTGGTATATGAACTAAAATAGAGAACTGTAACTATTCTAAGTGTTTAAAATCGTAGTTTCGAAATGTGATCGACTTGAGAACTTGTTCGATGACTACATGGCCTGGCTAATCATACGTGAGGTGTATGATTAACACTGTTCAATGCCTACACTTGTACGATAGGTATTTTGATCACATCTCTCACTAGCAATTTTCTCGCCCCCAACTAGTACTGTGGATCCAATCATGACACATCACGATACACGATCAATGTCCAATATATCATGTACAACATCTAATATCAATGTCTAATGTCAATGTCAATGTCGTGTACAATATCAATACGATAACCAATGTAACATATCATGACTAAAGATTCAATCTATATACTAGTCCGTGTAGCACAGTGTCAAGAGTCAGATATAACATTTCTAAATACTAAAATTATAGAAATTATCAAATAACAAAAATTATCAGAGAATGTACTCGCCTGGGGTCCTGCTGCTGGTATTAATCAGAGTCCAAGTCACAGTCCAAATAGCCTATGTATTATAATTTTACCATGTCAAAAGATAATTTATTTTAATTTATTTAATTCTAGAATAATTACTCTAAAATCCTATTTTAATCTTATTATTCTGATTTTTAGGTTAATTCCTAAATTTTGTCCAAATGAACTTAATTTTATCAACTCGAGACTCATGGCACGCAAATCGAGGCGATTTGTTGACCAAAAAGTCAACCAACACAAACTCGACTTTCATGCATGATTTTCTATAGAATTTAGCATCAAAAACATGCTAAAATTTATTGCTCATCCAAATTTAAATTTATTTGGGAATTATGGCACATACAAATTTCGTATTGTGCACCGATGGTTAAATTCTAATTTATAAGTTCTACAGAATTAACAGTATAAAAATACTTCAAATTAAATTCTGGGAAAAATATATGTCAATGATCTCGATATTATCTTTTCGAAACTTTAAACGGTTCATGATTCTGATTCCTGGTTCTCCTGAAATCGCGAAAATATTAAAACACGTCTATTTTCGGACATGCTGTGCTCTACGAATTTTCCAGAATTTAATACTGATAATTTCATAAAAAAATTATATAATCAAAAATCTAACCTCAATATCTTTCTAACGAAAGAAACTAGGCCTCGTTTGGAGTCCGGAGCTACGCGCAATGGCTTGTGGAAGATGAAGGAATCCTAGATGGCAATTCTCCAAAATCTCTCTCTAAAATAATGAGATAATTAGGGTTATAATAATATATATATATATATAGGGATGTTGAGCAGCTGAATGAAAGTTGATAGGGTGACATGTGTCATGATTTGATTGGATGGTTTTGGTTATATTATTTGTTTTTGATTTGCCTTTATCAAAATATTATTTAAGTCATTTTAAATCTAAATAACTCCAAATTAATATTAAAATTAATCATAAAAATATGAAAAAATTACAAAAAATATATTTTGAATCTAGAAACCCTAAAAAAATACTTGGGATAACTTTATATTTATATGTTTTCTACTATAATTAGGAGAAGATCTAAGCATTAGTTTTACATATTTAAATAAAAATAAATATTAAATATATTCCAAATATTCTGAAATAATTCTAGAAAATATATAATAATATTATAACACTAAAATATTTATGTGAGTCCATTCTATATACCTGGGCTTACACAATAAATTCTAGAAATCCTAAAAATTAGTTATTATTCCAAATACCCCCAATAAGTACTAAAAATATTCAGAAAATTCCTAGAAAATTCTTGAAAATATATTTGACTATTTAGAACCTAAAATAAAATTTTGGGATATTTTTAGTTAGGTTTGAACCTAAAGTAAATTCTTGAAAGTCCAAGAAAATTAGGGTTACTAGTTTTTAATTAACTAAAAATTATGGAAAAAAATTCCACTAGCCCCAAATTAACCTAAAAATAACATTTAAGCTAGAATTTTAGGATACGGAGGTTACAAGTCTACCCACCTTAAAAAATTTTGTCCTCGAAATTTAAATTCCTCAATTGTTTTATTTATTTATTTATTACCATCAAAATTAAATTCATCAAATCATATAATCATGAACTAATCCATATTGTTACTTCACAATATTTCTCAAAATTCTATAAATATCATATCCCTAAAAATTTTCAAATAAAAAATTAAATTCCATTCTTATCACAATCTTCTCCAAAATTTTAAGTTAATAACGAAATACAAGAATTTAATATTCAATCCTCTAATTAAAATTCAATCAATGCATATTTATAAAATTTAAAAATCGTATCCCAAAAATTGAATTCAAACACTAATCCATTAATGATCTTACTCCTCTAATTTAAATCCAATCAATGCATATTATAAAATTGAATCTCATCCCAAAATTTGAATTCAACACTAATCCATTTGTGTTCTTATTCCTCGATTTTTTTCACATAATACTCAACGATGTAATACTTATGAAACCTCCAACACAATATTCAAAATATAAGTTCATAACTTGCAGTCCAATAAATATATTGATAACCTTCTTAAATTTCTCAAAATTTAATGACAAATTCAATTATTTTAAAATCTTCATAAAAATCTAATATTTAACAAAATCGTCAATTCTGCCATATTAAATTATCAACTTTTTATTTACATTAATGTTTATCCTCAAAATTTAAGGCACCTTGTCTCTCATTGTCAAGTCATAACCTCTTCGTTAATCTTTACTACAGTTAAATCCTCAACAAGCAAAGTCTAAGAGAATTCTACCTACAATCATGCAACATGCAATCTAAGGAAAACATGTATGGTTATGGTCACTTTTGTCATAGTATTGCAGTCTCTGTCAGGGTATACTATTAACTACATTCTAACAAGAAAATCACGAATATAAACTATGGTACTAAGGAATCAATCAATCAATCAAATAGGCAAAAAAAACAAAAGAAAAATAAGGATAATAAGATAATATATTAGAAATATTCCTAGTTGTGATT
This sequence comes from Iris macrosiphon, assembly GCA_036927795.1. Lineage (NCBI taxonomy): Eukaryota > Viridiplantae > Streptophyta > Magnoliopsida > Asparagales > Iridaceae > Iris > Iris macrosiphon. The sequence goes on along the minus strand of JAYESA010000008.1, from coordinate 111,634,819 downwards.
GAGTATCCGCTCTCATTCTAGTATACTATATCCTAGATCCTATCGCAGGCACGCAGTAGTACAACTAAGTTATCGCACTACCACGACATCGCACAACTTGCGAAGTCTGACCTGTATGGGCCACCACTAAAAACGTGTCACGACCTGCACCCGGTATATGGGCACAAGAGCGTGGGTACGTCCAGACTACGCCGCAGCATCGGCGGTAGAATGCTGTCTAGGTCATAATACTATCTAATCATTCTCACACGAGCATCCAACTCCATAAGGAGACACAGATATCACAATATAATATGAAATATACTCAATCACATAAGCTAAAGTATGATAAGATATCGAAGAAATAAATAAATCAAAATGCAACATGAGTCTAAAATAGAAATAATCTAACTCAACAATAATATCCAAGTCTCAACTAAATATGCCGGAGACAAATTCGGTACCAAAAACTGCTAAAAGAAACTAACTAAATAACTAGTGATCCCGGCTAGACCTTCCGGGAATCACACCTGTGCTACAGAGTCCAAGGCTGCAGCTACTCTCCCTGTGGTCCATAATATGTCGGACACCAGTCCTCTAAGGCGCAGTCTGGAAAAATATTTCCAGTCAGGATGGAGCAAAGTACATCTCAAATAACAGTTCCAATTAATTGATAAGGACTATAAAACAATAAATAGATGATGCTATATACTGAGAGAAGGCAATAAATAAATACAATGGCAAAATAAAGAGATAGGCAATATGGTACAGTCAGTGCATATATGAAATGAAAGAAAAAGGTACAAAATCATATACGAGTGATGTGGTATATGAACTAAAATAGAGAAATATAACTATTCTAAGTGTTTGAAATCATAGTATCGAAATGTGATCGGCTTGGGAACTTGTTCGATGACTACATGGCCTGGCTAATCATACGTGAGGTATATAATTAACACTGTTCAATGTCTACACTTGTATGATAGGTATTTTGATCACATCTCTCACTAGCAATTTCTCCGCCCCCAACTAGTACTGTGGATCCAATCATGACACGTCACGATAAACGATCAATGTCCAATATATCATGTACAATGTCTAATATTAATGTCTAATGTCAATGTCAATGTCGTGTACAATATCAATACGATAACCAATGTAACATCTCATGACTAAAGATCCAATCTATAACTAGTCCGTGTAGCACAGTGTCAAGAGTCAGATATAACATTTCTAAATACTAGAATTATAGAAATTATCAAATAACGGAAATTATCAGAGAATGTACTCGCCTGGAGTCCTGCTGCTGGCATGAATCAGAGTCCAAGTCACAGTCCAAATAGCCTATGTATTACAATTTTACCATGTCAAAAGATAATTTATTTTAATTTATTTAATTCTGGAATAATTACTCTAAAATCCTATTTTAATCTTATTATTCTAATTTTTAGGTTAATTTCTAAATTTTGTCCAAAGGAACTTAATTTTATCTACTCGAGACTCATGGCACGGAAATCGAGGCAATTTGTTGACCGAAAAGACAACCGATAAAAACTTGACTTTCATGCATAATTTTCTATAGATTTCAGCATCAAAAATATGCTGGAATTTACGGCTCTTCCAAATTCAAATTCGTTTTGGAATTATGGCACATACAAATTTTGTATTGTGCACCGATGGTTAAATTCTAATCTAGAAGTTATACAGAATTAACAGTATGAAAATACTTCGAATTAAATTCTGAGAAAAACATATCTCAATTATCTCGATATTAGCTTTCCAAAACTTTAAACGGTTCATGATTCTGATTCCTGGTTCTCCCGGAATCGCGAAAACTTTAAAACACGTCTATTTTTGGACATGCTGTGCTCTACGAATTTTCCAGAATTTAATACTCATACTTTCATAAAAAAATTTATATAATTAGAAATCTTACCTCAATATCTTTCTAACACAAGAAATTAGGCCTCGTTTAGAGTCCAGAGCTATGCGCAATGACTTGTGGAAGATGAAGGAACCCTAGATGGTAATTCTTCAAAATCTCTCTCTCTAAAATAATGGAATAATTAGGGTTATAATAATATATATATATAGGGATATTGAGCGGCTGAATGAAAGTTGATAGGGTGACACGTGTCATGATTTGATTGGATGGTTTTGGTTATATTATTTATTTTTGATTTGCCTTTATCAAAACATTATTTAAGTCATTTTAAATCTAAATAACTCCAAATAAATATTAAAATTAATCATACAAATCTGAAAAAAATTTAAAAAATATATTTTGAATCCAAAAACCCTAGAAAAATACTTGAGATAATTTTATATTCATAGGTTTTCTACTATAATTAGGAGAAGCTCTAAACATTAGTTTTACATATTTAAATAAAAATAAATATTAAATATATTCCAAAAATTCTGAAATAATTCCAGAAAATATATAATAATATTATAAACACTAAAAAATTTATGTGGGTCCATTCTATATACCTAAGCTTACACAATAAATTCTAGAAATCCTAAAAATTAGTTATTAGTCTAAATAACCCCCAATAAATACTAAAAATATTCAGAAAATTCCTAGAAAATTCTAGAAAATATATTTGACTATTTAGAACCTAAAATAAAATTTTGGGATATTTTTAGTTAAGTTTGAACCTAAAGTAAATTCTTAAAAGTCCAAGAAAATTAGGGTTACTAGTTTTTAATTAACTAAAAATTATGGAAAAAAATCCCACTAGCCCCAAATTAACCTAAAAATAACATTTAAGCTAGAATTTCAGGATACGGAGGTTACTAAACGTAGACATAGACCTAATACACTTAACATGGAAATTAATGACGTGTAATTCAACAAGACGTAATGCAGCATCGTAAAATCATAACTTAGTAATTTATTGTCATGAGGTACACGGTGACCGAGGACAGGGCACGCGTGTATCTTAGCTACGTGTACGCGCGCCACTGTAGTCGACCTGCCGTGACCCTTGCATCAGTATCTAAGAGCAGTGTCGTAGTTCTGTGTATATTACTTTAGTGTCTGATGTTAGAATTTGCTATATTATATTGTATGTTTAGGGTCTCTGGACCAGCTAGGAGATACTTCGGGAGCAGGCTATTTGCATTCACAGCTTAAGGACCCAGGCAAGATACCTTGCCATATTTACTGTCTAATTTAAATTATGCATATGTTGTATGATTCTTGTTGCTTTATTTCATATGACTGTGCATGTCCGAGATTGACTCGGGTGCAGTCGACGGTTGCGTCCATGATTAGTGTACTTGACCTAGTCATTAGCAGACTCACCCTATTGGAGGATACTATGATATCTTTCGAGACCGGACACTCTTACACATTTCACAGTGACAAATTCATATTGGGATACGGGTTCGCGTACTCGACTAGCTATCGGTGCGTGTAACATGCATCACGGATAGTACGTAATTTAGGATTTGTATTAGTAGAGACTTGGCAAATAGATGCGTGGTATGCACGTCGAGTATTCGGCTTGTGTATTTACATTGGTCGGGGAGGACAACTAGTAAGCGTATGGGGTACACACATTGGGGCCGTAGTTTCAGAGGAGCCACGGAAACAATGACTTTCTTTACACTAATGCTACGTTCTTCGGAGCGATATGGACGATATACTATACTGATACCACGTTCTTTGGAGCGATATGGATGATATACTATACTAATGCCATTCTCTTCGGAGTGTTGGACGTTATATGCCTACACCTACCCATACGTACCAGCGTTGTCCTCACATTGCATTCACTTAGATTGGTTAGCACACCCTTTATTTATTTTATTTAGTATTTATATATATGACATGCTTCTATGTATCTTGTTACGTCCCTCTGAGGATCTGGTACCTTTCCAAATTTGGACGAGACACATTACCCACAATGTATGGCCCAGGACAGGAGACGAGGTTCGCTACCGCAGAGGAGCTAGAGGTGTCACTATCAGAGTTTCCGTGATCACTTGGTAGGCCTTTTGCCTAGGATTGGGAGCATCATTATCTAGTTAGCCGATGCCCTAGTCATTACTCTTTTATCTATTATTTCAGTACTTTATTTTGTCATAGTAGTGGGCTTGTCCTCACCAGACATTCTTGGTTATACTATGATATTTTGAGACTGACGTTTATCTTCCAGCATTTATTATTAGTACATTCTTGCTGTTTATATTGTGGATGAGATTAGATTACTTATTGTCAATTTATATGGGACATGCTAGTATTTAGGACAACGTAGCACTCTTCATTAGCATCCATTAAATTGGGATACCCTCGGAGATATGATAGCTGGCTATTGCCACGTGGCCTAGTCCCGTATATTTTTGGGACTGGGGCGTGACACGATATAACAAGTCCAAAATATGAGCTAATAGGTGCTCAGGTCTAAATGCCACAAAAGAATATGTACAATAAGTGGGAGAACAAGAATAAGAACAAGAATCCACTCAGTCGGTCTGGTGCTCCGCATGGTCTCCATCCTCGGAAAGAAATAAAAGATCTTCTGGCTCTGCTACCGAATCTGGACAAGTAAAACCAGTGGGGTTAGATCCCAAATAACAAGTAACATAAAGGAGGCCAAACTATGAACTAAGATCAGCAATATCATGAGAGACAAACTGTGATATCTTCCTCTTCATCCCATTCCACCAGAAGTGCTGTCGAATAATATGATATATCTTCCTCCTTTCAGGATGAACTAAATACTAGGAACTGTGTGCCTCTAATATAATCTCGTACCAGATATCTCCACTCAGCACCCAAAGTTGACTCCTAAACTTGAGAGTCCTATCCTCGTGAACCCTCAACTCTGCTCGATGTCTTGCCTCACACTCTGCTCTGAGTCGCTGTAGCCCGGCATCTCCTGACTATGCTTTCCTGATCCTCTCTACTATGGTAGACTGCACCTGCAATCCTGCCATCAAGCTCGTATCACCGGGTAACACAACCTCGATGCCCATCTCCTGAATATCCTCTAGGATGTGACGCTACTTCATCAAGAAGTAATCTCCTACTCTCCTGCTCAAAGAGTCTGCTAGGACATTGGCCTTCTCTGGATGATATTGAAGGTCAATATCGTAGTCGTTAATAACTCGAGCCACCTCCTCTGCCGTATGTTGTGGTCCCTCTGCATGAACATATAACTCAAGTTGTTGTGATCGGTGAAGATCTCCATCCGCTCACCATACAGATAATGCCTCTAGAGCTTGAGTGAAAACACAACTGCGGCTAACTCGAAATCATGGGTCGGGTAATTCTTCTTATGGTCTCAGAGCTGCCGGGACACATAAGCTATAACCCTACCATGCTGCATAAGGACAAACCATAGCCTAATTCCTGATGCATTATAGTAAAACGTGAACCCACTGGTCCAACGAAAAGTGTCAGAATATGAGCCAAAATCAAACTTTGCTTGAGCTTCTCGAAAGAAACTTGATAAGAATCTGACTACTCGAAGCGCATGTCCTTACACGTCAGCCGTGTCAAGGGTGTATAAATCCAAGCAAAGTCTGCCATAAACCGCCTGTAGTAACCTGCAAATCCCAGAAAATTGCGCACCTCTGAGACTGTATTAGGTACTAGCCAACTCTCGATGGCCTCCAGCTTCTTGGTATGCACCTCTACGCCTCCGCCAAAAATGATGTGACCCAAGAATAAAATATGATCCAACTAAAAATTGTACTTGCTTAACCTCGCATATAGCCGATGCTCCCGAAGAGTCTGAAGTACTATGCAAAGATCCCTCTCATGCTTTGCCTTAGTCCGATTGTAGACCAAGATATCATTAATAATACTATCACAAACTAGTATAAGTAAGGCATGAAGATGCGATTCATAAGATCCATGAATATCACTGGAGTATTGGTCGCTCCAAATAGCATAACAAGGAACTCCCAATGGCCATATCTAGATCTGAACGCTGTCTTGGGTATATCCTGCTCTATGACTCTGATCTGATGATACCTAGACCACAAATTAATCTTATAAATCATAGTTGCCCTGATCAAACAAGTCATCTATCCTGGACAAGGGATACTTGTTATTAATGATTATCGTATTTAGGGTATGATAATCAACACACAAACGCGATGAACCATCCTTCTTTTTAACAAGAAGTAAGGGGGCTCCCCAAGGTGATTAAGTAGCACAAATGAATCTCTTGGTCCTCAACTCCTCTATCATTTTGTACAGAATCTCTAACTTTGATGGTGACATCCTGTAAACTCTCTCTGAAATTGGCTCCACCCTGGATTCAAATCAATGTAGAACTCTACGTTTCAAACCGACGGCATGCCTGGAAGCTCATTGGGAAATACGTTCGGGAACTCGCAAACAACTTTGGAAAACCGCACCTCCTCGTCTACTGCCATCCTCAGGATAACTAACGAAGACTCCACCTCACATTGCAAAAATAAGAACTCCTTCTCGCCAGGGACACAAAAGATAACCTTGCCGGCACGATAATCTATCGTCGCGTGTCGCATACTCAACCAATCCATTCTAAGGACTAAATCGTAGTCGCCCATAGAAAACTCTATCAGTCTAGTGGGGAACTCTCTACCGCACACTATGACTCGACACGAGACATAAATTCTATTTACTCCCACAAGACCATTACCAGTAAGTATATTCAACCTTACAGGTAAAGACTTGGACTCCAAGCCAACTCATGTTGCAAATCGTACAGATATAAATGATTGCGATGCACCAGAATCAAATAATACTGAAGTTGAATGCGAATGCAAGAGAATGGTACCTGCAACCACCTCTTCAGCCGCTAGTGCCTCCTCATAAGATATCCTGAAATCCTGTCCTTACCCTCTGGGCGCTGGTCCTCTCTACTGCGGGCCTCTTTGCCTGACCTGAGCCTAGGCCTGAGCATACTGCTGTGGCCTCTGCTGCTGGAATGTCTGGGACTACGTCAGTAAAGGCCTCGGGGCTTGCTGCTGCTTTACCGGTGCTAGTGCCCTGTACTACGGAGCTGCTGACTGGACTGATGATGATCTAGCTGAAGCCCTCCGGGGACAAGTGATAATCATGTATCCTGCTCTACCACATGCTAGACACAAACCCTGTTTCCTATGACACTCTACAAAGATGTGGCCTGGCTTCCCACATTGGGAACACCCGACTGAAGATGACTGCCTCTGCTACTGGGGACGAATCTGAGAAGTCTGCTGAACCAAAGTCGTCCTCCTCGGTGACCCGATCGATAAATCTAGAACTGTAGGAGCTGGCACCGAAGACTATATAGAAGACCCCCTCTGAATATGAGGCCTCTTCTGGCCCCCAACTCTGTCGACTATCCTCTGGGAAGTATACTCGTGCCTCCTTGCTGCTCTCATTACAGTATCAAAAGTCTAGAAATCATGATGCTCCACTGCCAGTATGATCTCGAGATAAATTCTCTGTTGGAACCTCCTCGCCCGGTCCAACTCGGTCACCACCAAGGTAGGAGCAAACCGACTGAGCCTAGAAAACTCTGCCGCGTAGCCGTCGAATGTCCTATACATCTATTTGAGGTTGTTGAACCTCTGTTGTAAGTCATAATGCGATACTGTGTTATAGTATAAGATATGAATCTCTCGCTAAAGTTTGCCCATAGAATCGGTACCATCAGCGAAACCTCCTGTACTGTCCACCAATCGTAGGCCAAATCCAGTAGCTGCAGCCTAACCACTACCACTCGCTCCCTAGCCGAGACTGCTGCTGCCTCGAGAATGGTCTCAGTATCCTAGAGCAATATGTCAGACACAATCGTATCCTCAGTACCATAGAAGTACGAGGGATGAAGACGCTTGAAGCTATTCGCATAATTATAGATTTGAGAACCACCTCGCTCCATAACTGTCTGGACAGACTGAGCCATCTCAACAGACTGAATGAGAATGTCACTCCGTCGATGGTGAGTCACCATAAAACTCATCAAAATATCCATCAGTGCTCGAACAACATCTGGCTGATCTGGCTGAATTGGTACTGCCGGTGGATCGGGCTTAATATACTGCTCTGGCTCAGGATCAATCCTCGACTCTGCTCCTGAATGCTGAGGCTGAGCCCCATGAATCGGTTGACCATCGTGATGCTGATCTGAACCTGAACGATCTGATCAGAAGGACGAGGAACAGTGCCACTGAAAGTCGTGGAACACAAAGATCAAAATCAAAGGACAGGATAGAGCAGGATGAAAGCAAATACAGGTCAAAGATTAGAGATATAAGATAATCTGAAAAAAGATCAAGGAGAAACAAATAGGATTGAGACTTCTAATCCCTGATAACCCTCGCACGTTTGAAAACCAGACCTGCATGGGATACCACTAAAATCCTGTCAGGCCGCAGACCCAGAATACTGGAGAGCGGGACTGACAAAGCCAGCTACATATACCAGAGTACTCCAGTACCCCGAGATACGGTCTCGGATGTGAATAGACAAGGGGGGTTAATACTATAAGCCATCAGTCAACCTATATCAAGTAATCCTAGTATCTCAATCATAAGCAGTAAATCATAATATGCAAGAAAATATGATCAACATAAGCAAAATAGTAAAGCATCCCAAACCATATATACATAGCTGATCATGAAGCTAGTAATTCAAAATAAAGAACTAGCATAAGTGTAAGTCATACGTGATCAACTCTAGCTATAGTCTAGAATATACTAATCATGTTATGTCAGTAGACGATATAACAAGTCCAAAATAAAGCTAGCAGGTGCTCAGGGAAAAATGCCATAAAAAAATATGTACAATAAGTGAGAGAACAAGAATAAGAACCCACTTAGTCGGTCTGGTGCTCCGCGTGGTCACCATCCTTGGAAAGAAGTGGAAGATACTTTGGCTCTGCTATAATAGACTGGATGGACTACATCGGGTCAAAAATATGTACGGGATCATGCATGGTGAACATAAGCATATAAGTAAACTGGAAGAGAAAAAATAATGAGAAGAGAACTAGTATAGTAATGGAAGCATGCAAAGGGAAAATATAAGGAACAGTGCATATTAGGTAAAATGGCATAACAAACAATAGACTAGATGCACCACACCGGGTCACAATCAGGCAAGCAAGATAATGTACGATATGACAAAAAATGGACTCCATCCATCAATCACGGCCAAGCAAGAAGTACATCTTACTACATTAGCTAACTAGCGCTATCATAAGTCTTAACAAGAAGTACGTCTACATTAGCTAACTAGGACTATCATAAGTCTTAATTACTAACAAATATAATCTAAAATTTCTATATGGTCGCATGTCCTACTGTCACGCCCCAGTCCCAAAATATCGAGGGACTAGACACGTGGCAATGGCCAGCAGCACACACCGATGGGCAAACCCAATTTAATGGACCCATCAGGGTGTACTTAAGCTGTAAAACAACAATAAGGGTCTAATATACTAATCTCATCCACAGAAAATAAATACAACAATATCAGAGTATAAAGCAATATCAAATCTCAATAAAATATAACTTGGGGAACAACCCGATAATGAGTCTGATACAATAGTCAAGATACAAGAATAAAGATAACAACAACAAATACTGAGTATGGATAAAGCATATACTCAGGAGAAATCCTCGATGATCACCTCGTCTTCTGGATCTGGTACTACTCCAGTGCCTGCTCCTGCTCCTGCTAATGCTCCTGTCCCGTATAACTCGGGATAGATCTCCTCTACTATTCCTGGGGACATAATCCAGATCCAGGACCTCAGGGAACATAGCAAGGTACAAGGATAACTCAAGCCATAATAAATACAGTGTAATAATAATTGAAACAATAGGGTAAACTATATAACCAGTTAAGTGATATGCAATATGAGAGCATAACTAGAACTCAGGCTGAGACCACTACAAGCTCTGTGTCGAGGAGCCGGTAGCAGTGATATCATATAGTTGTCTAGCTCGGCGTGAGACTACGATGCCGTCATAATATAATCAACCTGTAGCCTGTGTGTCTCTCCCCATCCAATATAATCATACGTCTCATGTCTACGACGTCTCATGTCCATGTCACGCAAGATCATGACCTCTAACTGATGTAGTGAGTCATAAAGATAGCTAAGCATATGAATAAAGTAGATGTCATGAAACCTGTATCCTATACATAATCACCATGAATATCTCAGAAAGATTCCGTCTCATGAATAGTATCAGGTGTCCAGAGGCATGACGTACTTGATAAGGCAACCACGAGAATGTATAGGGCCTCAATATCCATGTCTAGGTGACATTACACAACTCCGCGTACGGCGTTGGCACCCGAATATTATTCAGACGCTAAGTAATGTCACACGGACCTAGGTTGAACAGATACAAAATTAATCAAGGAAATAATATGTAACAAGAACTGCAAGGTTGGCATGGTACACTTGCTTGGGGTTCTGGCTCCAACTGTTGCTCTGGTATCAGCGGAACTTGCAGGTACTCCTCCGGTTGCTGAAATAAATATTACCATCAGGTTCAGACGATATCAAATAGCTAGAATTTCCTGTCCTTTAGTCCAATTTGGACACAGGGGCAAAAGTGACAGTTTTTGGTCAAAACGGGGTCTATATGTGGCCCGCTTCGCACCAAAAAATGTGCCAGGGATAATGTTCTCCAAATTCGTCAAACTTAGTGTCAACAAGATCAGAACGATGATACAAATCCAACAAAATGTTCAGAACTGGATTTCGATGAGCCGATCATAAAATTATCCGTCAAGTAGAGCCGTGGGGACCATGATACGCGATTTTATTAACGTTCTCAGAATCGAACCAAACTTGGGTTATAGGACCGACGTATTGCTACGAGTCTGATGGCGCAAATTTTGTTTCGATACGATGTGCGTACACGAAGTTACAACGAGTTCCAGAACAGGGCCGACACGGGGCGTTGTCGACGGATACGCGTTGATTCCGGTGTGCATGCACATCTAAATCAACTTCCGTAAAATCCCATACGTCCGTATTAACGGCGTGCACCTTTCGGTGAAGTCCGCACATGACTAAGTTGTCCCGTTTAGCGGAGCGCACCCAGTTTCGGGGAAAAATAGGGTATTAATTTTTTTAATTTTAGGCTGCAGTTCACGATCGCCACATGACGCGATACCGTGAATAAGTTGTACGGGTATCGAGATGGTCACGCAGGCTACGCATCACAGCGGACGGAACGGAAAATGGGGCAGCGAGGAGAGAGAAACAGTCACCTGAACAGGGCTCCGAAGAAGACTAAAAACTTGCATTTCCGTGAGGCGGCGCGACACGGCACGGCCGTCTAGGGCTGATGCGGCGGCGGCTTGGGCTTCTGCGGTACTCGTCGGAGGTAGCTGTTGCAGAGGCGTCGCCGGATCTGGAGGCGGCCGGAGGAAGGCGGTGGTGGAGACTGATGGGGAGACGACGGTGGTGGTGAGTGGAGGAAGGCGGTGGCAGTTACAGTGGCTTACGGTGGTTGGAGTTTTATAGGAGGCAGTCGGGAGGGGATCCGGCGGCCGTTGGCGGGGAGAGGAAGAGACGGCGGCGGCGGTTATCCGCCAAGGAGGCGGATCACGGCGGATGCGGGCGGAGGGCGGCGGAGACGAATCGTCAGATTCGGGGGTATCTATTGCATTACTGTAACTTAATGAATCGGGTCGGGTCGGGTCGGGTTGCTGGTTTCGGATCCGACCCGATCCGATATGCAATGGGTACGGGTATTGGGTCAGCGGGTCGGGTCGGCTAACGGGTCCGGATCCGACCCGCTAGGGTTGGTTTGAGTCAGGGTTCAGTTCGGGTTGGTTTGGTTAAACCGGTTGGTTCAACCCGGTTTAATTGGGTTTATTTAAAAACTTGGTTTTTAGGTCTTTAAAAATGGTTCTGGGGTCCAATAAATTCCAAGAAAATTATCCTATGTCTAATATTTTATTTTACACCCAAAAATATTATTTTAATAATATTTTAATATTTGTTAAAAATATTTAAATTTATTTAATTTCAAAATACCTTGATTTTAATTAGTGAAAAATTAAAGAAAATTCCAGAAAAAATCTAAAAATTATTTTTTAAATTCTAAAAAATCTGGGGGTTTACACCTACAGACTATCCAAGCTACCCAAACGTCGGACGACAATAAAATAAATAATAGTTGATACACCACCCCTACGAGAGATGTGCACCTAAATCCAAGTCACGCAAAGGTGAACCTGAGTAAGTCAATACAATATGCCTCACACGACAGTGAGCTGGAAATATGCACTACTAGATGACATGCTACAAGTCCATCTAGCAGTAGATTATCGGGGCACGGGACTGCATGCAACCAGGAGATCCTCCCCCAATACTCTAGTTATTCTTTCTAGTTATTAATCCTTAACATTTTAGATTAGGATTTTCGGTGTGACATTCTGCAGAATCCTTCCTAGACATGATGCTCCCCACATGGATGAACTAGACAAGATAATGTAATGACAAGCACAATCATAAGACAAAACAAGAATACAACCATACAGTTATAGGCAAGACGAGCGTGCTCTATAAAAAGCCACAACAGTTAAGAAATTAGGAGTATACCACTATGGGTCACTATTAGGCAAGTACAGAACAAGTCTGGACAGATGTATAATGGGTAGGTGTCCTCAAAACTATACACGACAGGTGTATAATAGGTAGGTGGCCCCAAAACTATACATATATCAAGTCAAGTAGCAGGAGTGTACCTTGACGGGTCACTATTAGGCAAGTACAGGATATGATATAATGGGTAGATGTCCCAACTATACATAAAGCCGGGACTGGGTACAATGGGCATGTCAATAAAATAAACAAGTAGAGCTGAGAAGTAACATAGGGAAAGCATATAGATGTGCCGGGTCTGTTCGCCATTAAATTCAAAGTTTAAGAGAACTTGGTTTAATTAACAAATGAAAAGAAAGTACACAAAGGACCTAGAAGAAAATCTAAGCACAAATTTATTTTCTTGGGGGTGGCGATGAAGGATTAGGAGTGTAGCAACTCTCTTTACTTCGTGGACGATCAAATACAGGATGAGGAAGCTCTTCTCTCTTGCTTGACTGCAGGTTCGCAGATAGACAACCCTTAGAACATTCAAGTTGCTCCTATTTATAGCCATCGTGCTAATGGGATATGGATGCCGCATATGCCTCTCTTTGGTGGTCGTATAAGGCTCCTTCAACAGAATATGGTTGCAACTGTCGCCACATGCCATGGGCTGATTGCTATATGGTCTTAGTTGAGATATGCTGTTGACGATATTTTGGGGTTGTTATCAACCCATTGTGGGCGTGACTTGGTCAGCTGGACACGTAGTCAACACCAACTGTATGAAGATCTCTGTATTTGTAACTGGAATATCTTGTGAGCTGGAGGCCGCATAACAACTTGGCCGCATGATGGCGAGGCTACATGGGTTTGTAGCCACATATGTGCTCTCATTTGGGCCTTAGTCGAATGGACACTCTGGCCGCATGTTAGCGAGACCACATAGGGCATTGCGGCCGCATATGCATCCTTTTGGCCTTGGTCAGATGGACACTCAAACCGCATGGCATCGTTGTCGCATGCTCGTCCAGGCCGCATACTGGCTCTTATCTGGCTTTTGTCGAATGGACATTGCAACCGCATATTGACGAGGTCGCATATGGCTTAAGCCGTAGGTGGGAGGACACGTGGCATGGCTCATTTGTTGAGGCCATCAATACATATGTGACTTTCTATCTTTTTGCATGCCGCCCCTTTCACCAATTTTGAAGCTGTCAGAATTTTATGTCAGACATTAGAGACTGTGCTAGGAGCTCAATATGTGGCCTCTTGCTCCTTGGTTGTTCTGGCTACATGTAGATTATTATGCGGCTTTCTATTTGGCCGCATAGATCATGTTTTATGCAGCATGAGTTCTATGTGGCTTGTAAATTTTTTATGCTTCTACAAGACCCCCTTCAAAGTTTCCAGAATGATAAGTTGAGAATACTTTAAATAAGAAGCATGGTCGAGCAATTTTAGCCATATAGGGGCGACATGTCACATAACCATGTTGCCTCATAGTAAACTCTGCCAGGCTGTCAAATCATTAATGAGAGAATTTGGCCCAATCTTTGAGAAGATCTCTTGGGATTCTGCACCGTTAGGGGATAAAGTGGCCCAATAACCGAGGAGTCGCTGTCATCCGTGGCCGTTACATTGATCGAGATGACTCGGGATCCGAACAACCGTCGCCTCATCTCCAGCCGCATGTTGCTACCTATATATATAGGGTGCATAGTGTTGGCACAATTTTTATGTTAATTTTTTGAATACGGCTAATCGATTAAGTTTAGCATTATGGTAACCGATCAATCGGTATAGTTTCTTCTACCTAATCTCAGTATTATCTAGATATGTAATATTTGCATCTGTATATTTTCTTGTTCGTCTAACTTGTACTTACAAAAAGTAATAAGCCAGATCAGCAATAGACATATGCTATATGACGATGGGCCAAAGACGGCATTATACTAGAAGATTTTTCCAACCGCCTATGACTTATCTGGAGCCTCGCATATGCGGGTTTCGCTGCCCGATCAATGGACGGGGGTCGAAGGGGCAGCACCCCTCGTAGGGGTTCGAAGGAGAAGCCTCTGAAAGGTATTCAGATTCCCAGATTTTGTTATCTTTGGATAACTGCCGTCAAGAAAAAAACATCTTCAAGTCAGCAGATGTTTCAGAAGTTTAACGTCATTAGTGCTCTTGGTTTTTATATGTAATTTGATATTTTATTTGAGTATAGGATTGATATAAGCTGAGTCACAATGGAAAATCCAAGTACCTATACCCAGATACCTAGTCCACTCAAATAAACCAATGAACCTATATACCAAATCAGGCTACATTCATTAACAAAGTCTACTATACTTTAAAAACCGAACTCGGGCCGAATTCATGCCGAACTCAGACCGAACTCGGTTACCCTTTTGGTATAAAATCAACCAATTTAATTAGCTCATGATTTCCTAGCCCAATGTTCAAAAATTTGAATTGAACCACATCCAAATTTTGGCCAAATTCTGTTTGCCTACACACTAAAAATAGGATTGGATTTCTATATTCCTACTCACTCAACCATTCTCTATCTTTCTATCCTATAGTGAGTAAACCCTCAGAGCCTAAACTTTCTTATCTTCAAGATTAACTCCCTAGCCTTCTAAGTGCCAAGCGCATTCTCGGTCTAGAAGTCTACAAGAGTTGTAAAGAGCTTTGCTCTATCAGTTTTCTCTCTTCTTTTATGTGAAGTCTGTGTGCCCTTCATATCAAACGCACGTGTATGGAGTTGTGAGACTTTGGATCAAATCTCGTGGTGTAAGAAGTGGAAAGCCTTCGAATTAAAGCTTGTGATTTACTATTGGTGATTATATTGGTTAAAACCCCGAGCAAGAGTTCTCGGGACTGGACTAGTCCTCTCAAACGGAAACCAATATACATCGCGGTGTTTGCGTTTTCCCTCTCGTTCTCTTACTTTATTATATTGTATATACACTGCTAGTTATTTACTGCCTTTACTCTGCTTAATTTTAATTGGGTAGATTATTCTGCTGCACTCTATTCACCCCCTATAGAGTTGTCCTACGGTCCTTCAATTGGTATCAAAGCAGGTGCTCTTTATATAGGAACTATTGCTTATACCAATTTCTCCTTCAATTAGTATTAGAGCTAGTTCTCTAGATATTTGGCTTAACATCCTTAGAAACTTATGGCAACTGTTATATCTATCCACACCAATAATGGTGAAGGCCAGTCCATAAATAGGCCACCCCTATTTGATGGTACTAACTAAACATACTAGAAGACACATATGAGTTTTTATTTAAAATCACTTGATTTTGATCTTTGGTCTGTTGTAATAGATGGATACAAGAAGCCACCTAGAATAGTTATAGATGGCAACCTTGTAGAGAAACCCCATGATAAATATACATACACTAAAAAGAAACAAGATAGTCTTGATGCTAAAGCTATTAACGCTCTATTTTGTACTGTAGACAAAATTGAATTTAACAGGGTCTCTACTTGCGGCACTTCATACGAAGTATGAAAACTTCTTGAGGTCACACATGAAGGAACCTTCCAAGTGAAGGAATCAATAATAAGTTCTAACACAAGAGTATAAAGCATTCAAGATGAAGCAAGATGAGACAATCACCTAAATGTTTACGAGATTCCTCGACATCATCAACCCTCTATCATCTCTTGGCAAGGAGTACAATAATCATGAAAGTGTTCATATAGTACTCAGGGGACTCACCAAGAACTAGAATCCCAATGCCACTGTAATTATAGAAGGGAATGATCTCACCACGATGACCCTCGAGATGCTCATCGGTAAGGTGATGACTCATAAGTTGGATCTCAAGGAATTTGAAGAACCCACTCCAAAGGAGAAGATAATTTCTCTTAAGGCTCATCATAAGAAGGTCACAAATTACGACTTTGACGACGATGAATCTCAAGATAACAAAGTTAACCTGATCACCCGGAACTTCATAAAATTTCTAAAGCTTGAGAGATCAAAGAAGAATGAGCTTAATGACAACTGTGATCAAGAGATTATATGCTACAAATGCAAAAGGCTACACCACATGATAAAAGATTGCTCCAAAGCAAAAATAGAAAATTGATATGAACGATCAAACAAAGGAGAATCTTCGTCACACAAATATGAAAATACAAGCATCTGGTGTAAAAGTGAAGCTAGTGATTCGGAAGAAGAAAACTCTCAACATGCTGCAAATGTATGCTTGACGGCATTCACTAACGAGGTAAAAAATAATCCTTTACTTAAAGAGTATTCTTATAATGAATTATCTGATGCTTTCAATGATTTATTTGAAGATCACAAGAAGGTTATAGATAAGTATAAGCAAGCTAGAAAAGATATTAAATCTTATCAGCTTGAGAATGAAAAGCTTACTTGTCTACTAAATGAAGCAAGAGACAATTCCTCTCCTAACGACTATGATGATATCCCCAAACTTAAGCTTAGATTACAAGAAGCACTTGACTTATTTGATAAAAGTAATCAAGAAAATGCTAAACATAAAGATGACTTAAAATAGGAGAATGAGAAGTACTCTAATGCCTCACTTAGAATTGATGCTCTTACTGCTAAATATGATAATTTATATGCCACCTCTAAAAAGTTAGAGATTAGATTGGGAAAGCAAGTCATAAAACCTACTACTCAGTCTAACACGAGACACGTGGCTAAATAAAAGAGCACTCACAACAAGATACCAACAAGTAAACCAAATGCTCCACACTATCATGCATGTAGAACACAACATACTTCACATAATCATATATTTTGTTACAAATATCCAAGCAAGATACGTCACACCACTTCACATACTCATCCTTCTATACCCAACACAAATGCCTATGCTATATGTCATTATTGTGGTTTAAAAGTACACATTACACATCAGTGTAAGGTTAAAAAAATTGTTGATATAAATATGTATAAGTGGGTTCCCAAAGCTAACAAATATGGATCCAAATCTTGGATACCATAGTCTCTGCCTAATGATGTAGGTATGACGCTTTGTGTCAGAATTTATCACCGAAGAGAATGTTGGAGATTGCAAAGCTACAAAGGTCATCTACCAAGCAATTGTACCAACATAAGTATGGCCACTTGAGCCACTTTGGTAACGTGCTAATTGATTTTTCTTAAATGGCTAATATTATAGAATCTAGCATATTCTTAATCAGTGTTTTACTTCTATCTCTTATTGATATCCTTTAGTTGTTATTTATTTTAAAATAATATGAGATATATGAAACTAGCATGATTAATTTAATTTTTTTGATTTATGGCTAGTTATTGATTAGTTCACACTATAGAATTATTTACTTTCTATTAGTATGGCACAATTGTCTATGCATGCTTTATATCTTTTAGTAAACTTTATTCGTCAAGAATTAGAATTCTAGATTTTAATGTTGGATGATGTTATAATTATCATATATACCTATTAAATCTAAGTTCTTTAAAGTTAAGAATACTTTTGGTTATAAGCCGAATGGGCCCTTCTGTCAAAAATATGTAAATAGCCTAAGCGACACGGTACTTAAGTGTCTTCGGACTACTGCTAGCTAGGATCCAGCCCCTACAGCTAACCCAAGATGATCAACACTTTATTGAATAATAATTTGTTAAGGTATATTTACAATTGTTTTTATAATACAACAGTGAATCCAAGTCCTACTTTTGACTTAAAGTTGATAATTTTCGTATAGACTATAACAATATGACTTTTAGTAAACACTACTTGGTTTTTCTAGCTGTTTCTGTACTATGTTACTTAGTTTAAAATTTAGACTTTTGACTTGTTGCAATAATATGCATATTTTATTTTCTACTACATTATTGGATGCTAGACTATGATTGGGATATTAGAGAGAAGTTATTTAATTATCTCTTGCTTATGACTAAATGTGCATATTCATTTATGCTTCTCTTGTATTATTGTTACCCAATGTTTCTATATTAATGTAATGCATCTAATTTTCTACAATTGGTATCTAGTTTCCAATTGGTAAGTATATGGTTATGATATGCATATCATTATTCTACATATGGTGATATTCTAGCTACTTACTCCTAATTTACTACATAATCATATTATATGTCTTATGTTACTCACCTTGTCTTCATGATATACACTTCGTTTGCGGGGGAGCCGTAAATAATATATTTTGACAAACGAGAAGAAATATGTCAAATATGTGCATATTCGCCGACGTCGTACTACGGGAGAGCTTATGCACATGTAGAAGCTTTGGTAAAGATTTGTATCAATATCTCCTATTACAGGGGGAGCTTCTTTTTGATCATGTCAATGGGGGAGAAGTAAGTTTAAGTATGTAAGTATAACTAGTATACGTATAGTGATTTGTGCTTATTAATTTTTATATATGCATCGATTATATATGTCTTAAACTTAACTGATTTGACATAATCAATAAGGGGAAGATTGTTGCACAATATTTATGTTGAGTTTTTGAATATGGCTAATCGATTATGTTTTGCATTATGGTAATTAATCAAGCAGTATAGTATCATCTACCTAATCTCTATTTGATGATAAATGAAAGAAATTGAAACTAGGTTTATACGAAACCCTTTCCTTGTTTATAAACAAGAAAAAAAAGAAGTATAATTAATCCTATACGAGGATGTTAAGTATAAAAAATGATTCTGGGGAAAATTGCTATAGAAGTCTGATCTGCGGTCGATCACTTTGTCCCTTGGACCACACGATGACGAAGAAGTGCTGTAGAAGAAGGAGAATATTCAAAGATTGTAGGAAGGATTGAACTCTCGTTGCCAACACTCTCTGTATGTGCTGTCTCCCTGATCTCCTCTCTATTTTTTTTCCACTGATTCTGACCTCTCCCTTTTTTTGATATTCTTTGACCCCTGTGACCAAAGGTCTCTATTTATAGAGATCAGTCACAGTAGTCGGCGTAAAAACCAAACTGTGGAGAGAGTTGCACCTTTTACGCGGCGGTTATAATAACTACTACCCACGTCTGAATGATCTCCTGAATCCGCGTGTGACGCATGTCCCATTATGAGGTAACACGTATAATTGCTCATTGAAGATCACGGCATGCAAGCCCCGTAGGTAACTGTCCCTCGCGTAGAAATGGTTGGCATAAAAGCCAAATAACTGTCTCGTTGGCATAAAAGCCAAATAGTTATCTTGTTAGCGTAAAAGCCAAATAGCTGTCGCCAGGTAGCTGTCTTGTTGGCGTAAAAGCCAAATAGCTGTCTTGTTGGCGTAAAAGCCAAATAGCTGTCTTATTGGATTAAAAGCCAAATAGCTGTCTAGTTGGCGTAAAAGTCAAATAGCTGTCTTGTTGGCATAAAAACCAAATTCTGCGTAAAGCTTGATGCTGTATAGGTAGATAAACAGCGTAAACTAGCCAATTATCCTTCCTGACTGAGGTCTTGAGCGTATTCTGGGCTAAATAGCCTTATCACGTACCTTTGCAAATATAGCCTGAGTTGGCGTATTTCGAAGAGATAGCATACGGCGTGCTCCTATAGTTGAAAATAGCCTGGTTGGCGTATTTCGAGGAGATAGTATACGACGTGCTCCTATAGTTGAAAATAGCCTGGTTGGCGTATTTCGAGGAGATAGCATACGACGTGCTCCTATAGTTGAAAATAGCCTGGTTGGCGTAAAATGCAGGAATGGTGATGTGGTCGTATTAGTCCTGGTTTTACCTCTCTCGGTCAATAAAAATAGAACCAAATCTCATGTATTAAATGCAGAGATCTTCCCCCATCTCGCGCATTAACTGCAGAGACGTACCTCGAGTTCTGTACGAAGAACAGCTTTTGACGTGGCGTCTGATTTTGTCTCATCTTGAACGTAAAAGCTTATCTCTGCCTGTGTAGAATAGGCAGCGTATTTCTTGAATGCTTAAATAATGTCTTATATCATGGATTATATCACTAAACGATAGTCTGGGTCTTTGTGCAGAATCATCATTACAGCCATCCTCTCGATCGTCATGCAGTACTCTTTGTTATGAGTCAGGTTTACTATTTTGTCTGACAGGTTCATTCGAGGAATACGAAGACTTCCTCGTACAACTTCACGCTGCATTAAAAGCAGACATATTTTATGCCAAAATGGCGATGTAGTAACCTTTTTATGCCACAGCAGTCTGGAAGTACTGCTTTACGCGGGTTATTTTGGAGCTCTGTTTTACGCTGAATAACGTTGAAGCTCTATTGTACGCCAATGGCTTTAAAGTCATATTTTATGCCAAACAGTGCTGGAGCTCTGTTTTACGTGGGCTTGATGCATGTTGGTGTTTTTTACGCGTATAATTCCCCAGCGTATTTTTCATGCTTCTACAAGACCCCCTTCAAAGTTTTCAAATTCCTCGTAGTTTGAAATACTTTGAATGATGCATGAAACGGTCAAATTTGACTCATTCCGTGAGGCTGATTTCTCAGTGAATTTTTAGGAATTTGTTGGGATTTCGTATGTTCTCTTCTGCCTATATAAAGGCAAGCGAGTGAACCTATTTTTTCTACACTTCCTTCACCAAAAGAGATGGTTGTCGAGATCCATTGGGTTGACCTGAGGAAGAAGATCATATTCTTCCAGCATGTAAGGAGCCGTAAAAAGAGGCATCTTCGAGCAAATATCCTTTGCAACGATGGATCATGGAAGGATATCATAGCTTCCTTTGCTCAGGATAATCAGCAATTTCATATGGCAATTCGTCCAGGAGAGAGGAAGGGTCTCATTCGACCACACAACTTGCTAGCTGTATTTTCCCCTATCATAAAGCTGGACGTAGGTGGGCAGTTTGGTCCTGTCTTCCAGTATTGTGTTAGGTCTGAATCCCTAAGGCAATTCTAGGGCGTGGCTGCCATGGCGTATGGAGGGTGGCTTGAATAATACATGCCCAGTTTTGTATCCTCTCGCCATTGATCATTTTCTTGTTCATCGGCTACAAAAGCCGATGAAGTGCCGTAGAAAAAGAAAAAGATCTCCACCAATATGAGAACCTGGCACAACAGATTCCCAGTGTGATCTTTAATGAGAAATCCTTTGTAAAAAAAGGACTTCCATCATATGTAATAATAAAAAATGAAAAATCCTTTGTAAACTGGATTTCTATCATATATAATCATGATTAATATACTTGTCTTCTTTTATGCATTGCTATTTTGCCATATTTGCTGCGAGGAAGTCTGATAATGTGCAGCTTCGACTCGTCTGAGAAATTTTATGCTGACTCTGATAAACGCTTATCCGGTCACGTCCCGACTTTTACGTCCAACGGAAGATGCGTAAAAAGCTCTTTAACATTAAGTTGTCTTGAAGAGCCAACTGTCATGCTGTTTTTGGACGTGGAGTCGCATAGAATTCTAAACTGTCACTTCTCTGATACGAAGAATTTTTGTTCAGACCATCATCTTCAACAATGGTTTCCCCAAAAATCCCTCAAAATAGGGCGAGAAATATCCGCCGAACAGGCCATACTTGAACTTTAGATGTAAAAGATTTTGGCTAGACTTCGAATGAACTTCCAATGGCCCAAGAAAAAGAGTCATCTTTAATGCTGACATCTGTGTATTTCAGGCACTCGGAATATTTTGTAGCCAAAAATGAGCATCTTCTGCGTAAACCCTTGTAATTGGCCATCTGAAGCTTCTGAGCGTAAAACCGTAGATTTGTAGCTCCTGAGCGTAAACCATAGATTTGTAGCCTCTGAGCGTAAAAGCTCCTGAGCGTAAAACCGTAGGTTTGTAGCCTCTGAGCGTAAAAGCTCCTAAGCGTAAAACCATAGATTTGTAGCCTCTGAGCGTAAAAGCTCCTGAGCATAAAACCATGGATTTGTAGCTTCTGAACGTAAAATCTCCTGAGCATAAAAGCTCTTGAAAATAAAATCATAGATTTGTAGCCTCTGAGCGTAAAATCGTAGATTTATAGCCTCTGAGCGTAAAAGCTCCTGAGCGTAAAACCGTAGATTTGTAGTTTCTGAGCGTAAAACCGTAGATTTGTAGCCTCTGAGCGTAAAAACTTCTGAGCGTAAAATCGTAGATTTGTAGCTTCTGATCGTAAAATCGTATATTTGTAGCCTCTGAGCGTAAAACCATAGATTTGTTACGCAGTATGACTGTCCGTCTTCTTTTTTCAAATAATAGGCTGACGTGGTCCTAAATTATAATCGACTATTAAATATCAGATTTGTTTAGGGAGAAGACTTATCAGAATATTATAAATAGCCTAAGATCTAGAGAGAGAAACCCTTCATCTGTCTTTGCAAAACCCTTCGTATCTTTGAGAACTCTTCATTTTTTGTCTCTTTTCTAAGAACTTTGAGCTTCGCCATGGCACCGAAATAGGCTTCCACTGCTAAGGGAAAGAAAACTTCTTCCTCATCTCGCTCCTCTGCTCAAGCACGAGCAACTCCCATTAGGTTCAGCGAGCCCCAATCTGAACGAAGTGCTCCTCCGACGAGCTGTGCTCCGGGCATCATAGGTAAACGACTTCGAGAGGAATAGAGGACCTTTTGCACACGTTGTACGTGTATGCGAACCAATATGCCCATATTTCTAACTTGTCAGTGTAAAAACTCCATCTTTTTGCAGTCTGGCATAAAGACTCAGACTGTCAAAATTTGGCGTATACTACAAACTTTGAGTTTTACGCGCTGGATATAAATTCTGGTGTAAAAACTTAAATTTTGGCAGTCTGACGTAAAAAGATCAGATTGTTAGATTTTGGCGTATTTTGCCAACCTTGAGTTTTACGCACTGAAAATAGATTCTAGCGTAAAACTTAAGTTTTTGCAGTCTGGCGTAAAAACTTAGGTTGTTAGTCTTTGGTGTATACTGAAAGAGTGTAGCGTCTAGCGTAAAAACTGACTTATTTTCTTGCATTTTGCAGTGGACTTGCAGATCCCTCCTTTGGCTGATGTGATGGGCTCTACTGCTGGGATATTAAATTCTAATTATCTGGAGGACTTGTCCCATGTGACATTCCCCATCTCTGGAACCGAGTATCCTCAAGAAAGGGGAACTCTGATCTCGTCCCAAGAAGAACGAATGCTGCTAAATATGATCAGTGGGGAGCCCCTGACATACATAGATGGGACTGAATATAAGAAACCAGGTTTCTTATTCGAGGATGTTATCGATAAACAATCCCAGACTAAGCCCAAGAAGGAGAATTTGGTATTTACTGCTGAGGGCACGGTCATGTGTCTGCCCAAGATGCCCAGAGATTATCCTATCTCGGCATTCTTCTATGCCACACATCCTAGGAAGATGATGTAGACTCTGACTCCTGATCTTCATGGGCGGCCAGGGAAGATCCAATACAAGAAAGTATCGAACCGAGGAGACTTTGTGAGCAGTCCTTCAGGCCTTGTTATGCCTTTCAGAGGATTACTGCCGGGCAGCGTCCCGAGTGAAAATACTTCACGGATTCAACCGGTTCAAATATCGACTTTTTGTAATAACTTTATGGGGCAGGGAGGAGTGTACCCTAAGGTTAACCCTCGGACCAATAGATGGCTTAGCCCCGGGAATCTTCGATGGGCCAGTTTAACTGCTTGGGCCCTAAAGCACTTTCAGACGGAGCTGGAAAGCATTGGCTTGTTTGTGACTCGAGTGCCACTAGTGTTGGGCTGCCTGTCAATCCTATCTTGTTCTTAGCCTTGATGGAGCGATACAACTCGCTTACTGGGACTTTTGCTACTCCGCTTGGGGAGTTGGGCCTGGCCCTTCATGAGATGGCAGAAATTTTAAAGCTGCCAATAGGGGACACTCCTTATGAAGAGTACGTTCCCACGAACAAGGAACTGTGGGATACAAACCCTCGGACAGTGGCAGTGTACCAGGAGCTGATCTGCCACTATCTTGCCTGCCCCACTTTCTACAAAGAGCCGTCCGATTTGGCTCATATTAACAAGTGGGCATCCTACCTCTTCTTCCATCAGGCCAAAAATGCTAAGCCGGATAAGGTTGTAGATAGCAGAGATGAGCCCTTGAACCTCCTGAGCATGCTTAGTGCCAACACGGTCGATTACCTCATTGAAGACGCAAGGGCTTCAGATTATATTCTCGATGAGGAGATAGGGGGTTATCCCGCAGGCACTAAAGCCTTTAGTTATATGAGACATTATCGCAAGCCTCTGACAAGGAAAGCACAACTGGCTGGCTTCCTCTCTGTCTGTTTACGCCGATGGGTAGTGCCAGGTATCGCGTCTGCGGATCACATCCATCGCAACACCATATGGCCTGCAGTGCATTTGGTGTTTGGAGCAAGACTGGACCTGCTTCCTGCCATGGTATGTAGAATACAAGTTGGCCTAAGGGCCCTTACTGATGGGCTGCTTGCAGATGATACACATCGTGAAGGATATCCCAGAGTGGAATTACCATTCCCATATCTGATGGGATGGTTAATCCTTTACAATACCAGAGTGATGTCTCCCGGCTTTGCCAGTAGTTCAGGAAATAACTTCTTGTTGAATTACAAGAATTCCCTTTGGAATGTGACTAACATCATCGATTGTCGACGAGCATTAAATTTTGCCCATGGCTGGAAGCTCTTCTGTACCGTCCCCCCCCCGTACATATCAATCAACAGGGGACGAAACTTCAGAATGCAGGCCAAGAAAGGACTATTCTTTCTTCTGAAGCCTTTTACTGGTTGGTCTACATTAGACCTTTCTACCTGCTGTACAGAAGTGAGGACTACTGCTACTTGGAGCCTTATCTGCCTAGTCGGTTCGCTAGGCAATTTGGGTACGACCAGTTGCATGTGGGGAATCCTATCACCAGCTTCAAGTCCAAAGGTGGACTTATTGATGGAGCCAGAGGATGGCGATATTTTATCATGGGTTGTACCAGAGCATTCTTTGCTGTGCCCGCGACTTTTCTCTCTATGGAGTTGCGCATTCTCCATTCGTATGCGCAGTTTTATGCGTCCATCAATACCTTCCATCGTGATTTTGATGCGTATGGAAGTTTTAGGATGCCCTCCCGAAAGTCCACTGGAAGGGAGGAGATACCGTCTGTTTCCTCGGATGAAGGTGAAGACACTACTGGTGCAGACGATTTTTTGTTGATAATACCGAGAGGCGTAATAGCTCCTCCAGTAGAGCCTCTCATTATCTCCAATAAGCGAAAGGCTTCCACTCTGAAAGAGCCTCCTCCCGCAAGAAGAAGACAATCAGGGGTCCGAAAAGGGTCTCCACCAAGGGGGCCTCTAGGAGTGAGCCTGTTGTTTTCCCTGTTGGGTATGATTCTTTGATCAAAGCTCCTTCGCCTTTTAGAGAGGGAACCTCCATAGTTCCAGCTGACAGCGCTGGAGATTCTTTGCTCGCGGTTGCTATCGCTACTACCGGTTCTAGTAGTGCTTCGAGGTCTCCTTCGAGACCGAGCATATTAAGAATCAATATGCCTTTATCCAGACAAATAATAGGAATAACCCCTCCTTCATCTGTAAGTATTTCCAGCGAGATTCTACCCGATGAACCTCGAGTGGATCTGGGTGACGACTGGGATGACTACCCTCAAACGTCAGTTGGTGCACCCTCTTCTCTAGGTATGACAGCTCATTTAGCATTATTAATAAATGATTTAGCTGTATAGGCTGCAGACGCAACATACATACCATCGGCCATGGGTAAATGTTGTCTTTATGCTTCTTTCAGGAATATTAACATCCAATTGATATTAACTTTCTCCTGTCTTCTTTTCAGGCGAGGGCATCTCTGGGGAGGGCAGAGTTGACACAACTTCTTACTTTGTTGCGGATCCAGCTGATAAAATGGCGGTGTTCGACATCGAAGATGCATGCTTTGAAGCTGTCGATCTTTCATCCGCAACATTCTTATATGTTACCCCGCTAGTAGCAGTTCAAATAACATCAGAGGAGGATGAGACAATTATCTCGACTGTGCCTCCTTTATTGAGTATGCCATCAACTTCAACCGTTGCTGGGGTCCCTTCTTTTGTCGTGACCTCCGTTGAAGCAACGACTGTGGCAACATCTTCTGCAGTCATTTTTGAAGGGAGATTTACCGGTATTGTAGCCACTCCTAGCGTACATCCGATCTTTGCTATGCTAGTTGAACAATACACTAGCATATTCTACCACACTTTGAAGGAGTTGATATCTATGGTGCTGGAGAAGAACCTAGGCTTTGATGATCTACGGATATCCTCTCAGCTTACGATAGCGCCGATTAGAAATTTCAATGACGCTGAAAGAGCTGATGCGCTAGAGAAAATAGTTAATGGTTTAGAATAACCTATTAATGAATATTTGCAACTATCTCGAGGCATTATCGATGATCTGGTTTAGGCAGAGTATGACTCCTTAACTGCGGAACTTGCTCAGCAGATAGAGTCGCTAAACAAATCCATCCAGGGACAGCAGCAAGAGATGGATAATGAGCAAGCTGTCCCGGTGGAGGTTATTCCTCAGCTGACTAAGTGCCAGGCCGAATGTGAGGAAAATGAAGCGAGGGTTCGAGAATTGGAAGCTGAACTCGCTCAGGTAAGGGAGAGGCTTCTCAAGACGTCGGTAGTTCATGATGTATTTGAAGGCCAAGTGAGGACAGCTCAGCAGAACTTGGCACGTGCAGGTGTCATCCACACGAGTTTTGTTAATTCTATGTCCAAACTATATTTCTTGAGCGATAACGAGGCACGGCTGGAGTGGGCTCGCGCTAACATCTAGAACTCCAGGAATGAGAGGATGGCTACTTTGACGCAACAAATTCGCGATTTAACTGCTCCGCCCCAATGATGTACTTTTTGCTTCTTTTGTAATATGCTATTCCCGGAGATAATAAAGATATTTCTTCTGATTTTGTGGACCCATCATTTTTAAAATATAAATGATAGGCTAGGGTAAAAATGATATCAGAGGTAATATGGACGTGATATACTTTCGGTAAGTTTCAGCTGGATATATCTATTCAGAGGTTATATGGACATGATAGAATATGATCCAACTAAATTTTTATACCAAACACTATCAGAGGTAATATAGACATGATAGGTTTTGAAGTTCCAAATTAGTTAAACATATCTATTCAGAAGTCATAAGAATATGATAGAATATGATCCAACCAGTCTTTGTACGTAGTATCGTCAGAATGAGATCTTCATCATACTCCGTTTAAGCAAGGAAGATTAAGCATAGTACTTCTTCAAAAATTTGCCGTTGATAGGAGCCATTATCAGATCTCCATTAGGCTTGGCTAATCTGTAAGCGCCGTTTGAAAACGTTGTTTCAATCACATAAGGGCCCTCCCATTTGGGCTAGAATTTGCCCTTACTTTTATGCGTAATGATCATTGGTCTCTTCATAGCTAAAACTAGCTCACCAACTTTGAATACTCTTTCCTTCACTTTTTGATTAAAAGTCCTGGAAATACGTGCCTGGTAGAATGCAATACGCTGTTGAGCTTGATGGGGTTTCTCGTCTAATCCTTCTAGCTCTTGAAGCCTTAATTGATCATTTTTTTCCCGAGTCAACTTATTAGCCACTGCTATTCTGAGTGATAGAATTTGGATTTCAATGGGGATAACTGCTTCACACCCGTAAACTAATAAAAATGGGGTACAGCCCGTTGGTGTTCATACCGTTGTACGGTATGCCCAGAGACATTCTCCCAGCTTTTCATTCCAATCTCTCTTGTTCGAAGAGACAAACTTCTTCAAGAGTTTGATGATGGTTTTATTGAAGGCTTCCGCCAAACCATTAGCAGCAGGATTATATGCCGTTGAGGCCATATTTTGTATCCGATTCTTATCACAAAATCGGTAAAATGCTTGACTGATGAATTAGGGCCCATTATCATGAATTACCCTTTGGGGTATCCCAAAGCAATAAATTACATGGTGCTTGATAAAGCTGATCACGTTGGATGTCTTTACGTTAGCAAGAGGGATCGCCTCTGCCCATTTGGAGAAATAATCGGTGATAGCCAATATGAACCGATGTCCTCTAGAAGACGACGGATGAATCGGACCAATGATATCCATATCCCATGCTTCAAAGGGCCATGATGCAATAGTAGGATGTAAATACTCAGAAGGCTGATGTATGAAATCTGCATGAACCTGACAGGCTTTGTATTATCTTGCATATTTCACGGTATCTGCAATCATGGTAGGCCACTAGTAGCCCATCCTCCTGATACGATCTTGTAACTTAGGACCGGGTTGATGTGCTCCACATATACCGTCATGAACTTCTCAGATAACCCGCTTTGCATCATCATCAGAAAGACACCGTAACAGTAGTCCATCGTAAGTTCGGCGATATAGACTTCGTGAAGAAGCATCAAAATAGAAGCGTAGTGATCGTCTTTTGATAGATACTGCTTCTTTAGGATCCTCTGGTAATATTCTGTATGCTACGAAGTCTATAAAAGGACTTCTCCAGTCTCTCTTAGGAGGAACCGTGTTTACAGCGTAGTTGCGTTCTATGTAAAAATTATTTTTTATATAGAATAGATCTCCGTTGAGAAGGATCACCGAATTCTGCCTTCTTATAGGAATAGCCAGATTTGCAGCTAGACTGGCCAGAGCATCAGCTTCCAAATTTTGAGATCGAGGTACGTGCTCTAGGAAGAGTCCTTTAAAAGATATGGCTATCTCGATCGTTGCTTGGTGATAAGGAATAAGGTTCGGATTGTGGACTTCATATATTCCTCTGACCTGATTGACGATCAGCTGAGAATCGCCAAAAGCTTCCAGGTATTCCACATCCAATTCTTTAGCGACTTGAAGCCCGATTAACAGGGTATTATACTCTGCCACATTATTAGAGCAGGGTTCGCTAAGAGAATATGCTCGATAGATGACGGGTTTATCAGGAGTCACCAGAACAATTCCTACTCCTGAAACCACATTTTTGCTGGGACCAGTCCAGGAGGCACCATCGAAGAATAACTGCCATGTATCACCTTCCATTGCAGAATTACATTCTGCAACTTTGTCGGGAATGTCCTCGTATAGTTTGGAGGTTTCCGGAATTGGATGAGCGGCTAAGAAGTCAGCCATGGCTTGACCTTTTATGGACTTCTGAGGGACATACACCATATCATATGGTGTTAATAATATCGCCCAAGTCGCGAGTCGGGAATTAAGAGCGCTCGGCTTGTTCATCAATACCCGAAGATGATTGATTCTGGAGATGATATGAATAGTTTAGCCTGTCACGTAATGTCGCATCTTCTGAATGGCAAACATTAAGGCCAAGCATTCTTTTTCTACTGGATTGTACCGGTATTCAGCTTCGACCATCATCCTGCTTAGATAGTAGATAGCCTGTTCATGACCCTCATTGTTCTTCTGTGCGAGGAGAGCCCCTAAAGAATGATCCATTGCTCGAACATATAGCAAAAATGGTCTTCCTATGACGGGGTGTACCAGAACTGGAGGATTAGTAAGATAGTGTTTGATATCATTAAACGCTTGCTGACAGGCTTCGTCCTATACGAATGACACACCTTTCTTTATCAGGCGAGAAAAAGGTTAATATCTCGCAGAGAGGTTGTATATGAATCTCCTGATATAAGCTAGACGACCTTAAAATCTACTGAGTTCTCTTAGATTATGGGGCGATCACATTTCCAAGATAGCTTTTACTTTATCAGGGTCAACTTGAATGCTTTTAGCGGTAATGACAAATCCCAGGAATTTTCCACTGGATACACCGAGAAAGGACTTTGTGGGTTTATTTTGAGTTGATGTTGGCACATCAACTCAAACACTGTCTTCAAGTCTTAGATGTGATTATCCTTGAGGTGGCTTTTGATAGCGATATCGTCTACATAATATTCTACCTTTTTACGTTGATGCTCATGGAATATGTTACTCATAGCTCGCTGATATGTAGCCCCAGAATTCTTTAATCCAAAAGGCATGACTGTATAGCAGTATACCCCAGTAGTGTACGGAAGGTAGTATGTTTCTCATCTTCAGGATTCATCTTAATCTAATCGTATCCTGAAAATCCGTCCATGAAAGACATGCGTTCAAAACCGCACGTATTATCGATCATGACGTCTGTGATGGGAAGAGGGAACTCATCCTTAGGGCAGGCCGCATTTAGATCTCGGAAGTCGATACAAATGCAAAATTTCCTGCTTTTTTTCATGACCGGGACAACATTGGCGTCCCAATCAGGATGTTGTTCTTCCCGGATGAACCCGCAGGCTACCAATTTCTTGATTTCAGCTTCAATGGCATCCATTATATCCGGGCGGAACCGGCGTTGGTGCTGCTTTATAGGCTTTGAATTGGGCAGTATATTGAGTTTATGGGTAGCCACTTTTGGATCAAGACCTGGCATATCCTCATAACTACGCAAAGACATCGATATATTCTTTTATCAGCTGGATCATTTCTTTCCTTTCTTGTTCGGAAAGATTGTCACTGATAAATATCGGCTTTGGTGAAAATTTATCCCCAATATCGACTTGGATAACTTTATCTTCAGTGGACGGTTCTCTTTGCTCGAACCGGAGTTCCCATTATGTATCTATTTGCTGTGCCCAGGATTCATTTTCAAACGGTTCAGATTCTTGTTCCTCTACTTCGAGAGAATATGTCAATACCGTATTTACTGACAATACCCGTTGGAGTTCATCATCTGAATTGGAGGACGACAAACCATCCTGAGAAAAGGAAATGGTCTCCCCACTTAACTCAGAGTTGTTCGAAGTGGCAAGCGATGTGGTATACCCTAACCCGAAATGAGTTCGTTGACAGTAAGGATCACCATGCAACGGTATTCGCCTGCCTTTTCCACAGTTGAGGCCTGGCTCCGACTTTAAGTCATAACCCATGCTTTACATAATCTTCAAATTCTGTGGGCTATATCTGTGAACCTGTATTTTCCCAGCATCGGACTCGTGAGGATCTTCTTGTACAATCGGTTTGTTTCGCATGCGACCGAAGACTATTGGATGCTGATCTTTGCGAGTAAGTGGGACAACAAAGATGGAATCTTCATGTGGTCCATATGTCGTGATGACATTAGATGTCGACGCTACTTCCCACACATACGGATGATAGGAATCTATAGCTTCTAAGAATTTTTGTGCTATAGGTCCTATATCGTTATGGGGGAGGATTCCTGATTAGGAAATTGAGCGTCAGTATACTGGAAAAGGGGATCTTTATTATCGTCAGAAACCAGGTTCTCGGTTGTATTTACATCAGTCGGCTGCGTGTTGCGCCTAAGGTTGATGACCAAAGATGGAGGCTTCTAGTTCAGAGTGATCACTAGGGGATCACTTCCTCCTCCTGATTTGGTTTTGTCCAAGTGGATATTCATGGGTTCCATGACTTTCGGACGGGTAGTCCTCCCCTTCACTTGGATTAACAAAGGTTGCCCAGCCGGTGGTTCTCCTGGCTCCCGGTGGGATTCCTCCTCCGTCTTTCCTGACACCTCCTTCATGTAGTCTTGGGTGTACAACACGGCATCGAAATAGTAGGACTCAACTCCTTTGAAAGGATTGAGATCAGCAAACTCCGTCTTCACTGTCCCTTGGGCGTCTACATATTTGAAGCATTGTTGTAGAGTGGAAGGAATAATATTTTGATCGTGGATCCATGGTCTGTCCAACAGAATGTTGTAAGATACCTCCGAATTAATGACGTAGCATGTAGCTACTGATCTAAGGTCACCAATTTGGATCCTCAGACGAATCTTCCCTAACGGCTTGCTTTTCCTGGCATTGAAGCCCACGATTGTAGTGGTGGTGTAAGCTAGTTCGCTTGTTGGAATTCTCAATGGTCTTAGCAGACTATGAGGGATAATGCTGATCGACGATCCCGAATCTATATGGATCCGGTCTACCTCCAAGGAGCCGACGTATCCGGTGTAATAGAGAGGCCTGTCATGCTTTTTATGTTTCAACAACATGTCCTCCTGAGTGAAAGTGATGTTAGGGACCACTTCCATCACACTATGGCATTGAGGACATGCCACAGGCTCTTTATCCGAGGATTTAAGCTGAGTCAAGCATACATCCGCCTGCATTAAAGCTTTACTCAAGGCTTGACGAGTGTCTTTGAATAGCCTGAGTAGCTCAAAAATGGACAATCTGGCGGGGGTATTAGCCAACTGAGCCAAGATGTCAAAGTTATAAGGTTTCTCTAAACCTTTGTTTTGAATATTCTTCAAAGGTTTATCGAAACGAACTTCTTTTCGCTTGCCTTTGTCTGCCGAAGTTGGTCTAGAAGGACCTGCGTCTAGTATAACAGGTTCAGGCTCTGAAAGTTTGGCAGTTGAAGTATCTGCCGTTGCTTCTTCCTGATTTCCTCCATAGTCCTTGAGGTAGGCTTTCCCTGACCGAGTTCCGGTAGCCAAAGCCTCTTTTTCTGATGTCGGGGATATTGCAACCATATGGCATGGTTTACATCTTGAGTTCTTTTTAGACTTAGCTTTAGCAGCTTGAGTCTCTTCCTTAATCTCTGACACCAGATCAGGATGAACCCATATGATCTACCCACGCTTGGTAGTTAGGGGTACCAGGTCATGATTTTGACCCCTGGTCGGAGGGAGATTAACAATGTTCATCATCGCCCGTGGAATAGGTACTACACCATCCAGGACTTCCTGAGGGGGCAGATTGCCAAATTAGAGAGAGATCATGTTGGCAGTGACCGTCTTCTCGCTATTATGCAGAGTGATGGCCTTGGCGTCGATCAACTCCTGGATTTTCTTTTTTAGTACGTAACACGCCTTTGTGGGGTGATGTACATATCTATGGAAAATGCAGTACTTAGGGTTATTGGTACTGCCGACTTTATTAGGCTGCTTTACTTCGGAGAGAGTAAGCTTGCCACTTTTGACTAGACAATCGAATATGCTCGGAATGTCGTCATTGTCAAAAGAATAATCTTCAAAGGGCCTGGAAGTCCCAGGTTTCGTCTGCGTAGTTGCCAGAGTATTTTGCCTGGACGTGTTGATCGCCAGAGCTTCCTTTCCTTTGGAACCACGAGTATGGTCGCTATTGGAGGATGACCGCTTCCCTTTATCAGAGGTAGAGATCATGATTCCATTGTCACGCACTTTCCGACTGTTATTTTCAGCGGCTACTGCTGAGATAATAAATAAGGGCCAATCATGGAACTGATATGGTCCCATAAACACTGAGATCAATGGGAGAAGGTTCTTCCTACAAATGTCCACCAAGGCAGAATCTGGAACTCCGGGAGGCATCTGTAAATTAGCCTGACGAAAACGTTCAATAAACGTACGAACGTTCTCTTTTTCTTTCTGCTTTACTTCGATGAGCGATGACATAGACATGTCTATTCCTCCCTCGTAGAATCGAGCGAAGAAAAAAGTCTTAAAATCTTTAAAAGAAGTAATACAGTTATCCGCAAAACTATGGTACCATTGACAGGCTACGCCAGACTGACAGCCCTTAAACATTCGAGTGAGAAGGGCGTCATTCCCTTGCAACAACACCGTCATCATGCTGAAGTAGTTCATGTACTGGCTTGGTGACATCTTTTCCTCAAACAAAACCATAGCCTGTGGTTTGTATTTTGGTGGGAAAGGGATCTCGTCCCAGATAGCTGGGTATGGCTGGTTGATTCCCAACTTCTTGAGCTGATCCTTATGCTTTAAGGCATCAAATTGGGCTTTTAATTCCCAAACTGCTTGCATAGGATCTTCAGTTGGGAACGGGACCACAGAGAGGTGAGAGATCGGTTGTATTGTGACTCCAACAGGAGGTAATACGTTCTCTGGGTTGAGAGGTTGAGGAGCAGCTGATTCTTGATTTTGAACAGGATCCTGACTTGATGGTATATCTACCCCCACCTGTAGTTGAGTCGGAGGAACAGGTGAAGCTGTGTGTTGAGTCACCAATATTTGGTGCATACTCTCCATCATGGTCTGCATCTCTTTGAGTGATGCTTCCAATACAGCGATACGTTGTTCTGTACTTCTTGACGGGGAAGCTTCTTCATATTCATCTCCAATGGCATAAACTCCCACTTCTCGGGATGCCACTGAGGGATTCGTATAGATCTCTGTAGAGATTGATTCTATACAGTCAGTATCATATTCAGGAAACAGATGACCCCCAGTGTCAGAATCGGAAGAATATGAAACCAATTATCGTGACCTCGAGCGAGTGTTTCGAAAGACACTTGCTTCAATATTCTCAAGGAGTCTGTCAAATCTCCTTTGGCTTGGAGTTCTAGAGGGATGACATCTTGAACTTGACCTTCCTCTAGGAATGTGTGAAGCCATGTTCACTGATGCGAATGTCGGCTCTTCTTCCTGTAATGGCAAAGAGTAGTTCAATCGGTCGAAAACTGACCGTTTTGCCTTAGAACAGCAGTAGTTAACTACAAATTTATGACTATTACAATAATTCTCCCTAGGGGGTGTAATAGACATATTAGAAGATCCCCTGTCTTTGCGCTTCTGGATCAAAAAATTACGCAAATAAGGAGGATTGACAGAAGAAGAAGGAGAAGATTTATTCTGCCTTTTTACATCAGTTGGGGTATGGAGATTGGGAACCATAACTCTCTTCCTGCCATAAGAATACAGCAGTTCAGCCATGTGAGTAGCATACGATCCATCATCCGTCTTAGGAGCATATTTTCCTGCGAAACGGGTCTTCTTTACGCTAACGGGCTTATCCTGGCGTAATCTGGAGCCTTGCACAGGTTCGCGCAAAATAGGGGAAGTCCTCAAACAGCCTCGAGCGTCACGCGTAATTTGAAGAGCGGGCAACTTCTTCTCTTGGTGGCTTACAAGCCTAGAGATCGGAAGATTCGCCACACTTTTTCCTTTGATGCGATCCAAGGGTCTATCTTCCTCATTATAGATGGGAGATACATTTTTACGCGGATGGCGCATTTAAAATTTCTGAATTGGCGCTGAGGCCTTATTAGAAATTATGTCTGCTATGTCACAGACAGGAGATAAGATTTTACGCGCAAGGCGCATTCTAGACTTCTGGATTGGCACTAAGGCATTGCCAGAAGCTTTGTCTGCCATGTCACGGACGGGAGACAAAGTTTTACGCGCAGGGCGCATTCTAGACTTCTGGATTGGCACTGGGGCATTGCCAGAAGCTTTGTCTGCCATGTCACAGACGGGAGACGGGTTTTTACGCACAGGGCTTATAGGTTGTGATGTCACAACCTTGTTGGTCGGAGAGAGAGAGCCTGTAGTAAGGGTAGAGGATATCCGGGGCATACATACTTTATGCAGCTTCCTGTTGTCCTGGACAGAGAGAGAATGAGAGCTACCCCCTGCGTGAAGTATGTCTTCATAAGCAGATTGGTCAAATTGGACGACCAAAGTCTTCTTCGTTGGTCCGATGGATACAATATCGTGTTGAGCAATGACTTTCTCGTCAGCTGAGAAAGTAGTCCCCAACAGAGTCGCCATCTTGTGTTTGATGATAAACGAAAAAAATTGAAACTAGGTTTATACGAAACCCTTTCTTTGTTTACAAACAAGAAAAAAAAGAAGTACAATTAATCCTATACGAGGATGTTAAGTACAAAAAATAATTCTAGTAAAAAATTGCTATAGGAGTCTGATCTGCGGTCGATCACTTTGTCCCTTGGACCACACGATGACGAAGAAGTGCTGTAGAAGAAGGAGAAGCTTCAAAGATTGCAGGAAGGATTGAACTCTCGTTGCCAACACTCTCTGTATGTGCTCTCTCTCTGATCTCCTCTCTATTTTTTCTACTGATTTTGACCTCTCCCTTTTTTTGATCCCCTTTGACCCCTGTGACCAGAGGTCTCTATTTATAGAGATCAGTCACAATAGTCGGCGTAGAAACCAAACTGTGAAGAGAGTTGCACCTTTTACGCGGCGGTTATAATAACTGCTACCCACGTCTGAATGATCTCCTGAATCCGCGTGTGACACGTGTCCCATTATTAGGTAACGCGTATAATCACTCATCGAAGATCACGACATGCAAGCCACGTAGGTAACTACCCCTCGCGTAGAGATGGTTGGCATAAAATCCAAATAACTGTCTCTTTGGCATAAAAGCCAAATAGTTATCTTGTTGGCGTAAAAGCCAAATAGTTGTCCTGTTGGCGTAAAAGCCAGGTAGCTATCTTGTTGGCGTAAAAGCCAAATAGCTGTCTTGTTGGCGTAAAAGCCAAATAGCTGTCTTGTTGGCATAAAAGTCAAATAGCTATCTTGTTGGCGTAAAAGACAAATAGCTGTCTTGTTGGCGTAAAAGACAAATAGCTATCTTGTTGGAGTAAAAGCCAAATTCTGCATAAAGCTTGATGCTGCATAGGTAGATAACCAGCATAAACTAGCCAATTATCCTTCCTGACTGAGGTCTTGAGCGTATTTTGGACCAAATTGCCTTATCACGTACCTTTGCAAATATAGCCTGAGTTGGCGTATTTCGAGGAGATAGCATACGGCATGCTCCTATAGTTGAAAATAGCCTGGTTGGTGTATTTCGAGAAGATAACATACGACGTGCTCCTATAGTTGAAAATAGCCTGGTTGGCGTATTTCGAGGAGATAGCATACGGCGTGCTCCTATAGTTGAAAAAAGCCTGGTTGGCGTAAAATGCAGGGATGGTGATGTGGGCGTATTAGTCCTGGTTTTAGCTCTCTCGGTCAATAAAAATAGAACCAAATCTCGTGCATTAAATGTAGAGATCTGCCCCCATCTCACGCATTAACTGCAGAGACGTGCCTCAAGTTTTGTACGAAGACCAACTTTTGACGTGGCGTCTGATTTTGTCTCATCTTGAGCGTAAAAGCTCATCTCTGCCTGTGTAGAATAGGCAGCTTATTCCTTGAATGCGTAAACAACATCTTATATCAAGGATTATGTTACTAAATGACAGTCTGAGTCTCTGTGCAGAAGCATCATTACAGCCGTACTTTCGATCGTCGTACAGTACTCTTTGTCAGGAGTCAGGTTCTCTATTTTGTCTGACAGGTTCATTCGAGGAATACGAAGAGTTTCTCGTACAACTTCATGCTGCATTAAAAACAGACATATTTTACGCCAAAATGGCGATGTAGTAACCTTTTTACGCCACAGCAGTCTGGAAGTACTGCTTTACGCGCGTTGTTTTGGACCTCTATTTTACGCTGAATAACGTTGAAGTTCTGTTGTACGCCAATGGCTCTGAAGTCATATTTTATGCCACACAGTGCTAGAGCTCTATTTTATGCGGGCTTCATGCATGTTGGGGTTTTTTACGCATATAATTCCCCAGCGTATTTTTTATGCTTCTACAATCTCAGCATTGTCTAAATATGTAATTTTTGTATCTGTATATTTTCTTGTTAGTGTCTATATTGTAGGTTCTGTCATGGGTTGTTAGTGTCTCAGTTTTGGTCTGTTGAAGGGGATTACCCAAGCTATGTGAGGATTGTTAGTTGAAGGGGATTACCCACAGAAGACAAACAGGCTGCCACGTTAAAAGTTGCTCTTCGTATAGGGCTCGAGGCACGTCTCTGCATTTAATGCGCAGAATGATGGCAAATCTTCGAGACACGCCTAATGCATTTAATGCGTGGAAGGCTGGCAGATCTTCGGGACACGCCTTTGCATTTAATGCGCAAGACGGGGGCAGATCTCTACATTTAATGCAAGAGATTTGATTATATCTCCAAAAGCCGTAATTTTGGCTAAAATGTCCACATCATCGCTTTTGCACAATACGCCAGCTCAGGCTATATTTGCATTAGTGCGTATTAAGGCTATTTGGTACAGGATTCGCTCAAGGCCTTAGTCAAGGAAGGAGGATCAGCTATCTTCTACGCTAGCTAGCTATCTACGCAGCAACAGGCTCCTATGCCTACTCGGCTTCTATGCCTACTCGGCTTCTATGCCTACTTGGCTTCTACGCCAGTTTGATGACTACTTGGCTTCTATACCAGTTTGATGACTATTTGGCTTCTACGCCAGAGTGACAGTTACTGGCTTCTACGCCAACCTCTTCTATGCGGGGGATAACTACCTACATGGCTTTTATGCCGTGATCTTCGTAGCAGTTATACGCATTGTCTATTAATGGGACGCGCGTCACACGCTCATTCAAAATGTCATTTATACTTGGGAAACGGTTATTGTAACCATCGCGTAAAAGGTGCTATACTTTCCAAGATCAAAAGGAGACTGGATTGTCACTAAAACCTATAAATAGAGACCTCTATCAACAGAGGTTGAGGGTGGAGGAAAAAGGGTCAAAAAATTGAAGGTCGATTCCAAGATCAAAAGGAGAAGGTCAAGGAATTAAGAGTCGAAGAGTCTTTGAGAGAGAAGAATCCAGAGCTCAGGCAAAGAGTAGTGATCGACGACTTTCGCATCGAGCATCCACTCTCTTTTGCAACCTTCGAAGCTGCTTCCTGTCTTCTACGGCACTTCTTCATCATCGTATGGTCCAAGGGACAAAGTGATCGACTGCAGATCAGACTCCTATAGCAATATTTACCCAGATTAAAAATTGTACTTGATATCCTCGTATAGGATTAATTGTACTTCTTGTTTATGAACCAAAGAGTGGGTTTCGTATAAACCTCATCTTATTTCTTTCGTTTATTATCAAACACAAGATGGCAAATCTGCTGGGGACGTCTTTCTCTTCTGATAAGAAAGCAATTACTCAACACGATACGGTATCCGTGGGATCCGCGAAGAAGACCCTGGTCGTCCAGTTCGACCAGTCTGCCTACGAAGATATGCTTCGAGCAGGGGGTAGCTCTCACTCACTCTCTATTCAAGACCACAGGAAGCTGCATAAGGTCTGGATGCCGAGGATATCCCCTACCATTCCTGCCGACTTTTCGATCTCTCCGACCAGCCAGGTTGTACCTGCACAACCTTCGTGCTCCACGCATAAAAATCTGTCTCCCGTCTGTGACGTGGTAGACAAAACTTCGGACAATGCCTCAGCGCTAGTCCAGAAGTCTACTCCGCGCTCTGCGCATAAAATCCAGTCTCCTGTCGATGACGTGGCAGACAAAATTTCTGACAATGCCTTAGCGCCAAATCAGAAATTCCAAACGCGCTCCGCGCATAAAAATGCATCTGCCCTCCACAGAAAAGTAGATGATTCCTGCAATCTACGGAAGGGAAAGCAAGTGGTGGACTGCTCAACTTCTCGGCCTTTACGCCAGCAAGGGAAGAATCTGCCCGCCCTCCGGATTACACGAGGAGCTGATGGCCGACTGAGGACCTCCTCAGCTTTACGCCAGCCTGAGCAGAGCTCCAATTTATGCCAGGTGAGGCCCCTCAGCGTAAAGCAGGCTCAGTTTGCGGAAAGACATACTCCTCGGGGATCATCCGCTACCCAGATGGCCAACCTGTGTTGTATACAGATGGCACAGGGAGAACTATGGTTCCCAACATTCGCATGCCCACTGACATGAACAGAAGAAACAAGCCATCTTCTTATTCTTATTCTTCTGTAAACCATACTGACCTGCATGAGTATCTGATCCAGAAATACAAGGATAGGGGATCTTCCAGCATGTCTATTAGCCTCCTAGGGAGCACTATTGTAATAGTCATATGATTATAGTTAATTATTGCTGTTCTGAAGCAAAACGGTCAGTTTTCGACCGGTTGAACTACTCTCCTTCTTTCCAGGAAGAAGAGCCCACACATGCATCAGTAAACACGGCTTCACACATACCTAGAGGAAGGTCGGACTCAAGACATCATCCCTCTAGAACTCCGAGCCAAAGGAGATTCAACAAGCTCCTTAGGAACACTAAAGCTGGGGTGTTCCAAAACACCCGTTCGAGGTCGCAACAACCGGCTTCATACTCTTCTGATTCCGACGCTGGGGGTCGCCAGTTTCCCGAATCAGATGCTAAAAGTATAGAGTCAACTTCTACAGAGACCTATACTAATCCTTCAATGACACCCAGGGAGATGGGAGTTTATGCCATTGGAGATGAACGCGAGGAAGCTTCCCCGTCGGGGAGCGCTGAGCAACGCATTACTGTACTGGAGACATCTCTGAAAGAGATGCAATCCATGATGGAGAACATCCACCAGATGATGCTGACTCAACACATAGCTGCTATGGCTCAACCATCGGTCCCTCCAACTCAGATACATATGGGGGTGGACTTACCGTCATCCAACGCGATCCAAGAGCCTGCTCTTGATCAGGAGTCAGCAGTTCCTACGCTTCCTCACTCAGAGAATGTATTACCACCCGTTGGAGTCCCGATACAACCGATTCCTACCACTCCATGGTCCCACTATCGGCTGAAAATCTGATACAGGCAGTACGAAAGTTGAAAGCCCAATTTGATGCCTTGAAGCACAAAGATCAGCTCAAGAAATTGGGAATCAACCAGCCTTACCCGGTTATCTGGAAAGAGGCCTCTTTCCCTCATAAATACAAACCACAGACTATGGCTTTGTTAGAGGGAAAAACATCATCGAGTCAGTATATGAACTACTTCAGTATGATGACGGTGTTATTACAAGGGAATGATGCCCTCCTCACTCGGGTGTTCAAGGGCTGTCTCTCCGGAGTGGCTTATCACTGGTACCGTAGCCTGGCGGACAACTGCATTACTTCCTTTGAAGATTTCAAGGCTTTTTTTTTGCACAATTATACGAGGGAGGGATGGACATGTCTATGTCCTCTCTCATCAAATTAAAGCAGAAGGAAAAAGAGGACGTTCGCACTTTCATCGAACGTTTTCGTCAAGCCACTTTGCAAATGCCTCCCGGAGTTCCAGACTCGGCATTGGTGGACATTTACAGGAAGAACCATCTTTCCGTGATCTCGGTGTTCACAGGACCATATCAGTTCCATGATTGGCCCTCGTTCATTATCTCAGCGATAGTCGTCGAGGACAACAGTCAGAAGGCGCGTAATAATGGTATCATGATCTCTGCTTCTGATAAAGGCAAGAGGTCATGCTCCAACAGCGACCATCCTCGTGGTTCCAAAGGAAAAGAAGCTCTGGCGATCAATACGTCCAGGAAAAAGACTGCGACAACCACGCAGACGAAATTGGGACTTCCAGGCCCATTGAAGTATACACTTTCGACGACGACGATATTTCGAGCATATTCGAGTGTCTCGTCAAAAGCGGCAAGATTACCCTTCCTGAGGAGAAGCGGCCTAATAAAGTCGGCAGTACTAATAACCCCAAGTACTGCATCTTCCATAGATACGTACACCACCCTACAAAAGCGTGTTATGTACTGAAGAGGAAGATCCAGGAGCTGATCGATGCTAAGGCCATCACTCTGCACAACAGCGAGAAAACGGTCACAGCCAACATGATCTCTCTGTAATTTGGCAATCTGCCTCCCCAAGAAGTCCCGAACGGTGTTACACCTATTTCTCGGACAACGATAAACATCGTTAACCTCCCTCTAGCTAGAGGTCAAAATCATGACCTGGTACCCCGAACTACCCAGTGGGGCGAGATTATATGGGTTCACCCAGATTTGGTATCAGAAATCGAGGAAGAGACTCAAGCTGCTAAGGCTAAGTCTTAGAAGGACTCGAAGCGCAAACCATGTCACATGGTTACGATGCACTCGGCATCAGAAGACGAGATCTTGGCTACTGGAACCCGCTCAGGGAAAGCTTACCTCAAAGACTATGGAGCGAGTCAGGAAGATACATCGATAGACGCTTCAGTTGCCAAGCCTTCAGAACCGGAACCCGCCATACCAGAGGCCGGTCCTTCGAGACCAACTTCGACGGACAAAGGGAAGCAAAAAGAAGTGCGCTTCGATAAACCTTTAAAAAACATTCAAAACAAAGGTTTAGAGAAGCCATATCTTCGACATCCTGGCCCAATTGGCCAATACACCAGCCAGGCTGTCCATCTTCGAACTACTCAGGATCTCTCAAGACACTCGTCAAGCCCTGAGTGAAGAATTAATGCAGGCGGATGCATACTTGACCCAGCTTAAGTCCCCTGACGAAGAACCCATGGCATGTCCTCAATGCCACAATATGATGAAGGTGGTCCCGAATATCACTTTCACTCAAGATGACATGCTGTTAAAGCATAACAGGCATGACAGACCCCTCTATTATACCGGGTATGTCAGTTCCATGAAGGTCGACCAGATTCACATAGATCCGGGATCATCAATCAGCATCATTCCTCATAGTCTGCTCAGACTGGTGAGGATTCCTACCAGCGAATTGGCTTACACCACCACCATAATCATGGATTTCAACGCCAGGAAAAGTAAGCCGTTGGGGAAAATTTGTTTGAG
The DNA here is from genome assembly GCA_036927795.1 of Iris macrosiphon. NCBI lineage: Eukaryota > Viridiplantae > Streptophyta > Magnoliopsida > Asparagales > Iridaceae > Iris > Iris macrosiphon. Next base: position 111,592,040 of record JAYESA010000008.1, on the reverse strand, counting down.
GATCCAGATTGGTGACCTTAGATTAGTGGCTACATGTTATGTCATTAATTCAGAGGTGTCCTACAACATTCTGCTGGGTAGACCTTGCATCCACGACCACAACATCGTTCCTTCGACTCTACATCAATGCTTTAAATATATAGATGCCCAAGGAACAGTACAAACGGAGTTTGCTGACCTGAACCCGTTTAAAGGGGTAGAATCCTACTACTCTGATGCCATGCTGTACAATCAAGACTACATGGAGGAGGTGTCAGGTGAAGCAGAGAAGAAATCCCACCGGGAGCCAGAAGAACCCTCTGCCAAGCAACCTCTGTCAATCAAGATGAAAGGGCGAACTACTCGTCCAAAAGCCATGGAGCCTATGGCTATCCACTTGAACAAAACCTGGTCAGAAAGAGGAGGTGATCCTCTAGTGATCACTTTAAACCAGAAATCTCCACCCTTGGTCATCAACCTTCGGCGCAACAGGCAGCCGATTGATGTAAATACAACCAGGAACGTGGTTTCAGATGATAATAAAGGTCATTTTTTCCAGTATATTGACGCTCAAATTCCGAATCAGGAATCCTCTCCCCATGACGATATAGAACCTATAGCACAAAAATTCCTGGAAGCTATAGATTCCTATCATCCATATACGTGGGAAGTAGCATCATCATCCAATATCACCACGATATATGGACCACATGAGGGTTCTATCTTCATTGTCCCGCCTACTTACAGCAGTCAGCGTTCAATAGTCTTCGGCCGCATACGTAATAGACCAACTGTACAAGAAGATTCTTCCAATGACGATGTTGGTAAAATACAGGTTCACAGATACAGCCCGCAAGCTTTGAAGATCATACAAAGTATGGGTTATGACTTGAAGCTGGAACCGGGCCTCAACTACGGGAAAGGCAGACGAATGCCACTGTACGGTGATCCCTACTGTCAACGAACTCGTTTTGGGTTAGGGTATACCACCTCCCTTGCAACTTCTGAGTCAAACGAGGATATCTTTTCCTCTTTTCAGAATGGCTCGTCGTCCTCCGACTCATCTGATGCTCTCAAACGAACATTATCAGTGAATATGGTAGTGGCAGATTCCTTCGAAGCAGACGAATAAGAATCCGAACCGTTTGAGAATGACTCTTGGGCTCAATAAATGGATACACAATGGGAACTCCGGTTCGAGCAGAGAGAACCTCCCACTGAAGATGAAGTTATCCGGATCGATGTTGGGGATGATCTTTCGCCAAAGCTGATATTTATCAGTAATGATCTTTCCGAAGAAGAAAGGGAAGAAATTATCCAGCTGATAAAAGAATATATCGACATCTTTGCTTAAAATTATGAGGATATGTTGGATCTTGATCCAAAGGTGGCTACTCATAAACTCAATATATTGCCCAATTCGAAGCCTGTAAAGCAGCACCAATGCCGGTTCTGCCCGGATATGATGGACGCCATTGAAGTTAAAATTAAGGAGTTGATAGCCTGCGGTTTCATCCGGGAAGAACAACATCCCGACTGGGTCGCCAATGTTGTCCCGGTCATGAAGAAAAATAAGAAAGTATGTGTCTGCATCGAATACCGAGATCTGAATGCAGCCTGCCCTAAGGATGAGTTTTTACTTTCCATTACAGACGTCATGATTGACAATACATGCAGTTTTGAACGTATGTCTTTCATGGACGGATTTTTAGGATACAATCAAATCAAGATGCAACCTGAAGACGAGAAGCATACTGCCTTTCGAACACCATTGGGGGTATATTGCTATACGGTCATGCCATTCGGATTGAAGAATGCCGGGACTACGTACCAACGGGCTATGAGTAACATATTCCATGAGCATTTATGCAAAATAGTGGAATGTTACATGGATGATATAGCTGTCAAAAGCCGCCTCAAAGACGATCATATCCAAGACTTGAAGACATTATTTGAGTTGATGCGCCAACATCAACTCAAAATGAATCCTACAAAGTCCTTTCTGGGTGTATCTAGTGGCAAATTCTTGGGATTTATCATTACCGCCAAAGGCATTCAAGTGGACCCTGATAAAGTCAAGGCCATCTTAGAAATGCGACAGCCCCATAATCTGAGGGAACTCAGGGAATTTCAAGGTCGTCTGGCTTATATCCGGAGATTCATATCCAACCTCTCTGGGAGATATCAGCCTTTTTCTCGTCTCATGAAGAAAGGTGTATCCTTCGTATGGGACAAAGCCTGTCAGCAAGCCTTTAGTGATATCATACGCTACCTCACTAGTCCGCCAGTTCTGGTGCCTTCTGTCATAGGAAGACCATTCTTGCTGTACGTTCGAGCGATGGATCATTCTCTGGGAGCTCTTCTCGTACAGAAGAACGATATGGGTCATGAACAGGCTATCTACTACCTAAGCAGGATGATGGTCGGAGTCGAACACTGGTATAATCCAGTAAAAAAAGAATGCTTGGCTCTGATGTTCGCTATCCAGAAAATGCAACACTATGTCACAGGCCAAACCATCCACATTATCTCCAGGATTAATCCTCTTCGGGTATTGATGAACAAGCCAAGTGTTCTTAACTCCCGACTCGCGACTTGGGCGATGTTATTAACACCGTATGACATGGTATACGTTCCTCAGAAGTCCATCAAAGGCCAAGGGTTAGCTGATTTCCAAGCTGCTCATCCGATCCCGGAGACCTCCAAAATATACGAGGACATTCCTGACGAAGTTGCAGAATGTAATTCCGCAATGGAAAGTGATGCATGGCAACTATTCTTCGATGGTGCCTCCAGGATTGGTCCCAGGGGAAACATGGTTTCAGGAGTAGGGATTGTCCTGGTTACTCCTGATAAACTCGTCATCTATCGAGCATATTCTCTTAGCGAGCCCTGTTCTAATAATGTGACGGAGTATAACACTTTACTAATCGGGCTCCAAGTCACTAAAGAATTGGGCGTCGAATCTCTGGAAGCTTTCGGTGATTCTCTGCTGATCGTCAATCAAGTAAGAGGAATATATAAAATCCGGAATCCAGACCTCATCCCCTATCACCGAGCAACGCTCGAGATAGCCATGACATTCAAAGGATTCTTCCTAGAACATGTGCCTCGATCTCAGAATCTGGAAGCTGATGTCCTAGCCAGTCTAGCTGCAGATTTAGCTATTCCTATAAGAAGGCATAATTCGGTGATCCTTCTTAACAGAGATTTATTCTGTGTGAAAAATAACTTTTACATAGAAAGCAGCTACGATGTGAATACAGATCCTCCCAAGAGAGACTGGAGAAGTCCCTTTATAGATTTCGTAGCATACAGAATCTTATCGGAGGAACCTAAAGAAGCAGTATCCGTCAAAAGATGATCATTACGCTTCTATTTTGATGCGTCTTCATAGTGTCTATATCGTCGGACGTACGACGGACTGCTATTAAGATGTCTCTCCGATTACGAGGCACAGTAGATTATCTGTGAAGCTCAAGATGGTGTATACGGAGCGCATAAATCTGGTCCTAAGCTACAGGATCGTATCAGGAGGATGGGCTATTACTGGCCTATTATGATCACAGATGCAATAAAGTATGCAAGATAATGCAGAGTCTGTCAGGTCCATGCAGACTTTATCCATCAACCTTCTGAACATCTGCATCCTACGGCTGCATCCTGGCCTTTCGAAGCATGGGGTATGGATATCATTGGTCCTATTCACCCATCTTCTTCCAGAGGTTACTGGTTCATACTGGCCATCACGGATTATTTCTCCAAATGGGCAGAGGCGATCCCTCTTGCAGAGGTGAAGACATCTAATATGATCAGCTTCATCAAGCATAATGTCATTTATCGCTTTGGGATACCACAGAGGATAATTCATGATAATGGGCCTCAGGTCATCAGCCAAGTGTTTCATCGATTTTGCGATAAAAATCGGATACAAAATATGTCCTCTACGGTATATAATCCTGCTGCTAATAGTTTGGCGGAAGCTTTCAACAAAACCATTATCAAACTCTTGAAAAGTTCGTCTCTTCGAACAAAAGGGATTGGAATAAAAAGCTAGGAGAATGTCTCTGGGCATACCGCACAATGGTACGGGCACCGACAGGTTGTACCCCATTCTCAATGGTTTACGGGAGCGAAGCAGTTATCCCCATCGAAATCCAAATATCGTCACTCAGGATAGCTGTGGCTAATAAGCTGACTCAAGAAAAGAATAACATGTTAAGGCTTCAAGAGTTAGAAGAATTAGACGAGAAACGCCTTCAAGCCCAACAACGCATCGCGTTCTACCAGGCACGCATTTCTAGATCTTTTAATCAAAAAGTAAAGAAAATAGTGTTCAAAGTTGGCGAGCTAGTTTTAGGTGTGAGAAGGCCAATGATTCTTACTCACAAGAGTAGGGGTAAATTCTAGCCCAAATGGGAAGGCCCTTATGTTTGTGGTATTAAACGAAAGAATGAAAGTATATTTCAATGACAGGGTTTATACGAGACCCGTGCCCTTTGGTTTACAAACAAACTTGTACAATTTGATCCTATACGAGGATGTGGGAGTATAATTTATTTAATCTGGGTATAAATTGCTATAGGTGTCTGATCTGCGGTCGATCACTTTAGCCCTTGGACTACACGATATTGAAGAAGTGCCGTGGAAGACAGGATACAGCTTCGGAGGTTGCGAAGGAGGGTAGATGCACGATGCTGAAGGTCGTCGCTCCCTATTCCTTGCCTGAGCTCTGTATTCTTCTCTCTCTCTCTGTCTCTCCCTCTTGATCTCCGGTTCGGTGACCTTGTTCGATCCTTCTTTCAAAGTTTCGAGCTTTGATCTGATATTGGTATTCTTGGCCAAATTTTCTGACCTGGGATCTGATATCGGTTTCTTGACCAATTTTTCGACCTTGTTCCCCATTGACAGGGGCCTCTATTTATAGAGTCTTTGGTGACAGTGACCACTCTGTTGGTATAGCAACCGAGGAGTGGACAGTAGAGCACCCTTTTACACAACGGTTAAAGTAACCAATGCCTGCGTAATAATGACCTTTTGAGTGAGCAAGTGATGCGTGTCCAACTAAGGGGACGAAACGCATATATCTGCTGCGGAGATCACGGCGTAGAAGCCACGTAGGTAGGTATCCCTTGTGTAGAAGAGGTTGGCGTAGAAGCCAAATGTCTGTCACCTTGGCGTAGAAGCCAAATAGGCATAAAAGCCGAGTAGGCGTGGAAGCCGAGTAGTCGTAGAGACTGAGGGGGCATGGAAGCCGAGCAGGCATAGAAGCCGAACAGGCATAGAAGCCGAGTAGGCGTGGAAGCCGAGCAGGCATAGAAGCCGAACAGGCATAGAAGCTGAGTAGGCGTGGAAGCCGAGCAGTCGTAGAGACCGAGGGGGCGTGGAAGCCGTAGAAGCACAGATCCTGAATGGGCATAGAAGCCGCTGGGTACCATGCCAGGGTGCTGATGTGGACGTCTTTAGCCGGAATTACGGCTTTTGGAGATCAAATCTTTGGCAGAGATTTGCCATCATCCTGTGCATTAAATGCGGAGACGTGCCTTGAAGGAAAACTGTCACCGCTCTGTGCGTTTTGACGGAGGGACGTGCCTTGAGGGGACACTGTCACCGCTCTGTGCATTTTGACGGAGGGACGTGCCTTGAGGGGACACTGTCACCGCTCTGTGTGTTTTGGCGGAGGGACGTGCCTTGAGGGGACACTGTCACCGCTCTGTGTGCTTTGGCGGAGAGACGTGCCTCGAGCCCTGTACGAAGCACAGCTTTTGACGTGGCAGGCGGTTTGTCTTCTGCGGAGCATAAAACAGCCCATGTTTGCCTGTGTAAAATAAGGCAGCGTGTTCTCTTTGTACGCGAAAGAGCGGTTTACGCCGGGGGATTTTAGTAAGCGCCGATTTAGTGATATTTTAACCAAATCCTCTGCATTAAATGCTGAGATCCGCCATCATACTATGGAGCGCGTCCCGAGGGGTCTGCCCCCGTTTCCAGCCGTCATTTGGGTAGCTGTACAGCACTTTTTGTCAGGAGTCAGAGGTCAGGTTTACTGCGTGACTGGACAGTTTCTTTTGGGAAATACGAAGCGTTCCTCGTACGCTTTAACGCTGCTTTGAGAGCGGCTGAGTTTTACGCCATGGAGGCGATGAAGAACCCTGTTTTACGCTGGATGGCTCTGAAGGCCTCTGCTTACGCTGCTCTGTATCAAGACGCTGCGTAGATCTTCCAAGCGTTTTTTTCATGCTTCTACAAGACCCCCTTCAAAGCTTTTTAATTCCTCGGAATTTGAAATGCTTTGAATGAAGCATGAACAGCCCCTCGTAACTCGAAACATTTCTGAATGGAGCGTTGAAACGGTCGATACTGACTTTATGGCGGATTTATTGGGGACTGCTGTGATCTCTTTTGCCTATAAAAGGCTGGGGGGGTGAACCTGTCTTCACCACATTCCCATTATCATGCAGAGATGATCGTCGGAGTTTGTCGGATCGATCTGAGGAAGAGGGAGATCATGTTCTTCCAGCATGTAGGGAGCCGTAAAAGATGGCGTCTTCGAGCAAGTATCCACTGCAACGGTGGATCATGGAAGGACATCTTTGCCTCCCTTGCTCGGGATAATCAGCAACTTTGTATGGCGTTGCCCCAGGAGAGAGAAAGGGTCGTATTGGCCCACAGCGGCTGGCATGCTGTGTATCTTCCCCTGAGATCCCCGCGGACGAGATTAGACAAACTGTAATCTATCGTCCCCAATCGAGTTAGGCTTAAAGAAGCCTCAACTGGATCGGCCATGGCGAATGGAGGATCTTCTTGTTCATGACTATGGTAGTCGATGAACAGCCCTCGAAGAAGAGGAAGACCTTCACCCATGTGAGAATCTGTCAGTACAGCTTCTGGGCGATCTTCGGACGATGATGGGGGGACTCCTTTGTAGATGGAGTTTCCCTCATATGTAACCATGAAGAATAGAGGAAAAACCCTTGTAGATTGGATTTCCCTCATATGTAATCATGATTTTAATCTTTAATAAGATCGTCTTCTTCTCCATATGATCGTCTTGCCATACGTTGCTTGTGAAGTCTGAATATGTGCAGCTTCAACACATCTGAATCTTTACGCTGACTCTGATAGAAAGAGTATTAGGCCCTGTCCTTTATGCATAGCGGATAGTCCATAGAACGCTGCTGAGCACTTTGAACATTTAGAACTGTCCTGTTGCTAGGACTGCATAGAATTTCTGAACTGTTGCCTCTCTGATGAGCAGAATTTTGTTTTGTTCAGAATTCGTCTTCAAGATTTATCTCTCGAAACTCCCTTGGAACAGGGTCGAGGTTTTTGGCTATCAAACTGAGTTGCCACTTTAATAGACGAGATGTTCAGACTGGAATCTGGATGAACCTCCAGTTTTCTGGACCCGAGAGGAGTAATTTCTCAATGTTTGAACTCTGCATACTTCAGGTACTTGGGGATGCTTTGGGTCAAGAACGAGTATCTTCTGTGTGAACTCTTTGCACTTGACCGCCTTGGGGACTGTTTGGATATGCGGAAAGTCGTGGAGCGGGAAATCATGTCTGTAGCCTCTTGAGCGTAAAACACCATCGAGCGTGAAATCATAAACTTGTTGTTCCTGAGTGTGAAGTCGTAGGTTTGTTGCCTCTCGAGCATAGAATGCTACCGAGCACAAAGGCATCCGGGCAAGAAAAACCATAGACTTGTAGCTGTCGAACGTAAAGCCGTTAGATTCGTAGCTGTCGAGCGTAGAAAAGCTCCTTTAGTGTAGGACTGTAGATCTGTAGCCTGTGAGCGTAGAACACCATCGAGCGTAAAATCGTAGACCTGTGGTTCCTGAGCGTGAAGTCGTAGGTTTGTTGCCTCTCGAGCATAGAATGCTACCGAGCACAAAGGCATTCGGGCAAAAAAAACCATAGACTTGTAGCTGTCGGACGTAAAGCCGTTAGATTTGTTGCTGTCGAGCGTAGAAAGCTCATTTAGCGTAGAACTGTTTGATTTGTAGCTCCTGAAAAGAAAATTTCTTCGAGCGTGAGGTTTGCGGATCTGTTGCTGCTGAGCGTAAACTGAGCGCCACCGAGCGTGAGATCATCGATTTGGTATCTGCTGAGCGTAAAGTCGTGGGTTTGTGGCCTCTCGAGCATAAAAGCTACCGAGCACAAAGGCATCCGGGCGCAAAACCATAGACTTGTAGCTTGCGAGCGTAAAACCGTAGAACCGTTGCTGTCGAGCGTAGAAAGCTCATTTAGCATAGAACCCGCTGAACCGTCTTGCACGAAAAAAACCTTTCGAATTCGCTGACTGTCCGTCTTCCAAGGGTAGTGGGCTGACGTAGCATCCAATCATAATCAACTTTTAATTACGAGATTTGGTTAGGGTCTCGAGGGGTTCGTCCGAGGATTCGAGGAGTCGACCCGGACTGTATATATATCCCCAGCTTCTGGAAAGAAAAACTTTTTATCTGTCTTTTGCGAAAGAGAGCTTTCGACTGTTCGAGTTTTTCTTCGTTCTTTCTTCGAGCACTTTGAGTCTTTCAGAAATGGCGCCGAAACAAACCCCCTCCGCTAAGGGAAAGAGCATAGGTTCTTCTTCTCATTCTTCTGTCCCGGCGAGGGAATCTCCGGTCGGGCAAGGTGAACTTCCCTCTGAGGGGAGCATCCCGCCGACGACTAGCGCTCCCGGCTTTAGAGGTAGAACTTTTTTGGGATGACACAAACGACAAAAAAATTTTCGCACACGTTGAACGTGACTGCGCTAGGTCGTCTTCTATGCTGATAGCCTCTTTTGAGGAAGACGACGCACGGAGGCATTTTCATTTTTTATGCCCACATTTCTAATGTGTCAGCGTAAAGACTCCATATTTTTGTAGCTCTGGGCGTAAAGAGCTCGGGCTACCGAAAATTGGCGTATTTCGTAAAATTTGAATTTTACGTTTGTGGAGGAGACTTCCGGCGTAAGGTGACCAAATTTGTACAATCTTGGCGTAAAGCACAGACTGTCGTTTCCTTGGTCCGTGTGTTTGTGCCAGACTTGTAATGACATATCTTCTTTGCATTATCTTGCAGTTGATCTGGGTGAGTCCCCATTGGCTGAGGTGATGGGCTCCGCTGCGGGGATGCTGCACTCGAACTATCTGGAGGATCTGTCCCATGTGGCATTTCCCATCTCTGGACCCTAGCATCCTGAGGGAAGGGAGCTCCTGATATCGGCCCAGGGTGAGCGAATACTGTTGAGTATGATCAACGGCGAACCCTTGGTACGTGTAGATGGGGAGCAGTACATAAAGCCGGCTTTCCTTTTTGGGGACATGATTGATAAACAGTCCCAGACGAAGCCTAAGAGGGAGCCTTGGGTTTTCCCTGCCGGGGATTTGGTCTTGTACCTGCCGACGATGCCGAGGGATTATCCCATCTCGGCCTTCTCCCATGCGACGCATCCCAGGAAGATGTCTTGGAAGCTGACTCCTGATCTTCACGGGAAGCCGGGGAAGATCTTTTATCTGAAAGGCGCTGACCAGGGGTCGTTTGTTAGTCGCCCTTCTGGCGTTGTGACGTTATTCCGAGGACTGTGCCCGGGCAGTGTTCCAAGTAAAGATAGCTCGGTGATCCAGCCGGTCCAATTGCTGACCTTTTGTAACGACTTCATGGGTCGAGGTGGGGTATATCCCAAGGAGAATCCTCGGTGCAATGGGTGGATCACCCCAACGAACTCCCGATGGAGATGCCTAGTTGACTGGGCCTTAAAGCACTTCCAGAGAGAGTTGGAGGGCATTGGACTATATGCCGCTGTGAGTGCGACGAGCGTCGGGCTGCCTCCGAACCCTAATTTGTTTCTGGCACTGATGGAGCGGTACATTCCGCTCACCGGGACCTTCGCCACTCCACTAGGGGAGTTGGGGTTGGCCCTTCATGAGATGGCAGTTGTCTCGAGACTGCCGATGGTGGATACCCCATATGAAGAGTACGTTCCCACCAACCGGGTGTTGGGGGATTTGGACCCTCGGGTGGCGAAAGTATATCAGGAGCTGATGTGTCAGTACTTCGCGTGCACCGCTTTTTATAACGAGCCTTCTGATTTTGCTCACACCACCAAGTGGATGTCTTACCTCTTCTTCCACCGAGCCAGGGCCGCCAGGTCGGAGAAAGCCTCGGGTGGTAAGAAAGAGCCCGTGAACTGCTTGGGCGTCCTCAGTGCCCAGGTTTTGGAGACTCTTATGGAGGAGGCTGAAGCTCCAGATCAGATTCTTGTGGAGGGGTAGAAAAGTACCCGGAAGGCACTAAGGCCTGTAGTTACTTGAGGCGTTGACGCAGGCCTTTGTCTAAGGAGGCCCAGCTGGCTGGTTTTCTCTCCATATGGCTGCGTCAAGTAGTGGTGCTGGGCACCGCGTCCGCGGACCGCATTCACCGTAACATCCTGTGGCCGGCAGTGCGCCTGGTGTTTGGGGCAAGACTGGGCTTGCTTCCTGCCATGGTGTGCCGTATACAGGCTGGCCTGAGGGCCATGACAGATGGGTTGCTCGTTGATGAAGCTCGGCGGAAGAGCTTCCCTAGGGTGGAATTACCATACTTGTACTTGATGGGATGGTTAATTCTCCACAATTCCCGGGTTATGTCACCCGGTTCCTGTAGCAGCTCAGGGGGTATATTCTTATTGAATTACAGGGATTCCTCCTGGAATGTAAATACAGTTTTAGACTGTCGGCTGGTTTTGAACCTCAGCCATGGCTGGAAGATCCTTTGTACTCCCCCTCCTGTGTATCGCAACCAGTCAGGGCTGTGGCTCGAGGATTCAGGTCGAGGGAAGACCGTTCTTTCTCCGGAGGCGTTTAATTGGTTGGTCTGTATTAGACCTTCCCATCTGCTGTATAGGAGCGAAGACCATTGCTTCTTCGAGCCCTACCTGCCTAGTCGGTTCGCCAGGCAGTTCGGGTACGACCAGTTACATGTGGGCAACGTCGTCACCAGCTTCAGGTCCAGGGGTGGACTCATTGATGGAGCTAGAGGGTGGTAATATTTTATCATGGGTTGTACGGGGGTAATTTTTATCGTGCCGGTCGTTACAACCTCCACGGAGCTGCACATCCTTCACTCCTACTCCCAATTTTATGTGGCGGTTAACACTTTCCACCGCGATTTCGACAGGCGTGGGAGCTTCAGGGTGCCTTCTGCCAAGCCTGGGGGAAGGGTCAAAGTCCCCTTGGTTTCTTCTGACGAGGGGGAGGAATCTGGTACTCCGGATGAGCCTCTGGTGTCGTTGCCGAGGTGTGTAGTGCCTCTGCCGGCGGGGGCTCTGGTAGTCTCTTCCGGGAAGCGACGGGCTTCTGCTCCGAAGGAAGCTTCCATTCGTAAGAGGAGGAAGGAGACGGTTGCTCGTCCTCTCCGTATTTCTGGTGTTGAGGTTCCCGGGAATGAGCCTGCATCTCCCTGTATCAGGGATGATTCTTTGGCCGGAGGTTCCTCGCCTTTCAGAGGGGGACCTTCTACAGTTCTTGCTGGCGGCGCCGGAGAGTCCTCGCTAGAGGCTGCTGTCACTGCGGCTGCTCCAAGCAGCGGAGCGGGATTGCCTGCGTGGCCCCAACAGATGGGAGAATCTTCCCTGAGGTCAGTAGTGGGCGGAGTTACTCCTGCGTTAGCGAGCGCGCTTAGCGAGACTCCGGCTGATGAACCTCGACCGCGTCTCGGGGAAGGCTTGACCGAACTCTTGGCGATGTCGGTCGGCCCACCTCCTTCTCCAGGTATGACAGTTCGTATCGCGTCATTAAGGCGTGGCTTAGCTACATCTGTTGCAGATGCGTCATATATGCCATTGGCTCCGGGTAAACGTCATTTCGATGTCTCGTCCTAGGAGGATTACCACTGTGTTTGACATTTTGCTTTCTTGTCCTCTTTTCAGGGGATGACGTCCACGGGGAGCATGGCATTGAAGCACCTTCCGGCTTTGTTCTGGCTCCTGGCGGTGACGTGGAGGCGCCAGATTTTGAGGCAAGAGTGTCTTCGGGGGCTAGCTCGCCCGGGGAGGTTTCGTCGTCTCAAGGGGAGGACGAACCTGTCCTCGTGACCTCGCCTGTTGCGAGTATGCCGATGACTTCGATTGTCGCCATCGCACCTTCTTCGGGCGTGCCACCTGTTGAGGCGGCGGTGGCTACCTCGTCTGCAATTGTGGCCGCTCTGGGCGCTCAGTCGAATTTAGTCGCGTTGATCGAGCAGCATTCCAGCCTCGTCTACACTGGCTTAAAAACGATGATACCGATGGTGTTGGCGAAGAACCTTGACTTCGAGCTCCTGAAGAAGACTTCTCAGCTTTCGATCGAGGTTGTCAGGGGGCTTGGCAATCCTGGAGTGGCTGACGCTTTGGAGGCGATGGTTAATGGTTTAGAGCAACCCATTAACGAATACTTGCAGCGGACTGAGGGCAGCCTTGATGCTGATGTCCAGGCTCGGTACGACCTCATGTCTGAGCGGTTTGCTACAAAGCTTGAAAGCCTACACAACTCTATCCAGACGCATAAGCTGGAGATGGATAGGAGAAGAGCTGTTGTGGAAGAAGCCCTTACCGTTGAGATGCAGTGTCGATCCGAGCATGAAGGGAATGCGGCGAGGGCCTCCAAGCTGCGGGAAAAACTTGCTCGGGCAGAGGAGTGGGCTTCCCAGTCGTTGGCAGGTTTGGAGGTAGCCACTGGTCGACTGAGCGAAGCACGACGAGATCTGGACCGTACGGAAGCTGCCCGTACGGGCTGTCTTCGGGCGAGGGCTAATCTGACCCTTACGCATACTCCGGAGGCACGGCTGGAGCAGGCTCGCGCCGATGCTTTGGCCCTTAGGAATGAGAGGATAGCTGCACTGGAGCGGCAGATTCATGGCCTGATTACTCCGCCATCTTGATGTACCCCTTCCTATGTAATTCTGCCTTCTTCGGGAATGAATAACAGCGACTCTTTTCTGACTGTTGTGGACCCATCATTTCAGAATGTAAATGACAGGTTAGGTGAGAGTGATATCAGAGGTAGTATGGACGTGATAAACTCTCGATAAACTTCTTAGCAGGACATATCTATTCAGAGGTCATGCGGACATGATAGAGTATAACCCAACTAATTATGTTTTTTGGAAGTAGTTTTGTCAGAATCGAGGTCCTTGCTATTTTCCTCTTTGAGCAGGAGAGATTAGGCATAGTACCTTTTCAGGAATTTGCCGTTGATAGGAGCCTTTAACAGATCTCCATTGGGCTGGGCTATCCTGTAGGCGCCGTTTGAGAACGTTGTCTCGATCACATAAGGGCCTTCCCATTTGGGCTGGAATTTGCCTTTACTTCTGTGAGTTAGAATCATCGGCCTTCTCACGGCTAGAACTAGCTCGCCGACTTTGAACACTCTTTCCTTTACTTTATGATTGAAAGCTTTGGAAATGCGTGCTTGGTAGAGCGCGATGCGCTGCTGAGCTTGGAGGCGTTTCTCGTCTAATCCTTCCAACTCTTGGAGCCTCAACAGGTCATTCTTTTCTCGAGTCAGCTCACTAGTCACGGCTATTCGGAGCGACGGGATCTAGATTTTGATAGGAAGGACCGCCTCGCTTCCGTAGACTAATGAAAAGGGGGTACAACCTGTTGGTGTCCGTACCGTTGTGCGGTATGCCCAGAGACATTCGCCCAGCTTCTCGTTCTAGTCTCTTTTGTTTGAAGAAACGAACTTCTTCAGGAGTTTGACAATGGTTTTGTTGAAGGCTTCCGCCAAACCATTAGCAGCTGGATAATATGCCGTAGAGGCAATGTTGTGTATCCGGTTATTATCGCAAAATCGATGAAATGCTTGGCTGATGAACTGAGATCCATTGTCGTGGATTATCCTTCGGGGAATCCCAAAGCGATAAATAACATGGTGCTTGATGAAGCTGATTACGTCAGACGCCTTTACTTCAGCCAGAGGGATTGCTTCGGCCCATTTGGAAAAGTAATCTGTGATGGCCAGTATGAACCGGTGGCCTCTGGAGGAAGACGGGTGAATGGGCCCAACGATATCCATACCCCAGGCTTCGAAGGGCCAGGATGCAATCGTAGGATGTAGATATTCAGACGGTTGATGTATGAAGTCTGCATGGACCTGGCAGGCCCTGCATCATTTTGCATAGCTGATCGCGTCTGTGATCATAGTGGGCCAGTAATAGCCTATTCTCCTGATGCGGTCCTGCAGCTTAGGACCGGGCTGATGCGCTCCGTATACGCCGTCGTGAGCTTCACGGATAATCTGCTGTGCCTCGGCGCCAGCGAGACATCTTAACAGCAGTCCGTCGTAGGTCCGGCGATACAAGTATTGTGAAGATGCATCGAAGTAGAAGCGTAACGATCGTCTCTTGACGGATACTGCTTCTTTGGGGTCCTCTGGCAAGATTCCATATGCCATAAAATCTATGAAGGGACTCGTCCAATCTCTTGTAGGAGGATCGGCGTCTACAGCGTAGCTGCGTTCTAGGTGACAGCTGTTCTTCACACAGAATAAATCTCTGTTAAGAAGGATTACCGAATCCTGCCTTCTTATAGGGGTGGCTAAGTCCGCAGCTAGGCTGGCCAGGGCATCAGCTTCCAGATTCTGAGATTGAGGTACATGCTCTAGGAAGAACCCTTTGAACGTCATGGCTATCTCGACCGTTGCTTGGTGATAGGGGATGAGGTGTGGATTCCGGACTTCGTATATCCCCCTGACTTGGTTGACGATGAGCAGAGAATCGCCGAAAGCTTCCAGGGATTTCACCCCCAGCTCTTTAGCGACTTGGAGCCCGATTAGCAGGGCGTTGTATTCTGCCACATTGTTGGAGCAGGGCTCGCTAAGGGAATATGCTCGGTAGATAACGAGCTGATCTGGAGTAACTAGGACGACTCCTACTCCTGAAATGACGTTTCCCTTAGGACCGACTCTGGAGGCGCCATCGAAGAATAGTTGCCATACGTCACTTTCTCTTGCAAAATTACATTCCGCAACTTCATCGGGGATGTCTTCGTATAGTTTGGAGGTCTCCGGGATTGGATGAGCTGCTAGGAAATCGGCTAGTGCTTGGCCTTTGATGGACTTCTGTGGGACGTAGACCATGTCATATGGCGTCAGTAGCATTGCCCAAGTTGCGAGTCGGGAGTTAAGGGCACTTGGCTTGCTCATCAGCACCCGAAGAGGGTTGATCCTGGAGATGATATGAATAGTCTGGCCGGCGACGTAGTGTCGCGTCTTCTGGACAGCGAACATCAGAGCCAAGCATTCCTTCTCCACTGGGTTGTACCGGTGTTCGGCCCCGACCATCATCCTGCTGAGGTAGTAGATAGCCTGTTCAGGACCTGCATCGTTCTTCTGTGCAAGGAGAGCTCCTAGTGAATGATCCATTGCCCGAACGTACAGCAAGAAGGGTTTTCCCATGACGGGAGGCACCAGAACTGGTGGACTGGTTAGGTAGCGCTTGATATCCCCAAACGCTTGCTGGCAGGTTTCGTCCCATATGAAGGACACACCTTTCTTCATGAGGTGAGAGAAGGGCTGACATCTCCCCGAGAGGTTGGATATGAATCGCCGAATGTAAGCCAAACGTCCTTGGAACCCCCTGAGTTCCCTCAGATTACGGGGTGGTCGTATTGCTACGATCGCCTGGACTTTGTCAGGGTCTACTTCGATGCCTCTGGTGGTAATGACAAATTCCAGGAATTTGCCACTGGATACCCCCAGAAAGGACTTTGTAGGGTTCATCTTGAGTTGATGCTGGCGCATTAACTTGAATACCGCCCTCAGGTCTCGAACGTGATCATCTTTGAGGCAGCTTTTAATAGCTATGTCGTCCACGTAATATTCTACTGTCTTGCGTAACTGCTCACGGAATATGTTACTCATAGCTCGTTGGTATGTATCCCCGGCGTTCTTTAATCCGAAGGGCATGACCGTATAGCAATATACCCCCAGTGGTGTCCGGAAGGCAGTGTGCTTTTCGTCTTCCGGATGCATCTTGATCTGATTGTATCCCGAGAACCCGTCCATAAAAGACATACGCTTGAAGCCGCAGGTGTTGTCGATCATGATGTCCATGATGGGAAGGGGGAATTCATCTTTGGGGCAGGCCGCATTCAGATCTCGGTAGTCGATGCAGATACGTACCTTCCCATTTTTCTTCATGACTGGGACAACGTTGGCGACCCAGTCGGGCTGTTGTTCTTCCCGGATGAAACTGCAGGTTATCAACTTCTTGACTTCGTCCTCGATGGCGTCCATCATATCCGGGCGAAACCAACGTTGGTGTTGTTTCACTGGCTTCGAATCGGTCAAAATATTGAGCTTATGAGTAGCTACCCTCGGGTCTAGGCCTGGCATGTCCTCATAACCCCATGCAAAGACGTTGACATATTCCTTTATCAGCTGTATGATCTCTTTCTTTTCAACTGGGGGAAGATTGTTACTGACAAATATTGGCTTTGGTGAGAGCTCACCCCCAATATTGACTTGGATAACTTCGTCCTTGGTGGGAGGTTCTCTCTGCTCGAAGCAGAATTCCCACTGTGTATCCATTTGTTGAGCCCAGGGGTCATTCTCGAACGGCTCCGTATCCTGTTCCTCGATTTCTGAGGGGCTTGTCATCACCATATTCACTGATAGTGTTAGTTTGAGAACATCAGGTGAGTCGGAGGACGACGAGCTGCTCTGGGAAGATGGAAAGGGGTCCTCATCTGGCTTGGAAGTTACGAGTGAGGTGGCATACCCCAACCCGAGACGAGTCTGTCGATAGCGGGGGTCGTCGTGCGGCGGCGTCCGTCTGCCTCTTCTGTAGTTGAGGCCTGGCTTCCGCTTCAAGTCGTAGCCCATATTTTGCATGATCCTTTGCGCTTGTGGGCTGTATTGGTGAACCTGCACTTTCCCGGTATCGTCATCGAAAGGATCTTCCTGGACAGTCTTTTTATTCCGTATGCGACCAAAGATTATTGAATGCTGACTGCTGCAGGTAGGCGGAACAATAAAGATAGAATCCTCATGTGGCCCATATGCTGTGACAACGTCGGATGGTGACGTTACTTCCCAGACATACGGGCGGTAGGAGTTTATAGCTTCTAAGAACTTTTGAGCCATTGGTTCTACCTCGTCATGTGGAGTGGGTTCATGTTTCAGAATCTGAGTACCGACGTACCGGAAAAGAGGATGTTTATTATCATCTGGAACTCCGTTCCTGGTGGCATTTACATCAGTCGGCTGCTGGTTGCGCCGAAGGTTGATGACTATGGGTAGAGGCTTCCGGTTCAAAGTGATTACTAGAGGATCACCCCCTTCTTCTGACTTGGTCTTTCTCAGTTGGACAGCCGTAGGTTCTATGGCTTTTGGATGAGCGGTTCGTCCTTTCACTCTGATTGACAGTGGTAGTGTGGCAGAGGGCTCTTCGGGCTCCCGGTGGGATTCCTTCTTCGCCACTCCTGGCACTTCTTTCGTGTGGTCATGGGAATAAAATACGGCATTGGAATAGTAGGATTCTACTCCTTTAAACGGGTTTAGGTCAGCCACCTCCGTTTGTACGGTTCCTTGTGTGTCTACATATTTAAGGCATTGATGTAGGGTTGAAGGAACGATGTTGTGGTCGTGGATCCATGGTCTTCCCAGCAAAATGTTGTAGGATACCTCTGAATCGATGACGTAACATGTGGCCACTGATCTAAGGTTGCCGATCTGGACTCTCAAGCGAATCTTCCCTAATGGTTTACTCCTTCCGGCGTTGAAACCCACGATTGTAGTGGTAGTGTAAGCCAGCTCGCTGGTAGGAATTCTCAGTGGCTCGAGCAGACTGCGAAGGATGATGCTGATCGACGATCCCGGATCTATGTGAATCCGGTCGACCTCTATGGAACCGACGTACCCGGTGTAATAGAGGGGCCTGTCATGTCTATTATGTTTTAATAGCATATCGTCTTGAGTGAAAGTGATATTCGGGACCACCTCCATTACGCTGTGGCATTGAGGACATGCCACTGGTTCCTCGTCGGGGTACTTGAGCTGGGTCAAGTATACTTCCGCCTGCATTAGTGCTTCACTCAGGGCTAGACGAGCGTCGGGGGAGAGCCTGAGTAGCTCGAAGATGGACAACCTGGCTGGCGTATTGGCCAGTTGGGCCAGGATGTCAAATTTGTACGGCTTCTCTAAACCTTTGCTCGGAATGTTTTTTACAGGTTTGTCGAAGCGTACTTCTTTCTGTTTTGCCTTTTCCGCCGGAGTAGGTTTCGCAGAGCTGATGCTTGGCACGACGGGATCTTGCTCTGACAGTTTGGTAGCTGGAGCGTCAGCCGGCGCACCTTCCTGATTTGCTCCGTCGTTGTCGAGGTAGGCCCTCCCTGAACGGGTTGCGACAAGTACCTCGTCTCCGTCTGATGTAGAAGAAGTTGTGACCATGTAGCATGATCTGTATTTGGGATTCTTCTTGGGGGTAGCCCTGGTTGCCTTGGTCTCTTCCTCGAGATCCGACACCAAATCTTGGTGAACCCACATAATATCGCCCCGCCGGATAGTTAGGGGCACCAGGTTGTGACCTTGATCCCTAGCTGGGAGAAGGTTAGCGAGGCTCATTGTTGCCTGGAAGATAGGTGTAATACCATCAGGGACCTTTTGGGGAGGCAAATTGCTAAACTGCAGAGAGATCATGTTGGCCGTGACCATTTTCTTGGTGTTGTGCAGAGTGATGGCCTTAGCATCGATCAACCCCTGGATCTTCCTTTTTAGTACATAGCACGCCTTTGTCGGGTGGTGTACGTATCTGTGGAAGATGCAGTATTTTGGGTCGTCAGTATTGCCGACCTCCTGGGGCCGCCTTAGTTCTGGGAGGGTGATCTTGCCACTTTTGACGAGACATTCGAAGATACTTGGGATATCGTCGTCGTCGAAAGAGTAGACTTCGACGGGCCTCGGAGCCCCCGGTTTCGCTTGGGCGGTCGCCGCAATCTTTGGCCTGGCCGTATTGATTGCCAGTGCTTCCTTCCCTTTGGGACCACGTTGATGGTCGCTGCCAGGGGATGACCTCTTGCTTCTGTCAGAGGCGGAGATCATGATGCCATTGTCGCGCGCCTTGCAACTGTTGTCTTCGGTGGCTACCGCCGAGAGGATGAACGAGGGCCAATCATGGAACTGATATGGTCCTGTGAACACTGAGACCACGGGAAGGAGGTTCTTCCTGCAAATGTCCACCAATGCTGAGTCTGGAACTCCTGGAGGCATCTGTAAGGTGGCCTGACGAAAGCGTTCGATGAAGATGCGAACGTCTTCCTTTTCCTTCTGCTTGACTTCGATGAGAGAGGACATAGACATGTCCATTCCTCCCTCATAGAATCGTGTGAAGAATAGAGCTTTGAAATCCTCGAAGGAAGTAATGCAGTTGTCCGCCAAGCTACGGTACCACTGATAGGCTACTCCTGAGAGGCAGCCTTTGAACACCCGAGTGAGGAGGGCATCGTTCCCTTGTAGCAGCACCGTCATCATACTGAAATAGTTCATGTATTGGCTTGGTGATGTTTTTCCCTCGAACAGAGCCATCGCCTGAGGTTTGTATTTTGGAGGAAAAGGGACCTCTTCCCAGATAGCTGGGTACGGCTGGTTGATTCCCAGTTTCTTGAGCAGATCTTTGTGCTTCAAGGCATCGAACTGGGCTTTCAACTCCCGGACCGCCTGTATCAGATTTTCCGTTGGAAGCGGAGGAACTGCTGACTCTTGATCTAGAGCAGGTTCTTTGCTTGGGCTGGATGGTGGCAAGTCCACCCCCATATGTATCTGAGTTGGCGGAATCGATGCTTGAGCCATGGCAGTTGCGTGCTGAGTTAGCATCATCTGGTGCATATTCTCCATTATGGATTGTATTTGTTTCAGCGACGTCTCCAGGTCAGTGATGCGTTGTTCTGCGTCTCCTGATGGCGACGCTCCCTCGCGTTCGTCTTCGATGGCGTAAGCTCCCATTTCTCTAGGCGTCGTCGAAGGGTAAGTATAGGTCGCTGCAGAAGTCGACTCTATACTCTCGGCATCTGATTCTGGGAGATCGGCGACCCCCAGCGTCGGAATCAGACGAGTACGGAGCTGGTTGCTGTGACCTTGCACGGGTGTTTTGGAATACCCCAGCTTCAGCGTTCCTGAGGAGGTCTTCAAATTTTCTCTTGCTCGGAGGTCCAGAGGGAAGACGCTTTAAGCTCGACCCTCTTCTAGGTATGCGTGAAGCCATGTTCACGGACGCATACGCGTGCTCCTCTTTCGGGAAAGATTGAGAGTAGTTCAATCGGTCGAAGACCGATCGTTTTGCTTTAGAACAGTAGCAGTCAATCACAATCTTATGACTATTACAACATTGTTCCCTAGGGGACGTAATAGACATGTTGGAAGGTCCCCTCTCCTTACGCTTCTGGATTAGTCATTCGCGTAGGTCAGGAGTAGCAATTTGAGCTTGTTTTGCGCCGTGGGACTTACCCAGGCGTGATTTGGAGATTCGCTCAGACAGGCGTAAAGCTGAAGAGGTGTTCAGTCGACCGTCGTCTTCCCGCATAATCCGGAGGATAGGCAGATTGCTTCTTTGCTGGTGTAACGGCCGAGGAGTTGAGTACTCGCCTGCTTGCTTCCTCTTGCGGAGACCACGGCGCTCATCTGGTTCGTCGTAGAGGTCAGATGTCGTCTTGCGCCTGGAGCGTGATCTGTACTTCTGATTTGGCGCTGAGGCACCATCAGAGGTTTTGTCTGTACCGCGCGTAGCGGGAGACAGGTTCCTACGCGTGGAGCGCAGGGGATACTTCTGGGTCAGCGCTGAGGCTTTGCCCGAAGTTTTGTCTGTACCACGCGTAGCGGAAGACTGATTTCTGCGCGTATAGCGCAGTGGATACTCCTGGGTTAGCGCTGAGGCTTTACCAGAAGTTTTGTCTGTACCGCGCATAGCGGGAGACTGAATTTTACGTGCGGGGCACGGAGGGAGCGATGCTACCACCTCATTGGTCAGAGAGATCGGAGAGATCGGAGAGTCCACAGGAACGGCGGAGGATGTCTTGGGCATCCATACTTTGCGTAGCTTCCTGTTGTCTTGGACGGAGAGAGAGTGAGAGCTACCCCCAGTCCGAAGCATGTCTTCGTAGGCAGACTGGTCGAAATGAACGACCAGTATGTATTTCAATGACAGGGTTTATATGAGACCCGTGCCCTTTGGTTTACAAACAAACTTGTACAATTTGATCCTATACGAGAATGTGGGAGTACAATTTATTTTATCTGGGTATAAATTGCTATAGGTGTCTGATCTGCGGTCGATCACTTTAGCCCTTGGACTACACGATGTTGAATAAGTGCCGTGGAAGACAGGATACAGCTTCGGAGGTTGCGAAGGAGGGTGGATGCGCGATGCTGAAGGTCGTCGCTCCCTATTCCTTGCCTGAGCTCTGTATTCTTCTCTCTCTCTCTGTCTCTCCCTCTTGATCTCCGGTTCGGTGACCTTGTTCGATCCTTCTTTCAAAGTTTCGAGCTTTGATCTGATATTGGTATTCTTGGCCAAATTTTCTGACCTGGTATCTGATATCGGTTTCTTGACCAATTTTTCGACCTTGTTCCCCATTGACAGGGGCCTCTATTTATAGAGTCTTTGGTGACAGTGACCACTCCGTTGGTATAGCAACCGAGGAGTGGACAGTAGAGCTCCCTTTTACACAACGGTTAAAGTAACCAATGCCTGCGTAATAATGACCTTTTGAGTGAGCAAGTGACGCGCGTCCAACTAAGGGGACGAAATGCGTATATCTGCTATGGAGATCACGGCGTAGAAGCCACGTAGGTAGGTATCCCTTGTGTAGAAGAGGTTGGCGTAGAAGCCAAATGTCTGTCACCTTGGCGTAGAAGCCAAATAGGCATAGAAGCCGAGTAGGCGTGGAAGCCGAGTAGTCGTAGAGACTGAGGGGGCGTAGAAGCCGAGCAGGCATAGAAGCCGAACAGGCATAGAAGCCGAGTAGGCGTGGAAGCCGAGCAGGCATAGAAACCGAACAGGCATAGAAGCCGAGTAGGCGTGGAAGCCGAGCAGTCGTAGAGACTGAGGGGGCGTGGAAGCCGTAGGAGCACAGATCCTGAATGGGCGTAGAAGCCGCTGCGTACCGTGCCAGGGTGCTGATGTGGACGTCTTTAGCCAGAATTACGGCTTTTGGAGATCAAATCTTTGGCAGAGATTTGCCATCAGCCTGTGCATTAAATGCGGAGACGTGCCTTGAGGGGAAACTGTCACCGCTCTGTGCGTTTTGACGGAGGGACGTGCCTTGAGGGGACACTGTCACCGCTCTGTGCATTTTGACGGAGGGACGTGCCTTGAGGGGACACTGTCACCGCTCTGTGCATTTTGACGGAGGGACGTGCCTTGAGGGGACACTGTCACCGCTCTGTGTGTTTTGGCGGAGGGACGTGCCTTGAGGGGACACTGTCACCGCTCTGTGTGCTTTGGCGGAGAGACGTGCCTCGAGCCCTGTACGAAGCGTAGCTTTTAACGTGGCAGGCAGTTTGTCTTCTGCGGAGCGTAAAACAGCCCATGTTTGCCTGTGTAAAACAAGGCAGCGTATTCTCTTTGTACGCGAAAGAGCGGTTTACGCCGGGGGATTTTAGTAAGCGTCGGTTTGGTGATATTTTAACCAAATCCTCTGCATTAAATGCTGAGATCCGCCATCATACTATGGAGCGCATCCCGAGGGGTCTGCCCCCGTTCCCAGCCGTCGTTTGGGTAGCTGTGCAGCACTTTTTGTCATGAGTCAGAGGTCAGGTTTACTGCGTGACTGGACAGTTTCTTTTCGGGAATACGAAGCGTTCCTCGTACGCTTTAACGCTGCTTTGAGAGCGGCTGGGTTTTACGCCACGGAGGCGATAAAGAACCCTGTTTTAGGCTGGATGGCTCTGAAGGTCTCTTCTTACGCTGCTCTGTATCAAGACACTGCGTAGATCTTCCAAGCATTATTTTTATGCTTATACACCTTATGTGATCGAGATGACGTTCTCAAACGGCGCTTACAGGTTAGCCAAGCCTAATGGAGACTTGTTAATGGCTCCTATCAACGGTAAATTCCTGAAGAGGTACTATGCTTAACCTCCTTTGTTCAAATGGAGTACGGTGAAGATCTCATTCTGACAAAACTATTTCCAAAACGAAACTAGTTGGAGCTTATTCTATCATGTCTATATAAATTCTGAATAGATATGTTTAACTAATTTGGAACTTCAAGACCTATCACGTCCATATTACCTCTGATAGTGTTTTGTGTACAATTTTAGCTGGAGCGTATTCTATCATGTCTATATAACATCTGAATAGATATGTCCAGCTAAAGCTTACCGAGAGTATATCACGTCCATATTATCTCTGATATCACTTTCACCCAAACCTGTCATTTATATTCCAAAATGATGGGTCCACAAAGTCAAATGAAAGCCTCTTTATTATTCCCAGAAAGAGGAAAAGTACACTGAAAAGCAAAAAGAGTACATCATTTGGGGGGAGCGGTTAGGCGCAAATCTGTCGTGCCAGAGCAGCCATTCTCTCATCCCTGGAGTTCAAGACGTCAGCGCGAGCCCGCTCCAACCTTGCCGCATTATTGTTCAAAGTAGATAGCTCGGACCGAGTATGTACGAAACCTGCGTGGATGATACCCACATGCGTCAGGTTCTGCTGAGCTGTCTCCATTTGATTCTTCAGCACATCTCAAGTTGCCGACAAAGAGACGGCTCCTCCTCCGTTTGAGCGAGTTCATCTCTCAATCTACGGACCCTTGCTGTCACTTCCTCATAGTCAACTTCGCACTGAGTCAACTGAGGAATGACGTACTCCAGTTCGGCACGCTCATGATCCATCTCCTGCTGCTGTTCCTGGACGGATTTGTCCAGAGCTTCCATTTGCCCAGCAAGCTCTGCAGTCAGGGAGTCATACCTAGCTTGAACGAGACCGTCAATGCTGCCTCGAGATAGCTGCAAATATTCGTTAATGGGTTGCTCCAAACCATTAACTATCTGCTCTAATGTGTCAGCTATCCCAGTGTCGTTGCATTCTCTGATCGGCACTATCGCAAACTGGGAGGACCTTTTCAGCGCCTCGAAGCCTAGATTCTTCTCCAACACCATTGATATCAATGTTTTCATAGTGGTGTAGAAGATACTGGTATACTTCTAAGTCAGCATGGCTAGATCCGAATGGACGCTGGGAGTGGCGGCAATATTGGCGAATCCCCCTCCAGGGATGACCGTAGACGATGTGGCCACAGTCGTCGCCTCGACAGACGGTGCGACGAAAGAAGATGCGCCAACGACGGACGAAGTGATCGACATACTCAGAGGAGGCATTATCGTAGTGACGGGCTCATCCTCCTCTTGAGATGTCAGAATTGTTTCGGGCGAGCCGGCACCAGAAAATATTTCCTCTTCAAAGTCGGGCACCTCCATGTCATCGCTAGGAGCTGAAACAGTGCCAAAAGGCGCGTCAACACTGCCCTCCCCGTAGATGTCTTCCCCTGGAAAGAAGACAAAAGAGAGTTAATATCAATATGATGTTAATTTTTCTAAAAAAGAGGCGTAAAGATGACCTTTACCCATGGCCGATGGTATATATGTCGCGTCTGCAGCCAGTACAGCTAAATCATTTCTTAATGATGCTAAGCAAGCTGTTATACCTAGAGAAGGTGGTGTGTCAACCGACACTGGCAAATATTCTTCCAGGTCCTCGTCAAGTTCCAACCGAGGCTCATCGATTGGAATCTCACTGGGTATACTTACGAACACGGCAGGGGTTTCTCCCAATGCTGATCTGGATAAAGATACCCTTATTCGGCTCGACCCCGAAGGCGATTTCTTACCACTACCTGAAGCGGTAGCAGCGACAGCAGCCTCAAGCAGAGATTCTCCGGCACCGCCAGCCGGAACTGTAGAGGTTCCCTCTCTAAAAGGCGAGGAACCTCCAATCAAAGAATCATCCCCGACAGGGGAAACAGCAGGTTCACTTCTAGGAGCCTCATGGCCGGGAATCCTGAGAGGACGACTAACCGTCTTCTTCTTCTTCTTGCAAGGGGAAGTCTCCTTCGGAGCAGGAGCCCTTCGCTTACCAGAGATGACCAGAGGCCGGGCAGGTTGAGGTATTTTATCCCTCGGTACTGCCAACAAAGGCTCATCTGGATTGACGAAATCTTTACCCTCATCGGAGAAAACTGAGGGGATTTCGTATCTCCCCGCAGACTTAGAAGAAGGCATCCTAAAACTTCTACGCATATCAAAATTGCGATGGAAGGTGTTGGTTGCCACATAAAACTGGGCATACTAGTGGAGGATGCGCAGCTCCATGGAGAGTGAAGTTGCAGGCACAGTAAAAGTTGCTTCAGTGCAACCCATGATGAAGTATCTCCACCCTCTCGCTCCATCAATAAGTCCACCCCTGGACTTGAAGCTGGTGATGGCATTTCCCACATGCAACTGGTTATACCCAAACTGCCTGGCAAACCAACTAGGCAAGTAGGGTTCCAAGAAGCACTGGTCTTCACTTCTGTACAGTAGATGGGAAGGTCTAATGCAGACCAACCAATTAAATACCTCATGAGAAAGAATGGTCTTCCCGTCGCCTACGTCCTAAAGTCTGCTCCCCTATTGATTGAGATGTACAGAGGGGACAGTGCAGAAGAGCTTCCAGCTGTGACTGAAATTCAGTGCCCGCCGACAGTCTAAAACTGTGGTCACGTTCCAGGAGAAATTCTTGTAATTTAGCAAGAAACTATCCCCCGAACTGCTGCCAGAGCCGGGAGACATCACCCTGGGGTTATGGAGAATTAACCATCCCATCAAATACATGTATGGTAATTCTATCCTGGGAAAGCTATCACGCCGAGTTTTATCGGCAAGAAGCCCATCAGTAGTAGCCCTCAGGCCAGCTTGTATGCGACACACCATGGCAGGCAGCAAACCCAGTCTTGCCCCGAACACCAGACGCACTACAGGCCATAAAGTGTTGCGATGAATGCGGTCCGCAGATGCGATGCCGGGTACCACCAGTCGGCGCAGCCATATAGAGAGAAAGCCAGCCAGTTGAGCTTCCTTGGACAGAGGCCTGCGGCAATGCCTCAAATAACTGTAGGCCTTAGTGCATGCAGGATATTTTCCTATCCCTTCGTCGAGAATCTGGTCTGGAGCCCCAGCGTCTTCTGTGAGATTGTCGACTATCTGAGCACTCAGCACGCTTAGAAAGCTCAGAGGCTGATCCTTAGTATCCAAGACTTTCTCTGGCTTAGCAGCCCTGGCCCGGTGAAAGAAGAGGTAGGATGCCCATTTATTGGTATGGGCCAAATCTAAAGGCTCATTATAAAAGGTGGTGCAAGCAAGGTAGTAACACATCAGCTCCTGGTACACTGCCACTACCCGAGGGTCTGAATCCTCCCGCTCCCGGTTTGTGGGAACGTACTCTTCATAAGGAGTATCCCCCATCGGTAGTCTTGAGATCTCTGCCATTTCATGAAGGGCCAATCCTAACTCCCCCAGTGGAGTGGCGAAAGTCCCGGTGAGCGAGATATATCGCTCCATCAAAGCCAGAAACAGGTTGGGGTTGAGAGGTAACCCAACACTGTTGGCACTCACAACTGCGTACAGACCAATGCTCTCCAGCTCGGTCTGAAAATGCTTCAGGGCCCAGTCAGCTAAACGAGCCCATCGAAGATTTGTAGGGGTGATTCACCCACTTGTCCGAGGATTGACCTTGGGGTATACTCCTCCATGCCCCATGACATCGTTACAGAAAGTCGGTATTTGGACTGGCTGGAATGGTGCAGTTTCCTCACTCGGGACAATGCCCGAATACAACCCCTTGAACGGCATCACAGAGCCGGAAGGACGGCTGACAAATGACCCCTGGTCAGATCCTTTCGGATGAAATATCTTCCTCGTCTGGCCGTGAAGATTGGGAGTCAGTGTCCACGACATCCTCCTCGAATGTGTGGCATGGAAGAATGCCGAGATGGGGTAGTCCCTCAGCATCTTGGACAGATACATGACCAAGCCCCCGGCAAGGAAAACCCAAAGTTCTTTCTTGGGCTTCGTCTGGGACTGTTTGTCAATCATGTCCCTGAAAAGAAAAGTCGGCTTTATATATTGTGCCCCGTCTATGGACGTTAGAGGCTCTCCGTTGATCATGTTCAACAACATTCGCTCACCTTGGGACGATATCAGGATTCCCCTTCCTTCAGGATATTGGGGTCCAGAGATGGGAAATATCACATGGGATAAATCCTCCAGGTAGTTGGAATGCAGCATCCCGGCAGCGGAACCCATCACCTCGGCCAGCGGAGACATATGCAAGTTAACTGTAAAGTGCAAGAAAAACACGTCAGTTTCTATACTAGATATTTCAATCTTGTAGCATATGCCAAAAGTCAACAGTCTGTGTTTTACGCCAAGACTGTAAAAACTTGATCTTTTATGCTGGAATCTCATTCCAAGGCATAAAATTCAAGAACTGACAGTATACACAAAAAATCCTGACAGTCTGTGCTTTACGCTAGACTGTCAAAGTTTGAGTTATTACGCCAGAATTTTCATCCAGAAGCGTAAAACTCAAATTTTATAGTATACGCCAAGTTTCGACAGTCAAAGCTTTTACGCCCGACTGCGAAAATATGGAGTTCTTACGCTGACACATTAGAAATATGGGCGTAAAAGATGAAATATCTCTGTGCATCATCTTCCTCGAAGAGGCTATCAGCACAGAAGACGACCTAGCGCATTCACGTACAACGTGTGCGAAGGATTTTTGTCGTTCTCGTCGTCCCAAAAGCTTTACCTTTAACGCCTGGTGCACAGCTCGTCGGTAGAACACTTCGCTCAGAGCGGGGCTCGCCTTGCCCGACGGAAGTCGCTCTTGCTTGGGCAGAGGAGCGAAAAGAAGAGTCAGTCTTCTTTCCCTTAGAGGAAGAGATTGGTTTCGAGGCCATTGCTGAAAACTCAGGTTGCTCGAAGGAAACGAAGGAGAGAACTCGAAGAGTCGAAAGCTTTCTTTGGCAAAAGATAGATGAAAAGTTTTTCTCTGAAAGCCTTGGAATATATATAAAGTTCGGATGGACTCCTCGAATTCCTAACCAAATCCGACATTTAATATTCGGTTATGATTGGGGACTACGTCAGCCTATAACTCAGGGAAGGCGGACAATTAGCGAATTCGAGAAGTTTTTGTGCAAAGCAGATTAGTGGTTTTACGCCAAGGAGCTTTCTACGCTCGGCCGCTACAGATCTACGATTTTACGCTCACAGGCTATAAGTCTATGGTTTTACGCCCGGATGCTTTTATGCTCGGTAGCTTTTACGCTCGAAAGGCTACAAACCTACGACTTCACGCTCAGAAACTACAAATCTATGATTTCACGCTCGGTGGCTTTTACGCTCAGAGGCAACAAATCCACAACTTCACGCTCGAAAGATTTTCTTTTCAGAGGCTATAAATCTACAGTTTCTATGCCCGGATGCTCTCATGCTCAGCAGCTTTTATGCTCGAGAGGCTACAAACTTATGATTTTATGCTCATCTACATTACAGATCTATGACTTTTCGCATATTTGAGAATACGCAGGCCAGAATATGCGTATATCTGAACAATTCTCAAGGCGGTCAATTGCAAGGGTTCACGCAGAGGATACTTGTCACGACCAGCACCCGGTTTAGGGGCACGAGTGCGTGGGTACGTCCAGCCTACGCCGTAGTATCGGCGGTAGAACGCTGTCAAGGTCTTGATACTATCCAACTAATGTCACGCAAGCATCCAATCTCCATTAGGAGATACGGATGACACAAATAAGATGAACATATACTCAATCACAGGATTACAGCACGATAAGATTTCGAAACAGAAATTAAAATTAAACACAACACAAGTCCACAAGTAATATTCTAACTTAACAATATCCAAGTCTCATCAAAAGGCCGGAGACAAATCCGGTACCAAAATGACTGTTAAAAGAACTAACTAAAAATAGTAATTTCCAGCTAGACCTCCTGGAATCACAACTACTATCAAGTCTGCAGCTACTCACCATATGGTCCATAAAGTGTCGGACAGCGGTCCTCTAAGGCATAGTCTGGAAAAATATTTCCAGTCAGGAAGGAGCAAAGCAACACTCTCAAATAACAGTTCCATTAATTGATAATGTCTATAATACAATAAAACATGTCATGCTAGCTACTGAGAAGATAGTGAAATAACTGCGATGGCAATTTAAGAGAGACAGGCAATAGGCAATATGATACAGTCAGTGCATGTATGGAAATAAAAGAACAAGGAACAGTATCATATACGGGTGATGTAGTATATGATTTAAAATAGGGAACTGTAATCTATTCTAAGTGTTTAAAATTGTAGTTTTGAAATGTGATCGGCTTGGGACTTGTACGATTGCTACATGGCCTGGCTAATCATGCGTGAGGCGAATGATTAACACCAATAATATAAACTTGTACGATAGGTATTTGATCACATTTCTCACTAGCAATTTCCCCGCCCCCAACTAGTACTGTGGATCCAATCATGACACGTCACGAATACACAACATTGTCTAATATATTATGTACAATGTCTAATATCAATGTCTAATGTAAATGTCAATGTCAATGTCAATATAAATGTCGTGTATAATGTCAATACGATAATCAAGGTAACATCTCATGACTGCAGATCCAAGCTATACTAGTCCGTGTAGCACAGTGTCAAAGATTCAGTTGTAACATTTCAAGATCATTGAACTTATAGCTATTATCAAGAATTAGAAATTATCAGAGAATGTACTTGCCTTGGTCCTTAGCTGGTATTTATGGATGTCATGTTCCAGAGTATCCCCTGGGTAAAACCAACAGTCCTATAAACACATTACAATATAACATTTGTATCAGGGGCTATACTAACACACAATAGAAATACACTGGCCTTAGGGCTATGCCAGGCAGGGCACTAGTCAACTAGGGTCATCTAGTGGGGATATATAAATATAAACATCTCACTAACTAGTATATATAATCTCCATCCATTACAATTATAAATATATGTATAAATATATATACTTTAAAATAAATGATTCTTGTATGTATATATAAACATACAATTTATACTTACAACATTTTATACATGCACCAATTTAATTGTATTTACAATATATACATATATATTCCTTTTAAAATTACATATTTGATTTATACTAGCATATACTTTTTATTTAATAGATATTATAAAAATAACCCAATGTATATATATATATATATACATATACCCATACATTATATATATACCAAAAATTTATATAAAAACATTATTTAATATGTATATGCACGTATACATCTACACACACATATACGTATATATTAATTACTTACATACATACATACATTATATATCTACAATATTAAGTATACAATAGAATTTCAATAATACATTTATATACTAATACAAAAATATATACTATACATTATGTATTTTAAAGATTAATTAAATAAATGCTATTCATTTTCATGTATTTAAAATATTAATTTGATACATATTTCTATATGAGAATAAAGTACAATATTCAAATTATATATATAGCATTTAAATAAATATATACAAATTTACATATTAAGAATTATACTAATGCTTATACAAAATATACATTTTAAGAATATACTAATTACTTATACAAGATATATTAAATTATATATACACATTATGTACACATTAATTAGATATATACATACTTTAATTATACTATACATTAGGTGTTTAAATATTAATTAATAAATGCTATACGTATTTACGTATTTAAAACATTAATTAGATAATACCATTTATATATACGTATATACGTACGTATATAAATATATACATACATATATATATATATATAAACAGGGAAGAGGGAGATGAAGAAGGCTTACAGAGAGGGGGTCGCCGGACTGGGCTAGGCCGGCCGCCGGAGGGACAGAGGGCCGCCGGAGGAACTGATCAGGTGATGGTGGTGAATGGTGATAATGGTGGTGGAAGGAGGGAGATCGGGAGGGAGCAGCAACAGTGAGGCCGCCGGACCGGATGGGGGAAGAGCAGCCGCCTGCCGGGGTCGGTGAAGGCAGTGGAGGAGATGGGAGAGTCGGGGAGGACAGGCCAGCGGGGTGGCTGGATCCGCCGGAGGTGGGGTTTGGAGGAGCAGCCGCCGGACTGCAGCGGGCTCGGCCGGGTTTCAGTCCGCCGGAGGAACAGTACTCAGGAGGAACAGTGTTCCCTCCCCCCCTATGAAGATTCAAATCTTCAAATAAATAAAATAAAAAGAAAACAATAAAGAGGAAGAAGGAGAAGAAGAAGGGAAAGAGAAGAAGAAAAAGGAGGAGGAAAGAAATTACAACGTATGAGAGAGGGGGCTTGTGAGGAGGGGGTGTTTTCTAGGTTGCCTAGGGATTAGGGTTTAGGATGGGACATGTCATTATATAGGAAAAGAAAGGGTGTGATGTAGGGTGAGGATTTGACCCACTTAAATGAGTGGCTATGATGGTTCATGAAGGAAATTAATTCATGTAGGGATGAGGGTTTTTAATTAAAAATTAATAGGCTCCCTTATTGGTTAAAATAATTAGGTGTTGGCACCTACAATTGAATAATTGCAACTTAGCCCCTTAAATTCGGGAAATTGCACAAACACATAAAATGACAAAAATTGGGTGGGCGATTCGGGGTCCGATGTTTTGTAGGGTCAGGGGACGCTGTAAGATGGGTATGGGCTGAATTTGCAGGGCACTAGAATTAATTTGGAATTTCAGAATCAGATAAAATGGTATCTTCAAATTAAATAGAAATAAATACAAGTTGTGTTCAACAATTAATTAGGAGTACTTGGAGTCAAAATCAGATCAAGTCATCAATACCAATAATGAAGAAGACTCAGAACAGAATATTACCCTAATTTGGGTCGCACGAAAAATAGGTCAAGATGGCCTCCAATTTTCGATTGGAACGCACAACGATACAAAAATAGGAAATTAAAAATAACGTCCGCGACGATTTTTGTGCGGCCAGAAATAATGCACAGGGAGCAAAAATTATGAGTTGCAAACATAGCAGAATGGAAGGCGGGCATGTCTAGAGCAAGATTGTGAAATTTGTTGGAAGACAAAAGTCAGGGTAGCGCTCCAAATATCGAAGCAAAGGCAAAGCGCAAAAATATTAAATAAGATACAGTAATTAATTACAATCTCCAAATATCAAATTCTAAATAAAATAATAAAATCCAGAACTCCTTAATTCGGACAGGGGTTCGTCTACTGGGCTTCTAGGTCTAGTCTGCTAGCTAAAATAAAATAATTAACACTGCATATAATTATATATTGAATTACACATCGCACAAAATTATTTAAATCAAATACACTATCATGCAATTAATTAATTATAACTACAATAATATTAAATATTAAAAAATTCGAAAATATCCCTGTTTTCAGAATGTGGTAGTGACAAGTCTACCCACCTTAAAAGAATTTCGTCCTCGAAATTTAAAATCCTCATATTAGTGTTTAATCATACACATTATTATTTCCCTCAAAATTTAAATCCATTAACCATGAAATCAGGTTATAATCCGCAATGTCTTTTCACAAATAAATTTCTGTAATTATTTCATTCCTGAAAATCCTCAAAGTAAAAAATCAAAGTCCCTTTTTGTTAAAATTTCCTTGAAAGTTTTGAGTTAATAATTCAATACCCGGAATTTAATATCCACTCCTTAAAATACTCAACAATATGATATTTAAGGATTCTCCAAATGTTACATCCAATTATAAAGTTCTAAAATTCATAACTTGCAATTAAATAAATACATTGATAAATCTCCCAAAATTTCTAAATTAATAACCAACTTAAACATGTCATAATCTTTCCTGGAATTAATACATCATAAATTCTGTCATGTTAAATTCTTGACCCTTTATTTAAATCAATGTTTATCCGCGAATTTTTTAAATCCTCGATTGTTTTATTTATGTATTTACTACCATCAAAATTAAATTCCTCAAATCATATAATCATGAACTACTCCATATTGTTATTTCACAATAAATTTTTTCAAAAATTCTATAAGTAGCATATCCCTAAAAATCTTCAAAAATAAATCAAATCACATTCTTATCACAATATCCTCCAAAATTTTAAGTTAATGACGAAATGCAAGAATTTAATATTCCATCCACTAATTGAAATCCAATCAGTGCATATTTCAAAAATTGAATCTCGTCCAAAATTTGAATTTAACACTAATCCATTGGTGTTCTTATCCCTCGATCTTTTTTTTTTTTTTTTTTCCATAATATGCAACGATGTAATACTTATGGAACCTCCAATACAATACTCAAAATATAAGTTCTCAACTTGCAGTCCAACAAATATATCGATGGCCTTCTTAAATTCCTCAAATTTAATAATAAATTCAATCATTTCAAAATTTTCAAAAATCAATGATTTAACAAAACTTCAATTACGCCATATTAAATTCCCAACTCTTTATTTAATTTAATATTTTTCCTCAAAATTTTAGGCACCTTGTCTCTCTTTGTCAAGTCATAACCTCTTCGTTAATCTTTATTACAGTTAAATCCTCAACAATCAAAGTCTAAGAGAAATCTACCTATACTCATACAACATGCAACCTAAGGGAAATATGTATGATCATGGTGTCTTTCGTCAGGGTATTGCAGTCTCTGTATCAGGGGTACTACTAACTACATTATAACAAGAAATCATGCATGCAACTACGGTACTAAGGAATCAATCAATCAATCAAGTAGATAGGAACAGAATGAAAGAAAGAACAGAACTTGCTAACACATTACCTGCAGTATCGGTCTTCTCGACCGTCATCGCAAATGCTCGCCCTGCTGGGGTGGTTCCCTTTGCGGGTGCTGAGCAATATACGGTTCCACAGGTAGCCTAACTGGATCTCTATAATTTGGAGCCGCGCGCTGGTTGGAAGGATAAGGAACTCGAAGACAATCCCTTATTCGATGTCCCGCAGCGCCACAGTGCAAACAAAGTCCCAGCCTCGTTCTACAGCTCTTCCGAAGGTGACCTGGCTTCTTACAGAAATGACAAGTTCGTTGATCCTGCTGTACAGGAACTGGTGCCGGGTACTGCTGTTGATACTGAAATGCCCAGGGTTGTTGCCGAATATGAACTGGTGCCTGGTACTGCTGTTGATACTGAAATGCCCTCGGTTGCCACTGGCCAGGATACTGCTGGGCAACTCTCTCAACTGCCTGTAGTGCCATCTGGTGAGCGTTCTCCATGCTCTCTCTCATCAGCTCGGTTTGAGCCTGGTGTGCTTCTGCTTGCACCCTCTGAGCCTCAGCTTGAACTTGCTGAGCGTCTGCGGTTACTCTTTGGGCATCTACCATGCCTTGGATCAAGGTAAACTTCTGCGTTCCGTCAATGGGCAAACCTCTGGGAATCGGAGTCGGTGGAGGAGGAAGGTTGTCCGTCACAGCTGCGGCAATCTTCTGAACAGGTGGGGGAGGAAGATCACCTACGTGCATCGGGGATGTAGGAGGAACTACTGCTGTCTGTCCCTCAGATGGAGAGGTGGCAGACCCCTCTAAAGCTGATGTTCCCGCTCTCATAGACCATGTCTGCGGCGACATCCTGAAGACAGATCCCAAAGATTCAATTTAGGCAAAATACGATATCATCAAGGAAGGACAGTACAGTTCTAAGGAACAACATTCAAGATAAAAGATTTGAATAATCCTAGTTGATTGCACAGATCAAAGATGCATCCATGGTTGATACCTCTATCCCCTAGGTACCGCAGTTCTTCTTGAAGTATACTCACTGCTGGCTTCCTTATCTACTGCAATCGCTGATACTATTTTATTCTTATCACTCAAGTGCATAACAGTTGCAACACACCAGACTAACTACTGCTCTCTCTCTCTAATACAATCCTAGATGAACACCTAAGCCAGTTGGCAGTAAAATATCAATCATGCTCAAGCCAACATATCCTTACACATGCATCTTACCTACTTATAACATATCTCTCCCATTATAAAATCCTATCCTCAAATAAAATTCCTCAAATAACTCCTCGAATAAATTTTTATAGTAAATTGCATACACTTTCCTCAAGGTTAATTGTTTAAATACTGAAATAAACTTAATCACACCAAATCCTTACAGACTTGTCTAGGTTCATTAAATTGAATCTGAATTCCTCAAAATAAAATTTTAATAACCATATTTCACTCCTCAATTTCAAAGTTTTTGCAATTCATTGAAATCTTCAAAATAAGAACATAATATCTCATCCTCTCAAAATTCTTAAAATTTGAAATTCATTTTCAATCCTCAAATTTAAAATTTAAATCCACCTTTTGTAGTCCAATAACCCTAATGTTAATCATTTTCACTGTCCTCATCGACATGTGTCATCAGATAATACCATAAATCAGTCTACAAAATTATCTTAATATGAAATCAACTCTATACTGAAGCAAAAATCCTAAATTAATACCTAATTAACAACAATCAAATCAATATCAACAAGTGAGAATGGACAGAACAAGGGAATGAATTTAATTGGAAGTTTTAACAAGATTCTCAGGGGTCATCCCAGGAATCTCTCAAGGAATTATGATTGAGTATTTGCTCTCGTCCTAGTATCCTATGTCCTAGATTCTATAGTAGGCACGCAGTAGTATAACAAGGATGTCACACTACTACGACATCGCTCTAATTGCGAAGTCTCGACCTGCATGGGCCACCACTAAAAACGTGTCATGACCCGCACCCGGTTTAGGGGCACGAGTGCGTGGGTACGTCCAGCCTACGCCGCAGTATCAGCGGTAGAACGCTGTCAAGGTCTTGATACTATCCAACTAATGTCACGCAAGCATCCAATCTCCATTAGGAGATACGGATGACACAAATAAGATGAACATATACTCAATTACAGGATTACAGCACGATAAGATTTCGAAACAGAAATTAAAATTAAACACAACACAAGTCCACAAGTAATATTCTAACTTAACAATATCCAAGTCTCATCAAAAGGCCGGAGACAAATTCGGTACCAAAATGACTGTTAAAAGAACTAACTAAAAATAGTAATTTCCAGCTAGACCTCCTGGAATCACAACTACTATCAAGTCTGCAGCTACTCACCATATGGTCCATAAAGTGTCGGACAGCGGTCCTCTAAGGCATAGTCTGGAAAAATATTTCCAGTCAGGAAGGAGCAAAGCAACACTCTCAAATAACAGTTCCATTAATTGATAATGTCTATAATACAATAAAACATGTCATGCTAGCTACTGAGAAGATAGTGAAATAACTGCGATGGCAATTTAAGAGAGACAGGCAATAGGCAATATGATACAGTCAGTGCATGTATGGAAATAAAAGAACAAGGAACAGTATCATATACGGGTGATGTAGTATATGATTTAAAATAGGGAACTATAATCTATTCTAAGTGTTTGAAATTATAGTTTTGAAATGTGATCGGCTTGGGACTTGTACGATTGCTACATGGCCTGGCTAATCATGCGTGAGGCGAATGATTAACACCAATAATATAAACTTGTACGATAGGTATTTGATCACATTTCTCACTAGCAATTTCCCCGCCCCCAACTAGTACTATGGATCCAATCATGACACGTCACGAATACACAACATTGTCTAATATATTATGTATAATATCTAATATCAATGTCTAATGTAAATGTCAATGTCAATGTAAATGTCGTGTATAATGTCAATACGATAATCAAGGTAACATCTCATGACTGCAGATCCAAGCTATACTAGTCCGTGTAGCACAGTGTCAAAGATTCAGTTGTAACATTTCAAGATCATTGAACTTATAGCTATTATCAAGAATTAGAAATTATCAGAGAATGTACTTGCCTTGGTCCTTAGCTGGTATTTATGGATGTCCTGTTCCAGAGTATCCCCTGGGTAAAACCAACAGTCCTATAAATACATTACAATATAACATTTGTATCAGGGGCTATACTAACACACAATAGAAATACACTGGCCTTAGGGCTATGCCAGGCAGGGCACTAGTCAACTAGGGTCATCTAGTGGGGATATATAAATATAAACATCTCACTAACTAGTATATATAATCTCCATCCATTACAATTATAAATATATGTATAAATATATATACTTTAAAATAAATGATTCTTGTACGTATATATAAACATACAATTTATACTTACAACATTTTATACATGCACCAATTTAATTGTATTTACAATATATACATATATATTCCTTTTAAAATTACATATTTGATTTATACTAGCATATACTTTTTATTTAATAGATATTATAAAAATAACCCAATGTATATATATATATATATACATATACCCATACATTATATATATACCAAAAATTTATATAAAAACATTATTTAATATGTATATGCACGTATACATCTACACACACATATACGTATATATTAATTACTTACATACATACATACATTATATATCTACAATATTAAGTATACAATAGAATTTCAATAATACATTTATATACTAATACAAAAATATATACTATACATTATGTATTTTAAAGATTAATTAAATAAATGCTATTCATTTTCATGTATTTAAAATATTAATTTGATACATATTTCTATATGAGAATAAAGTACAATATTCAAATTATATATATAGCATTTAAATAAATATATACAAATTTACATATTAAGAATTATACTAATGCTTATACAAAATATACATTTTAAGAATATACTAATTACTTATACAAGATATATTAAATTATATATACACATTATGTACACATTAATTAGATATATACATACTTTAATTATACTATACATTAGGTGTTTAAATATTAATTAATAAATGCTATACGTATTTACGTATTTAAAACATTAATTAGATAATACCATTTATATATACGTATATACGTACGTATATAAATATATACATACATATATATATATATATAAACAGGGAAGAGGGAGATGAAGAAGGCTTACAGAGAGGGGGTCGCCGGACTGGGCTAGGCCGGCCGCCGGAGGGACAGAGGGCCGCCGGAGGAACTGATCAGGTGATGGTGGTGAATGGTGATAATGGTGGTGGAAGGAGGGAGATCGGGAGGGAGCAGCAACAGTGAGGCCGCCGGACCGGATGGGGGAAGAGCAGCCGCCTGCCGGGGTCGGTGAAGGCAGTGGAGGAGATGGGAGAGTCGGGGAGGACAGGCCAGCGGGGTGGCTGGATCCGCCGGAGGTGGGGTTTGGAGGAGCAGCCGCCGGACTGCAGCGGGCTCGGCCGGGTTTCAGTCCGCCGGAGGAACAGTACTCAGGAGGAACAGTGTTCCCTCCCCCCCCTATGAAGATTCAAATCTTCAAATAAATAAAATAAAAAGAAAACAATAAAGAGGAAGAAGGAGAAGAAGAAAGGAAAGAGAAGAAGAAAAAGGAGGAGGAAAGAAATTACAACGTATGAGAGAGGGGGCTTGTGAGGAGGGAGTGTTTTCTAGGTTGCCTAGGGATTAGGGTTTAGGATGGGACATGTCATTATATAGGAAAAGAAAGGGTGTGATGTAGGGTGAGGATTTGACCCACTTAAATGAGTGGCTATGATGGTTCATGAAGGAAATTAATTCATGTAGGGATGAGGGTTTTTAATTAAAAATTAATAGGCTCCCTTATTGGTTAAAATAATTAGGTGTTGGCACCTACAATTGAATAATTGTAACTTAGCCCCTTAAATTCGGGAAATTGCACAAACACATAAAATGACGAAAATTGGGCGGGCGATTCGGGGTCCCATGTTTTGTAGGGTCAGGGGATGCTGTAAGATGGGTATGGACTGAATTTGCAGGGCACTGGAATTAATTTGGAATTTCAGAATCAGATAAAATGGTATCTTCAAATTAAATAGAAATAAATGCAAGTTGTGTTCAACAATTAATTAGGAGTACTTGGAGTCAAAATCAGATCAAGTCATCAATACCAATAATGAAGAAGACTCAGAACAGAATATTACCCTAATTTGGGTCGCACGAAAAATAGGTCAAGATGGCCTCCAATTTTCGATTGGAACGCACAACGATACAAAAATAGGAAATTAAAAATAACGTCCGCGATGATTTTTGTGCGGCCAGAAATAATACACAGGGAGCAA
Source organism: Iris macrosiphon (assembly GCA_036927795.1). Classification (NCBI taxonomy): domain Eukaryota; kingdom Viridiplantae; phylum Streptophyta; class Magnoliopsida; order Asparagales; family Iridaceae; genus Iris; species Iris macrosiphon. The sequence goes on along the minus strand of JAYESA010000008.1, from coordinate 111,552,889 downwards.
AAATTATGAGTTGCAAACATAGCAGAATGGAAGGCGGGCATGTCTAGAGCAAGATTGTGAAATTTGTTGGAAGACAAAAGTCAGGGTAGCGCTCCAAATATCGAAGCAAAGGCAAAGCGCAAAAATATTAAATAAGATACAGTAATTAATTACAATCTCCAAATATCAAATTCTAAATAAAATAATAAAATCCAGAACTCCCTAATTCGGACAGGGGTTCGTCTATTGGGCTTCTAGGTCTAGTCTGCTAGCTAAAATAAAATAATTAACACTGCATATAATTATATATTGAATTACACATCGCACAAAATTATTTAAATCAAATACACTATCATGCAATTAATTAATTATAACTATAATAATATTAAATATTAAAAAATTCGAAAATACCCCTATTTTCAGAATGTGGTAGTGACAATACTCCTTCTTGGCCTCAAAATATCCCAAGTACCCAAAGCATACAGAGTTCAACCTTCAAAGAGAATCTTCTTCTTGGGTCGATTGGAGGTTCATCCAGAATCCAGTCTGAATATTTTATCTACAGTTCAAGATGGCGACTCAGTTTTTGACAGCCATTTCTCGTCCTATTCCAAGGGATTTTCGAGAAATCATTCTTGAAGATGATGGTCTGAACAAAAATTCTGTTTATTAGAAGTGACGGTTCAGAATTCTGTATAGCTCCCCATTCCTAACAACAGGACAGTTCGAATACTCGACTTAAATGCTAAAGCGGCTTTTTACGCATCGTCAGTTATGCGTAGAAGACAGGACGAAACCTAGTACTCTTTCTATCAGAGTCGGCGTAAAGTTACTAGACGTGTCGAAGCTACACATATTCAGACTTCATCACAGCAAATGATATGGTAAGATAATCATATGCACAAAAGAAGACGATTTTATTAAATCATGATTACATATGAGGGAAATCCAGTCTACAAAGGATTTTTTCTTCATTTTTATGATTATATATGAGGGCAATCCCTTCTACAATGGATTTCCTCATCGTCATCGGAACGCCACCCCCAGAATCTGTTCTGCCAGGTTCTCGCATTGGTGGAGATCTTCTTCCGTCTTCTTCAGCAGTTAGTCGGTTTTCGCAACCGATTAACAAGAAAATGATGAATGGCGGGAGGATACAAAACTGGGCCTGCCTAAATTATGCAGAGCCCATCCTCTATACGCCATGACAGATTGAGTTGAGGTATTTGACCCAACTCAATACTCGATGAGAGAGCTAGTTTGTTTGCTCTCGTCCAAGACCGACAGGAGAAAATACAGCTTGCGAGCTGTGTGATTGAATGTGACCCTTCCTCTCTCCTGGACGAACCGCCATACAAAGTTGCTGATTATCCTGAGCAAAGGAAGCTATGATATCCTTCCATGATCTATCATTGCAGAGGACATTTGCTCAAAGACGCCTTCTTTTTCGGCTCCTTACATACTGGAAGAACATGGTCTTCTCCTTCCTCCAGTCGACCCGACGAACTCCGACGATCATCTCTGTGTGGTGAAGGAAATATGGGAAGGAACATGTTAACTCCTCAGCCTTTATACAGGCAAAAAAGATCACACCGAATCCCAACAAATCCCCAATAATCCGCCAAGAAGTCAGCCTTGAAGAATGTATCAGACTTGACCGTTTCATGCTTCATTCAAAGCGTTTCAAATTACGAGAAATTTGAAAGCTTTGAAGGGGGTCTTGTAGAAGCATAAAAAATACACTGAATAGCTATACGCAGCGTAAAATATGACTTCGGAGCCATCGGCGTACAACAGAGCTTTTTCGCTAAGTACAGCGTAAAATGTAAGCTCAAGGACTATCCGCGTAAAGCAATATGTCCAGGCTGCTTCAGCGTAAAAAGGGGTATTATATCGCCTTTATGGCGTAAAACCCATCCGCTTTAATGCAGCATTGAAGTGTACAAGGAACGCTTCGTATTCCCCGAAATGAACCTGCCAAATCGTGCAGTGAACCTAACGTCTGACTCCTGACAAAGAGTACTGCACGACTACCCAGACGATGGCTATAATGATGGCGCGACACAGTGACCCAGACTATCGTTTAGTGATATTTCCTTGGCGTAAACCGCTTTTACGCATACAAGGGAATACGCTGCCTAGTTTTACACAGGCAGATGTGACCTGTTTACGCTCCGCAGAAGACAAACAACTGCCATGTCAAAAGCTGCTCTTCGTACAGGGCTCGAGGCACGTCTCTGCATTTAATGCGTAGAATGGTGACAGATCTTCGAGGCACGTCTCTGCATTTAATACGCAGAATGATGACAGATCTTCGAGACACGTCTCTGGAATATGCTGCCTAGTTTTACACAGGAAGATGTGAGCTGTTTACGCTCCACAGAAGACAAACAGGCTGCCACATCAAAAGTTGCTCTTCGTACAGGGCTCGAGGCACGTCTCCGTATTTAATGCACAGAATAATGGCAAATCTTTGAGACACGCCTAATGCATTTAATGCACGAAAGGCTGGCAGATCTTTGGGACACGCCTCTGTATTTAATGCGCAAGACAGGGGCAGATCTCTGTATTTAATGCAAGAGATTTGATTATATCTCCAAAAGTCATAATTTTGGCTAAAATGTCCACATCATCGCTTTTGCACAATACGCCAGCTCAGGCTACATTTGCATTGGTGCATATTAAGGCTATTTGGTACAGGATTCGCTCAAGGCCTCAGTCAAGGAAGGAGGATCAGCTATCTTCTACGCTAGCTACCTATCTACGCAGCATCAGGCTCCTACGCCTACTCGACTTCTACGCCTACTTGGATTCTACGCCAGTCTGTTGACTACTTGGCTTCTATGCGAGTTTGATGACTATTTGGCTTCTACGCCAGGGTGACAGTTACTTGCTTCTACGCCAACCTCTTCTACGCGAGGGATAACTACCTACGTGGCTTTTATGCCGTGATCTTCACAGCAGTTATACGCATTATCTCTTAATGGGACGCACGTCACACGCTCATTCAAAAGGTTATTTATACTTGGGCAACGGTTATTGTAACCATCGCGTAAAAGGTGCTATACTTTCCACTACCCGGCTTCTACGCCGACTGGATGGTCATTGTCACAAAAACCCTATAAATAGAGACCTCTATCAATAGAGGTCGAGGGTGGAGGAAAAAGGGTCGAGAAAAGGGTCAAAAAATTGATGGTCGATTCCAAGATCAAAAGGAGAAGGTCAAGGAATTAAGAGTCGAAGAGTCTTTGAGAGAGAAGAATCCAGAGTTAAGGCAAAGAGTAGTGATCGACGACTTTAGCATCGAGCATCCACTCTCTTTTGCAACCTTCGAAGCTGCTTTCTGTCTTCTACGACACTTTTTCAACATCGTGTGGTCCAAGGGACAAAGTGATCGACTGCAGATCAGACTCCTATAGCAATATTTACCCAGATTAAAAATTATACTTGACATCCTCGTATAGGATTAATTGTACTTCATGTTTGTGAACCAAAGAGCGGGTTTCGTATAAATCTCGTCTTATTTCTTTCGTTTATTATCAAACATGGTAGAGCAGCAATAGCAACATGGGAGGCAAAGAGTAGTAGTAGTAGCAGAGTACAGTGAATGAGGGTTTTGCACTAATGCAAGTGTTGGTGGTGATGGTATATATAATGCATTATTATACATAAATATCTGTTATCAGTATGCATAGGTACATATATTGAGTATATATATATATATATATATATATATATATATATATATATATATATATATATATATATATATATATATATATATATATATATATAAGATGCAGGTTGATGTGCGGTGTGCAGGCAGCAGGCAGACTTTGGGGGTGATTAAGTTAGGTGTCTCTGTCAGCTGGTTCCAATGTGTTGAAGGTTGGGTTGTGCATAGGTAGGGCCTCGAGAAATAGTAGCAGTTCTCTACTTTTGCATTGTACTATAGAATATTTTCAGTCAGGATGGAACAAAGTACATCTTTAACAATAGTTCCACATATATTGACAAAAACTATAATACAGTGTAAAGAAATACAAGATGGATATAACTGCTAGAAATAAGAAATACTGGTGAGCATGAATATACTGGAAATATAAATACTGGAGCATATGTCATTATCAATGGTACAACTAGCGATGAACAAGAATACAAGTGCACGCTAGAACAATGAAGTGGAACATAAGTTAATGCTAGAGCAATAACTAGAGCATAGAGAAATGCTAGATCAATAAACTAGAGATACATGTATAAACTATCTAGCTAAATGTGTGAAACATCAGCATATTAGGTGATTGACTTGGGGCTGATCAGGCTTGCTACGTATGATTAGCTATGATTCATGTAAGGTCAGGCTAACCATTCGGATAGCTATGATGCAAGCAATAGTCAGGCTAATGATACATAACAGGCTATGAGGCATGTAATGGTCAGGCTGCACCGACATGAGGTATGGGTGAGCTATGATGCATATAGAGTTGGGTATGATCACATAAGCTACTAATATTTCCCTGTCCCCAGCTAGCACGATGTATCCTAATCACGACTTTTCGTGATAGGTCTCGATGATACCAACTCGTATATACATAGTGTCAAAATCATGTACGCTATATAACTAGAATTATAGAGATAATCAATATAATAAAAACTGTCAGAGAATGTACTCGCCTGGGGTCCTCTGCTCGAAATATCGATATCCTGTTTCTGAGGTTTTGTTTGAATAATCCAAAAGTCCTATAGACATTATTTACAAATGATACAGAATCAGTCGTTACAGTAACACATAATTATAAATACACTGAACTTAGGGGCTATGCTAGGGATGATACTGGTCATCTAGCAGGGTCAAGTGTGCGTCTAAATGCACTAGTGTCAAGTCTTCAAATACTGTGCAAAATCAGACAGTCAACTCAGTAACATATGTCTCGCCAGTACGTCAGTGTACACAAGGCAGACACTCACAATCACTCAGGGTCACATGGTCAATGTAATTACGGAATATCCGTAATTAACACTAGGGCATACTGTATATATATATATAATATATTCATAGTCCTAACTAGCATTTAGCATATAATTACTTAAATATATACATCTATATATTTGTATATATATATCAATTGATTATAATACACATATGCGTACGTATACTCATACGAGTTTTGGGTTCACCGACCCAGGGTCTGATGTCAACTAGCTGAACCTGTCATGACACAATACTAAAACCCTATACTACTCATACATGTACATACATAAAATCATGAAGGAAGAGGGATCAGGAATGAACCTTGGCGGGCACGCACGGGGTCTACGGTGACTACGATGATGATGACGACGATGACGACGTGGACGACGATGTCGATGATAATGATGAAGGTGATGATTGGTGATGATGAAGGTGATGATGATGGTGATGATTGGTGATGATGATGGTGATGATTGGTGATGATGATGATGATAGTGATGATGATGATGATTGGTGATGATGAAGGTGATGATGATGGTGATAATTGGTAATGATGATGGTGATGTTGAACAGGGATGGCCGGAGGAGAGGCTCGATGGTCAGGGAGGATGGAGGAGAAGAGAGGGAGAGGTGGTGTTGTTAATGGTGAGCTCGTCGAGGTCGGGATGGAGTCGGGCCGGCGGGATAGAGAAGGTGCAGGTGGAGGAAGGAAGAGAACATGGAGAGGGGACGGAGGTAATGTGGGCGGTGCTCCGGGGCATCGTTCAGGCGAGGGAGGATGAATGGGTGGTCGACTGTGCTGTCGAGCTCCGGTCTGAGAGCAGGGAGGAAGGCGAGGCGGGGTGCTTTGTTCAGGCGGAGGAGGGATCCTGTCGAGTTTAGCGAGGATCGGCTGCTATTCCGTCGGTGGAGTTGAGGAGGGTCCGATGATGTCAGGCGGGTCAGGGTCAGCTTCAGTTTAGGTTAGCAGCGGCGGGATCTCAGGCAGCACGGAAGGCCGCTTCTCGTGGAATTGGTCGGCGGAGGATGGGGCTGATCAGTCGGAGTAAACAGTCGAGGGAAGAACGAGGACTGTGTTGGTCGAGTCGTTAGTGTGAATCCGACGAGGTGGTGACCGGGTGAAGGCGGTGGCTCTGTTGGGTGGATGGTTGCAGTCGAGGTCGTGTTCATCGGGGCTTCGGCGGGATAAGGAGAAGAGGCTGCTATCAACAAGGAAGTCGACGAGGGAGGGCTGTCTGCGGCTGACAGGGCAAAGATGGCCGGGGAAGAGGCCGGAGGTGGAAGGTTTAGGGTTAGGGTTCGGTTTGAAAGGAAGAAGGTGGAGGTGATGAATAATTAATAGAGAGGTGTTGTTGCATATAGGAGGAGGGGTTGATGGTGACCTCCTAAGGATTAGGGCCGGCCATGCTTTGGGATGGGGTTGCTTTGGGAAAAGGGGTTGAGGATGTGTGTATATATATATATATATATATATATATATATATATATATATATATATATATATATATATATATATATATATATATATATATATAATATGGTGTGTGTGGTGATGATGGCTCCATTTGAATGAGTGGCCTAGATTCAACATGGAGGAAAATACATAAACAAAAGAGGAGAGAGGGAGAGATAGTTGAACGGTCAAAGGGAGGAGGGGGTGATTTCTTCATATGCTTGACCAATAAGATGGTGACACATCATTGCATTTTTGTATAAAAGTCCTCAACAATTGGAAAATTGCACAAAAAGTGGATTTTTGGATTAAATGAGGAAAAATACCATGTTTGGTATGATGTATTGGCTACAAAGGGTGTACGGTATTTAGTATGAAGCTTGAGGGTGTGAATGGGGGTTTAGTTTGGTGTTGGGTCTAGTTTGGGTCAAGTTGGGTCCTTACACCAATTTAATAAAAATTATTGTAATGGGTGTTCTAAAATTAATTGGAAGTACATGGGATTAAAATTAGGTAGGACACAAATATCATGGAAGTAGAAGACTTAGAATAGAATTATTATAATTTGGGTTGCACAAAATGGGTCAAGATTGTATCTCAATTTTGATTGGAACGCCCAAGGATACAAAGTTAAATTTATTAGGAATTAAAAATACCGTCTGTAACGAATATTGTGCTACTAAAATGAAGCATAATAGAGCATATTTATGAGTTACACAAGGGTCAGAATGGAAGACGAACACGTCTAAGACAAGGGTGTGAAATTTGTTGGAAGGCAAAAGCTAGTGTAGCGCTCCAAATATCGAAGCAACGGTAAAGCACAACAACAAAATAAAATCACAATAATAAATATAATCTCAAATATTTAATTCCCTAAAATGCTAATTAAAATCCATAACCCTATAATTTGGTCAAGGGTTTATCTAGTGGGCTTCTAGGTCTAGTCTACTAACTCGTGCATTAAAGAACACTATATATATATATATATATGTATATATATATATATATATGTATATAAATATATATATATATATATATATATATATATATATATTTATATACATATATCATACAATTATTTAAAATAAATACATACAATACTTATAATAAATAAAATAATAAAATTATCCCTATTTTAGAATATGGTACTGACAAGTCTACCCTCCTTAGAAAAATTTTGTCCTCGAAATTTAACATCCTCAATAGTTGTATTTATTTATTATATTATTTTACCATCAAAATTTAAATTCATCAAACCATATAATCATGAAGTAAATCCATATTGTTATTTCACAAAATTTTCAAAATTCTGTAAATATCATATTCCTGAAAACATACATGGTTATGGTCACTTTTGTCATGGTATTGCAGTCTCTGTCGGGGTGTACTACTAACTACATTCTAGTAAGAGAATCATTGATATAAACTACAATACTAAAAAAATCAATTAATCAATAAATAGACGAAAAAGGAACAGAAGGAAAGAAGAGAACCTGCTAATACAACCATGGTTAAATGATGCATCCAAAGTTGATGCCCCTATCCCTTTGGTACCACTATTTCTACTACAAGCACACCCACTGCTATTATTTATACTAGTTGTTCTTATCACTCAAGTGCACACCAAGTGCAAACACACCATACTAAGTACTACTCTCTCTAATACAACTCTCGATGGACACCCAAGTCAGTTTGTAGTGCCATATCGAGCATGCTCAAGCCAATAGATCCTTACATATGCACTTCATCCACTCATATACTGATGTACATTTCTTACCCACCATAAAATTTTATCCTCAAAATAAAACCCTCAAAATTTAACTTCTCGAATAATTTAAAATAAAATATATTTACTTTCCTCATAAGTCAAATATTCAAATAAAATTTTAATCACATCCAAAAAATCTTTATAGCTTTTACTATGTTTATTGAATTGAATTTGAATCCTCAAAAATTTTAATAACATAAAATCTCAACTCCTCAAAAATTCCTAAAAATTTAAATTTATTTCCAATCTTCAAATTATAAATTTAAATCCACATCTAATCTAAGTATACATATAAATACTTATAGTCTCTAATACTCAAGGTACACACAAATACACCAATTGTTTACAACTCTTAACTGTGTACTAAAATTTGCACTGTTCGAATTACTTACACTATTACTCCCAATAATTTTCTATCCATATTAATTGATACACCAATCTAATATTATCACACGGAGTACTTACTGTTATTATCACCTTGCTCAACTAATCCTTGATATAGAAATACTAGCACTCTTAGTGTAATAATACTAACTTCATCATTAGATCAACTCATCACACTTATTAGAACTCACGATCATTTGTCCTTTTTATAATACACATATTTTATTTCACTCTCAAAGGCAGGCATATGGTTCCATATCTCGATTAATGTATACTTATTTTCTCTTAAATCTTTTACAAACTGATACACTAATCAGTGATACACTATATATATTTTATTACCAATCTTGATATTTCTCAACCCATGGCACACTCATTAATACCCTTTATGCATATACATTTCTTTACTCTTGATACACCCAAGTATCAACCACCAAATTGAACATCATGCTCCATTAATTTTCAACACAAATTCTTTGATACTTAATTGTTTACATGGATTACCCAACTACATAAATTCATGACTATCCAGAACTGGCATGCTGACTCTGATACTTACTCTTGGAACCATAACTGATACTCTTTACTCCTTCTTCTACTTATAGTACCAATACTAACTATAATGGCACCTATCATAGAACTACCGCTACAAGGAACTACGTTATGAGTTATCTCTAGATTGATGCCTACTGCTCACATGTCCAACCAAAAAATACTTATAACTCACAAGCCATACTCAGTCAACACTGATACAAGACACAGACCTAATTACAAGTCACAAATTATCACACTAACAAGGAACCCTAATGAAAAGAAGTTCAAGAAGGAACTGGACTGAGGAACTGAAGGTATCTCCACTGCTAGCAAGGAAATGATGGAACAAGGTCCTAAAATAACAGAAGTAGATAATTATTAAGATGATACTTTAAAAACCAATTTAAGATATAATCTGATAATCATACACGTCTGTCCAAATTATGACACTCAGAATCCTCGCCATGCCAATAAGCATAGCTGCGATAAATGATAGGTAGCTGCGATAAATGATAGGTTCCATAACTAAGGTATGCAACTCTATAATTACGTCATCTAGAATCCTCGCCACGCCAACCGGTATGGCTGCGAGAAACTCTAAATTTTATAACTAAAATATGTACATCCAAGGTCAGGTTCCTACATTTTCATCACGACAGCTAACATGGCTACGATAAACTCTAGGTTCCATAACCAAAGTAGTCGTTTTACCTTTCTCACTGTACTTATCAACATATGTCATCAGATGATACCATAAATTTTAGTCCGTAAATTTTATCTCGATATGAAATCAAACTTACAACGACACCAAGAATTAAATTTAAGAACTGATCAACAAGAATCAAATTCAATAACAACAAGTGAGAATGGACGGAAATAAGGGACAAGATTTAAATTGGAAATTATAATACGATTCTCAAGGGTCATCCCAGGAAACTCTCAAAATTTGTGATTGAGTATCCTCTCTCATCCTAGTATCCTATGTCCTATATCCTATCGCAGGCACGCAGTAGTACAACGAAGATGTCGCACTACCAGGAAATCGCACAACTTGTGAAGTCTGAGTTGCATGGGCCAGCACTAAAAATGTGTCATGACCCGCACCCGCTGTAGGGGCACGAGTACCTGGGTACGTCCATCTTATGCAGCAGCATCGGCGGTAGAATGATGTCTAGGTCACAATACTATCTAATCAATCTCACTAGAATATCCAACTCCATAAGAAAAAACAGATATCATAATATAATATAGGAATACTCAATCATATAAACTAAAGCATGATGAGATATCGAAGAAAATATATAAAATATAAGACAAGTCTAAACAATAAAATAATCTAACCTGCAATCCATAACATCCAAATCTCCAAGTATGCAGGAAACAAGTCCTCTAAGTCATAGTCTGGAAAATATTTCCAGTCAGGATGGAACGAAGTACATCTCTAACAGCAGTTCCACATATATTAACAAAAACTATAATACATTGTAAAGAAATACAAGATGGATATAACTGCTAGAAATAAGAAATACTGGTGAGCATGAATATACTGAAAATAGAAATACTGGAGCATATGTCATTATCAATGGTACAACTAGCAATGAACAAGAATACAAGTGCACGCAAGAACAATGAACTGGAACATAAGTGAATGCTAGAGCAATAACTAGAACATAGAGAAATATTAGATCAATAAACTAAAGATACATGTACAGACTATCTAGCTAAGTGTGTGAAACATCAGCATATCATGTGATCAGCTTGGGACTGATCAGGCTTGCTATGTATGATTAGCTATGATTCATGTAAGGTTAGGCTAACCATCTGGATAGCTATGATGAGAGCCATAGTCTGGCTAATCATATATAACAGGCTATGAGGCATGTAATGATCAGGCTGCATCGATGTGAGGTGTGGGTGAGCTATGATGCATGTTGAGTTGGGTATGATTACATAAGCTACTAATATTTTCCCGTCCCCAGCTAGCACGATGGATCCCATTCATGACTCCTCGTGACAGGTCTCGATGATGCCAACTCGTGTATACATAGTGTCAGAATCATGTACGCGATACAACTATAATCATAGAGATAATCAATATAATAGAAACTATCAGAGAATGTACTTGCCTGGGGTCCTCTGCTAGAAATACCGATATCCTGTTTCTGAGGTTTTATCTGAATAATCCAACAGTCCTATAGACATTATTGAATAATAATACAAAATCAGTCGTTATACTAACACACAATCATAAATACACTGAACTTAAGGGCTACGCTAGGGGTGATACTGGTCATCTAGCAGGGTCAAGTGTGCATCTAAATGCACTGGCGTCAAGTCTTCAAATGCTGTGGAAAATCAGGCAGTCAACTCACTAACATATGTCTCGCCAGTACGTTAGTGTACACAAGGTAGACACTTACAATCACTCAGGGTCACATGGTCAATGTAACTACGAGATATCCGAAATTAACACTAGGACATACTGCATATATATATATATATATATATATATATATATATATATAAAATATATTCATAGTCCTAACTAGCGTTTAGCTTATAATTACTTAAATATGTACATCCATATATATATATATATATATATATATATATATATAGTGTAGATATCATTGATTTCTTGACTCGATGGTTACACAGATTGGTATATCCGAATCTCGTCAAGAGATGTTATTTCTTGATATTTATGGTGTATCTTGTGCAAGTCTTATATCCTTGTTCTTCCTATACAAATACAGACATTGGTTCATGAGAATAGTAGCACCCATCTTGTGGAATCCCGTGTCATAATGAACCATGGTTGGATCTACTATACCAGTCGGGGACGGGGAGTATGTAGTGTAGATATGTGATTATACCCTCCTTGTCCATGTCTTGTTCCTTGAATATTGTTAATCATACACCGCACGTATGATTAACCAGGCCATTATCCTTGTGCAAGTTCCCAAGTCGATTACATGTTAAAGCTGGTACTCACTCACTTAGTAGAAGTATTTCTTGTTCATTTCTATGATGCCTATTCTTGTATTTATTTTCAGTATTCCTTTATTGCATATCTCTTGTACCTTTATATTATATCTAGTATATTCACTCTATTTACTGTTACATAGTTTATATCATTTATTAGAACTACTGTTAAAGATGTACTTTGCTCCTTTTCTTACGGAATATATTTTTCCCAAAAGACACTAAGGAGTGGTACCCCACGCACTACGGGCCTCAGGATGTTGTTGGCTTAGAGACAGAAACCTTGGCTCTGGAGGGTCTTATCCCGACTGAGATAGATGACCCATGACTGATAGCGCAGTAGTTAGACTCTTTTGTACTGGATTTGTCTCCAACATTATTATTAGTATTTCTTTGACTCATTAGATATTATTTGTCTTGTGAGATGTATTCGTGTCTCTTCTGTTATTTATCATATTCGTGTGATTTGTTCTATCTTATAGATCTATGATTGAGTATTCAAATTAAATTGGTGGCATATTTATATTTTGATTGTTAGATAGATAGATTACGCAAACAACGTTCTACCGCCGATGTTGCGACGTAGGCTGGACGTTGTTCACTACTCTTGCCCCTACATCGGGTGCGAGTCATGACATATTTTTAGTGGTGGCCCATGCAGGTCTTCGAGGTCACAATTAGTGCGATTCATAGTGGTTCTCTTATTTGAGTACTATTACGAGCCTGTTTTTGGATATAGGATATAGGCTATAGGCTGAGAATTATCTGATGCTTTTAATAATTTATTTGAAGATCACAAGAAGGTTATAGATAAGTATAAGCAAGCCAGAAAAGATATTAAATCTTATCAACTTGAGAATAAAAAGCTTACTTGTCTACTAAATGAAGCAAGAGACAATTCCTCTCCTAACGACTATGATGATATCCCCAAACTTAAGCTTAGCTTATAAGAAATACTTGACTTATTTGATAAAAGTAATTAAGAAAATGCTAAACATAAAGAGGACTTAAAACAGGAGAATAAGAAGTACTCTAATGCCTTACTTAGAATTGATGCTCTTACTGCTAAATGTGATGATTTATATGCCACCTCTAAAAAGTTAGAGATTAGATTGGAAAAGTAGGTCATACAACCTACTACTCAGTCTAACATGAGACACGTGGCTAAACAAAAGAGACTCACAACAAGACACCAACAAGTAAACCAAATGCTCCACACTATCATGCATGTAGAACATAACATACTTCACATAATCATGTATTTTATTACAAATATCCATGCAAGATACGTCACACCACTTCACATACTCATCCTTCTATACCCAACACAAATGCCTATGCTATATGTCATTATTGTGGTTTAAAAGTACACATTATACATCAGTGTAAGGCTAAAAAAATTGTTGATATGAATATGTATAAGTGGGTTCCCGAAGCTAACAAATATGGATCCAAATCTTGGATACCAAAGTCTCTGCCTAATGATGTAGGTAGAACGCTTTGTGTCAGAATTTAGCACCGAGGAGAATGTTGGAGATTGCAAAGCTACAAAGGTCATCTACCAAGCAATTGCACCAACATAAGTATGGCCACTTGAGCCACTTTGGTAACGTGCTAGTTGATTTTTCTTAAATGGCTAAAATTATAGAATCTATCATATTTTTAATCAATATTTTACTTCTATCTCTTATTGATATCCTTTAGTTGTTATTTATTTTTAAATTAATATGAGATATATGAAACTAGCATGATTAATTTAATTTTTTTTTATTCATGGCTAGTTATTGATTAGTTCACACTATATAATTATTCACTTTCTAATAGTATGACACAATTGTCTATGCATGCTTTATATCATTTAGTAAACTTTATTTGTTAAGAATTAGAATTCTAGATTTTAATGTTGGATGATGTTATAATTAGCAAATATACCTATTAAATCTACGTTCTTTAAAGTTAAGAATACTTTTGGTTATAAGCCGAAAGGGCCCTTCTGTCAAAAATGTGTAAATAGCCTAAGCGACACGGTACTTAAGTGTCTTCGGACTACGGCTAGCTATGATCCAGCCCCTACAGCTAACCCAAGATGATCAACACTTTATTGAATAATGATTTGTTAAGGTCTATTTATAATTATTTTTATAATACAACAACAGTGAATCAAAGTCCTACTTTTGACTTAAAGTTGACAATTTTAGTATAGACTATAACAATATGACTTTTAGTAAACACTACTTGGTTTTTCTAGCTGTTTCTGTACTATGTTACTTGGTTTAAAATTTAGACTTTTGACTTGTTGCAATGATATGCATATTTTATTTTCTACTACATTATTGGATGCTAGACTATGATTGGGATATTAGAGAGAAGTTGTTTAATTATCTCTTGCATATGACTAATGTGCATATTCATTTATGCTTCTCTTGTATTATTGTTATCCAATGTTTCTATATTAATGTAATGTATCTAATTTTCTACAATTGGTATCTAGTTTCCAATTGGTAAGTATATTGTTATGATATGCATATCATTATTCTATATATGGTGATATTCTAGCTACTTACTCCTAATTTACTACATAATCATATTATATGCCTTATGTTACTCACCTTGTCTTCATGATATACACTTCGCTTGCGGGAGAGCCATAAATAATATATTTTGACAAAGGAGAAGAAATATGTCAAATATGTGCATATTTTCCAACGTCGTACTACGGGAGAGCTTATGCACATGTAGAAGCTTTGTTAAAGATTTGTATCAATATCTCCTATCACAGGGGGAGCTTCTTTTTTATCATGTCAATGGAGTAGAAGTAAGTTTAAGTATGTAAGTATAAGTAGTATATGTATAGTGATTTATGCTTATTAATTTTTATATATGCATCGATTATATATGTCTTAAACTTAACTGATTTGCCATAATAAAAAAGGGGAAGATTGTTGCACAAGATTTATGTTGAGTTTTTGAATATGGATAATCGATTATGTTTAGCATTATGGTAATCAATCAAGCAGTATAGTATCTTCTACCTAATCTCAGCATTGTCCAAATATTTATAGATTTGTATTTGTATATTTTCTTGTTTGTCTAACATGTACTTGTAAAAAGCAATAATCAAGATCAGCAATGTACATATGCTATATGACGATGAACCAAAGATGACGTAATAGCAGAAGATTTTGTCCAACCGCCTACGACTTATCTGGAGCCTCACACCCGGGGGTTCCGCTGCCCGGTCAGCGGATGGGGTCAAGGGGGCAGCGCCCCTCATGGAGGTTCGGGGGTGAAACCCTGGAACGGTATTCAGATTCTCAGATCTGGTTATCTTTGGACAACTACCATAAAGGAAAAAGCATCTTCAAGTGAGCAGATATTTCAGAAGTTTGGCGTCATCAGTGCTCTTGGATTTTATATGTAATTTGATATTTTATTTGAGTCTAAGATTGATGTAAGCTGAGTCACACTGGCAAATCCAAGTATCTATACCTAGATACCTAGTCTACTCAAATAAACCAACGAACCTATTCATTAACAAAGTCTACCATACTTTGAAATTGAACTCGGGCCGAATTCATGTAGAACTCAGACAGAACTCGATTACCCTTTTGGTATATAATCAACTAGTTTAATTAGATACTGATTTCCTGGCCCAACGTTCAAAAATTTGAATTGAACCCCATCCGAATTCTGGCCGAATTCTGTTTGCTTATACACTATAAATATGATTAGATTTCTATATTTCTACTCACTCAACCATTCTCTATCTTTCTATCCTATAGTGAGTAAACCCTCAAAGCCTAAACTTTCTTATCTCCAAGATCAACTCCTTAGCCTTCTAAGTGCCAAGTGTAGTCTCGGTCTAGAAGTCTACAAGAGTTATAAAAAGCTTGGCTCCATCAGTATCCTCTCTTATTCTGTGTGAAGTCTGCGTGCCCTTCGTATCAAACACACGTGTATGAAGTTGCGAGACTTTGGATCAAATCTCGTGGTATAAGAAGTGGCAAGCCTTTAGATCAAAACTTGTGATTCACTATTGGTGATTATAGTGGATAAAACTTCGAGCAAGAGTTCTCGAGACTGGACTAGTCCTCTCAGAGGGAAACTAGTATACATTACGGTGTTTGCGTTTACTCTCTCTCTTTCTCTTATATTATTATATTGCATATACACTGCTAGTTATTTACTACCTTCACTCTGCTTAATTTTTAATTGGGTAGATTATTCTGCTGTACTCTATTCACCCCCTCTAGAGTTTCCCTATCTATGGTCCTTCACAGAGGATAGAGGAAACCCTTCTTTATGTTTTCTCATTTCCTTCTCGTCTTCTTACTGCTGCTGCCATGGCCCCCAAAGTTGCTTCCTCCGCCGTTGCCGCCGCCGCTAAGGGTAAGGGAAAGGACAAGTGCAAGGGGAAGGGCCGTACCATTGTGGCGGACCCTCCGCCGTTCCCCGCCGACATTCAGCTACCGATCAAGGGTAGGTCTTGAACGAGGAAGATGAACTAATTCTCCAAACTGCAGAGACACATGTGCACAGTTGGACGCATGGATTCGTCTATGTACCAAGTTCTCACTACTGCATGGGTAGTCGCATAGGCAACCCTACCGTATTTGAAGCTATGTCGCATAGTGACTTATGCCGCATGGGAGACCATGACGCATAGGCTACGGTGTCGCATAGTCTCAGGGTTTGGTTTTGTCTGTACCACTTTCTCGGAGAAGGATATTTTGTCTTTTCCTAAATATTGGTAATATTGTTAATTTGGTATTTCAAAATCTATTATTTTGAGTGATATTTTATTTTATAATAACTAGTATTGATATTTTGGATTATATTTGTTCAAATAATTAGTATGATTGTATATGTTATATATAATGTATATAGTTAATGGTTAGTTGTTAGCCACTAGTCAAATTAGTTGTTAGTGAACCTAATTGGACCTAACTAGACATGTCATGTACCAACATTAGTTAGACTAGACTTGAGCCCGATAGTTAGTCATTTTTATTAAGCTAAGTGATTTAATTAACCAACCATTAGGAGTAGAAGTTTTCTCCTTATCCTATTCCTTCATGAGAAGATCCAAGGGGTATTAGGGTCAATATACATTGCTTGGAGACCAAGCTATGGTAGCCGGCCATATAGAGAGCATTCTCTCTCTTCTCCTTTCTCTTTTCATTCTAATTTTAGATCTAGAATAGTTCTTCCCCAAATTCTCTCTTCCCTCCACCAAATCTACACCAAATATCTAACAAATCCCTTCCTAATTTATCCCTACTTCACCATTGGAGACTCTAGGAGCAAGGAGAAGGCAATGATATATAATTTGGAAGAATTTGCACAAGTTGAGGCTTCTTTGTTTTCATTGGAGAGTTCCATTGGAAATCTATCTTCCAATAGGTACAATTCAGTTTTTCTATTTTAATTAGAAACTAAATTGACAGTTTAATCATTAGGAACCCACCTAGGGACTAGGGCTACATATAGGCAGAATAATTGGCCTCTAGGGACCCCTATTGTGAATGTTATGGTGTATTTTATGCCTAATTTGGGAGAAATCCGAGATTGGTGTACCATGTGTTTGTCAATAGGTTTAGTGGACCAAATTGACATGTGTTTGGTTGTGTGAGACTAGTGTCGTACGCACAATTGGATACGAGTAGGCAATGTCATGATATTTTGTGACACTGGTTGATTTAGGGGTTTTTTCTTCGACACGGGGGTCTACACATGTCATATTTTGCCAAGGACACATAGATGAGTTGCTAGCACTTTATATTGCTTATAATTATGATTCTAGACTTGCTCATATCATTAGTGATGCATTTAGTATTGTGTTAGGGCCGTATCACAAGCGTATCATAGAAAGAGTGGTACGGGTGCGATGCACTCCAAGTATTGTTAATTTGTTTCATACTCTAATTAGTGATGTTAATATCTATATTAGTATTTATATGGTAGGTATATATATATATATATATATATATATATATATATATATATATATATATATATATATATATTGCTATATGTATTCATGTGTCTATATTATGGGTTCTGTCATGGGTTGTTAGTGTATCAGTTTTGTTCTGTTGAAGGGGATTACCCGAGCTATGTGAGGATTGTTAGTTGATTGTTAAGTTGAGCTGTCAACCTATATATATATATATATATATATATATATATGTTAGATGAGAGGACTGTGTGTTTCATGTTGATTGCAACAATGAGGAAGAGTGTTTGAGGTTGCGTGTTGATTTTTGGTTTTATCTTATGCAGCAGACAATTGCTACATGTGTGTTTCGGTCGGACTGCATGATGCATTAGCTCTGTAGTTACAGTAGAGTGGGGTTCACCTCAGTTGATGAGGGAGATAACAGTTAATTCAAGGAATGGTAGAGCAATAATAGCAGCATGGGAGGCAAAGAGTAGTAGTAGCAGAGTACAGTGAATGTGGGTTTTGCACTGATGCAAGTGTTGGTGATGATGGTATATATAATGCATTAGTATACATAAATATCGGTTATCAGTATGCATAGGTACATATGTTGAGTATATATATATATATATATATATATATATATATATATAAGATGTAGGTTGATGTGCGGGCAGCAGGCAGACTTTGGGGGCGATTAAGTTATGTGTCTCTGTCAGCTGGTTCCAATATGTTGAAGGTTGGGTTGTGCATCGGTAGGACCTCGAGAAATAGTAGCAGTTCTCTACTTTTGCATTGTACTGTAGATGATTGCAGTAAGGAGTATAAGTGTGTAATGGTGTATCTCTAGATTTATATCTAAATGGAGTATCAGTTATATATCAGGCTCTAGTTAGATAACACCCCAAGTAGCAGTCCCAAATTGGGACCTGGGTTTGATACTGATACTCGTATAATAGTATGGAGGGAAGACTTGAATATATTTATATCACAGAGGATTGAGGAGCAGCAGTAGTACCAGTTCACTGCTGTGTTGTAGGGGCAGCAACAATAGTCGGGAAGGTAGGGATTGCAGAGCAACAACAGTAACTTATTTGACCAGTTGAGAGGAGCGAAGGTATTCTCAAAGATAGACTTGAGGTCAGGGTACCACCAGGTGAAAGTGAAGAGGTCCCGAAGACAGCTTTCAGGACGCGTTATGGGCAATTCGAGTTCTTGGTGATGCCATTTGGGGCTTGGCAACAAGGTTGCACTAGGGAGGGCTTTTTCTAATTTTGGGTGTGTGTGTGCTATGGTGAGTTGGGTATGTTGAATCTTGTGTACTGTAAACCCCCTCACCAAAATTAGGCCTACTTTTCTTATATAGGGACTTGTCATAAATTTATACCACTTGTGGATTTGATATTCATATTACAGCGTACGTATGGATTTTGGTTTCCATATATTGGAGTTGCCATATCCGTATGGCTGGCATGCTTACGTGTCCTAGTCCTACGTATTTTGGGACTGGGGCGTGACATGTACTGTGTGATTATTTGTAGTTATCAGTTAGCAGTTATGGATTATAGGACTAGGTATTATTTGATTTCAAGTTAAGTTTTAGCTAAACACTTACGGTTATTGGCTATGAGTTTCGACCAAGATATTAGTCTATGTTACTAGGTAATCATTAAGTTATATATAGTATATGATATTGTTATTGAGGGTATTAAGCTATTAAGATACTAAGGTATACTTGTATAGGGTATATGTATTACTTAGTAATATTAACTAGTATATATATATATATATATATATATATATATATATATATATATATATATATATATATATTAGTAGTAAGTTTGAGTTAGTGTTAAGTTATGGTCTAGATATTAAGGTAATACTATATATAGTATTGTATAACTTATATATAAGATATTGATACTATATTAAATAGTATATATATATAGGTTATTTATATATTGATAATATTAGCCTATAGATATCCAAATACCTAGTAATGACTAGTTTGACCAAGTTTGACTATTTTTGCCTAGTTTGACCTAGAGATGACTTAAAGACCTAAAATTTTACTAGTTTAACTTGTTATCATTCCAAAACCTTGTATTGATGATATATTCAATATTTAGGTCTCCGAAGCATTGTTTCAGATACGGTTGATACTTTATTCCAGATTCCAAGCGAGTACATTCTCTAACAGTTTTTTGCTTATGATATCCTCTATGTTTCTTGTATTTAGTGTAGATATCCCTAATTTTATGACACTTGGTTACACAGATTGGTATTCTTGGATCCCGTCATGAGATGTTATTCCTGGTAGGTCCTGGCAAATTGCTTGTGCGAGCCCGTTATTCTTGTACATTATGGATACTGATTCATGAGAAGATTAGCGCCTTTATCAAAGAATCCCTTGTCATAGTGTGCCATGGTTGGATCCATTATACCAGTCAGGGGTGAGGAGTATTTAGTATAGATATGTGATCATACCCCGCAAGTCTTGTTCTCCTGGTATAGTGTTACTCATACACCGCACGTATGATTTACCAGGCACGTGGTTCTTGAGAAATACTCAAGCCGATCACATATTGTTACTGGTACTCACTCACTTAGATAATTGTATCTCTTTATTTCCATATATGATGTTCGTACTTCTTGTATGTATTTTTTGTATTTCCTTATTTCAGTGTATTCCTGCCATTGTTACGACCCGCACCCGCTGTAGGGGCACGAGTACGTGGGTACGTCCAACCTATGCCGCAACATCGGCGCTAGAACGCTATTTAGGTCACAATACTATCTAATCAATCTCACACGAATATTCAACTCCATAAGGAGACACAGATATCACAATATAATATGGGAATACTTAATCACATAAACTAAAGCACGATGAGATATCGAAGAAAATATATGAAATACAAGACAAGTCTAAACAACAAAATAATCTAACCTGCAATCCATAACATCCAAATCTCCAAGTATGCAGGAAACAAGTTCTCTAAGTCATAGTCTGGAAAAATATTTCCAGTCAGGATTACGAAGTACATCTCTAACAGCAGTTCCACATATATTGACAAAAACTATAATACAGTATAAAGAAATACAAGATGGATATAACTGCTAGAAATAAGAAATACTGGCGAGCATGAATATACTAGAAATAGAAATACTGGAGCATATGTCATCATCAATGGTACAACTAGCAATAAACAAGAATACAAGTACACGCTAGAACAATAAACGGGAACATAAGTGAATGCTAGAGCAATAACTAGAACATAGAGAAATGCTAGATCAATAAACTAGAGATACATATATAGACTATCTAGCTAAGTGTGTGAAACATCAGTATATCATGTGATCGGCTTGGGACTGACCAGGCTTGCTATGTATGATTAGCTATGATTCATGTAAGATCAGGCTAACCATCCGAATATCTATGATGCGAGTAATAGTCAGGCTAATCATACATAACAGGCTATGAGGCATGTAATGGTCAGGCTGTACCAACGTGAGGTGTGGATGAGCTATGATGCATGTAGAGTTGGGTATGATCACATTATCTACTAATATTTCCCCGTCCCCAGCTAGCACGATAGATCCCAATCACGACTCCTCGTGACAGGTCTCAATGATGCCAACTCGTGTATACATAGTGTCAGAATTATGTATGCTATACAACTAGAATCATAGAGATAATCAATATAATGAAAACTGTCAGAAAATATACTCGCCTGGTGTTCTCTGCTGAAAATATCAATATCCTATTTCTGAGGTTTTGTCTGAATAATCCAACAGTCCTATAGACATTATTTAATAATAATACAACATCAGTTATTACACTAACACACAATCATAAATACACTGATCTCAGGGGCGACGCTAGGGGTGATACTGGTCATCTAGCAGGGTCAAGTGTTCGTCTAAATGTACTGGCATCACATCTTCAAATGCTGTGCAAAATCAAACAGTCAACTCACTAACATATGTCTTGTCAGTACGTCAGTGTACATAAGGCAGACACTCACAATCACTCAGGGTCACATGGTTAATGTAACTACGGGATATCCATAATTAACACTAGGGCATACTGTATACATATAATATATTCATAGTCCTAACTAGCATTTAGCATATAATTACTTAAATATATACATCCATATATTTATATATATATATATCAATTGATTATAATATACATATGCGTATGTATACTCATACGAGTTTTGGGTTCACCGACCCAGGGACTGATGTCAACTAACTGAACCTGTCATGACACGATACTAAAACCCTACACTACTCATACATGCACCCACATAAAATCACGAAAGAAGAGGGGTTAAGAATAAACCTTGGAGGGCACGCACGGGGTCTGTGGTGACTACGACGACGATGACGACGATGATGACGATATCGATGATAATGATAGTAATGATGAAGGTGATGATTGGTGATGATAAAGGTGATGATGATGATGATGATTGGGGATGATGATGGTGATGATTGGTGATGATGATGATGATGGTGATGATGATGATGATTGTTGATGATGAAGGTGATGATTGGTGATGATGATGGTGATGATGAACAGGGATGGCCGAAGGAGAGGCTCGACGGTTAGGGAGGATGGTGGAGAAGAGAGGGAGAGGTGGTGTTGTTAATGGTGAGCTCATCGAGGTCGGGATTGAGGAGGTGCAGGTGGAGGAAGAGAACAGGGAGAGGGGACGGAGGCGATGTGGGCGGTGCTCTGAGGCGTCGTTCAAGCGAGGGAGGATGGATGGGTGGTCGGCTGTGCTGTCGGGCTCCAGTCTGCGAGCAGGGAGAAAGGCGAGGCGGGGTGCTCGGTTCAGGTGGAGGAGGGATCCTGTCGAGTTTAGCGGGGATCGGCTGCTATTCCGTCGATGGAGTCGAAGAGGGTCCGGTGATGTCAGGCGGGTCAGAGTCGGCTTCAGTTTAGGTTAGAAGCGGGGGGATCTCAGGCAGCGGGGATGGCCGTTGCTCGTCGAGTTGGCCGACGGAGGATGGGGCTGATCAGTCGGGGTCAGCAGTCGAGGAGAGAACAGGGACGGGTGTTGGTCGAGTCGTCGGTGTAAATCCGGCAAGGTGGTAATCGGGTGAAGGCGGTGGCTCTGTGGGGTGGATGGTTGCAGTCGAGGTCGTGTTCACTGGGGCTCTGGCGGGATGAGGAGAAGCGGCTGCTGTCAACAAGGAAGTCGACGAGGGAGGGCTGTCAGCGGCTGACAGGGCGGAGATGGCTGGGGAAGAGGCCGGAGGTAGGAAGTTTAGGGTTAGGGTTCGGTTTGAAAGGAAGAAGGTGGAGGTGATGAATAATTAATAGAGAGGTGTTGTTGCATGTAGGAGGAGGGGTTGATGGTGACCTCCTCGGGATTAGGGCCGGCCATGCTTTGGGATGGGGTTGCTTTGGAAAAGGGGTTGAGGATGTGGATATATATATATATATATATATATATATATATATATATATATATATATATATATATATATATATATATATATATATATATATAATGGTGTGTGTGGTGAGGATGCATCTATTTGAATGAGTGGCCTAGATTCAACATGGAGGAAAATACACAAACAAAAGAGGATAGAAGGAGAGAGAGTTAAACTATCAAAGGGAGGAGGGTGTGATTTCTTCATGTGCTTGACCAATCGGATGGTGACACATCATTACATTTTTGCATTAAAGTCCTCAACAATTGGAAAATTGTACAGAAAATAGGTTTTTGGATTAAATGAGAGAAAACACCATATTTGGTGTGATGTATTGGCTAAAAAGGGTGTATGGTATTTAGTATGAAGCTTGCGGGTGTGAGTGGGGGTTTGGTTTGGTGTTGGTCTAGTTTGGGTCAAGTTGGATCCTTATACCAATTTAATAAAAAATAATGTAATAGGTGTTCTAAAATTAATTGAAAATACATGGGATTAAAATTAGGTGGGACACAAATATCATGGACGTAGAAGACTCAGAATAGAATATTATCATAATTTGGGTTGCACAAAACAGGTCAAGATTGTGTCTCTAATTTTGATTGAAACGCACAAGGATACAAAGTTAAATTTAATAGGAATTAAAAATACCGTCTGTAACAAATATTGTGCGAATAAAATGAAGCACAATAGAGCATATTTATGAGTTACACAAGGGTCAAAATGGAAGACTGGCACGCCTAGGACAAAGGTGTAAAATTTGTTGGAAGGCAAAAGCTAGTGTAGCGCTCCAATTATCGAAGCAACGGTCAGGCACAACAATAAAATAAAATCACAATAATAAATATAATCTCCAATATTTAATTCCCCAAAATTATAATTAAAATCCATAACCCTATAATTTGGCCAAGGGTTTATCTGGTGGGCTTCTAGGTCTAGTCTACTAACTCATGCATTAAAGAATACTATATAATATATATATATATATATATATATATATACACACACACACACACACACACACATCATGCAATTATTTAAAATAAATACACACTATACTTATAATAAATAAAATGACAAAATTATCCCTATTTTAGAATGTGGTAGTGACAAGTCTATCCTCCTTAGAAAAATTTCGTCCTCGAAATTTAACATTCTCAATAGTTGTATTTATTATATTATTTTATCATCAAAATTTAAATTCATCAAACCATATAATCATGAATTAAATTTATATTGTTATTTCACAAAATTTTCAAAATTCTGTAAATATTATATTCCTGAAAATCTTCAAATAAAATTCCATTCTTATCACATTCTCCTCCAAAATTTTAAATTAATAACTAAATACTCAAAAAATAATTTAATATCCAATCCTCTAATTTAAATCCAATCAATGCATATTTATAAAATTTAAAATCTCATTCCAAACATTTGAATTCAAACTATAATCCATTAGTGATCTTAATCCTCGATTTCTTTTTCTACACAATACTCAAACAATATAATACTTATGAAATCTTCCAATATAACAGAAAATATAAATTTATATCTTACAGTCAAATAAATATAATGATAATCTCCTTAATTTCATCGAATTTTAATGACAAATTCAATCATATCATAATCATCCTAAAAATCAATGATTTAACAAAATCGTTAATTCTGCCATATTAAATTCTCAACTCTTTATTTAAATTAATGTTTATCCTTGAAATTTAAGGCACCTTGTCTCTTTCTGTCCAGTCATAACCTCTTTATTAATCTTTACTACAGTCAAACCCCAATAATCAAGGTCTAAAAAAATTCTACCTACAGTCATACAACATACAATCTAGAGAAAACATACATGGTTATTGTTACGCCCCAGTCCCAAAATATCGAGGGACGGGACACGTGACAATGGCCAGCAGCATGCACCGATGGACAACCCAATTTAATGGATCCATCAGGGCATACTTAAGCTGTATATAAGGTCTATAACAATAAGTCAGAACTAATCTCATCCACAAAAAAGAATATAAAATCAACAGCAATAAGGAAAGTAAATTAAATATCCAGCCTCAACAAAGTATTCAGGGAACAACCCGATATAAAGTCTAGTACAATTGTTCTCATAAACATGAAAAATATTTTAAACTGAGCTTAGGGAAGCAACTGTTCAGGAGAAGTCCTCAGCGATCACCTCATCCTCATCTACGGGTACTGTTCCGTGAAAAGCACATGTTCCGTAGACCTCTGGATAAATCTCGTCTGCAAATCCTGGGGACATAATCCGGATCCAGGTCCTCAGGGGACATAGCAAGGTACAAGAAAGCACAAGCCAAAAATAAATGCAGTAAAGCAGTTAATAAAATAATAGGGTCAACTATATATCCATCTATGTGAAATGCAAGTTGAGAGCATCACTAAAACTTAGGCTGATACCACTACAAGCTCTGTGTCGGGGAGCCGGTAGCAGCTATACTATGAATTTTACTATGTGTTTACTATGAATTATATATATAACCAGCCTATAGCCTGTGTGTCTCTCCCCACCCAACTATGAAACTATCAATTAGCTAGAAACGCCTGTCCTTGAGTCCAATTTGGAGACAAGGGCAAAAACGTCAATTTCGGGTCAAGGCGGGGTCCAATTGTGGGCCGCTTTGCACCAAAAACCGAGTCAGAGTCAAAGGTCTCAAAAACAGTCCAACTTAGTGTCAACAGGTCAGGAACGATGATACGAACCCAACGGAACTTCCAGAATTGGATTCCGATGAGCCGTTCTCAAAATCGCCCGTCGAGCGGAACCTGTGGGGCCCACGACACACGATTTTGTCAACGTTCTCAGAATCGAACCAAACTTGGCTCACAGGACCAGCGTATTGCTACAAGTCCGATGGCATAAGTTTCGTCTCGATCTGACGTGTGTACACTAAGTTACAGCAAGATTCAGAAAAGTCGGATACGGGGCGATGTCCGCGGATACGCACTGATTCCGGTGTGTACAAACATCCGAATCAGTTTCTGCAAAATCTCGTACGTCCGTATCAACGACGCGCACGTATCTGAGAAGACCGCACACGACCAAGTCATCCCGTTTGGCGGGGCGTACTCGATTCCGGGGTGAAACAGGGTCTGGTTTTTCCTATTTTTGGATCGCGGTGTGCGATCACCACAGGATGCGATGACCCGAGCTGTTTGTCCGGGCACCGAGAGGGTCATACAGGCTACGCGATACAATTTACGGAATCGAATTCCGAGCTATGAGCAAAAAGTTATGGGTACCTGAAGTGGTCCGAGAAACCGAGTTTGAATCGTGTCAGACTCGTGTCCGACACGCGATTTCAGAAATTAGGTTTAGGGTTTACTGCTCCTCTGGCCGTGTCCGACACACGGCACTGTGCTGTGTCCTAGGGTTTGAGTTTTGTGTCGCCGTAGGCTCGTCGGAGGGCTCGCCGGAAGAGGCGCTGGGCTCGCCGAGACTTCGCCGGAGGCGGCTGGGGGTTTCTCGAGCTGCTACCGGTGTTGTGGAGGCCACCGGAGGTAGGCTGTGAGGAGGAAGGAGGCGGGGAGAAGAGGGTCTGGGAGGTGCTGGTGGTGCAGGGTGAAGGGAGGCGGCCGCTGGTGGACGGAGGAGGCAGGGGCGAAGGCTGAAGGGGCTGCGGCAGGGCGGCTCGCCGGAGAAGACGGAGGAGAGGGAGGAAAATGGGTGGCCGGGTCGGGTTTAAATAGAGGAGAGAGGAAGAGAGAGCGGCGGCGGTTGCTGGAACGGCCGGAGGCGAGCGGGCAGGCGTTGAGGGAGCGGAGGCGACGCAGGGAGGCCAGGCGGCGGCCGGTAGCCGGCGGAGGGGAGGTGATCGGACGGGTTCGGGGGCAGTTTGGGAGAGGAGAAGTCAGCGGGTCGGGTCGGGCGGCGGATCCGGGTTGGGCGGACCCGCCCGACCCGCTAAGCTAAGGCTGGGCTGTGCTGGGTTTCGGCCCACTGGGCCGGGCCGGAAGAAAGAAAATAATAATAATAATAATAATAATAATAATAATTAGTTAAATTCAATCAATAATATTTAGGGCTTTTAAAATTCATCCGGGGTCCAATAAATTCCCGGAAAAATACCCCATGCTTGGTTTTTAATTTTACACTTAAAAATATAATTTTCATCATATTTTAATATTATTTAATCTCATTTAAAAATTCTTTAATTATAAAATACCTTGATTTAATTTCCAGAAAAATCCAAGAAAATTCCAAAAAATTCAAAAAAATCTAATTTAAATTTCTTTAAAAATCAGGGGATTACAGTTATAGTCACTTTTGTCATGGTATTGCAGTCACTGTCGGGGTGTACTACTAACTACATTCTAGCAAGAGAATCATTGATACAAACTACAGAACTAAAAAATCAATCAATCAATAAATAGACGAAAAAGGAACAGAAGAAAAGAACAGAACCTGCTAATACAACCATGGTTAAATGATGCATCCAAAGTGGATGCCCCTATCCCTTTGGTACCACTGTTTCTACTACAAGCATACCCATTACTAACTCTCTTACCTACTATAATTGTTTATAATAGTTGTTCTTATCACTCAAGTGCACACCAAGTTCAACACACCATACTAAGTACTACTCTCTCTAATACAACTCTAGATGGACACCCAAGTCAGTTTGTAGTGCCATCTCGAGCATGCTCAAGCCAACAGATCCTTACACATGCACTTCATCCACTCATATACTGATGTACATTTCTTACCCACCATAATATTTTATCCTCAAAATAAAACCCTCAAAATTTAACTTCTCGAACAATTTAAAATAAAATGTATATACTTTCCTCAAAAGTCAAATATTTAAATTTTGAAATAAAATTTTAATCACTTCCAAATTTTTTTTATAGCTTTGACTATGTTTATTGAATTGAATTTGAATTCTCAAAAATTTTAATAACAGAAAATCTCAACTCCTCAAAAATTTCTAAAAATTTAAATTTATTTCCAATCTTCAAATTATAAATTTAAATCCATATCTATCTAAGTATACATATAAATACTTACAGTTTATAATACTCAAGGTACACACAAATACACTAATTGTCTACAACTCTCAATTGTGTACTAAAATTTGCACTGCCCGAATTACTTGCACTATTACTCCCAATAATTTTCTATCCATATTAACTGATACACCAATCTAATATTATCACACGGAGTACTTACTATTATTAGCACCTTGCTCAACTAATCCTTGATATAGAAACACTAGCACTCTTAGTATAATAATACTAGCTTCATCATTAGATCACTTCATCACACTTACTAGAACTCACGATCATTTGCACTTTTTATAATACACATGTTTTATTTCACTCTCAAAGGCAGGCATATGGTTCCATATCTCGATTAATGTATACGCATTTTCTCTTAAATCTTTTACAGAGTGATACACTAATCAATGATATACTATATATCTTTTATTACCAATCTTGATATTTCTCAACCCATGGCATACTCATTAATACCGTTTATGCATATATATTTCTTTACTCTTGACATACCCAAGTATCAACCACCAAATTGAACATCATGCGCCATTAATTTGCATCACAAATTTCTTGATACTTAATTGTTTACATGGATCACCCAACTACATAAATTTATGACTATCCAGAACAGACACGCTGACTCTGATACTTACTCTTGGAACCATCACTGATACTTTTTACTCCTCCTTATACTTATAGTACCAATACTAACTATAATGGCACCTATCATAGAACTACCGCTACAAGGTACTACGCTACGGGTTATCTCTAGATTGATGCCTACTGCTCATATGTCCAACCAAAAAACACTTACAACTCACAAGCCACACTCAGTCAACACTGATACAAGACACAGACCTAATTGTAAGTCATAAATTATCACACGAACAAGAAACCCTAATGGAAAGAAGCTCAAGAAGGAACTGGACTGAGGAACTGAAGGTATCTCTACTGCTAGCAAGGAAACGATGGAACAAGGTCCTAAAATAACAGAAGTTGATAATTATTAAGATGATACTTTAAGAACCAATTTAAGATACAATCTGATAATCATACACGTCTGTCCAAATCATGACACTCAGAATCCTTGCCACGCCAGTTAGCATAGCTGCGATAAACGATAGGTTCCATAACTAAGGTATGCAACTCTATAATCACGTCATCTAGAATCCTCACCACGCCAACCGGTATGGCTGCCAAAAACTCTAAATTTTATAACTAAAATATGTACATCCAAGGTCAAGTTCCTACGTTTTTGTCACGATAGCTAACGTGGCTGCGATAAACTCTAGGTTCCATAACTAAAGTAGACATTTTACTTTTCTCACTGTCCTCATCAACATATGTCATCAGATGATACCATAAATTTTAGTCCATAAAGTTTATCTCGATATGAAATCAAACTTACAATGACACCAAGAATTAAATTTAATAACTGATCAACAAGAATCAAATTCAATAACAACAAGTGAGAACGGACAAAATAAGAGAAAATATTTAAATTAGAAATATAATAAGATTCTCAAGGGTCATCCCAGAAATCTCTCAAAAATTTGTGATTATCCTCTCTCATCCTAGTATCCTATGTCATATATCCTATCGCAGGCACGTAGTAGTATAACGAAGACGTCACACTACCACGACATCGTACAACTTGCGAAGTCTGACCTGCATGGGCCACCACTAAAAATGTGTCACGACCTGTACCCTCTGTAGGGGCACGAGTACCTGGGTACGTCTAGCCTACGCCGCAGCATCGGCGGTAGAACGCTGTCTAGGTCAAAATACTATCTAATCAATCTCACACAAATATCCAACTCTATAAGGAGACATAGATATCACAATATAATATGGGAATACTCAATCATATAAACTAAAGCACGATGAGATATCGAAGAAAATATATAAAATACAAGACAAGTCTAAACAATAAAATAATCTAACCTGCAATCCATAACATCCAAATCTCCAAGTATGCTGGAAACAAGTCCTCTAAGTCATAGTCTGGAAAAATATTTCTAGTCAGGATGGAACGAAGTATATCTCTAACAACAGTTCCACATATATTAAAAAAACTATAATATATTATAAAGAAATACAAGATGGATATAACTGCTAGAAATAAGAAATACTGGTGAGAATGAATATACTAGAAATAGAAATACTGGAGCATATGTCATCATCAATGGTACAATTAGCAATGAACAAGAATATAAGTGCATGCTAGAACAATGAACTGGAACATAAGTGAATGCTAGAGCAATAACTAGAACATAGAAAAATGCTAGATCAATAAACGAAAGATACATGTATAGACTATCTGGCTAAGTGTGTAAAACATCAGCATATCATATGATCGGCTTGGGACTGATCAGGCTTGCTATGTATGATTAGCTATGATTCATGTAAGGTCAGGATAACCATCCGAATAGCTATAATGTGAGCAATAGTTAGGCTAATCATACATAACAGGCTATGAGGCATGTAATAGTTAGGCTGCACCGACGTAAGGTGTGGGTGAGCTATCATGCATGTAGAGTTGGGTATGATCACATAAGCTGCTAATATTTCCCCGTCTCCAGCTAGCACGATGGATCCCAATCACGAATCCTCATGAAAGGTCTCGATGATGCTAACTCGTGTATACATAGTGTCAGAATTATGTACACTACACAACTAGAATCATAGAGATAATCAATATAATAAAAACTGTCAGAGATTGTACTCGCCTGGGGTTCTCTGCTAGAAATACCAATATCCTGTTTTCGAGATTTTGTCTGAATAATCCAACAGTCTTATAGACATTATTTAATAATAATACAGAATCAGTCGTTACACTAACATATGATCATAAATACACTAAACTTAGGGGCTACGCTAGGGGTGATACTGGTCATCTAGCAGGGTCAAGTGTGCGTCTAAATATACTGGCATTACGTCTTCAAATGTTGTGCAAAATTAGACAGTCAACTCACTAACATATGTCTTGCCAGTACGTCAGTATACACAAGGCAGACACTCACAATCACTCAGGTCACATGGTCAATGTAACTACGGGATATCCGTAATTAACATTAGGGCATACTGTATATATAAACAATATATTCATAGTCCTAACTAGCATTTAGCATATAATTACTTAAATATATACATACATATATTTATATATATCAATTGATTATAATACACATATGCGTACGTATACTCATACGAATTTTGGGTTTACCGATCCAGGGTCTGATGTCAACTAACTAAACCTATCATGACACGATACTAAAATCCTACACTACTCATACATGCACACACATAAAATCACGAAGGAAGAGGGGTCAGGAACAAACCTTGACGGGCACGCACGGGGTCTACGGTGAGTACGATGATGATGACGATGATGACGATGGTGACGACGATGATGACGATGACGACGACGTCAATGATAATGATGGTAATGATGATGAAGGTGATGATGATGGTGATGATTGGTGATGATGATGATTGGTGGTGATGATGATGATGGTGATGACGATGATAATTGGTGATAATGAAGGTGATGATGATGGTGATGATTGGTGATGATGATGGTGATGATGAACAGGGATGGCCGAAGGAGAGGCTCGACGGTCAGGGAGGATGGCGGAGAAGAGAGGGAGAGGTGGTGCTGTTAATAGTGAGCTCGTCAAAGTCAGGATGGAGTCGGGCCGGTGGGATAGAGGAGGTGTAGGTGGAAGAAGAAAGAGAACAGGAAGAGGCGACGGAGGCGATGTGAGCGGTGCTTCGGGGCATCATTCAGGCAAGGGAGGATGGATGGGTGGTCGGTTGTGCTGTCGGGCTCTAGTCTGCGAGCAGGGAGGAAGGCGAGGCGGGGTGCTCGGTTCAGGCGGAGGAGGGATCCTGTCTAGTTTAGCGGGGATCGGCTGCTATTCCGTCGGTGGAGACGAAGAGGGTCCGATGATGTCAGGCCGGTCGGGGTCAGCTTCAGTTTAGGTTAGCAGTGGCGGGATCTCAGGCAGCGGGGTGGATGTTGCTCGTCAAGTTAGTCGGCAGAGGATGGGGCTGATCAGTCGGGTTAGCAGTCGAGGGGAGACCGGGGATGGGTGTTGGTTGAGTCATCGTAAATCCGACGAGGTGGTGACTGGGTAAAGGCGGTGGCTCTGTGGGTTGGATGGTTGTAGTCGAGGTCGTATTCACCGGGGCTCCGGCGGGATGAGGAGAAGAGGTTGCTGCCAACAAGGAAGTCGACGAGGGAGGGCTGTCAGCGGATGACAAGGCGGAGATGGCCAGGGGAGAGGCCGGAGGTCGGAAGTTTAGGGTTAGGGTTCAGTTTGAAAGGAATAAGGTGGAGGTGATGAATAAATAATAGAGAGCTGTTGTTGCATGTGTGAGGAGGGGTTGATGGTGACCTCCTAGGGATTAGGGCCGGCCATGCTTTGGGATGGGGTTGCTATGGGAAAAGGGGTTGAGGATGAGGATTATATATATATATATATATATATATATATATATATATATATATATAATAGTATATGTGGTGAGGATGGCTCCATTTGAATGAGTGGCCTAGATTCAACATAGAGGAAAATACACAAACAAAAGAGGAGAGAGGGAGAGAGAGTTGAACGGTCAAAGGGAAGAGGGGGTGATTTCTTCATGTGCTTGACTAATAGGATGGTGACACATCTTTGCATTTTTATATAAAAGTTCTCAATAATTAAAAAATTATGCAAAAAGTGGGTTTTTGGATTAAATGAGGGAAATACCATGTTTGGTGTGATGTATTGGCTAAAAAGGGTGTGTGGCGTTTAGTATGAAGCTTGAGGGTGTGAGTGGGGGTTTGGTTTGGTGTTGGGTCTAGTTTGGGTCAAGTTGGGTCATTACACCAATTTAATAAAAATTAATGTAATAGGTATTCTAAAATTAATTGGAAGTACATGAGATTAAAATTAGGTGGGACACAAATATTGTGGACGTAGAAGACTCATAATAGAATATTATCATAATTTGGGTTGCACAAAATGGGTCAAGATTTTGCCTCCAATTTTGATCGGAATGCACAAGGATACAAAGTTAAATTTACTAGAAATTAAAAATACCGTATGTAACGAATATTGTGTGACTAAAATGAAGCACAATAGAGCATATTTATGAGTTACAGAAGGGTTAGAATGGAACACGGGCACGTCTAGGACAAGGGTGTAAAATTTGTTGGAAGACAAAAGCTAGTGTAGCGCTCCATATCGAAACAACGGTAAGGCACAACAATGAAATAAAATCACAATAATAAATATAATCTCCAATATTTAATTCCCCAAAATGCTAATTAAAATCCATAACCCTATAATTATATATATATATATATATATATATATATATATATATATATATATACACATATCATGCAAACCACATTCTAAAATAGAGGTAATTTTGTTATTTTATTTATTATAAGTATTGTGTGTAGTGACAGCCATGCTCTGTTCATCTAGTATATGCTCTCTATTTACCGTTATATAGTTTTTATCATTTATTGGAACTGCTGTTTGTGGTGTACTTTTCTCCAATCCTAACTGGATAATATTTTTTAGTTATTATTGTGCTCTCAATTCTGGGATCTCGGAATGGTGCCTTAGATTGGACTGCTATTACCATTTGGACTTGAGGTAATTTTTGAAGAGTTCTAGTTAGTATTTTTTCCCATATCCTGCCTAGTCCTTTTCTTGTAGAATGTTATTGATTATCTTTTCTTTTCATTCTTCTTTTAGATTATTGTGATTGATACATGGTAGTACTGGTTGTACTAGTATGATAGATAAATAGATAATGATAGCCTAGACAATGTTCTACCGTCGATGCTGCGACATAGGCTGGACATACCCACGTACTCATGCTTCAATTATGCAAGTGCGGGTCGTGACAGGTTTGGCCGCATAAGCTATCCAGCCGTATGAACATACCCTTATGAATATTTAAAGTTTTGATCATGCTCTTTCATGGTTTTTGCAGTGACTCTACCCACTGCACCCTCTGGCGAAGTGGTCCTTGGTCACGGTATGCTTTTGTTGAATATGAACCTTAGGGACCTGACCACGGCAGTCAAGACCCAGATCAAGAAAAACCTCCCTCCAGGACTGTTGGTCCAATATTTATGTTGAGTTTTTGAATATGGCTAATCGATTAAGTTTAGCATTATAGTAATCAATCAATCACTATAGTATCTTCTACTTAAACTCAACATTGTCCAGACATGTAATATTTGCTTCTGTATATTTTTTGTTCATCTAACATGTACTTGTAGAAAACAATAAGCAAGATCAATAATGGATATATGCTATATGACGATAAGCCAAAGACGACGTTATACCAGAAGATTTTGGCCAATCGCCTACGACTTATCTGGAGCCTCGTACTCGGTCAGCAGACGGGGGTCTAGGGGGCAGCGCCCCTCGTGGGGGTTCAGGGGAGATGCCCCAGAAAGGTATTTAGATTCCCTGAAAGTTATTCAGATTCTAACTCCTCTTAGAGTTTGTGTTTTACTCTTAGTTTCCTTTAAGTAGAGGAAATAAAAATATTTTATTTTGTTGCATTCTTATGTGTGGACTTTCTGGGTCTTATACTAAAGGTAATATGGATGTAGTACAACTCCGCAGTTGTTGTGAATATCCCGCTGGGGGATTTTTGTGTGTGGACCTATTACCTTTAGAGGAGCTGAGTGCAAGTAACAAGTTTGGGACAAACCCTGCTAGAGGTGATATGGACGTGGCAGATTTAATGGACCCATTACTTCTTGTGCACCCGAGTGCAAGTAATAGGTTTGGGACAAGCCCTACCAGAGATGATATAGACGTGGCAGGTTTTGTGGACTTAACACAGCTTGTTACTTCCATATTTTCTATAAAAGGATATTTCGGTCATTTAATAATTAATTAAATATTGTGCATGTTGTATATTTATTTACTGTTAGATGTTAGTTTATTATCTTAAACTTGTGTTAGTGGACCTAACTAGTTTAGATTAGATCCATGAACCAACATTTATTTCTAGTTAGAATTGAGACCAATAATGAGCCAAATCATTAGGAGGATAATTAATTAAGTTAAACCAATTAGACTAGAACATTTCTTCCTTAAATATTTTCTTCATGAGAAGCCCCAAGGGGTATTTTAGACTTTACATAGTAGCTTGGGGAGGGGGAAATGTGGTCGGCCTATAATTAAATAGATGAAAAGTTTCTCTCTTCATTTTTATTACAAATCTAGATCTATAATTTTCTCTTACAAATTTTTTTATTTCCACATCAAATTCCATCCAAATTTCTTCCAAATACCTTCCCAAATCATCATTGGAGGGTATTGAAGCAAGGATCTACAAGGAGAAGTAATGATCAACAAGTTGGAAGCACTTTTCATTCAATTTAGAGATTTCATTGGAAATCCATCTACCAATAGGTATAATTCAGTTTCCCCTCTAATTAGACTCTAAATCTATGTTTTAATCATTAGGAACCACCCCATATGCTAAGGCTACCCATAAGAATTAGAATTAGGTTAATTGGAGGCATATGGAGAAAGTTATATGGTATTTTATGTTAATTTTGGAGAAATTTCGAGATTGACACAACTTGTATTTGTCAATAGGTCAATTAGACGAAATTGACATGTGTTTGATTGTGTATGGCTAGTTTTGTGTCCACAATTATAGGCAGTATCCCAACAGTTTGGAGATACAGGTCGCTTTGGGGGTTTTTCCTCCGACACGGGGGTTTGAGCATGTCATATTTTGACACGGACACGTAGATGAGTAGTTAGGTCTTCGTATTGTTCATAATTATAATTTTAGACTTGCTCGTGTCTGTTGGGATATATTTAGTTGTGTGGTAGAGCCGTATCGCAAGCGTATCATAGATATAGTGTGATACAGGTATGATGCACTTCACGTATTTGTTCTTTACAATTTAATTCAATTAAAGATATTATAATATTATAATTATAATTATTACGTGAGATATATGTGTATATATATTTATATGTATGATCTATAATTCTTGTTGATGTGTTGGTGATCATGGGAGAGTAGGAGTTCATGTGCTTCTCTAATATATATATATATATATATATATATATATATATATATATATATATAACCACATACATATATATAACAATATATATATATACATATAACTATATATATTATAGTTATATGTATATATATATATTGTTATATATATGTATGTGGTTATATATATATATATATATATATATATATATATATATATATATATGTGGGTGTGTGTGTGTGTTTGTGTGTGAGTTGAGGGATAAAGAAACAATGAAAAACAGTGAATAAAATAATTGAAAACAGGGAGAAAAGCAATGGATAGCAGTGAGAGAAAAGCAGTGAGAGAAAAGCAGTGAAAAGCTGAGAGAAGCAGCTGAAAAGCCGCAGGAAAAGCAGCAGCAGCAGCAATAAGCAGCAGAAGAAGCAGAAAGCGGCAGAAGCAGCGGCAGTAAGCAGCGGCAACGATAGTAAGCAGCGACAGCAGCGATTTCAATAAACTGTGGCTTATTGATAAGCCGATTAGTTGGCAAGTTAATATATATATATATATATATAAGTTAGTTAAATAATTTGATAAGCTAATAAGCTAGTATATATATATATATATATATATATATATATATATATATATATATATATATAAGCTAGTTAATTTATATTGATAAGCTAGTAAGCTAGTAAATTAGTATATATATATATATATATATATATATATATATATATATATATATAAGCTAGTTAATTTATATTGATAAGCTAGTAAATTAGTATATATATATATATATATATATATATATATATATATATATATATATATATATAAGCTAGTTAATTTATATGAGATTAAATAGTTTATACTAATAAGCAAATTAGTTTATGTATATATTATAAATAAGTTAGTATATATTATATATGAGATTTATATATACATAAGTACTAGTTAATTTTAGTTAGTATTAATTCTAGATTACCTTGAGATACACCAAGGTAATGAGAGTGAGATATCTTGGTTACGGGTATTAAATATCAATGGGTATGTTAGTATATTAGTTTAGTATAGTATTGTTATAAGTTTAAATACGTATTATTGTATAGTGAGGTATATGGGTATTAGTAATATATTAGATATTGAATTACCTTGAGATACCAAGGTAATGTCAAGGTGTTGGATTTTACTCAATATATTTGGTTTTGCACATCAAAATGGGAGTGTAGTAGGTGTGATACTGCTTTTGGTTCAAAGCCAAGATATCCACTTAGCATTATTTTAGGTAGGAGTATTATATATTTTTTTTTGTATATACATATTATGATATTTTCATATATTATAAATTGCGTATCTTATGATACGGTATCTTGTTGGTTTCCTAGTATCCTTGTATAGCTAGTATGGCCTTAGTTACATAGTGTATGGACCCAATATCCTTGAGATAGACCCATACAACCTAGAAATAGCTAGTTTGACCAAATTTGACTAGTTTGACCTAGAGTTGACCTAGTTTGACTATTATAATTTACAAATGGCTTTATGACCTAGAAGTTGACTAGTTTAACTTATTTTTATTTCAAAACCTTGTATTGATATAATATTCCATATTTAGGTCTTTGAGGTACCGTACCGGACATCTTTGATACTATTCATCGGATACCAGTCAAGTACATTTTCTGATAGTTTTCCATTCATGATATTCTCTTTCTCTTATATTTAGTGTAGATATCCTTGATTTCTTGACTCGATGGTTACACGGATTGGTATATTCGGATCTCGTCAAGAGATGTTATTCCTTGGTATTTATGGTGTATCTTGTGCAAGTCTTGTTTCCTTGTTCTTCCTGTACAAATACAGACATTGGTTCATGTGAATAGTAGCACCCTTCTTGTGGAATCCCTTGTCATAACGAACCATGGTTGGATCTACTATACCAGTCGGGGACGGGGAGTATGTAGTATAGATATATGATTATACCCTCCTTGTACATGTCTCGTTCCTTGAATATTGTTAATCATACACCGCATGTATGATTAACCATGCCATTATCCTTGTACAAGTTCCCAAGTCGATTACATGTTATAGCTGGTACTCACTCACTTAGTAGTAGTATTTCTTGTTCATTCCTATGATGCCTATTCTTGTATTTATTTTCCCTATTCCTTTATTGCATATCTCTTGTACCTTTATATTGCATCTAGTATATTCCCTCTATTTACTGTTACATAGTTTATATCATTTATTAGAACTACTGTTAAAGATATACTTTGCTCCTTTCCCGATAGAATATATTTTTCCCAAAAGACACTGAGGAGTGGTACCCCACTCACTACAGGCCTCAGGATGTTGTTGGCTTAGAGACAGAGACCTTGGCTCAGGAGGGTCTCATCCCGACTGAGATAGATGACCCATGACTCATAGCGCAGTAGTTAGACTCTTTTGTACTGGATTTGTCTCCAGCATTATTAGTAGTATTTCTTTGACTAATTAGATATTATTTGTCGTGTGAGCTGTATTTGTGACTCATCTGTTATTTATCATATTTGTGTGATTTGTTCCATCTTATAGATCTATGATTGAGTATTCATATTACATTGGTGGTATATTTATATCTTGATTGTTAGATAGATAGATTACGCAAACAACGTTCTACCGCCGATGTTATGACGTAGGCTGGGCATTGTTCACTACTCTTACCACTATATCGGGTGCGAGTCATGACACATTTTTAGTGGGCCGAAGGTCTTCGAGGTCGCAATTAGTACGATTCATAGTGGTTCTCTTATTTGAGTACTATTACGAGCCTATTTTTGGATATAGGATATAGGCTATAGGCTGAGAATACTTAATCACATCTAGAAATTTTTTTTTGAATCATTTCAACTATTCTTCCTTGATATTGATATTTGATCTTTAAACTGTCATTCCTTGAATGTATTACATCATATGCCATATTGATTCTTTCCTTTCGCTTTGCCTCAGGATGCCGCCTAAGACTAGATCACAGTTGAGGCGAGTATTTTCTGAGAGATCTGCAACTTCCCGAGGGCCTACACCAGCCACTTATCCGGTGATTGACATATCAGCTGCGTTCGGGGGTCTACCTCTAGCTCAGAGGACTTTTCCGACTGTATCTGAGGGACTTCTACCTCCACCTTTTATGTCGACAGATGCGACTCAGGTGTTCGTATTATTTTACGAGATGATAGAGGCTCAGAGGACCCAGTCCGAGGCACACCAGAGGCAGACTGACGTGTTACGGTAAGGCATTGAGAGTGCTCTTAAGCTTGCCCTTGCTGCAGTAGAGAGAGGAGTTCCTATCCAGCAGCAGGATATTCCGTAGGTTGTCTAACTTCGGTCGGGTAATATTCATGACTTAAAGAAGCTGGAACCTTGGGTCTTCAAGGGGACTGAGGGCATCGTCTATGCTGATAATTAGCTCGAAGATATTGAGCATCTCATGAGGGTATCCCGTCTTGCTGAGGATCTGAAGGTTGAGACACTAGGACTTCAGCTATTCGATATCGCCCGCGCTTGGTTCAGGAATGAGCCACTTCTTGCTGATGCGGGGCTGTCTTGGAAGGTATTCAAGGAACTCTTCAAGAGGAAGTTCTTTGCATGGGCGGACAGGTTAGACTTGGGGAGGCAGTTTGAAAGTCTTACTCAGGTGAGCATGTCCGTGGAGGAGTATGCCACAGAGTTCGGTAGGCTGAGCCGATTTACGGAGTATTTGGTGAAGGAGCCGTAGGTTCGAGCTATCAGTTTCTACGAGGGTCTGAACTGGAAAGTGAAGATCCTTATTCCGTCTTTCTATAAGACCTATTCGGAGATACTTGCGGAGACACGCAAGGTTGAGCGGGAGTTGGGTTTGAAATCCAAGAGAGATGACAATTCTTTTCTGGGGGCTAATAGCAGCATAGTTATGTCTAAGCATCCTTATTTCCAGTCTAGGCCTTTTTAGCAGCCACAGCAATACAAGACTTTAGCTAGGCCACTGTGTCACTAGGTACCACAGCAACAGAGACAACAAGCTTCCTGCTACTTCTGCAAGAAGCCCGGCCATATCTAGAAAGTTTACAGAAAGGGGATGGGAGTTTGTCTGTATTATGGTACCGAAGGGCATTAGATAAGGATTGTCCTTCCAACCCTCGTCGTACATTTTAGGGAGCAGCTCCAGGTCCGAGGACACAAGCGAGTCTACCTGCAGTACAGCCGAGGGGACCGCCACTTTCGACCCAACAACAACGTTATGCCCAACACCAACATCTGGAAGGTGTATATCAGGGACGAGCGTTTGCTATGACAGTTGAGGAGGTTGAGCCCACCGGAGATATCATTGTAGGTTATGTTATTCTTGATTCCATTCCAGCTTTAGCTTTATTTAAAAGTGGTGCTTTTCATAGTTTTGTATCTATTTTTTTTCTCTGAAGCATCGTTTGGTAGATGAGTCTTTGCTTAGGACTTGCAAGATCATGACTGGGGGAGGCATTATCCTGGTTAGTGATATTTGCAAGGATCGGAGAGTTACTCTGGGAGACCGGGAGCTGAGTGCTTGTCTACTTGTAATGCCACTTTTGAGCTACGATATTATACTCGGGATGGATTGGTTGAGTAAGCACCATGCTAGTATAGATTGTAGATGAGGTAGAGTTTTGTTTAGCCTGCCAGGAGAGCTAGAGTTTGAGTTTGCCAAAGGAGCTCTAGAGCAGAGAAAAGGCATTATCTATGGAGCTATGGTGGAAGGCAAGGAGTTACCGCATCCGTTGATAGCAGAGTTCTTGGATGTATTTCTTGAGGAATTGCCAGGATTGTCGCCAGATCAAGATATTGAATTCTCTATAGACTTGGTGCCAGGTGCAGAACCAATTTTATAATATGTCTATAGAATGAACAACAACGAGCTGGTCGAACTGAAGAAACAAGTGGATGAGTTACAGGATAAGGGGTTTATCAGATCTAGTTCTTTAGTGTAGGGAGCCCCGACATTGTTTGTACAAAAGAAGGATGGATCGGTGCCATGTGCATCGATTACATGGTATTGAATAATCTTATTATCAAAAATAAATACCCGTTGCCACGGATTGATGACCAGTTTGATCAGTTGAGTGGCGCTAAGATATTTTCCAAGATAGACTTGAGATCAGGCTACCACCCGGTAAAAGTAAAACTGGAGGACATTTTGAAGACTGCTTTTAGGACTCGGTATGGCCAGTATGAGTTCATGGTGATGCCTTTTGGGTTGACTAATGCCCCAGTATTATATTTAAATTTGATGAACAAGGTGTTCCATAAGTACCTTGACAAGTTCGTGGTTGTGTTCATCGATAACATACTCATATACTCGATAACGTCGGAGGACCACGAAGAGCATTTATAGAGTGTGTTGGATGTGCTGAGAAAGGAGAAGATGTATGTGAAGTTTTCCAAGTGTGAGTTCTTCCTAGACAAGGTAGATTTCTTAGGACATGTTGTGACTGGTGATAGAATTTTAGTAGATCCGAAGAAGATCACAGCAGTGGAGTCTTGGAAGACCCCGAGTTCAGTGGCAGAGATCAGAAGTTTTTTGGGTCTAGCAGGCTACTACAGGAAGTTTATGCAAGATTTTTCAAGGATTGTTGAGCCGCTGACTAGACTCACCAGTATGGATGCAGAGTTTGTTTGGACAGAGGAGTGCCAGGTTGTATTTAAGAAATTGAAGAAGAGGTTGACGTCTGCTCCTATTTTGATATTGCCATCAGGGTCTGAAGGTTTCATTATTTATAGTGATGCATCAGGAAAGGGCTAGGTTGTGTTCTTCAGCAGAATAGGAAAGTGATTGCCTATGCATCGAGGAAATTGCTCCTCATGAGAAGAACTATCCTACCCATAATTTGGAGTTGGCAGCAGTCATCTTTGCCTTGATGTTGTGGAAACACTATTTGTACAGAGGGCGTGTAGCGATCTTCACAGACCACAAGAGCTTGAAGTACATTTTTACTCAGAAGGAGTTGAATATGAGGCAGCATCGGTGGCTGGAACTGATTAAGGATTTTGACATATCTTTGCAGTATCATCCTGATAAAGCCAATGTAGTTGTCGATGCCTTATACAGCTATCCGGTAGCTATATTGTTGATGCATGATCGATATTTGTTAGAGGACTTGGAGAGCTTGGGCATTGAAGTAATTGTTTTTGGTTTTGCTATGCAGATGTGGGTATTGCAGATGCACTCAGAGTTGATGGACAGAATCAAGGCAGACTAATATGAGGATGTATCTCTGAGGAGCATCAGAGCTCAGGTGAGAGCATGATTGGAGGATGATTTCACCATTGCTGAAGATGGTTCTTTGCGACATGGTGTTAGATTATGTGTGCCTAGTGGGAAGATGCATGAGAAGGTATTGCAGGAAACACATCTCTCTCAGTATTCCATGGATCCATGTTCCAACAAGATGTATCGGGATATACGAGGGAGTGTGTGGTGGTATGGCATAAAGAGGGAAGTGGCACAGTTTATATCCAGATGCTTAGTGTGCCAGCAGGTGAAAGCTGAGAGGCAGAGGCCAGATGGTTTACTTCAGCCATTACCCATTCCAGAGTGAAAGTGGGAGCAAATTACTATAGATTTTGTGTTCGGACTTTCACGATCTCCCGGAGGAAAAGATGCGATTTGGGTCATCGTTGACAGGTTGACCAAGTCGGCCTACTTTTTTCCTTTTAAGGTGGTTTTGTCTACGGAGAAGCAGGCATAGATGTATGTGAGACAAATCGTCATGATACATGGGGTTCCCGTCAACATAGTCTCGGATCGGGATAGTCGTTTCACTTCTTATTTCTGGAGGAGTTTGCAGGCGAGATTGGGCACCCAGCTCAAGTTAAGTACTGTATATCACCCTCAGAAGGATGGGCAGTCAGAGAGGACTATTCACACTCTCGAGGATATGCTGTATACATGTGTACTAGATTTTGGGGGATCTTGGGAGGACCATCTCTATTTGGTAGAGTTTGCTTACAACAACAACTGCCAGTCGAGGGCAGAAAGTATATAGTGTAGATATGTGATCATACCCTCCTTATGCATGTCGTGTTCCTTGAATATTATTTATCATATACCGCATGTATGATTAACCAGGCCATTATCCTTGTACAAGTTCCTAAGATGATCACATGTTAAAGCTGGTACTCACTCACTTAGTAGTAGTATTTCTTGTTCATTCCTATGATGCTCATTCTTGTATTTATTTCCAGTATTCCTTCATTGCATATCTCTTGTACCTTTATATTGTATATTGTATATTTACTCTATTTACTGTTATATAGTTTATATTATTTATTAAAACTGCTGTTAGAGATGTACTTTGCTCCTTTCCTGACTGGATATATTTTTTTCAGATGATATTGAGGAGTGGTACCCCACTCACTATGGGCCTCAGGATGTTGTTGGCTTAGAGCCAGAGACCTTGGCTTAAGAGGGTCTCATCCCGACTGAAATAGATGAACCAGGACTCGTAGTATAGTAGTTAGACTCTTTTGTACTGGATTTGTCTCTAGCATTATTATTAGTATTTCTTTGACTCATTGGATATTATTTTTCTTATGAGCTATATTTGTGACTCTTCTGTTCTTTATCATATTTGTACGATTTGTTCCATCTTATAGATCTGTGATTGAGTATTCATATTATATTATTGGCATATTTATATCTTTATTGTTCGATAGATAGATTACCCAAACAACGTTCTACTACCAATGCTATGGCATAGGCTGGGCGTTGTTCACTACTCGTGCCCCTACATCGGGTGCGGGTCGTGACATCACTTGCATACTTCGGGTCGAGTACTGGTGATAAGTTTAG
The DNA here is from genome assembly GCA_036927795.1 of Iris macrosiphon. Classification (NCBI taxonomy): domain Eukaryota; kingdom Viridiplantae; phylum Streptophyta; class Magnoliopsida; order Asparagales; family Iridaceae; genus Iris; species Iris macrosiphon. The sequence continues at coordinate 111,508,519 of JAYESA010000008.1, read as the reverse complement.
ATAACGACCGATAACAGAGGTAATATGGACATGATAATCGATAGTAACACTCGAAAGGTCGGCTAAGAGGTAATATGGACATGACAAACTCAGCCGGGAAAAAATACTGGGATAGTAGCTCAAAGGTAAAAATAGACGTGAACTAAAGTCCCAAGGACTCACAAGGGAGTAGTTTACTGAGGGTGGTCTACTTGAGAGTATAGATTGACCTGAGGGTTGCCCGACTGGGGAGCTTTTTGAGGATCTATTACTTGTTGTGTACTCAGGACTCCTAAGTACAAATAATAGATTTTACAATGATTAGTGTAGAAAGAAAAATGCAATACATAGGTACTTACTGTAAACCCCCTCGACCAAAATTTACGGTTAATTAACTTAAATAGTATAATTAGGGTTAATTAGTTTAAATTAAGATTTATTATACAAAGTATTAATATTTGTGCAGTGTTTTGTTACTTAGGACACCTTACCGTTGTCCCAATATTTAGGACACTACCCTAGCTGTTACCCTGAAACAAATTCCATACACTTGGCCTAGACATACTAACCTACCATAATGACCCTTGTGTAACCCCCATATACTAATTTTTGTGCCTAATTTTAGTCGCACAAAAGTCATTACAAACGTCCGTACGTAAATTAAATTAATTGTGTATTTACGTTCGTTGTCCGTTCCAATCGAAATTGAGACCCAACCTCAATCCGTTTTGACCAACCCTGATCATGACATTATTATACTCTGAGCCTACCATGCCAATGATGCTTGTGCCATCCAATTTAGGCCCCCGGTATTTATTAAATTAATTTAGGGACACCCGGTGCATTAATTATAAATTAATTAATGTAGTGACCTAGCCTCATTTAAATTAGATCCAACTCCAACCCAACCCACACACACACCCCCAAGCCTCATACAAAATACCATACACCATCCTAGCCCAATACAAAATACCAAACATGGTATTTTGTCACATCAAATCCCCAATTCCAGAATTTGTGCAAATTCCAAATTGTTCAGGGGCCTATGTGCAAATTAGCAATGAGGTGCCCCCCTCTCATTGGCCCAACCATATGGAGAAAGAGACTACATTCTTGAACCTGTTCACAATTAATTTCCCCCCATTTTTCATGTACTTGCACCACTTTTTGGAGGGCACATCATGACCCTTCATTCAAATTCCTCTAATCCTAGCCCCATGTCTAACATGTGGAGACCCTCCTCACACAACCCTAGACACTAGCAGCCGACCCTAATCCCAAGGCAGCCCTCCCACTCTCTCTCCTACATATAGGGCTCATTACATCACATTAAATGCACAAAAACCTAAAAATACCTAAACAAAAAACCCTAGTTCTAAACCTCAGCCCCCAGCCCGATTACCCCTGCCCATCCACCCGCAGCCCTCTTCCGGCCAGCCACCGCCTCCGGCGACCCCCGCGATGACCCTTCCCCATCAGGCGACCCTTCCCCTACCTCCAGCCACCGCCACCCGCCACCTCGACGCCTACAGCCACCGCCAGCACCTCCATCCTCGACCACAGCCAACTTCCCCCGAGCCCGAGCCGACCACCCGAAGACCCCGCGACTCGCCGCCGCTGCTCAGCCGGCCACCCCACTCCACCGACGCCACCTCCGGCCAGCCCCCTCCTTCTCCGCCGCGGCTCGCCCCCTGTCAACGTCGCAGCCGGCAGCCACGACCCCCGCAACAGCCAACTGCTGCTAGCCGCTGCTGCTGTTGTCGGTTTCCCCCTGCATTGCAGAGCTCCGCCCGGCCACCCACGCGATAAACGACAGTCCTGCCGCCCCCCCTCGGCCTCACCTACGTATAGGTACATTATTTTATGTACGTATATTGCAAATATACTATGTATTTAGTATCACATCGAGTGTATACTACAAAAGCATATAAATATATATATATAGTATTCTGCATTTCTTAGTATTTATGTATATACTTATGTGTATATACTGTATTACTGTATTCTGAGTATATTTTATATATAATAGAAATATATATATGTATGTATTTCATAATAAACAGTATGTATATACATGGTATGCAATATATACTTGTATTTGAATAATTTATAGATATTAATATCTAATATGTATATGTATATATATATATATATATATATATATATATATATATATATATATATATATATATATATATAAATGTATGTATATAATTTAGAAATACATTTTTTGTATTGATATGTTATATAATTATTATATGTTGTATATATATAAATATATATACTTTATGTACTTAGTATATTTGTAGTGTGTATAGTAGGTATTAAATAAATATATGAATATATATAAATATATATATATACTTGTATGTATTAAATATAGTATATATTAGTATATATTATATATAAGTACATTATATATTGTGTGTATATGCATATAAATATATATGTATTTAACTATATATATATGTTGTATATGTGTATTTATGTACATAAATTGTATCTAAATATATGTATATGTATAGGTATATGTATTGAATTATATATGTATGGTATTATGTACTTATCTATTATATACATATATATGTAATTGTATTAATTAATATGTGTATATATACATATGTATTGGTGTGTTATTTAGTAAAATATAAAGATGCTATTTTAAATCTACTATTAAACATACATATTATTTTAGTATATTTAAATATGTATTAGTGTACATATTTGTATATATGTGATATATATATATATATATATATATATATATAAATATATGTCCTACATGGTCCCACTAGATGTACAGTCAAGATCTGCGTCAGTGTATTGCTACAAGTAGTATGTCTTAGTCATACTATTGTAAGTGTCTGATGTTGATATTATTATATTATATATAGGATTGCTGGACCGTACAACCGAGGCTTCAGGAGCAGGACATTGGCTTTCGCAGCTACCAGACACAGGCAAGCATACCTTGCTGGATTAGTATTTAAATTAAATGATAAATATTGCAATATACATAAACTGTGCGCGTCCGAGATTGACTCGGGTGCAGTCGACGAATGCGTCGATGAGTAGTATACTTGACCTAGCTGCTAGCTGACTCACCTACTACTGTGAGAATATTTTGATATCTTCCTAGATCATGACACTTTACACGTATCACGATGGTACATTCATATTGGGATGTGGGTCCGCGTACCCGATTCGCTATCGGTGCGTACGACATGCATCACAGACTAACACATAATCTAGAGTAATATAATTAGATGTGACTTGGCATATAAATACGGGATCCTTATGCTATGTATTCGACTTGTGTATACATATTAGGCAGGGAGGACAATTGTAACATATGGGATACACCCATCGGACTCCGTGGTATCCAGAGGAGTCACAAACCCGATGACTTCCTATATTCAGATACCGTGCTCTTCAGAGTGTTACGGACGTATATACATTGCAGATATCTCATTCTTCGGAATGATGGACGTTACATGATCATATACCATACTCTTCGGAGTATGGACGTTATGCTTACACCTATCTATATGTTCCGAGGTTGTCCTTACATTGTATTCACTTAGATGGTTAGCACACCCCATTTATTTTATTCAGTATTATATCTGGCATGCATTTTGTATCTTGTTATGTCCCTTTAAGGACTTGGTTATCTTCCAGATCTGGATGAGGCATATTAACCCACTGTGTACGGACCAGGAGTGGAGACGAGATACGCTCTTGAGGAGGAGCTAGAGGTCCTACCATCGGAGTTTCCCTGATCATCTTGGTAGGCCTTCCGCCTAGGACTGGAGCATCTTATCTAGTTAGCAGTTATTTCAGTCACACTATTTATTCTTTTTTTAGTACTCTATTTCATCATTTGTAGTGGGTTTGTTCCCACCGAAAATATTTTGGTTTGTACTATGACATTCGACTATGTTCTTATATTCCAGTATTTTATTTTAGTATTTCTTGTTGTATTTGTGGATGAGATTTGACTCTGTCTGTTGTTTATATTAGACTTGTTAGCTTTAGGACAGCGTAGCACGCTTCGTTAGGATCCATTAAATTGGGATATCCTCGGAGACGTGTCAGCTGGCCAATGCCACATGGCCTGGTCCCGTGTATTTTTGGGACTGGGGCATGACATGTGTTTAGTGGTTGCCCATGCAGGTCTCATCAAACAACATCAAATGTTTATCGCTTGTGGTATGGTAACGTGCCCAGCGAGCCTGCAATAGGATAGAAATTATTAGGTCTCGTCCACTTAATTATGCCTTTGAACCTCTTTCGTATTTTAAAATATCTGCATCCTGTTTGAGTGATTCTGTACTCTTTTAATGAAGTTCTATCTCTTACAGCGAGATGAACCTACGTAGCAGACGTGAGACACTTGGTGCCATAGTACCATCAGCCCCCGTACCGAGGGAGGAGACATCCCAGGGACCACCCAGAGAGCAGCCTCAGCCACAGGTACAGGTGATCCCCTAGGCCCCGATGATACACTAGCATCAGACCTCTCCCGACGATGGGACGATGCAGCAGCCAAAGGGCCAGACTTCGTAGACGGTCCCGATGCAGCACTTCCAGGGACAGACCTTGAGGGCTACTCCGATGCCGGAGTTCGAGAGGCCGTCATCCGAGGAGACGCCGATGAGGCAGCCGAAGGTACCACTACCACCACCTCTACCGTTTCTACCTCAGATGCCACCAGCAGAGGGACAGTCCTAGATAATGCAGTTCTTTCAGACGATGATACAGGCACAGTGGCATCAGACTAAGACCCTGAGACAGGGCCTGATGGCGGTACTGGAGAGGGCACCTGCCCAAGCAGCAGCACCAGCACCTGCACCTGTCCAGCCAGTGGGCACTATACGAGGCTTCCGACAGATGGGCCCGAAAACCTTCTCGGGCAAGGAGACTGCAGAAAAGATCTCAGACTGGGTCTCCAACATTGAGATGCTACATGAGGGTTTACAGCTATACCCCGACCTCTGGATGACCGCAGTGAGGGCCCAACTCACAAGCAACGCCCATCACTGGTGGGATTCTATGGAGCGCAGCGTCGGCAGGGCATAGACTTGGAAGAAATTTCTGGAGTACTTCAATGCGAAGTATTTCCCCGCTATGGTCAGGAACGCCCTGTACTCCCTATTCCTGCACCTGGAGCAAGGGAACTTGACCGTGGATGCCTACAATACGGAGTTCAACCGACTCAGCCGATTCGGTGCAGCCCTGATCCCCAACGACCTGGAGAAGGCCAGAAGATTCTACCATGGCCTTTCATTCGAGCTACAGAGGTATACCACTACCCAGGCGAGGATCTCTTATGAAGAGGTCCTATCAGAGGCGAGGATCCAGGAGGCCATAGGCGGAGGAGCGAGACGTTCCAGTATGAACGTACCAGCCAGAACCTAGCACGGAGCAGGAAGACCGATCCGCCATCCAGGAGCGTAGGTGCAGCAAAGGACAGCGCCGTTCCAGTAGAAGGAGCTTCCGAATTGTCACTTTTGTGGCAAGAGGGGACACATTGTTAGAGACTGCCGGAAGAAGATCGGGCTCTGCATGGTCTGTGGAGCGAGCCAGCACCTTACGAGAGACTGCCCACAGTGCAGAGATGCAGAACCCCAGATCGGGCAGAGGCCAGCAGCACCACCCTTGAGGATACTACCCCCAGCAGGAGGTCAGCGTCCACCAGCTACCGGAGGACAACAGAGAGGACCACCTTTGGTCCCACATGAGGCACATTCCAACCAGGCCCGACAGCAGGCTGGAGGGCAGAGGCACGGGCAAGCCTTTGCTCTAGCCACTATCGAGGAGGAACCAGAAGGGGAGGCTATTACATGTACAATTTTAGTTGCATCATTACCAGCAACTACACTGTTTGATTCTAGAGCTACACTGTCTTTCATATCTAGTAGCTTCGTAGCAATGCATAGAGTAGCAACTTCCCCCTTACCTAAGAGTTGGAAGATTCTTACCGGAGGAGGCATCATACCGGTTACCAGCACTATTAGAACGTGCTCGGTAGTAGTTTATGGTAGAGAGATGAGGGCACGATTTTTGGTACTCCCAATGCCAACCTTCGACATTGTTTTGGGCATGGACTGGTTAAGCCAGTACAATGCCGTACTAGATTGCCGGAAGGATAGCGTTACTTTTAGACTGCCAGGACACCCGGAGTTTGAGTACATGCGGGCACCATCGAGCGAGGAGTAGGACAGACAGCTGGAGCATATATGGCTATAGAGACGGCACCCCCAGAAATTGTTGCAGAGTTCGAGGATGTTTTCCCAAAGGAGTTGCCAGGCCTACCGCCTGATAGAGAGGTGGAGTTCACTATTGAGCTAGTACCTGGAGCAGCACCGGTATCTTCAAATGTGTACCGGTTAGCGAAGAAGGAGCTTAACGAGCTGAAGCTACAGCTAGAGGAGTTGCAGATCAAGGGATTCGTCCGTCCTAGTGCATCACCCTGGGGAGCACCAGTATTATTTGTACCAAAGAAGGATGGGACATTCCGGATGTGCATTGATTACAGAGCCCTTAATGCTTTAACTATCAAGAATAAGTACCCTCTACCGTGGATCGATGATCTGTTCGACCAGCTGACAGGAGCAGTGGTGTTCATAAAGATCGACTTGAGATCGGGCTATCATCAAGTAAAGGTACGAAGGGAAGACATTCCAAAGACAGCATTTTGGACTCGTTATGGTCACTACGAGTTCTTAGTGATACCTTTTGGATTAACAATGTGCCTGCTGTGTTTATGAACCTGATGAACAGAGTCTTTCACCAGTATCTGGACCAATTAGTGGTAGTCTTCATTGACGACATCTTGGTGTATTCGAAGAGCCACGAGCAACACGAGGAGCACTTGAGGCTAGTGTTAGAGACGCTGAGACGAGAGAGGCTTTATGCCAAGCTGAGCAAGTGCGAGTTTCTCCTAGATCGTGTCGCATTTCTTGGACACGTTATCTCAGGGGATGGCATTTCGGTAGATCCCATGAAGATTTCGTCAATAGAGACGTGGCCGACCCCTACCAATGTCTCAAAGGTGAGGAGTTTCCTAGGACTTGTCGGATATTACCGGAGGTTCGTAGAGAACTTCGCAAGGATCACAGAGCCGATGACCCGCTTGACCTGCAAGGATCAGGAGTTCACCTGGACAGAGGAGTGTCAGACGGCGTTCGATGAGCTGAAGAAGCGTCTGACTACAGCACCCATCTTGACCATACCTTCTGGACCCGGAGGATTCGTGATCTATAGCGATGCATCCGAAAAAGGATTAGGATGCGTCTTGATGCAGCATGGGAAGGTTATGGCCTATGCCTCTAGGCAACTGAGGACCCATGAGAAGAACTATCCTACCCACGACCTGGAGCTTGTCGTAGTGATCTTTGCTTTGAAGCTTTGGAGGCACTACCTGTACGGAGAGCGCATGGAGATATTCACCGATCATAAGAGCCTGAAGTACATCTACACCCAGAAGGACCTGAACCAAAGGCAGAGACGTTGTCTCGAAGTGATGGCAGACTTCGAGATTGAGCTACAGTACCATCCGGGAAAGGCTAATGTGGTAGCCGATGCTTTAAGCAGGAAGCCCATAGCATTTTTTCTGACTACCCAACAACATCTGTTGAGAGATCTAGAACAGTTGGGTATCAAAGTCATTATGCCCGGAGTAGACGGCCAGATGTCGAGTTTCCAGGTGTAATCGACATTGGTAGAGAGAATCAAGGCTACTTTGTGGACAGACGCCAGATTTTAGAGGCTTCGACAGAGGACAGAGGCTGGAATACAGACGTGACTACATATACACGAGGACGGGACTTTGAGATGTGGAGATCGTCTTATGTTCCTAATGGAGAGCTTCGCCAGGAGTTGATGACGGAGGCGCACAGTTTGACCTACTCTATTCATCTAGGAGGCACGAAGATGTACAGAGACCTGAGGCAGTACTATTGGTGGCATAGGATGAAGTGGAAGATAGCCCACTTTGTGGCTAAGTGTCTGGTTTGTCAGAAAGTCAAGGCTGAGCATCAGCGGTCTGTCGGATTACTTCAACCGCTCCCGATACCGGAATGGAAATGGGAGCACATCACCATGGACTTCGTTATGGGTTTCCCGAGAAGTCCTAGTAGTCGCAATGTAGTATGGGTAATCGTAGATAGACTCACCAAGTCTGCCCATTTTTTACCCTTCAGGGTTAGGCAATCTATGGAAGTCTTGGCAGATATGTACATGAGAGAGATTGTGCGATTGCATAGAGTGCCAGTCAGTATCGTGCCTGACAGGGATACGAGGTTCACATCGTACTTTTGGAGGAGTATACAAGAGAGTCTTGGTACCCGCATAAAGTTCAGTACTTCGTACCACCCGCAGACAGATGGCCAATCCGAGCACACCATTCAGACGCTGGAAGACATGTTGAGGGCATGTATGCTTGACTTCAGCGGCTCATAGGAGGACCATTTGCATTTGGTCGAATTTTCCTACAATAATAGCTATCAGGCGAGCATCCAAATGGCTCTCTATGAAGCATTGTATGGTAGGAAGTGTCGTTCCCTAGTATGTTAGAGCGATGTAGGTGAGAGGCAGATTCTAGGGCCAGAGTTGGTCATCCGTACGGTGGATAAGGTGAAGAAGATCCAAGGGCATCTAGGAGCATCACAGGACAGGCAGAAGCATTAGGCTAATGTGCATCGACGACCCCTAGAGTTCAAGGTGGGAGATCATGTGTTCCTGAAGATCTCACCTACCAAAGGAATTATCAGATTTGGAGGCAGAGGGAAGCTGAGTCCGAGGTACATCAGACTATTCGATTTGATAGAGCGCGTCAAAGAATTTGCTTACAGATTGGCCTTGCTGCAGACACTGGAAGGAGTTCACGACGTCTTCCATGTATCGCAGCTGAGGAGGTACATACCAGATCCGAGTCATGTGCTTGACCACTCGGAGATCACCGTCGGTCCGAGTTTGTCATACCAGGAGGAGCCAGTAGAGATCCTAGACCAAAGCGAGAAGGTACTGCGAGGCCAGACTATCCCTCTAGTTCGTGTCGCATGGAGGCATCATGCACCAGGTGAATCAACCTAGGAACGAGAGGACGATATTCAGCAACGCTTTCCCTATCTCTTCGAAGGCCTAAGTACGTGATATCATTTTATTTCAATCAATAGTTTTTCTATATGTCTATTTTAATTTTGAGGACGAAATGCTCTAAGGAGGGTATGTTGTAAAACCCTCGACCAAAATTTAGGGTTAATTAACTTAAATAGTATAATTACGGTTAATTAGTTTAAATTAAGATTTATTATACAAAGTATTAATATTTGTGCAGTATTTTGTTACTTAGGATACCTTACCGTTGTCCCGATATTTAGGACACTACCCTAGCTGTTACCCTGAAACAAATTCCATAGACTTGGCCTAGACACACTAACCTACCATAATGACCCTTGTGTAACCCCCGGATACTGACTTTTGTGCCTAATTTTTGTCGCACAAAAGTCGTTACAAATGTCCGTTCCAATCGAAATTGAGACCCAACCTCAACCCATTTTGACCAACCCCGATCATGACATTATTATACTCTGAGCCTACCACGCCAATGACGCTTGTGCCACCCAATTTAGACCCCCGGTATTTATTAAATTAATTTAGGGACACCCGGTGCATTAATTATAAATTAATTAATGTAGTGACCTAGCCTCATTTAAATTAGACCCAACTCCAACCCAACCCACACACACACCCACAAGCCTCATACAAAACACCATACACCATCCTAGCCCAATACAAAATACCAAACATAGTATTTTGTCACATAAAATCCCTAATTCCAAAATTTGTGCAAATTCTAAATTGTTCAGGGGCCTATGTGCAAATTAGCAATGAGGTGCCCCCCTCTTATTGGCCCAACCACAAGGAGAAAGAGCCTATATTCTTGAACTGGTTCACAATTAATTCCCACCCATTTTTCATGTACTTGTACCACTTTTGGAGGGCACATCATGACCCTTCATTCAAATTCCTCTAATCCTAGTCCCATGTCTAATATGTGGAGACCCTCCTCACACAACCCTAGACACTAGCAGCCGGCCCTAATCCCAAGGCAACCGCCCCACTCTCTCTCCTACATATAGGGCTCATTACATCACATTAAATGCACAAAAACCTAAAAATACCCAAACAAAAAACCCTAGTTCTAAACCTCAGCCCCCAGCCCGATTACCCTTGCCCATCCACCCGCAGCCCTCTTTCGGCCAGCCACCGCCTCCGGCGACCCCCGCGATGACCCTACCCCCTCCGGCAACCCTTCCCCTACTTCCATCCACCGCCACCCGCCACCTCGACGCCTACAACCACCGCCAGCACCTCCATCCTCAACCACAGCCAACTTCCCCCGAGCCCGAGCCGACCACTCGAAGACCCTCCGACTCACCGCCGCTGCTCAGTCGGCCACCCCACTCCACCGACGCCACCCCCGGCCAGTCCCCTCCTTCTCCGCCGCGGCTCGTCCCCTGTCAACGCCGCAGCCGGCCGTCACGACCCCCGTAGCAGCCAACTGCTGCTAGCCGCTGCTGCTGGTGCCGGTTTCCCCCCTGCATTGCCGGAGCTCCGTCCGGTCACCCACGCCGTCAACGACCGTCCGGCCGCCCCCCCTCGGCCTCACCTACGTATAGGTACATTATTTTATGTACGTATATTACAAATATACTATGTATTTAGTATCACATCGAGTGTATACTAAAAAAGCATATAAATATATATATAGTATTCTGCATTTCTTAGTATTTATGTATATACTTATGTGTATATACTGTATTACTGTATTCTGAGTATATTTTATATATAATAGAAATATATATGTATGTATTTCATTATAAACAGTATGTATATACATAGTATGCAATATATACTTGTATTTAAATACTTTATAGATATTAATATCTAATATGTATATGTATATATATATATATATATATATATATATATATATATATATATATATATATATATATATATATAAATGTTTGTATATATTTTAGAAATACATTTTTTGTATTGATATGTTATATATTATTATATGTTGTATATATATAAATATATATACTTTATGTACTTAGTATATTTGTAGTGTGTATAGTAGGTATTAAATAAATATATGAATATATATAAATATATATATACTTGTATGTATTAAATATAGTATATATTAGTATATATTATATATAAGTACATTATACATTGTGTGTATATACATATAAGTATATATGTATTTAACTATATATATTTGTTGTATATGTGTATTTATGTACATAAATTGTATCTAAATATATGTATATGTATAGGTATATGTATTGAATTATATATGTATGGTATTATGTACTTATCTATTATATACATATATATGTAATTGTATTAATTAATATGTGTATATATACATATGTATTGGTGTGTTATTAAGTAAAATATAAAGATGCTATTTTAAATGTACTATTAAACATACATATTATTTTAGTATATTTAAATATGTATTAGTGTACATATATGTATATATGTGATATATATATATATATATATATATATATAAATATATGTCCTACATGGTCCCACTAGATGTACAGTCAAGATCTGCGTCAGTGTATTGCTACAAGTAGTATGTCTTAGTCATACTATTGTAAGTGTCTGATGTTGATATTATTATATTATATATAGGATTGCTGGACCGTACAGCCGAGGCTTCAGGAGCAGGACATTGGCTTTCGCAGCTACCTGACACAGGCAAGTATACCTTGCTGGATTACAGTTTAAATTAAATGATAAATGTTGCAATATATATAAATTTTGCGCGTCCGAGATTGACTCGGGTGCAGTCGACGAATGCGTCGATGAGTAGTGTACTTGACCTAGCTGCTAGCTGACTCACCTACTACTGTGAGGATATTTTGATATCTTCCTAGACCGTGACACTTTACACGTATCACGATGGTACATTCATTTTGGGATGCGGGTCTGCGTACCCGATTCGCTATCGGTGCGTACGACATGCATCACGGACTAGCACGTAATCTAGAGTAATATAATTAGATGTGACTTGGCATATAGATACGGGATTCTCATGTCGTATATTCGACTTGTGTATCCACATTGGGTGGGGAGGACAACTGATAACGAATGGGATACACCCATCGGACTTCGTGATATCCAGAGGAGCCACAGACCCGATGACTTCCTATATTCATATATCGCGCTCTTCAGAGTGTTACAGACGTATATACATTGCAGATACCTCATTCTTCAGAATAATGGACGTTACATGTTCAGATACCATGCTCTTCGGAGTATGGACGTTATGCCTACACCTACCTATACGTTCCGAGGTTGTCCTTACATTGCATTCACTTAGATGGTTAGCACACCCCTTTTATTTTATTCAGTACTATATCTGGCATGCATTTTGTATCTTGTTACGTCCCTTTGAGGACCTGGTTATCTTCCAGATCTGGACGAGGCATTTTACCCCACTGTGTACTAACCAGGAGTGGAGACGAGATACGCTCTTGAGGAGGAGCTAGAGGTCCTACCATCGGAGTTTCCCTGATCATCTTGGTAGGCCTTCCGCCTAGGACTGGAGTTTCTTATCTAGTTAGCAGTTATTTCAGTCACACTATTTATTCTGTTTTCATTACTCTATTTCATCATTTATACTGGGTTTGTTCCCACCGGACATATTTCGGTTTGTACTATGACATTCGACTATGTTCTTATATTCCAGTATTTTATTTCAGTATTTCTTGTTGTATTTGTGGATGAGATTAGACTCTGCCTGTCGTTGATATTAGACTTGTTAGCTTTAGGACAGCGTAGCATGCTTCGTTAGGATCCATTAAATTGGGATATCCTCGGAGACGTGTCAGTTGGCCAATGCTACGTGGCTTGGTCCCGTATATTTTTGGGACTGGGGCGTGACACTTACTGGGGACGGAAAACAAAACAAGAGTGTACATCTTGGTTGCCTTGCTGAAGATGAGGGGAGTACAAGTCTAACTTAGATGTAATACTTTCTCAGGAGCTTGCCGTTGATAGGAATCATGAGCAAGTTGCCGTTGGGTTTTTCTAGCCGGTAGGTGCCATTGGAGAATACGGACTCCACAATGAATGGGCCTTCCCATTTAGGCTAGAATTTATTGGCTGTTTTGTGGGTCATAACCATCGATCTTCTTACTATCAAGACGAGATCGCCCACTTAAAATATTCTCTCCTTGACCCGCTTATTGAATGCTCCAGAGACAAGCGCTTTATACAACTCAATGCGCTGCTGAGCTAAGAGTTATTTTTCGTCGAGTGCTTCCAACTCTTGTAGTTGTCACAGATGGTTGTCGTCCACGGTTAGCTGATTGGAGAGAGCCACTCGGAGTGAAGGGATTTGGATCTCGAGGGAGAGGACCGCTTCGCTTCCTTACATCAAAGAGAATGGTGTACTTTATGTAGCTGTCTTGATCGTTGTACGGTAGGCCCAGAGACATTCACAAAACTTCTTGTTCCAGTCGTGCTTGTTAGATGATACAAACTTTTTGAGAAGCTTGATGATGGTTTTGTTGAATGCCTTATCCAACCCATTTGCCGCTAGGTTGTATGTAGTCGACTTTATATTCTGTATCTGATTTTTGTCGCAGAACTGTTTAAATGCATGACTTATGAACTATGGACCATTGTCATGAATGATTCTTTGTGGCAAGCAAAAGCGATATATGATGTGGTGCTTGACGAAGCTGATCAAGTTGGACGTCTTAACTTCCACGAGTGGTACTGCTTTCGCCTACTTGGAGAAGTAGTCAGTGATGGCCAGGATGAACCGATGCCCCTTAGATGTGTGGTGCCCTATTCCCCCAATTCGGGGAGCGCGGCTAAGAAATACAAGATAGTATCGTTCAATCGGGATAGATTGAAACAAGATCTTATCCTCATTATGGATTTGCTTCTTCAGAATCAATTCCCATATTCAATGGACCGTGCCCCCAGGATCAACTTAGCGGTAGAGTCAGGAGGGACCTCTCCGATGCATCTTTTGTTGCCTAGTTTTCGCAGTCGCTTGTTGCTTTCGTGCCTTGAGTTAGTTTTTGGATTTGCTTGCATTTTTTTAACGGTTTCGATGGATTTCATTATTTTTATTCGTTGAACTGCACTTCAATTCTGATATTGGAAAGAGTGGAAGAGGTATTGATTAGCTATTCGTGGCAATGTAGGTGAACAAGTAGTAGGCGACGCGCGAGCGGAGTCCTGAAGCACCTCTTTCATTCTTCCTTCCAACCAACTTGTGAGTGGCTCATATTCAATTCAGTTGGCCCTTCTTCCAAGTCTTCACACCTAAAATCTTATATTTTTGATTGCCCCAATCAAACGATACAAAGTAATAACTAAAAGATATCAGGATAAAAAGGATTAGACTTGGATTATTATGCTTGTCAATCAAACTTGTGAACGATTACTTATTTGCATGCTTGTTCGTTTAGAATGTTCATCATATGCATAAATACAAGTTAGAATGTGTACATCTTCTTTAAATTGTGCTATTTATAGAACTCATCCTGAATGCAATATATTGATCAGTAAGACTATGCAAAACTGTTTATGCTATGGAACTTGTGTCGTGCTCTTATTTGCCTTAAACTGCATAAATTGATGGAAAACTTAATAAAAGTCGTTTATCACGGACAACTTGTGCATATGGTTTTTCGGTTTTGCGGACGGTTGTCAGGGCACTGGGACCGATCCGATCCGTACGGAACATATGGAATAGTCAGTATGACGAGAGAAAGAAATGGTATATGGCGGGGCTTGCCACCGGCGTCGCATATCTTTTTCTATCCCGTGACTCTAACTCGTCCTTTGTGGCATTAAGCCAGTAATCCTTTCGTATATTTAAACCTGTGCAAGCTAACTTGTGTCTGCATGGCAGGGAAGGACATGGTAAGTATTGTGCAGGTGGTTCAGACGGGCAGGTAAATGTCACCGAACGGTGGCAAGTTCATTTCCGAAATTCCTATATACTGCTTGCTTGTAAAATGAACTAAGAAAAGATAGAAAGACCATAAATAATATGCATGCTTCATTTAAATAACATGTTGATTGGTATAGTTGGGTTAGCTTGCCTTTACCAGTACAATTTGATGTACTGACCCTCGTTGAAGTAGGTTCCCTGCACTAAGAAGATCCGAGCGAGGAACCGAAGTCATCTCTAATCCAGTCCAGCTTTAGGCACGTCCTGATTGTGCCATCTTTGAAGCATTTTGAAGCAAGGAGCTAGCAACCCAAACTCAATGCAGCTCCAAGGGAAAGTTATCATCCTACATGGAGGTCTTATATTTTGAAGTTTAGTAAAGGATGTAATGTACATGACAACTATCTCATTTTGTGTCAACTTTTGTAAGCCGTGCGGCAACCTTATGACTCATTCAAGAGTTTGTAATAGATGTTCATTATCAATAAATACAACTTTTCCATGTTTCAACTTTGTGTTTCAATTTATCTGCGTACTCTGAATATGTGCTCACTATGCAAAATACCTTAGCCTTGTGCGGTACGCAACCTAGGCTCGCACGACATCACGCCTGGCGGACGACTATCGATTTCGCGGAATCGGGGCGTGACATATTGGTATGAGAGCACAGCTTCAAGTTCCTTGACCCTCGTACTAGAAAAGTTCCTTTAACGATCAAATCCCAGTACTAACTCTTGAACTCGTTAGGCCAAAATGAGATATGTTCATACAATGAGCCCATAATACATTATGATCCTGATGTAATTTACCTTCTTTTGGAGGAATGGCACAAGTGCAATCATCAATGCTAGCATCGGGTGAGACGCAAGACCAAGAAAGCAGTTATGGCACTTTGGGAAGTTCTCGGGCCAAAGAGCCATGTCTCGTTTTGACTCCATTCAGCAAATAATGCGGATGTTGGAGGCAAACCAACAGAGGGAGGAGGCTCATTACGAACGGGCCGAGAAACGAGCGGAAGAGAGGCAGAACTAGTTTTAAATAGAAGCTCAATATTTAGTACAACAAAAGCAGGTAGATATCCTGCAGCAAATTATTCAGACTTTGGCCTCCAACCAGTCAGCGACAACAGCAGCGACACAGGTGGAGCAACCTGTACTTGATGTTGAGATACCTCAGACTCCAAGGAAGAAGGATGTGACTGCCTTCGACTTTGGCGACTTTAAGAAAGTCTGTAATATACCGTTTAAAGGGAGTGAGGACCCAATCGCAGCTCTAGATTGGTTGGTCAAGATGAAAGACCACTTCAAACTCCTGGAGGTGCCCAAGAAGAAGAGTATTGCGTGTGCCCAACTCTAGCTCTGTTTGAACGTGCACGACTGGTGGGACGTGCATCGATGATCTCTTTCAACAGACGATGATAAAGAGACGATTGCATGGGCTACTTTCAGTGGCACATTTGAAGAGGAGTTTATACCCCCTCCCATACATCATCAGAAGGAGAACAAGTTTGTCAACTACGCCAAGGCAGCATGACAGTTAAGCAGTATTCAGCCGAATTCAACCGGCTCGACAAATTCACAAGTTCCTATTTACCTGATGCGCCGAGTCATGCCAGAAGATTTGAAGGAGGCCTACGACCTACCATCCATGCACACGTAGTCGTTCCCCAGTACCAGACGATACAAGAAGTTCTCAACCATGCCCTTTTCCTCGAACTACAGTATCCTCCTGTTGCTGCCGGCACTGTGCATACTTCTAATCACAAGCGCCAAAGCAACGAAAAAGGAAACAACACTGCAAAGCGTCCAAACAACGGCCGTTCGCAAAAAGAAAACCAAGGAAAAGGGTTATGCTTCTATTGCAAAAGGCCATGGCACACCACAAATGACTGCTACCTCAGAAAAGGTCTATGCTTCAACTGTGGCGATCAGGGCCACATAGATCGAGATTATTTGTTTCCTTCTAAGCTTCCACCTCAATATCCAAATCAGGATAATGCACCCCAGGCCAATTGAGTTGCGCCTCAGCAAGAACGTCGCCAAGCTCAAGGTCGGGTCTATACAATGATACGAGAGGAAGCTCTGGCCTCAGACACCGTTGTGTCAGGTATTTTGCTTTTTAATAACATACCTGCACGTGTGCTATTTGATTCTGGTACAACGTATAGTTTTATATCCACAAATTTTTCCATGGAGAACAAAATAGAAATGACTCCGTTGTATCTAGATTTAAGTGTTAGTAACCCCTCCGGCACGAAAATACCTGTTCGTTCAGTATGCCAAGGTGGTTATGTTTGTATTGGTGGAAGGAAGCTATCGCTAGATATTTTAGTTCTAGATGTTCAAGAATATGATATCATTTTGGGAATGGATTGGCTCGGTGCCTGCTCGGCAACTATTGAATGTGCAGAAAAATGAGTCATCTTTCGCCTGCCTGGAGAAGCCAAATTTTGCTGCACGAGTAGTCCTGCAACTGATACGACCATGATCTACATGGTAATTTCTGCGATATCTGCTCGGCAAATGCTACACTCAGTATGCGAGGGATTCCTAGCATCAGTTCAGGACACACAGTTGGATTATGCAAATCCATTGAGGCAGAGTTCCCTGATGTGTTTCCAGGCGAACAACCTGGCATACCACCAGACCGAGAGATTGAGTTCACCATCGACACATTCCCGAATATATAGCCGATTTTTAAGCCTCTGTACAGAATGGCCCCTGCTGAACTGAAGGAATTAAAGTGCCAACTGTAAGAGTTGCTGGATCGTAGGTTCATTCGTTCGAGCGTGTCTCCTTGGGGCACGCCTGTGCTCTTCGTGAAGAAGAAAGATGGAACGCTAGGCCTCTACATCGATTATCGGGAGCTGACTAAGGTCACCATTAGAAACAAGTATCCTCTGCCAAAGATAAATGACCTGTTTGATCAGCTGTAGGGGGCAACAGTGTTCTCAAAAATTGATCTTCGCTCGTGCTACCACCAGCTAAAGATTAAGACAGAATACATGCCCAAGACTACATTCCGGACCTGTTATGGGCACTACGAGTTTTATGTTATGCCGTTTGGTCTAATGAACGCCCCTACTACTTTTATGGATTTGATGAATCGAGTGTTCCGACCGTTCCTCGATAAATTTGTGGTCATTTTTATAGACAACATCTTGGTATAATCGAAGAATAGGGATGAACATGTAGGACATCTGCGGATGGTGCTTCAAACCCTTTAAGACAACCAGTTGTATGCCAAGCTAAGTAAATACGAGTTTTTGTTGGATAACATATCCTTTCTAGGGCATATTATTTCTGCAATAGGCATCTCGGTTGACCCAAAGAAAGTAGAAGCCATTATGTAGTGGAAACGACCTTAGTCAGCTAGCGATATATGAAGTTTCCTTGGTCTGGTAGGCTACTATCAGAGATTTATTAAAGATTTAGCTAGAATCGCATTGCCCCTGACTCAGCTCACTCGGAAGGGAGTAACGTTCGTATGGACGGACAACTGCGAAGCTTCGTTTATGGAGTTAAAGTAGCGCCTCGTCTCAGCCCTAATTCTTATCCTTTCGGACGGACCTGATGACTTTAAAATATATAGTGACGCCTTAGGTAAGGGATTGGGATGTGTCCTTAAGCAATGGGACAAAGTGATAGTCTTCGCGTCGAGGCAGCTAAAGCCTCACGAGAAGAATTACCCAACACATGATCTTGAACTTGTCGCAGTAGTGTTCGCGCTGAAGCTGTGGTGCCACTACCTTTATGGTGTACCGTATGAGATCTATACAGACCATAAGAGCTTAAAATATCCCTACACACAAAAAGATTTGAATCTTCGTCAACGACGCTGGCTTGAGCTCCTTAGCGACTTTGACCTTATGATCAGATACACGCCTGGCAAGGGAAACATTGTAGCTGATGCACTGAGTCGAGTATTCGTTGGAAGTTTGGCTATTGATGACAAGCTGCATCGAGATCTTGAATCTTTGGGCATTACACTACTAATCAGATACAAAAAGGGGCCATAAGTGGCACAACTGCGCCTCGAGCCTGACTTGTTACAAAAAGTCAAGTTTGCTCAAAAGGATGACCTATTCCTGCAAAAGATACAAGGTCTTATCTCAGCAGAAAAGGCAACCGACTTTGCGGTAGGCACAGACGGGATGATCCGAGTGAAGGGAAGATTGTGCATTCCAAATGATGCGGCCCTCAGAAAAAAGATACTCACGGAAGCTCATTATGCTAGTTATACTTCTCATCCGGGTAGCACAAAGATGTATCGAGATCTTCGTACGAAATTTTGGTGGCACGGCTTAAAACGGGATATGGCGCTATTCGTGTCGCATTACATGGCTTATCAGAGGGTAAAGGCCGAGCACCAGAAGTCGGGCGAAGAGATGCAGAACCTCGCTATACCGGAGTGGAAATAGGAACATATAACAATGGATTTCATTGTTGGCTTGTCAAAGACGGAACAGGGGAATGATGCCGTCTGGGTCATTGTTGATCGACTCACCAAGTCAGCTCACTTTCTGCATATTAAGTCTACTTGGAGTGCCGACCGCTTGGCTCAGATCTACCTCAATGAAATCGTTCGGCTCTACGGCGTGCCCTTATCTATTGTCTTCGATCGAGATGGTCAATTTATATCGCATTTTTGGAAAAGCCTGCAGTCAGCAATTGGGACGAAGTTGAAGTTCAGATCTGCCTATCTTCCACAGACGGACGGTCAAACAGAATGTGTCAACCAAATCCTTGAAGACATGCTACGTCTCTGTGCCTTTGACTTGAAGATGAGTTGGGACTTGCATCTACCATTAGCTGAATTTGCATACAATAATAGCTTTTAATCCAGTATTCAGATGGCGCCGTATGAGGCATTGTATGGGCGGAAGTGTAGATCCTTAATCTATTCGGACGAAGTTGGATAATGGTAGATTCTTGGCCCTGAACTTGTAGACCAGACTGTCCAAAATATTCGTTTGATTCGGGAACGGCTGAAGGTATCTCAGAGTCGTCAGAAAAGCTATGCAGATACGCATCGACGACCACTTGAATTCTTTGAAGAAGATCAGGTATTTCTTAAAGTCTCGCCTATGCGAGGAATCACCATATTCGGAGCAAAGGGAAAGCTAAGTCCAAGATTCGTCGGTCCGTTTGAGATACTAAAGCGAGTTGCCTCAGTTGCATGTCAGATTGCCCTACCACCATTACTGTTAGAAATACATGATGTCTTCCATGTTTCTCAACTTAGAAAGTACGTATACGACCCGAGTCATATGGTAGATCTTGATCAACTGAATCATAAGGCAGACTTGACATATGTCGTACAACCTGTGCAAATTTTGGATCGTAAGGAAAAGCTATTTCGAAGTCGTTTGGTTCCTCTTGTGCGCATGCTTTGGTGAAATCATTCGGTCAAAGAATCCACTTGGGTGCTTGAATCTGACATGAGGAAAAGTTTCCTTCATTTTTTCCTAGTGGTAGGTTCTATTCCTAAGTTTCGTGGTTGAAACTTCCAATTAGTTGGGTAGGATATAGTGCCCCGTTCCCCTATTCGGGGAGCACAGATAAAAAATATAAGACAGTATCGTTCGATCGGGATAGATTGAAACAAGATCTTATCCTTTTTATGGATTTTCTTCTTTGGAATGGATTTCTATATTCAGTGGACCATGCCCCCAGGATCGACTTAGCAGCAGAGTCAGGAGGGACCTCTCCGCTGCATCTTTTGTTGCCTAGTTTTTGCAGTCGCTTGTTGCTTTTGTGCCATGAGTTGGTTTTCATATTTGCTTGCATTTTCTTATACGGTTTTGATGGATTTCATTATTTTTGTTCGTTGAACTGCACTTCAATTCCGATATTGAAAAGAGTGGAAGAGGTATTGATCAGCTGTTCGTGGCAATGCAGGTGAACAAGTAGTAGGCAACGTGCGAGTAGAGTCCTAAAGCACCTCTTTCCTTCTTTCTTCCAACCAACTTGTGAGTGGCTCATATTCGATTCAGTTGGGCCTTCTTCCAAGTCTTCACACCTAAAATCTTGTATTCCTGCTTGTCCCGATCAAACGATACCAAGTAATAACTAAAAGATGTCAAGATAAAAAGGAATAGACTTGGATTATTATGCTTGTTAATCAAACTTATGAACATTTACTTATTTGCATGCTTATTCGTTTGGAATGTTCATCATATGCATAAATGCAAGTTAGAATGTATACTTCTTCTTTAAATTATGCTATGTATAGAACTCATCCTTAATGCAATATATTGATTAGTAAGACTATGCAAAACCATTTATGCTATGGAACTTGTGTCATGCTCGTATTTGCCTTAAACTGCAAGAATTGATAGAAAACTTAATGAACGCCGTTGATCATGGATAACTTGTGCACAAGGTTTTGCGGTTTCATGGACGATTGTCGGGACACTGGGACCGATCTGATCCGGACGGAACATATGAAATAGTCTGTATGATTAGAGGAAGGAATGGCATATAGTGGGACTCGCCACCTGCGTCATATATCATTTTCTATTCCGTGACTATATGTCACGACCCGCACCCGGAAATTCGGGCACGAGTGCGTAGGTACGTCCAGCCTAAGCCGCAGAGTCGGCGGTAGTACGCTGTCTAGGTCAAATCCATATTTAATTTAAATCTAACTCATTCATAGTAATTAAACAGGCAAGGAAAAGAAAGGAAATGCTAAGATTTTATAAACTGAAAAATGACAAACAGATCCAAAGTTATTACAAAACCAGGAGTTAAATCGGGGACAAACCCGATTACTAAGATGAACGGAAAAAAATAACTACTGCTAACTACTCTGCAGGAGTAGCTTCCTGTGTGGGAACTGGCTCTGCAACCGTATCACCTGCTGCCTCATAGGGGCCATAATAGGTGGGGGCAAGGTTCTCATCATCGCCTAAATCAACAGATCCAGTCAGGAAAGGAGCAGAGTACACAGTGCACAACAAGATTAAACTAAATATTTATGATAATTAAATTGAATGAGAAACTGCATAACAGAACATCATTATCTCAGAGTTAAAGCTGTAAACAGGAATATGAGAAAAAAGAAATAAATGAGACAGAAAAATGAACTACAACAGTCAGCAAGAAGTATAACATGACCAGAAACTATCTGTGTGAACTTGTGTTTGTTTTTAGAATACATAGTTGGCATGTAGGGGTTTATAAGGCTAATCCGGCCATCATAAACGGCTATTAAACAGGGAAAATCGAGATCCGGCTGAGGTACAGTCGCGTACCAACAGCTATTAAACATGGCAAGGGAAAGGGTAAACTACATGCCTTCTAGTATTCTCCCACCCGACATGAAAAACAAAACATGAACTCCAACATTCAAGACATGAAATACAGCATTTCTAACACTAGGTGTAATCATCAAGGGTACTAATAAAGCAGGGAATTAATTATCACAATATAAAGATTTAATTTGAAGTGCAGGTACTTGCCTGTTGTTTGGATCTGATTAATTGATTCTTGGGGAAATTTCCAGAGGTGAGTCCAAAAGCTGAAATAGACATTACCATCATGCTCAGAAGATGTCAAATAGCTAGAAATGCCTGTCCTTGGATCCAATTTGGAGACAAGGGCAAAAACGGCAGTTTCGGGTCAAAACGGGGTCCGCCGGTGGGCCCACTTTACACCAAAAAACGTGTCTGGGTCAAAGGTCTCCAATTTCACCAAACTTAGTGTCAACAGGTCAGGAACGATGATACGAACCCAACGGAACTTCCAAAATTGGATTCCGATGAGCCAATCACAAAATCGCCCGTCGAGCGGGGGCCTGTGGGGCCCACGACACGCGATTTCGTCAACGTTCTCAGAATCGAACCAAACTTGACCCACAGGACCAGCGTATTGCTAAGAGTCCGATGGCGTAAGTTTCGTCTCGATCCGACGCGTGTACAAGAAGTTAGGGTAAATTGCAGAAAAGGCGGATACGGGACGATGTCCGCGGATACGCGTTGATTCCGGTGTGCACGCACACCCGAATCAGCTTCCGCGAAATCTCACACGTCCGTATCGACGTTGCGCACGTATCTGTGAAGACCGGGCGCGACCAAGTAGTCCCGTTTGGCGGGGCGTACTCAGTTCTGGGGTAAAATAAGGTCTGGTTTTTCCTGTTTTTGGATCGCAGTGTGCGATCACCACAGGACGCGGTGCCCCGAGCGGTATGTCCGGGCACCGAGAGGGTCATACAGGCTTCGCAACATAATTTACGGAATTAAAAATGGGGTTACGAACAGAAAGATACGCGTACTTGAACAAGGTCTAAAAACCGGGAAAACCGTGTCTGCATCGTGTCCGACTCGTGTCGACACGAAATTGGGAATTAGGGTTAAGGTTAGGGTTTTGGGAGCTGTCGGCGGGGGCCGGCCGGAGAGGGGATAGGGGCGGCTCGCAGCAAGGCGGGGGAAAATTCTCAGAAAATTTCAGAAAATTCTCAGAAAATTTCAGAAAATTGTGAAAAATCCTAATTTTAATATTTTTAAAAAATCAGGGGCTTACAATCTACCCAACTTATAAAATTTCGTCCTCGAAATTTAAATTATGGCAGGGTTCTCTCTGTCCAAACTCACTTGGTTACAGTCTAACGGGTTTCTCTCAGATGAACATTGCGGTCGCTACCCAACTTAGAATTTTACCCATATATCCTCTAAGGCTGTACAACTAGTAAAGCTAGGTCCCAACTTAATAAATTATGATATTGAATCTTTAAGTCTTAAACACAAACACACCACCTATGGTATTCCCTTAGTCATAGAGGTTATCATTAATTTGACCGATCTGAAGGGTATATTTAGCACTACAAATCAAACTATTACCAAACACAGGATTTTGTCTTTCCAAAATAAGGGAAGACGAGGATCAATAATAAAGAGTTCAAGGACGAGGTGGTAGAACAGAGGTATAGGGTTCAAGGCGTTTAAGGAATTCTAATGGGAATTGTTAAGCGGTTATGGATTGAGATTATATTCTGGTAATCATTTATTCGTATGCTCGTATTAGTACAGTTATGTAACTGATACGATATGCTCGGACGTATTTAGGGGCAAGTATGCTAGTCAATTATATATCTCAATCCACGTAAAGTAGTCGTGCGAAGTGCGAATCAAAATGCACTAAGGTTGATCAGACCATAGTACACTGATTCTGAATAGACGCTTATATTAGTGGGGTTGATCAGGCCTCAATAATACAAGTGTCATGAACAAGCCCGATAAAGAGTAAGCTTGCAAAACTAGGCTATAAAATAGCAGCATCAATCGAGTTCAGCATAATTAAGTGCGCTAGATGATGATGAAAAGAGGTACAAATTTATTGAAGTTCACAGAATAACATACAATAAGCATAATAGCAAAAGTCTCTAAAATCTCTATCAAATTTAAAAGCATACTAGGTTATTTAGCAAGTTCAAAATTACTAGGTTGGGGCTGAGGTCACGAACCAATAGGCACAAAAACAATACTAGAAAAGGTATCTACGAATCACTTACGCGTATTAGCTGCTTCCAGAGTTTGCGCATTCTCCACGGTCATCACGTAAGCTTGTCTGCATCCTGGAGCAGTGGGTCAGTCCCTCACTTGATGTTCTGTTGATCCACAATATAGACAGGCACCCAGTCTCTTCCTACAAACTTGCTAGGTGTGACCTTGTTTTTGGCAAAAGTTACAAGCAGCCGCTTGTTGGTTCTGTCCTTGAGCCTGGTGTTGGGGTGCTGGAGCTCGAGAGAGAGGACGCTGAGTTTGCTGCGGGGCCCTCTGCTGTTGTTGGAACGGGCGTTTGTTGGGTCCCATATTTCCGGTATCTCTCTCTCGCTTTAGTTAATGCCCCATGTCTCTCTCAAAGCCTTGTGCCACGCTCAGGATTTTCTCATAGGTGCGAGCTCGGCTAGTGGTGACAGCAAGGCGAATATCCGGAGATAATCCCTTCTTGAATCTACGGGCTCTGTCCTCCGGGGTACGGACCATGTACTCCGCAAAGTGGCTTAACCTGCTAAATTCAGCAGTATACTCATCAACAGACAGGTTACCTTATTTCAGTCTCTCGAATTGGCTTTCGAAAGCTTCCCGAGCCACTTCGGGGTAGAATTTCTCTTTGAATAGCCTCTTGAAGTCCTCCCAGGTGAGGTCAGGAGCAGATAGTTGGGGTTCATCTCTGAACCAGGTTCGAGCAATGTCGAACAGTTGCAGGCTTGCGGACTCCACTTTGAGGTCATC
Organism: Iris macrosiphon; assembly: GCA_036927795.1. NCBI lineage: Eukaryota > Viridiplantae > Streptophyta > Magnoliopsida > Asparagales > Iridaceae > Iris > Iris macrosiphon. The sequence continues at coordinate 111,483,296 of JAYESA010000008.1, read as the reverse complement.
AGGGACCCGAGCAGTCTTCAGGAGTCTCTCGACATTCTCTATCCACTCATCGGCATAGAGAATGCCCTCAGTTCCGTAGAATTCCAGGGGTCTAAGGTTCTTGAAGTCTTTGGCACTCCCTGGCCTCTTGAGTGGCGACTCCTGGGACTTAAGAGCTTCTGAGAGGCTGGTCCGCAGAAGTACAGTCTGTTCTTTCTGGGATTCCACCAATCCCTGGAACACTCCAAGTAGCTGTGCCCCATCCAGAGTAACTGCCGGAACAGATGGAGACGGTGGGAGTGCAAGAGTCTCGGGCACATTCTGCTCAGCTGGTTCTGATGTGTCTCCTACTGTGTTCCTCGTCTGAACCATTCTGAAAGATTAAGGGGGTAGGAAGATTAAAATAGATTACCTGGAAATCAAGGGCGATAGGAAAAATTGACTAGGACCGTTATCAAGATTGGAAATAAAAGATGCTATTCTGTGAATGAGCTTTTAGCCTAGAATCCTCAATCTTATTCCATACCCTGTCCTAGGGTATTACCCTATTTTAGGATAGGACCTGCATGGGCCACCATAAAAACGTGTTACGACCCGCACCCGGAAATTCGGGCACGAGTGCGTGGGTACGTCCAGCCTACGCCGCAGAGTCGGCGGTAGTACGCTGTCTAGGTCAAATCCATATTTAATTTAAATCTAGCTCATTCACAGTAATTAAACAGGCAAGGAAAAGAAAGGAAATGCTGAGATTTTATAAACTGAAAAATGACAAACAGATCCAGAGTTATTACAAAACCAGGAGTTAAATCGGGGACAAACCCGATTACTAAGATGAACGGAAAAGAAATAACTACTGCTAACTACTCCGTAGGAGTAGCTTCCTGTGTAGGAACTGGCTCTGCAACCGTATCACCTGCTGCCTCATAGGGGCCATAATAGGTGGGGGCAAGGTTCTCATCATCGCCTAAATCAACAGATCCAGTCAGGAAAGGAGCAGAGTACACAGTGCACAACAAGATTAAACTAAATATTTATGACAATTAAATTAAATATCATGTTGAGAAACTGCATAACAGAACATTATTATCTCAGAGTTAAAGCTGTAAACAGGAATATGAGAAAACAGAAATAAATGAGATAAAAAAATAAACTACAACAGTCAGCAAGAAGTATAACATGACCAGAAACTATCTGTGTGAACTTGTATTTGTTTTTAGAATACATAGTTGGCTTGTAGGAGTTTATAAGGCTAATCCGGCCATCATAAACGGCTATTAAACAGGGAAAATTGAGATCCAATTGAGGTACAGTCGCGTACCAACAGCTATTAAATATGGCAGAGGAAAGGGTAAACTACATGCCTTCTAGTATTCTCCCACCCGACATGAAAAACAAGACATGAACTCCAACATTCAAGACATGAAATACAGCATTTCTAACACTAGGTGTAATCATCAAGGGTACTAATAAAGCAGGGAAATAATTATCACAATATAAAGATTTAATTTGAAGTGCAGGTACTTGCCTGTTGTTTGGATCTGATTAATTGGTTCTTGGGGAAATTTCCAGAGGTGAGTCCAAAAGCTGAAATAGATATTATCATCACGCTCAGAAGATATCAAATAGCTGGAAACGCCTGTCCTTGGGTCCAATTTGGAGACAAGGGCAAAAACGGCAGTTTCGGGTCAAAACGGGGTCCGCCGGTGGGCCCACTTTGCACCGAAAAATGTGTCTGGGTCAAAGGTCTCCAATTTTACCAAACTTAGTGTCAACAGGTTAGGAACGATGATACGAACCCAACGGAACTTCCAGAATTGGATTCCGATGAGCTGATCACAAAATCGCCCGTCGAGCGGGGGCCTATGGGGCCCACGACACGCAATTTCGTCAACGTTCTCAGAATCAAACCAAACTTGACCCACAGGACCAGCGTATTACTACGAGTCCGATGGCACAATTTTTGTCTCGATCCGACACGTGTACAAGAAGTTAGGGTGAATTGCAGAAAAGGCGGATACGGGGCGATATCCGCGGATACACGTTGATTCCGGTGTGCACGTACACCCGAATCAGCTTCCGTGAAATCTCATACGTCCGTATCGATGCTGCGCACATATTTATGAAGATCGCACGCGACCAAGTTGTCCCGTTTGGCGGGACGTACTCAGTTTCGGGGTAAAATAGGGTCTGGTTTTTCCTGTTTTTGGATCGCGGTGTGCGATCACCACAGGACGCGGTACCCCGAGCGGTTTGTCCGGGCACCGAGAGGGTCATACAGGCTTCACAACGTAATTTACAGAATTAAAAACGGGGTTACGAACAGAAAGATACGCGTACCTGAACAGGGTCTAAAAACCGAGAAAACCGTGTCCGCGTCGTGTCCGACTCGTGTCGACACGAAATTGGGAATTTGGGTTAGGGTTAGGGTTTTGGGAGCTGCCGGCGGGGGCCGGCCGGAGAGGGGATGGGGGCGGCTCGCAGCAAGGCGGGGGACGCTGGCGGCTGTCGTAGGCGGAGCACGGGCGGCTGGAGGCTGGGAAGAGGGGAGGAGCAGGGGGCCGTCGGTGGCGCCGGAGCGGAGGAGAAAGGAGAGGGAGAAGGAGGAGAATCAGGCCGCAGCGGCGGAGACGGGCGGCGGGTGGTGGCGAGGTGGCACGGGCGGTGGCGGAGGTTCATGGTGGTCGACGGGGGAGAAGGGGAGGGGGTTAAGGTTTAAATAGGCGGAGAGGGCGCGGGGTCAGCCGGGTTAGGCGGAGGGAGGGGGACGTGGCGACCGGGACGGGCGGAGCGGGGGTCGTGGGGGGGCTGGCCGCCGGATGCGGCGGAGGACGCGGGCGCCGGAGCGGCCACGCGGGGCTGGGAGGGGAACTGTTCAGCGGTTTAGGTTCGGGTCGGGTTCGGGTGGACCCGACCCGCTAGGCCAATGGGCCGGTGGGTTTAGGTTGGGCCGAGTTGGGCCGGGCCAAGTTAACGGGGCCGGGCCGAAGAAATAAAAGAAAAAAAAATAATAGTAATAATAATAATAATAATAATTAAATAAATAGTTAAAATAGTTTTTAGGCATTTAAAAATAGGTCTGAGGCCCAATAAATTCCAGAAAAATTATCCTAAGTCCAGTTTTTCATTTTACACCCGAAAATATTATTTTCATAATATTTTAATGTTGTTTATTATCAATTAAAAATCATGTAATAATTTAAAACTCTGATTTTAAATTTCAGAAAATTCCCAGGAAATTCCAGAAAATTGTGAAAAATCCTAATTTTAATATTTTTGAAAAATCAGGGGCTTACACTATAACTCGTCCTTTGTGGCATTAAGCCAGTAATCCTTTTGTACATTTAAATATGTACAAGCTAACTTATGTCTGCGTGGCAGGGAATGACATGGTAAGTATTGTGCAGGTGGTTCATATGGGCAGATAAATATCATCGAACGATGGAAAGTTTATTTCCAAAATTCCTATATACTGCTTGCTTGTAAAATAAACTAAGGCAAGATAGAAAGACCACAAATAATATGCATGCTTCATTTAAACAACGTGTTGATTGATATAGTTGGGTTAGCTTGCCTTCACCAGTACGTTTCGATGTACTGACCCTCGTTGAAACAGGTTCCCCGCACTAAGGAGATCCGAACGAGCAGTCAAAGTCATATCCAATCCAGTCCAACTGTAGGCGCATCCTAATTGTGCCATCTTTGAAGCAAGGAGCTAGCAACCCAAACTCAATGCAACTCTGAGGGAAAGCTATCATCCCGTCTGGAGGTCTTATATTTTGAAGTTTAGTAAATGACATAATATACATGACAACTATCTCATTTTGTGTCAACTTTTGTAAGTCATGCAACAACCTTATGACTCGTTCAAGAGTTTGTAATAGACGTTCATTATCAATAAAGAGAACTTTTCCATGTTTCAACTTTGTATTTTATTTAAATGCGTACTCTGAATATATGTTCGCTATGCAAAATACCTTAGCCATGTGCGGTGTGCAACCTATGCCTGCACGGCATCACGTCCGGGGGACGACTATCGATTCCACAAAATTAGGGCATGACAAGATGAAGGTGGACTTATTGGTCCGATGATATCCATTCTCCATGCCTGAAACGGCCAGGATGCTTCCGTTGGGTGTAGAAATTCAGATGTCTGGTGGATAAAGTCTGCGTAGATTTGGCACGTTAGGCACTTTCTCGCATTGTCAACCGCATCCGCAACTATTGTGGGCCAGTAATATCCCATTACCCGGAGATGGTCCGGTAGCTAAGGTTCGGGCTGATGGGCACCAAAAATGTTATCATGAGCCTCACGAAGGACCTACTTTGCTTCTACATTAGATATGCATCGTATCGAAAGGCCATCATAAGAACGACAATGCAGCATTTTGGTGGTTGTGTCATAATAGAACTGAAGGGAACATCTTCTGATCGAAGTGGATTCCTTTAGGTTCTCAGGAAGCATTCTTTAGGCCGTGTAGTAGATGAATAGAAGCCTCCAGTCCTGTACATCAGTGTCTACTTCTGCCAAATAGCTCAAACACAAGCAAAGGTTATTTTTTGGGTAGACCAGCTCTTGACCGATTACCGTGATTAGTTGATAGGTATTATTTGGAACTGCCGAGGAGGCAGCAAGACCGGCGAGGGCATCAACCTCGACGATCTGCAACCGAGGCATATGCTCAATAAAGAATCCCTCGAAGGTTGAGATAATGTCAAGTACATATTGGTGTTAAGGGATTAGGTCTTCATTCCAGACTTCATATTCGCCTTAGACTTGGTTGACTATCAGCTTGGAATCACCGTATAGCTCTAAATAGTCACCCCCACTAGTTTAGCAAGTTGGAGTCCAATAATGAGAGCGTTGTACTCTGCCACGCTGTTGGAGTATAGCTTCATGAGGGAATAAGCTCGATTAATGACCAGATTATAGGGAAAGATTAATACTATTGACAATATTGCCTTTGGGCCCTGCACTCGAAGCACCATCAAAGAATATCGACCAGACAGCTTCGTATGAAGTCATGTTTAAGTTTGCCACTATGTTTGGAATCTCTTCATAGAGTTTCTAGGTTTCTGGTACCGGATGTACTGTAAGAAATTTGGCTAGTGCTTAACCCCTGACGGCTTTCTGAGGGACAAATACCATGTCGTATAGAGAAAGTAGCATCGCCCAGGTAGCCAGGAGGGAACTGAGTGCCCTGATTTGGTTATGAGGACTATAAGAAAATTGACTTGTGAGATTGCATGAATGGTTTGTCCAGCCACGTAGTGCCGAGTCTTCTGGATAGTCAATACTAGAGCAAGGCATTGCTTTTCAACGGGGGTGTACCTATGCTCTACGCCGACCATCATCCGGCTAAGGTAGTAGATGGCTTGCACGTGAGCTGTGTCACTATTCTAGGCTAATAGAGCACCGATGGAGTGATCCATTGCATGTACATAAAGTAGGAAAGGCTTTCCCATGACCGGGGCTACCAGCACTGGAGCGTTTGATAGGTATTCTTTGATATCATCGAACACGAGTTGGTATTCTTTATTCTAGACAAATGAGAGGCCTTTCTTCATGAGCTGGGTGAACGGCCGACAATATCCCAAGAGGTTTGATATAAATCTCCTAATGTATTCTAGTCTTTCTTGCAGGCCACGGAGTTCCCGGAGGTTCTTTGGCGGGTTCATCTTAAGGATTTCTCTGGTTTTATCGGGGTCTATATGAATACCCAGAGAAGTGATGATAAAACCCAGGAATTTGCCGCTAGAGAGTCCCAGAAAGGATTTGGTAATATTCATCTTGAGGTGGTGTGCGCATATCAGGTCGAACATAGTCCTCAAGTCTCGGAGATGATCATCTTTAGAGCAACTCTTGACAGCGATGTCATCAACGTAACACTTTATCGTTTTGCACAGGTGTTCACAAAAAATGATGCTCATAGCTCGTTGTTATGTAGCATCTACTTTTTTTAGATTGAAGGACATGACTGTGTAGCAGTATACTCCTATTGGTATTTGGAACAATATATGCTTCTTGTCTTCAGGAGATATCTTGATTTGAGTGTAGCCTGAGAATTCGTCTATGAAGGACATACGCTCGAAGCCACAAGTGTTGTCGATCATTATATCTGTGATCGGAAAAGAAAACTTGTCTTTAGGGTACGCCGAATTTAGATCAATAAAGTCGATACAGATTCGAATCTTTCCATTATTTTTGACGACGGGCACGATGTTGGCCACCCAATCCGCATGTTGTTCTTCGCGGATGAAGCCACTATCTATTAGTTTATTGACTTCAGCTTCGATGATATTCATAATGTCCGACTGGAATCGCCGTTGTTGCTATTTGACATGCTTAGCGTTCGGCGAGATATTGAGCTTTTGGACCACGATTTGGGGGTCCAGTCCTGGTATATCTTCATAGCTCCAGGCAAAGACATCAATATATTCCTTGGCGAGATGTAGTAGGGATTCTCGGTCTTCATCGGACAGACTTTTGTTGACAAAGATTGGCTTTGGGGAGGCCTCATCGCCTAGATCGACTTTTACAATTTCATACTCGGTAGGAGGTTCTCGCTGCTCAAATCGCATCTCCCATTGGAAATCTAGGCGGTGGACCCACGGCTCTATTTTAAAGAGTTTGGGTGGATCTCCGTTGTCTTCCTCAGGGTTTGTTGACACCATATTGGCGGATAACGTTTGCCTGAGCATGTCAACGACACTGATGTCGGAATCCCAAGCGAAAGATTCTGAAGAATGAGAGTGCACTTCATCTTCTTCATCTGAGCCCTCAGGAGTTATGGGAGGAGTTACATATACTAAGCTATGCTTGGTCTTATGGTAGTAATCCTCTGACTTGCCTGCGGGAGCAGGTAGACGTAGGGGCAACCGTCGTCCCTTGCCATAGTTTAAGCCCTTAGTGACCTTCAGATCATACCCCATCTTCTGGATAAGATGCTTGGCTTGCGAGCTATACTGGTTGAGTGATATTTTGTCGGTATCAGGTTCTGGATCCAGTTATTCTTGGACGAAGGATCGTGGGCATTCTACTTTGCCTAAGATGAGGAGTTTGTCTCCCTTCATTCTGTCGAAACTAGTAAGCAGGAGTTTTGGCTGGGGAGGATCTGGATCACTGCGTAGGTGGTAGTCACCTTTGTTTGCAGATGAAGGTCTATACCCTGCTCCATGGAATACAAGGTGCTTATATGTGCAAGTTTGAAGTAGTTCAAAGATAACACTTTATTCATAAAATAAGGTATCTTTTTTCAGGGATTATGTCATCAAAAGAATAGACGTTGGCATGAGCGGCTACATACTCCTCCAGCTCATCTTTCTAGAGGGCTACCCCCAGTACGAGTGAAGGCTTCGGTGGATTCCTGTACAATTTTACCACCAGGGGTTCAAAATTATAAGAGGTGTTGGAGCTTCACTTGGTGGTTTTCGAAGGCGAATGACCATATGTTCTGAAGGCGTAGACGGCTTCGGATCTTCCCTCTACGGTTGATTCAGCCTACGAAGGTGAATGACCAGAGGTTCGGATGTTGTAGACGGTGTTGGATCTTCTTTTGGCGGTCGATTCGGCCTGCGAAGGTGGACGACCAAAGGTTTGGGTGCCTTCTTGTGCAGTTTTACGATAAAGGAAGCGGTTATGTCGGGAGCGTGTGCCTTGAGACGGACCCTCTGGGGCTTTTCTAGTGTTATTGCTGCCTCTACTTCTTTATCGGCCTCGTTGCACCCCTCCTCTTGCGGGACTTTCTTGTAGAGGATTGTACCAGAGTAGTAGGTATCGACCCCTTTAAATGGGTCTACGTTCATAAATTTTGTCTTGACCGTGCCATGGTCGTCCATATAATTTAGATATTGGTGTAGAGTTGATGGCACGATTATGTATTGGTGTATCCAAGGTTGTCTCAGAAGGACATTGTAGGATACATCCACGTCAATGACGTAGCAAGTGACCTCTGTATTCAAGTCACCAATATGGTATTTGAGGCAAATCTTGCCCAGAGGGTAGCTTCTTCCTAAGTTGAAGCCACTGATGGAAGTATTAGTGGCTGCCAGACGATGCATCGGGATGCCCAAGGTCAAAAGCAGACTCCGTCGGATGATATTGATTGATGAACCAGGATCGATGTGCATCCGGTCCAACTTAATGGCGTCGATGTACCCTTTGTAATACATGGGACGATCATGCCAGTTTTTCTTTAGCAATATATCTTATTGCGAGAACGTGACATTGGGATTGCCTCCATGATATTATTGCATTGGGGACAAGCTGCAGGATCCTCAGCTGGCGGTTTGACCTGCGCCAGGTAGGTATCGACATTCTGTAATGCCTTACTCAGAGCATCCCGAGTGTCTTTGGAGAGCCATAAAAGCTCGAATAATGATAACTTCATCGAAGCGTTGGCCAGTTGTGCCAGGATGTCAAAGTTATAGGATTTTTCTAACCCCTGAGCTGTATCTTTGTGTAGCGGTTTGTCAAAGCGAGCCTTATTTTGCTTAGATTTATTTGTCGCGGGAGGCTGGGATGGACTTGGATCAGAGGTGGTAGGTGTTGTAGAAGTATCGCCGTTGCGAGTGTTAAAATCCCGCTGGTAGGTAAGTCCTGACCTGGTTGCTTCTGCCATGGCTTCCTTAGTGGTGGGGGACACCATATGGAAGGATTTGTACTTTTGTCCATTGGAATTGGCAATGGAAGGCGTTATTTGTTGCATCATGTATGGATCAAGGTCGGGATGAATCCACATAACCTCCTCCCTTAATGTAGTGAGAGGTATTAGTTCGACTGTTTGGTCTCGAGCTGGTGGAAGGTTAATAACTTCCATTGTCGCCCTAGGGCCCTAGGTATCAAGATCACTCCGTCCTGGTCCTCTATTGCCAGAAAGTTATCGAACTAGAGGGATACCATATTGGCGGCGACTGTTACATCCTCGAAGACCAAGGAGAGAGATTTGGTATCGATCAAGCACTGGATGTACTACTTCAATGTGTAACAATCTCGCATCGCATGGGGGACATACCGGTGGAAGTGACAATACTTCGGGTTGTTTATGTCTGCTGCTTTTGGCTGGCGTTTGACGTTGGAGAGCCAAAGTTTTTCTTATTTTATCAGCATATCGAACATGGCCATGACATCATCATCCTTTAAAGAGTAAGTCTCCTTTGATTTTGGAGCTTCTGTCTCTTTTTTCTCCGGCTTCTGGGTTAAGTTGGTGACCAAGACCTTCTTTCCTTTTTTCTCGCGGCTATTGTTGCCGCCATTTTTGTTGTTGGGATGTTTCTCCTATCATCGGTGATAGGGATCTGCATGCCCAAGAGTCAGGCATACTTGACCTTTTTCTCGGTGCTGATAGCATTTATAATGAACGTCGTCCAGTCTTTAAACTGGCTATCACCCATCTACAGGCTGACTGTCGAAATTAGGTTTCTCCGACACATCTCCATCAGTGTCATCTCAGGATTACTAGGAGGTAGCCTCAGTGAAGCTTAACTGATCGATATAATTTTTTGCTGGTTCCTTTTCTCCCTGGGCAACGTCCATCAGGGAGGACATAGTCATGTCACTTCTCGCCTCAAAGAATCTTTAAAGAAAAAGACTATTGAGGTCGTCGAACGATGAGATGCGGTTATCTTGGAGGCTGGAAAACCAGTCGAAGGCCACCTCGGATAATACTCTGACGAAGAGCCTAGAGAGGATAACATCTTTGCAGGGTTGGTGCCCTATCATAGTTTTAAAGTAGCTCACAAGCGGGGGAAGGACTTTTCGTCAAATATGTCAATATTGAAGGGCTTGTACTTGGGCGGATATGGTACATCCCTCCATTCCAGCGGATATGGATCCCGCATACTGAGATCGTGGAGTAAGTCTTGATTACTCATAGAATCTAGGCGGGGTCAGATTTCTCGGATCTCCCTTATCTTTTCCCTAGATTTATTTGTCGCAGGTGGAGCAAAGGACCCTTGTAGAGCATGACGGCCGCCAACGGGGGGAGAGGTTGCATTTGAATCTGCATTAGTACCAGGGTCTTGACCTAAGGCCCTTGGTGGTTGGGAGGCTACAATCGCCTTGATGTCTAGCACTACTTGGGTCAAGGCTTGTATTGATTTGCTCATATGGCCTCGAAGGTTTCAAGACACTGCCGATCACTGGGCCTTCATGGTCATCCTCTGCCATATATTTCGTTCTTACATGAGGCGAGTAGGAAAGGATAATTGCCATAACACTTTTTGCTTCAGACTCTTGTAGTGAATAGTCATTGGGGAGAGCTAGTAGTGCTGCATCCTGTTCAGACTCTGATAGAATACTACCCATAGCGTAGGAGGCTGTGTCTCCTTGGTGAGGGTGGCCACCCCAGTGTCTATTCCATGAGAATTGATATCTCCTCGAAATACCATATTGTTGTATAGATCTGGGGGATTGCTACCCCCATATTATGCAACCCCAAGTGGTTCTGAGGAAGAACTTCCCCCAGCGGCTGGGAGCTTCTTCTTCGAGCGGGTGTCCTGGAAAATACCTTCTACAGGTCCCACTGCTGGTCTTCCTGATAGTCGTCTTCTCAATGCGCTGGTTGAGAGTAAAGGACTGGAGGTGCTGGATTTCCTTTCTGTCATGGTGTAAGGGACCTTCCAAACAGAGTAACATGAGGTGAATGGTATCTCATCCTCCTCGGGTATTTGTACCTGATCCTTGGATTGTTGCCGGATAGGTGCCATCCGGTGCTGTCATTGGAATGCCGATAGCCTGCTTTTAGGTACTGCCACTTTGTTGCATTAGCATTTATGATGATTTTGGCATAGTGATATCTTAGGGAGTATACTTCAAATGCTGTCGCTGCCTCCCTTGCCTTGCAATTTTGATTGATCATATTGTGCAAGTCCGGCGGGGGCTGAATCACCTTTGCACCCTTTTTGTTAGTACTGGTAGACCGAGCACACTGGTGCGTGGGTGTTGTTTTTGCTTTTGGACCTAGTTTTTGTTCAGGAACTTCCCCTAAGCTGTTAGTAGAAGGCTCTTGAGACTGGCCTTGTCTATTTGCTGCTACAGACTGGATACGTGGGTCGGTCTTGTATAAATTTCCGTCAAGGGCAAGCATAACAGTTAGCGGCGCCAATCGACGGTCAGTTGAATGGATAGTTGCTTGAGCTTGGCGAGATCGTACTGCCCTGGACTTCTTTGACTTAGCACACGCAGACGAATAGTACGAAGAGTCCAAATTTTAATTTTCACCATTCTCAGCATGGCGCATAAGATCAGTGCTGCATGAGATTCAGTCAAAAACTGAGATTCAACTGCTGTTTGGCCCGCATGCGGCCATCTGCCTGTGATAGTGAACCGATATCGCATATTGGGTCTTATGCGGCCTCCTCCTAGGCTGCATGGAACTCACATCAAGGCCTGAATGTATGGCATTGTAGTATTTTCCTCTGCCAGAGTTCAGGTATTGAGCGTTTCCTACGGCAGACGGAGAAGCCGTATTGTCAGTCTGGGTGGACGCTTGACGAGAGTTCTCAGCAACATAAAGAGAGACGGAGAGTGTATGCTCCGCAGTTAGTTGAAGCGCAGCGGCCTTTGCTACCCACGTCCTATGGGTCTTCTCGGGCTTTGCTAACCTCGACAAAGGACTAGTGCTTTCCTCCGAGAGCATCTCCTCGAAAGCCTGCTGGTCGAAGCGGACTACCAGCATCCTCTGGGTTGAACCCAGCTTGGCCGCATTAGACTGCGTCACCACCTTCTCATCATTAGAGAAGGGTGATCCCCAACATAGTCGCCATCTTGTTCGCCATTAAATTTAAAGTTTAAGAGAATTTGATTTAATTAACAAATGAAAAGAAAGTACAGAGAGGTCCTAGGAGACTAAGTACAAATTTATTTTCTGGGGGTGACGATGAAGGGTTAGGAGTGTAGCAACTCTCTTTACTCCATGGACGATCTAGTGTAGGAGGAGGAAGCTTTTCTCTCTTGCTTGACTGTAGGTTCGCAGATAGCTAGCCCTTAGAACGTTCAAGTTGCTCCTATTTATTGCCATCATATTGATTGTTTATGGATGCCGCATATGCCTCTGTTTGATGGCCGCATAAGGCTCCTTGCAACTATCGTCTCATGCCATGGGCCAATTGCCACATGGTATTGGTTGGGATATATTGTTGAAGAGAACTCAGGATTGTTATCAACCTGTTGTGGGCATGACTTGGTCAGCTGGACACGTAGTCAGCACCAACTATGCAGAGATCTCTACAGTTGTAACAGAAAGATCTTATTCGCTGGAGGCCGCATAACAACTTGGCCGCATGATGGCGAGACCTTATGTTTTTTATAGCCTCATATGTGCTCTCGTTTGGGCCTTGGTCGAATGGACACTCTAGCAGCATGTTAGCGAGACCGCATAGGGCATTATGGCCGCATATGTGTCCTTTTTGGCCTTGGTCAGATAGACTCCTAGGCCGCATGACGTCATGGCTGCATGCTCATCCAGGCCGCATTCGTTCTCTCGTATTTCTATGGTCGACTGGACACTGCAGCCGCATGTTGACGAAGCCGCATATGGCCAAAGCTGCAGATGGGAGGACACGTGGTATAGCGCATCTGTCGAGGCCATCATTACATATGTTACTTTATGTCTTTTTGTATGCCGCCCCTTTCACGAATTTGGAAGATTTCAGAACTTTATGTTAGACATTGGAGACTGTGTCAGAGCTCATTAAGCAGCCTCTTGCTCCTTGGTCGCTCTGGCCGCATATAGATTATTATACAGATTTCTATCTGGCATCATAGATCATGTTTTATGCGGCATGAGTTCTATGCGGCGTGTAGATTTTTTTTACTTCTACAAGGTCATGCCATTAAAGTATCATAGACGAAAGATAGCAAAAAAGACAAAACAAGCAAAAATAGGGTCATTCAGATTATCTGACGGATCTCCTCGGAACACCGTTGGATCATCCGATCAGTCACAGAAAGTAATGGGGCACAATTCGGATAATCCTTCGGACTACCATAGATCTTCATCGAATCATCTGATTGGTCACAACAAGTATTGTGCCACAATTCGGATCATCTGTCGGATTGTCGCAGATCAACGTCGGATCATCCAATTTGTCACAGGAAGTTTGTGGACCACAAATCAGATCATCGTCAGACTTTCGCGGATCACCTTTTGATTGTTTGAGTGGTCACAGAAACCCGGACATAGAATATTTCTGAGACTTGTTCGGGCCGTAAAAACTCTGTTCTAACTCAGAATTTGGATTTTCAAAGGTCAAAATTATATATGATCAAATTCACAACGGCCTGGGGATATTCAATTTTACCAACTTTGAGATTTGAGAGATCAATTCCTAGAAATACCGTACAAGAAATTTATGGGAAAAACCAAAACTTGTCCGGAATCGACAAAACTCGAAACTACCAAAATAGAAACTAGGCACGGGTCTCAAGTAGCATATAAACTAAGTCTCATGTTGATCATACCGACTATCTCTTTCGATGCCAAGTTTTCTAACGGGTAAATGCTAGGGCTTTTATAAAAAAGTCCAAACCAAGCCGAAACCATTTCAAAAATATGCACAAGGTTGAAAATTACTTTAGAAACATATTTATCAAAATAAGTTTCATGAAATTCTAATCACAAAATATCAAGAAAAATGAAAACTGCAATAAAATCATGTCGTTTAGTATTTTGGCAAGATGTACTTGCTTAAAGCCAAGCTCCCAGCCTAAACCTTCAACTCCACCACCGAGAGGGGTTCAAAAATCACACTCTAAGGCCTCATGACCCAGCTTTTAGCACCCGTAGAAAATGGAGAGGAAAATAAAGAAGTGACGGAAGAAGGAAAAGAGAGAGAGAGAGAGAAAAAATAATTTCACATATATATAAGAGTTGATTTAATTGTGGCCGTCCCATCCGCCATGTCAGCGATCCAAGTCACAAATCAAATCAATCTCATCCATTCAATACAAAACCAAGAAACTCTCAAAATATCTTAAAAGTCAAATTTTATCCGTCGGACGAATTTTTCGTCGGTATGTCGCGGAATGCCGACGGTAATCCGGTTAGTGAAAAAAAGTTACAATTTTGAGATTCCACGAAAACCAATATAACACGGTACAAAGCATAAAATACGTATCCATATACCGATACATATACTATGAGACGGGTCTCACATATTGAGGCTCATAACCCCGTAGTTTTTCTCAGAAGATTATGAAGTACAAATTTTTGTCCCATACACCTACTAATTGTCTTTCCTAACCAGTGCAAATGTAAAATTCCTGAATACGTCGTGGACATCATATAACTAGAATGTAAGTCACAAATGATAAATTAACTGTAATAACTATGCTAAGTATCATCACACGTGCTACTCGCACCGATGGCCAATCGAGTGCTTAAGCTCGTGTCCTAATATGAACTCACTCTGTTACATGAAATGATGCGTGTCAAGGCCTTGGGAGATATAATGATAACTACATAATTTTATGTATGTCTACTATAAACTACGTCCAACACATGATTAAACATCGACGCCTTCGTTGACTGCACTCGAGGCATTTTCAGATATGCCCAAGTATATACCTGGTAAATAGATTTGAAGCGTTTGAAGAATATTAATAAATTTAAACAATATAACAAGGCAAGGTATACTTGCCTGAAACTCCAAGATGAGGATACTCTAATCCTAACTCTGTATCCAAGATTGAACTATCCCGAGAGCCTATATATTTAATAATAATAATAATAATAATAATAATAATAATAATAATAAATAAGTCATTTTTTAGGGTTTGCTATGCATGAACAATAACACTAACAATAGCTACCTATAGTTGATGTGAAAATTAGGGTTTTGGCACAATTACTGGAAAACTAGTTTTTAGCAAATAATTTTCTGTCTTCCGGTCACCTAACAACTTATTAACCCTAATATTTATATATAACCATAGGTTAATATAGTTTCTAAATTACTAATTGACATGTGATATTTGGTGTTCTTCTTACTAAAATTGGTCATGTACATATGTGACAATTTAATCATGCTAATTTTGTGTATACAAGTGTCAACCTATTTGTGTCACTTACTAGGGTTCATTCTCAGTCACTAACCAAACACCAAAACTAATGTAATCATTTCTGGTCCATTTCTAACCCATTCTAACACATGAATTATGGCATAATTGTAAGGTTAACTATCTGTATGCCTTCAACTAGTTAAGGTTGGGTTACTGACAATTTTGGTTTGTCAATGATATTAACTAGTACAAACAACATTTATATACTTATATATAAAGTTTCTATTATCTCCTAACATCCTAAAATACATATAATAATATTTCATATCATATAATTAATAGGTTTCATTTAGAAATAAAAAGTATTTATCTGATCAACATAAACTAACATGAAATTGACAAATTCTAGCACAAACTAGGTGCTAAATTTTGCACAAAAATATATAAAATTGAGCATGATAAAATATAATTTGTGAAGTTTTTTAAGCATGAAATGAAGGGTATTTAACATGCCTAAAGTTTGGTATATATTTACATAAAATTTAGAATCAAATCGAAGACTAAACATGCTCATTCGTGCATAAAAATGACATGTTTCAATCAGAATTCTTGTGTTCGTGAGTGTCTTTGTCATGTTTTAACATGGTTTTCCATATTAAAATTATGGTTTTTATCTAGGTCAATGTGTTGGCTAGTTAGTCCTTAAATTTTAGGAAACAAATTTGAATAAAAATAAGGGTACATACCTCTTACAAACTGTAAGCCCCCTCATTTTGGAATATGAGTAATTTGGTAATCTATAATTATTTTGATTATTTTGTTTAATTAGATATATTTAAAGAATTAATTTCTAAAATTATTTTTAATATTTATGACACTTTGCTACGGCTTGGATATTTTGAGCAATGCACGACCTTTTTTCTTCAAACTGAATTCACATTATTGACCTTGACTATACCTAGTACATTTGGGACATGGGTGTTATATTAATTGATCTCCCCCATGCTCCAAAAATATTGACAAATATCTCAAACCATTGATATTGCAAAATTACCTTAAATTGGCTAGTTGAACCCAACCAAGCCCAAACACCCAACTCAGACTCTCAAACTAAATCCTATGAGACATGTACCCTACCTCTACACCTTTTCCCTACTCTACAACATATCCCACATATAAAATATGTCCACAAAATCTGAATAAATAAATTAAATTATCCATAAAGGCAATATTTCCAAATTATGAAGGCCCCTATGCAATCTTGTTGCATATCAATTCAAATCTAAAATAAATATTTTAAAATATAATTTAAAGATTATAGTGCATCTCCTCACTCTATTTTAGTTTCTTTAAATCCGATCCATAGATGAGAACACTAAAATCAAATCCTAACCATCCACCTATTTAAACTACCTATATTTATCAACCCCCAACACCTAAACCTAATAGCCGAACTCCCCTACTCTCAAACCCACGACCAAAAAGCCTCTCCCCCTCTCTCTCTTCTCTATTTTTTATCTCCTTCTTTCCCCTTTTAAATCCCCCACAAGCCGGTGACCTAAAACCCCAACTGAACCCCTTTTATGCTGAATATTGGTTGCTAGTTGCATCAGCAGTTTAAAACACTATAAAGATGAAAAAATCCCTAAAAACTCTGGATTTATATCATACTTGAAGCCCCAAATATCCTTCTCAAGTTTTATGAAGTTTGGAGTCTGTTTGAAGCTCCAAAATATCCGTGTCGCAAGAAGCGCCTCCGCCGTAATCGCGAACAGGTAAGTTTCATAACTTTTATTTTATATTTATTATTTCCATTTGAGAATTCTTTTATGAACCCAAATACATGTTAGATTACAAATGGTAAAACCTCCATGCTTGAGAAACCCTAATTTTATATGCAAAACTACTCTTTGATGACACAAAACCAATACATGGCAATGTGGTAACCAAAATAACCTAGTTTTGATAGATGTTATTATTTTATTATTAAAATATAAATTTCCAGAAATTAAATAATGATTTTCAGAATATTAATTAATATTTTTATATACTAAATGATTTTTTATGCAAGTTGACAATCTTGCATGCACAAACTAGTTGTCAAGTTGCTAGAACTCTTAGTCGACGCACAACGAAACTTTATGTATGCAACAACAACTGTTTCGATATTTTTCACTAAATAAATAATAATTTTAGAATTAATAGATTTTAATAATTAATGATTTAAAAATGTTTATGGCAATGTTTAATGACTAATAATATATTGGGGTGTAGCTACTTGCATGTGCAACCAATGTAGAATTAATAACTAGATAATAGCCTAATTTAACTAAAAAAGTAGAGTCTAATTAGTGCAATATTAATTGGTAGGTGTTCGAGAAATTTCTTTGGAGAGCTCCGGACCAGACTTGTGGTGCTCATAGCTTGGCTTGGAAGGCAAGTACACCTTGCATGATTGTATTATTCAATTTACATTATGCCTAGTTTTATTTGTTTAGTTGTGTGCACGCGTCTTAGAGTAGCAGACTTACCTAGTATATTGTGAAGGTACTTGGTATCTTCTGACCTGACACTTGTTCAACACATTCACTGAGTGAGGGAGTGCATGGACTAGAGTATCGACTGATCATCGATACGTGAGTTCGCATCTTATGTTAGTAGTTGGTGTTTGGGCTAGTTTTCTAGATTTTATTGACTTTATTGCATTATGTCTAAACCGCGTATACGGTTCGGATAGTACATTCGGAGGAGAGAATCTACTAGTGAGCGTATGAGACTTCTGTTTCTTCTGGTGTAAATGGTGTACCCCCGAGTTCTATCAAACGCCTAGTGGGATGACAGATTCTTCTATTCTTCCCCCTCATGTGCCACTAGAGATATCTCAAGTGCATTTCACATAGATGGTTTAACTACCCTATTTATTGTTTACTGATTACTTTTATGCATGTCGATTTTTTGTGTACTTGTTATGTCCCTCTAAGGACTTGGCAACCTTTACCGGTATACATGATCTTAACTATTTGCAGAAGCACCGATTAGGACATGCTACTTTATTCCCTTCTGAGGAGATCTTTACCTTCGTGTCTATTGGTTCGTAGTTGAGTTGATACTTTTTATCGTTTATTTATTTTAAGAAGTCAGATTCTATTTCTATCCTAATTTGGTAGTGGATTTGTCTCCATCCGACTATTATTTTGGATTATTTGGACTGGATCATTTGGTTCTATATTGGTTTAGCATAATTATTTATTGACTTGTGCTGTGGATGAGATTTAGTTACCTGTAACTTGTGATATTATATACCACTTATGAATTATTATTCATAATATAGCGTACGTATGTGTCATAGTTTCAATAAATTGGAGTTGTTATATACATACGACTAGCATGCTTACGTATTCCTAGTCTTACATATTTTGGGACTGGGCGTGACACAAACAAGTTTGCACAGCCATGTTTGGTACAGGATTCAGTAGGACCACTCTTGCGTGTGACAACAACTAGAGGTGAAAAACATGAAGAAAAGTTTGATGAATATATATAGAAAGATTGGAAAAAGGTTGAGGATGAAGATAGCGAAGGATTTGAGATATTTTTATCTTGGTTTAAGGGTGGTACAACAATATCTTTGGAACTAACACACATCAAAATTTAGAACTAAGACTAGCTGAATGTTTAAGCACTTGTGGAGAGAAAATGATGATGGAAATAGAATAAAAATGGATGCGAAATAAATTATGGCTATAGAGGGATGAGGGAAGAGTGATGTGACTGAGTTTTAGGGGAAATAAAGGAGTAGGGGAGGTAGTTTTAATAACTACATGGAGGTGTTCTCACTGCCCAAGCCGCCTGTAAACACCCTAATTTTTTAGAATTTAATTTTAGAATTTTAATTATTGGAATCATAATGGAGATTTTTCTGTAATTATTAGCTAATTATAATAAATGTTCATTCATAGATTTATAATTATGTGTATTTAATTAATTATTAATATAGTGCAAAAAAAATTTCTGGGTGTAAAACTATTAATAGAGTATTGTATAATTTTTCTAGAATTTATTGAGGTCCAAAACTATTTTTAATGACCATGTACGTACATATATAAATGGATTTATTTTTAAACCAAAACAAACCAACCTAAACCAAACCAAGCCAAAATAAACCCAATCGAATCCCATACCCATAACCCGATAACCCAGAACCGCTAACCTGACCCGAACCTACGCTACAGTACCCCCCTCCCCCCCCGCAGCCCGCTACCGCCCTCTTCCCCTCCCTGTCAATGCCGTACCCCCTCCACTTCCTCTTTCTGTAACCTCCCTCCTATACCCCTATATATAACAACACCACCCTAAGAGAAACTACCATCATCTCCTCTACCACCACGACCGTCGCCGACCGCTGGACTGTCCCCATCGTACGCCATAAGACGCCACCGCACAGCCCGCCCAAATCCTGAGCAACAACGATCATGAGGTACCCATCTTCTCGCCCATGTATCTTCCTGCACAATATACTAATTAATGACCTGTCGAATCCTATGAGAAGAGCACATGACCCACTTGAACCCTGCATAATTAGTTTAACCTATCGTGTCCTGTGTTAGTCGCAATTCGCGACGCAAAACCAAAAAATAATGACCCAGTTTATAGTTTAGAAACTGTTCCAACCGCCCTTATTTATGTCAAATTTTCTTCCAACCTAGTTAATATTTTTAGATTCTACTTGAAAAATAATTTAGACAACATAATTGAGATCTAATCTCTTTAATTAGTTTATTTTAATTCGTTGTATGTTGTGTTTTAATTGATGTTAAAATTTGTCAAAAACTTGGTTTCTTAAACCCAAATTTTCTCGAAATAGGGTGCGTCCCGCCAAACGAGATGACTTCATCATGTATGAATTGCACCGAAAGGAGCGTATCATTAACACAGACGTGTAGGATTTTACGGAAGTTGATTTGGATGTGCGTGCAAACCGGAATTAACGTGTATCCATTGAAAAGTCACCTATCGACCTGTTTTGACACTCGTTATAATTTTGTGTGTGCCTGCCATTTTATAAAAAAACTTACGCCATCGGATTCACAATGTTACGCTAGACCTATGACCCATGTTTGGTTCGATTATGAGAACGTCGATGTAACACCATTTTATGGTCCTTACGGTTCTACTTGACTGACGATTTCGTGATTGGCTCATCAAAATCCAGTTCTAGTGTTCCGTTGGATTTATATCATCGCTCTGGACTTGTAGATACTAAGTTTGATGAATTTGAAGAACTTTGTCCTTGGCATATTTTTCGATGCGAAGCGGGCCACATGTGGACCTCGCTATGACTAAAAATTGTTAATTCTGTCTCTGTGTCCAAATTAGACTTATGGGTAGTCAATATTAGGTAATTTAAGTATTCTGAGAATAATTTTGATGTTTGTTTCAGCATCTGGAGGCATACCTGAAGATTCCAGTTATATCGGAGCAACTGACGGAGCACAGAACATAGGCAAGTGTACCTTGCCAAATATGCAAATATCCTGTGCTATTATTTGCTTGTATTCTTTTCATATACTTCTGTGATGCACTTGTTCAATATAGGACCGTGAGACATTGATTAGCGTTCGAACAAAATTTGGGTGTCGACGCCATACGCGGACTCGTATAACGTCAATTAGAGAGTTGATTCCACGATCATATTCTTTGCGTGCTTGCTTTACCAAGTACGTTATACCATAGGACACTTGACACTATTTATGTGACAGAATATTTCCTGAGTTATTCATGGTGATTCTGTATAGGCTTATAGAATTCATAACATGAGACTTGCATATACATAGATATCATTATGACTCGTTGTACTAGCTAGAGGTCATGATCTTGCGTGTTATGGACATGAGACCTGAGGTTACATTGGGTGGGGAGAGAAACACAGGCTACAGGCTGATTATATATATACTTATGTTACTGGAGAGTGCCTTAGTCTCTATACTAGAGCTTTGGCACATTTATGGGCCCTTCGTGATATTACTTGCTGCTACGGACTCCCCGACACAGAGCTTGTAGTGGTCCCAGCCTGAGTACTAGTGATGCTCTTATTTGTATTTCACATAGCTGGTTACGTAGCTTGCCCTGAGGATTTGTCTTATATTTACTGTATTTTATTTGACTTGAGTGTTTATTATACCTTGCTATGTCCCTAGAAGACCTGGATCCGGATTATGTCCCCAGGTACAACAGAGGAGGATTATCCCAAGATATATAGGACATGAGCTGACGCTAGAGCAGTACTGGCACCAGAAGACGAGGTTGTGCCAGAGGATTTCTCCTGAGTATTTTAGTTTCATACTCAGTTATTTATGCTTATTTTTATTTCATATCTGGACTCATGGATATATGTATTGGTGATATTCTCTTTCTTTTATTGTGTCGAGTTGTTCCCTGAGACACTATTTATTTAGACTTATTGTTGGATTATTTTCTTTATCTATTATCTTGACTGATTTATCATATTAACTTGAGTTTACTTTCTGTGGTTGAGATTAGAATATTACTGTGATAGAAGTTGTAGACTATATTTATATTTATTACAGCTTAAGTGCACTCTAACGGGTCTATTAAATTGGGATTGCCCATTGGAGTTATGTTGCTGGCTATTGCCACGTAGCTTGTCCCTTTGTATTTTGGGACTGGGG
Source organism: Iris macrosiphon (assembly GCA_036927795.1). Taxonomy (NCBI): domain Eukaryota; kingdom Viridiplantae; phylum Streptophyta; class Magnoliopsida; order Asparagales; family Iridaceae; genus Iris; species Iris macrosiphon. Next base: position 111,461,630 of record JAYESA010000008.1, on the reverse strand, counting down.
TGTGACATAGTTTTTATGGTGGCCCATGTAGGTCTACGATTATATTTCATCTGTTTCAACTAAGGAACCTAACAAGCCTACAATTAGGATAGAATAAATTATAGGATCTCATCCACTTGTTGATCTGTTCTTGACCTTTATATCGATTTCAAAATAATTTCTTGACTTACATCCTGCCTTGATTCCTCTGTATGCCTCTCATAGTTTACTTTGTATGCAGAGTAATGAATCCACGAGCCAGCGACAAAACTCTCGTAGGTACACAACAAGTTACTGTGCTCACCTACAACGATGGAGTGAGACCATTGGGTGGAGATCCGTCCAGTCAACAAAGCAATAAAGCAGATCAGCACACCTCGAGGTTCTGACGAGACGATATTCAACCACCGCCGCAGTTTACTCCACCAATGCCCATTTTTCTAATAGGACAGCCAATGGATGGTCAACAGATGTTCTAAATATTCTATGCAATAATGCAAGCACAACATCAGGTTCAACAAGAGGCTCAGCGTCACGAGGCAGAGAAGTTGAGGAACAACCTAGTGACAACAATGGAGCAGGCGAATCCACCAGCTAAACGACCATCGACGGGATCTATCACTGATTTTTGCCAGCTAAAGCCCCATATATTTTCTAGCAAGTAGGATCCCACTAAAGTTCATGAGTGGCTCACAAACACTCAACACCAATTAGAAGCAGCTGAGCTTCCGAGGGAGCATTGGATGTTTGTCGTCAGAATGCAGTTGACGGACAATGCACATTATCGGTGGCTATCTGAGGAGAGACGGATCAGACCGAATTGAGTCACTTGGGAGAAATTCTTTTGACTCTTTCAGGAGATGTACATTCCATCTATTGCTCGATCAGAACTTCAGGAAAAGTTTAATCGGCTCACTCAAGGCAATATGACGGTAGAAGAGTACAATGTAGAGTTCATCTATTCAAGTCCCTTTGCCCCTACTCTGATTTCGATAGAAGAGAAGAAGGCAGAAAAGTTCTTTGACAGACTTAGCTTTGAACTACAGAGACAGATTGGCTCTGTCGTACCAACTTTTTATGCGTACGTCATTGCCGCATCCCAACGTATGGAACACGTCATCAAGAGAGAGTCTAGCTCGAAGCGGCCGCATGCACTAGCACTAGACCGAGCACAGCAGGGAGGAGCTGCAAAGCGACCACAGATGAATCCATCACAGAGAGCATTTACACCACTAGTACTAGTCCTTTCTACTTGTTACTATTATGGCAAGGTAGGCCATGTTGAGAAGGAATGCAGAAGCAAATGAGGATTATGTTTTGCTTGCGGATCCAGCCAGCATTCAGCCAAGGATTGTCCTGAGCGTCGAGAAGGAGCACCGATGGTACATCGACTGGATTTACCAGTATCGAGACCAATCCAGCAACCACATCGACCAAATTATCCAGCATTGGGGGACCACAAACGAAAGTTGGAGGAGTTAGACCATCAGCACCAGAAGGATATCAGCCGAGGCCATCCTTGGCACCACATACAGCACTCTTTCAGCAGGCCCAGCAACAACAGAGGGCACCACCACAGGGATGTGGACATGATTTTTCGATGACAGTGGAGGAGGCACAGACTCAAGGAATAACAAATATGAGTAAGATTTGGTTTTATCATAGCTAGCTATATTAACGAATATTCCTAGTAATACTTTAGCCTGTGCCTGTTAGTTCCATTTCCTAGCATATACTTAGTATTATGTTAGCATGAACTGGTTGGTCTAGAGTAGTAGTATGTAAGTGGTACCCAAGTTTTTAGAAGTTGTAGTTGATTATCGCTCTAACCAGATTCCTTTACTCTTGGGTTACTTATCTCTCATTGCCTAGGAAAACGTTTTCATTGCTGCCCTACGTGTTTTGGTTGAACAAAACCCTCACCCTTACTCTCAATTTTTTCTTTTTCATGGTCCCTTATCCTTTGTGTCGTGCTTCAACAAACATGTCTTGCAACCGCGTCATCTCTTCTGGAGCAAACCTTTCCTGATCGGTTAGGTTTTATTTTCTTAATTACGAGGACGTAATGTTTTTAAGGTGGGTAGATTGTAAGCACTCTAATTTTTTTAGAATTTAATTTTAGAATTTTAATTATTGGAATTATAAATTTTTGAGATTAAGAAAGATTTTTCTGTAATTTTTAACAAATTATAATAAATGTTTGTTCATGGATTTATAAATATGTGTATTTAATTAAATATTAATATAGTGCAAAAAATATATTTTTGGGTGTAAAACTATTAATAGAGTATTGTATAATTTTTTTGGAATTTATTGAGGTCCAAAACTATTTTTAATGACAATATACATACACACACACACACACGCACATATATATATATATATATGGATTTATTTTTTAAACCAAACCAAACCAACCTAAACCAAACCAAACCAAACCCAACCGAATCCCATACCCATAACCCAACAACCCAGAACCGCTAACCCGACCCAAACCCATGCTATAGTAACCCCCCCACCGCAGCCCGCAACTCCCCGCTTTCCCTCGTCGTTAACGCCGTACCCCCTCATCTTCCTTTTCCCGTAATCTTCCTCAATCAACCCTATATATAACACCACCACCCTCAGAGCAACCACCATCATCTCCTCTACCACCATGACCGCCGATAACCGCTGGACCGTCGTCGTCGCACGCCGCAAGACGCCGCCGCACAGCCCTACCAAATCCCGAAGAACAACGAACACGAGGTACTCATCTTCTCGCCCATGTATCTCCCTGCACAGTAGACCAATTAATGACCTATCAAATCTTATACGAAGACCACATGACCCCATTGAACCCTGTGTAATTAGTTTAACCTATCGTGTCCTATGTCGGTCGTAATTCACAACGTAAAACTGGAAACAAATAATCCAGTTTGTAGTTCAGAAACTGTTCCAACAACCCATGTTTATGTCTGATTTTCTTTCAACCTAGTTAATATTTTAAATTCTACTTTAACAGTAATTTAGACAACATAACCAAGTTTTAATCTCTTCAATTAGTTTATTTTAATTCGTTGTATGCTGTATTTTAATTTCTGTTAAAATCTGTCAAAAACTTGGTTTCTTAAACCAAAATTTTTCCTAAACGGTTGTGTCCCGCTAAACGAGTTGACTTCATCGTGTGCGAATTATACCGAAAGGCGCGTATCGTCAACGCGGACGTGTGAGATTTTGCAAAAGTTGATTTGAATGTGCGTGCACACTGAAATTAACGCGTATTCGTCGAAAAGCCCCTTATCGGCCTGTTCTGACACGCATCATAATTTTGTACGTGTCTGTCATTTCGGAACAAAAATTGTACCATCAGATTCGCAGCGTTACGCTGGACCTTTGACCCAAGTTTGGTTCGATTATGAGAACGTCGACGAAATATTATTTTGTGGGCCCTACGGTTCTACTTGACGGGCAATTTCGTGATCGGCTCATCGGAATCCAGTTTTGGATATTCCGTTGGGTTCGTATCAATTGTTCTGGATTCGTAGACACTAATTTTGACAAATTTGGAGAACTTTGTATTTGGTACATTTTTTGATGCGAAGTAGGCCACATGTGGACCCCGCTATGACCAGAAACTGTCAATTCTGTCCCTGTGTCCAAAATGGACTTATGGTTAGTCAATCCTAGCTATTTCAAGTATTCTGAGAACAATAGTGATATTTTTTTTGCATCTGGAGGCGTACCTGGAGATTCCACTTACATCGGAGCAACTGACGGAGCTCATAACACAAACAAGTGTACCTTGCCAAATCTGTAAAGATCATGTGCTATTATTTGCTTGTATTCCTTCCATATACTTCTGTGATGTACCTGTTCAACCTAGGACCGTGGGATATGGCTTAGCGTTCGAACAAAATTTGGGTGTTGACGTCGTACGCGGAGTCGTGTAATGTCACTTAGAGAGTTGATTCCACGATCCTATTCTTTGCGTGCTTGCTTTACCAAGTACATATCACTACCATATTTCAGAATAGGATTATTTTTGTCATTTTATTATTATTATTATAAATATTGTGTATATTTTATTTATTTATAATGTGCATGTTATATATATTGTTACTATTATTATTATTTGTTAGTTGATTAGTCTATTTTATTTAGACTTGACATTAGTGGGCCACACTAGACTTGACTTGACCCATTGACTCAATTAAATAGTTAGTCATGACTAGATTAGCTCCATTAAATCTATTTAGACTCAAGAATAGAATATTCCTCCTATGGTTTAGTAGATCCTATTCCTGAAGGAATGAGAGAGGCACTTGAGTCAATTCAAATATTTCTCAACCTAACCCTAACCCTAAGAGTAAGTTTATATAAACCTCTTCATTCATAAGTAGCCTCTATTTTTTTAGTTCTTCCCCAAATTAAAGAGCAAACCCTAATTTCTCTATTCCCAAATTTTATCCCTCTCATTCTCATTCCAAGGAGGCTAAGTAGCTTGGCATTGCTAGAGGAGCACTTGAGGAGGGAAGCATTGGCTTGAGGATTGTGTCCTTGGTGGAAGACATTGGAAATCTATCTCCCAATAGGTAAAACTCTTGTCCCTCTTGTCATTTCAGTTTTAATGGTGAAATAAACCCCTAGAAACCTAACCATGTCTAAGGACTACCCATAGGAAGAAGAACTAGGTTCTTCGGAGACCTATTGTGAAAGTTACATTGAGTTTTGTGCTAATTTGGGGAAAGCTCCAAATTTAGATCACTAGGTGTTTATAGGAATGTCTCATAGATGATTATGGAGTGTGATGGATGATTTAAGAAGGTACACATATCCACAAATGGATACGGAGAATCCGTATCATGATACCCATGATAAAGTGGTGCAGATGGGTAGCTTCAATGCATTTGATGGTTGTATTTTTGGTTTTTGGGCTCAATTTGAGAGAAATCCAAATTGTGTCCAAGTGTTGGTTGTATCGTGTCCTCAATAGGACAAATCTAGTCTATTGTGATGAGTTCTACGTGTCCATAATTGGATACGGGGAGTGCATGTCATGATACATTATGACACGGGGTTGAGAATTGGTGTTTTCTTTATTTTATTGGTTACTTGTATCTATATTTCCATAGATCTATTATACTTAGTCTATATTACTTTATTCTAGCTATAATTCATATATTGTATGGGCTTATATGTTTTGGTGGTGTGTATTGGTGATTAGAGTTGGTATCAATTGCGTATCAAAAAATTTGGGAGTGATATACAATAGTGCACCAAAGTATTTGTCGATTGGTCTTGTATATGTAGGAGGGAGCTGTGCACTGTATTGAATAATGTGTGTGTATTCGGTTTAGAAGAGAAGGGGGAGTGTAGGTGTGTGTTGGTTGTTGTATAGAAAGGGTGTAAAGAGTGTCGGGTTCAGTGAGGGTGCAGTGCACACTTGTGCACTGTATTGGAATCTCAGGTAAGGATATTAGGAGTAATAGTGGAGGAGTAATGTTGGTTGTGTTGGTGTTGATCTTGTGGTGTGTAGTAAAGAAGGAAAGAAGTGCAGTCAACTGCTGTGATCATAGTCGTGTATTGGGAGCAACAACAGCTACTGCATAGTTAGTTGGTATTGCTCAGGTATATGCATAGAGTAGTGCGGCTAGGCTTGGGTAGATAGAGCAGCAGTAGCCAGAGGGGTCAGGTTAGAGTTAGGGTGCATTGCAGATGGTTTTGCAGGAGAGAATGCAGGTTTGTGAGGTGTATCGAAGCAATTGGCAACTTATCAATGCTCAGGACGGTAGGTCATTCCTGCAAGCAGTGTCTGCACAACTGATTTGGTTGCACAGCAACATGCTGTGGTGATTTAACTACATCACAGCGCAGTTGCATTGTGCAACAATCTGTTGCAAGGTTGCAGAATGAGGGTGTTTGGTCTCACGACAGTAAGGAGAAGAGGCAGTGTGCGTGTGAGTGTGTCGAGGGTACTCTACAGTAGTAGCAACATCAGGTAGTAGCAGCAACTACCTGCAAGTTGAGGGAGTGTAGGATAGTAGATAAGTATTATGTGAAGATATATGGGGTATTGGTGTATTAAGGTAAGTATGAAATTGGTTATTGAGTTTAGGTTGTAAAGGATAACATGTTAAGTATTAGAACAAGATTTTGGTATGTGTCATAAGTAGTATGTGCAGTCGGGTTTTAGAGGCAGGAAGTGCTTTCAGTAGCAGCGGCACAACAGTGTAAGTAGAAAAGGGGTGAGTGTTAAGTTGATGCTCTATTTTAGTAGTATCTTCAGGTGTTTGGTAGATGGGGGAACTCTGATACAAAGTGTATCAGAGATGTTGAGGCTTAGTTGCTGCTAACAGCAGCTATTATGTTACAACATCAGCTGCTGCATTAGTTGATGCACCAAAATACATGGAAGATGTTGTATCAGTGTGTATCCTAGTATAGCTAGTAATAGATGTAGATAGGGGGTGCTTAACACAGTTCAAGTGGACACGAGTAGCAGGTAATTAGTAAGTGTGTTGAGAGAGTATGTTTTGGAGTGCCAACTATTAGGGCGGTATCCTGTTTTGAGTATCAGTATTTTCAGTGTGCCAGTGAGCTATAAGGCATAGGTAGCATGATGTATCAGTTAGGAGTATTGCTCTTGTGCTAGAGTATATGTCATAGGCTAGAGTAATGGTATCTAGTATAGGTAGAATATGTATCTAGGATATGATATCTAAGTACTAGCATTATAGATGTTATATGGTATTGATGATAAAATATTTAGGTATATGTCAAGATTTTGGTAATTGAGTTAGGATATTTGTGTGGTTATTAAAATAAGGCTAAGGTATATTGTAATGACATTGAGAGAATATAGTGTGTATATAGATGTGTAAGTATAAATGTTAGTAGTTAATATATATTGATATAGTTAGTATTATAGTGTTAGATATATATATTATCTATAGTCTGGAGTTTTGAATTACCTTGGGATACGAAGGTAAAGTCAAGGTAAGGGGTCGATACTAAGGTATTGTGTTTCGGTATCGAGATAGGTAGTGTGATACGCATTGGGACAAGGCCAAGGTATCCTAATTTCATTGTTTAGTTAAGCTACTATATGTTTGACTGGTATATATATATATAAATTTCTATTTTAATATATTTAGACTTGCGTATATTAGGATATGGCATTTTGTGAGTTTTCAAAGTATCCTATTTTAGTTAGTGTAGCCTAGTTTCATAGTGTATTGATCTAGTATCCTAGAGTTGGACTCATACAACCTAGAATTAGTCGGTTTGACTTAGAAATGGCTTCATGACCTAGAATTGAACTAGTTTAACTTAATTTTATTCCAACAACTTGTATTGATGTAATATTCTATATATAGGTCTGTGTGATACTAATTTGGACACATTTCGACATTCATTGCTCTGGACGGCAGACGAGTACATTCTCTAATAGTTTCCATTATTTGATAATTTTTATATTTCAAGTACTTAGAAATGTTATATCTGATTCTTGACACTTTGGTACACGGACTAGTATATAGCTTGGATCTTCAGTCATGAGATGTTACAATGGTTATCATATTGACATCGAATACGATATTGATATTAGATATTATACATGGTATTATTATTTGACAATGATCGTGTATCATAACGTGTCATGGTTGGATCCACTATACTAGTTGGTGGCGGAGGAAATTGCTAGTAAGAGATGTGATCATATTCCTATTGTAAATTATAAAATATTGTTAGTGTTAATTATACACCTTACGTATGATTACCCAGGCCATATAGCTATCGTACAAGTTCTCAAGCCGATCCCAAATCGAAACTAGTATTTCAAACACTTAAAATAGTTACAGTTCTCCATATTCAGTTCCATAACTCATGTTGCCTTGAATCTGATATTGTAGTTCCCTTCTCTTTATTTCCACATATGCACTAGCTATACCTTATTGCTTACATTGCCTGTTCTCTTTATTATTTTCCCATCACATCAGTTTATTATTTTCTCTCAGTATATAACATCCTCTATTTATTGTTTTATAGTCATTGTTAATTAATTTGGAACTACTATTAGGTTGTACTTTGCTCCAATCCTGACTGGATATATTTTTCAGACTGCGATATAGAGGACTGGTGTTCGACGTATTACGAACCACAGGGAAAGTAGCTGCAGCATTGGACCTTGTAGCTCAGGTGTGATTGTCGGAAGGTCTATCCAGAATCACTAGTTATTTTAGTTAGTACTTTTTGCAGATTTTGGTACCGGATTTATTTTCGAAATATATTTAGACTTGGGACGTTATTGTGTGAAGTTTAGATTCATATCGTTGTTTAGACTTTGTGTTTGGTTTATTTCTTTCGATATCTTATCGTACTTTAGTTATGTGGTTGAGTATTTTATATTATATTGATATATCTGTGTCTCTTTATGGAGTTGGATATTCGTGTGAGATTGATTAGATAGTATTGTAACCTAGACAGAGTTTTACTACCAATGCTACGGTGTAGGCTGGACGTACCTGCATACTCGTGCCTCTATATAGGGTGCGGGTTGTGACACATTTTATTGGTGGCCCATGCTAGTCGAGCTTCACAATTAGAGCGATATCGTGGTAGTATAATGACTTAGTTGTACTATGAGCCTGTGATAGGATCTAGGATATAGTATACTAGGATGAGAACGAATACTCAATCACAATTAGGAACACTTCCAATCTATTGATATTGCAATTCCTTCTGAATATTGCTTTCTTTTAATATTTTTGTCCTTCCTTGATGATATCGTGTTCTTGTGCCTTAATGACTTCTTCTTGTTTTAATCCGTCTTCAGGTTACCGTCGAAGACCAGATCACAGCGATCAGGAGCAGCTGCCGTGTCGTAGAGGTCAATGACTTCTCGACCTCCTACATAGGGAGTGGCAGGGATTGTTCTTTCATCTTTTGTCTGTATAAGAGTTTTAGCAGCTTTCAGGGGTCCTCCTCCCCCACCTTTCCAGATTGTTGTCCCAGCTTTTGCGGAGAACCTTCCTCTCCCGCCATAGATTCTTTTTCCTGGAGGTGTGCTTGTTGATGGGGCACAAGTTTTTACTTTGATTCAGGGCATGGTAGATGCCTAGAGGGTGACAACGGAGGCCCAACTTGTTCAAGCTGAGGCTCATAGGGTATAGGCAAAGGCACACCAAGTGCAGACTGAGCTGATGAGAGAGAGAGCATGAAAAATGATTACCATGTAGCCCTACAGGCAGTTGAGAGAGTTTCCTAGTAGCATCCTGGCCAGCAACAGTAGCAGAGGCCATGCACTATAGTTGACTTCAAGAGGATGGTACCTCGAGAGTTCAAGGGTATCGAGGGGATACTCTACGCTGATGACTGGTTAGAGGATATGGAGAGAAACCTGCGATTGGCCCAAATTCCAGAAAGCTTGCAGATCGAGGCGGCCGACAGTCAGATGTTTGATATAGCACTCACGTGGTATCGCACGGAGCCGAGACTTACTGCTCAAAGACTTACTTGGGAGGCTTTTAAGGATCTTTTTAAGGAGAAGTTCTTTTCCGACGTGGCCCTGGAAACTTTGGACAGTCAGTTTCATGACTTGGTCCAAGAAAATATGTCAGTCAACGAGTACGCTGCAAAATTCTATCGATTGAGCCATTTTGCATCGTCTATGATTCGGGACCCAGGTGATAGAGCCCGAACGTTCAGAAAGGGGCTAACGAGGGAGATTAGGTCACGCACTTTTGGTCGTCGCACCGCTACCTTTGAGGATATCTCGATAGATACCTAAATTGCTGAGGAGGGTCTGGATCTCAGGCCCAAGAGGAGTCACGATAATTCTGGAAATATGAGTGGAAGCGCAAAACCGGCCAAGCGTCCCCATATTCAGCAGCAACCGAGGACGTTTTAGCATCACCACCAACAGCACCAGGCATCGGTTCATGTTTAGCAGGATCAGCAGCCGCCTCTGAGGCAGACCCGCAGGCTTGCCATTTTTGCAAGAAGCCATGTCACGTTTGGGAGAGCTGTAGGGTTAGGCTAGGACTTTGTTTGCACTGTGGTACTGCGGGACATCGAGTGAGGGATTGTCTTCTAGCTCCTTATCTTCCCGGCCAGCGCATAGCTCCAAATCAAAGAGGTCCAGTTAGGCCACATGTGGGACCGCAGATTGCTCAACACCCGCGGAGGAAGCCACCCCATCAGGGCGGGGCATTTGCGATGATGGTCGAGGAGACCGATACTGCAGGTGATGGGCTAGAAGGTTCTTTTCTTTCTTTCCTTCTGTTTCTTTCCTCTATTTGATTGATTGAATGATTGCTTAGTACCGTAGCTTGTATCAGTGATTTTTCTGCTAGAATGTAATTAGTAATACACCCTGATAGAGACTGCAATACCATGACAAAAAGATACTATAACCATTCATGTTTGTTTTATTTTTTTAGATTGCATGTTGTATGATTGTAGGTAGGACTTCCTTAGACCTTGTTTATTGGGGTTTGACCATAGTGAAGACTAATGAATAGGTTATGACTGGTCAGAGAGAGACAAGGTGTCTTAAATTTTGAGGACAAAATTTTCTAAAGGGGGTAAACTTGTCACAACCACATTTCTGAATAGGAGTATTTTTGTTATTTTATTATTATTATAAAAATTGTGTATATTTCATTTATTTATAATGTGCATGTTATATATATTATTACTATTATTATTATTTGTTAGTTGATTAGTCTATTTTATTTAGACTTGACATTAGTGGACCACACTAGACTTGACTTGACCCATTGACCCAATTAAATAGTTAGTCATGACTAGATTAATTCTATTAAACCTATTTAGACACAAGAATAGATATTCCTCATATGGTTTAGTAGATCCTATTCATGAAGGAATAAGAAGGGCACTTGAGTCAATTCAAACATTCCTCAACCTAACCCTAACCATAAGAGAAAGTTTATATAAACCTCTTCATTCATGAGTAGCCTCCATTTATTTTCTTTTAGTTTATCCCTAAATTAGAGAGCAAATCCTAATTTCTCTATTCACAAATTTTATCTGTCATTCTCATTCTAAGGAGGCTAAGGAGTTTGGCATTGCTAGAGGAGCACTTGAGGAGGGAAGCATTGGCTTGAGGATTGTGTCCATGGTGAAAGACATTGGGAATCCATCTCCCAATAGGTAAAAATCTTGTCACTCTTGTCATTTTAGTTTTTAATGGTGAAATAAACCCCTAGAAACTAATCCATGGCTAAGGACTACCCATAGGAAGAAGAACTAGGTTCTTTGGAGACCTATTATGAAAGTTACATTGAGTTTTATGCTAATTTGGGGATAACTCCTAATTTGGACCACTAGATGTTTGTAGGAATGTCTCATAGGTGATTATGGAGTGTGATGGATGATTTAAAAAGGTACACATATACACAAATGGATACGGGGAATTTGTATCATGATACCCATGATATGGTGGTGTACATGGGTAGCTTCAATGCATTTAATGGTTGTATTATTGCTTTTTGGGCTCAATTTGAGAGAAATCCAAATTGTATTATGTGGAGATATATGGGGTATTGGTGTATTGAGGTAAGTATAAAATTGGGTATTTAGTTTAGGTTAAGTAAAGGATAACATGCTAAGTATTAGAATAAGATTTTGGTACCATGGTACCCTTGTGTCATAAGTAGTGTGTGTAGTCTGTTTTAGAGGCAGGAAGTGCTTTCAGTGGCAGTAGCACAACAGTATAAGTAGAATAGTGGTGAGTATTAAGTTGATGCTCTATTGCAGTAGTGTGTTCAGGTGTTTGGTAGATGGGGGAACTCTGATACAAAGTATATCAGAGATGTTGTGGCTTAGTTGCTGCTAACAGTAGCTATTATGTTACAACAGCAGTTGTTGCATCAGTTGATGCACCAAAATACATGGAAGATGTTGTACCAGTGTGTATCCTAGTATATCTAGTAATAGATGTAGATGTGGGGTGCGTAACACAGTTCAAGTGGACACGAGTAGCAGGTAATTAGTAAGTATGTTGAGAGTGTATGTTTTGGAGTGCCAACTTTTAGGGTGGTATCATATTTTGAGTATCAGTATTATCAGTGTGCCAGTGAGCTATAAGGCATAGGTAGCATGATGTTTTAGTGAGGAGTATTACTCATGTGCTAGATTATATGTCTTAGGCTAGAGTAATGGTATCTAGTATAGGTAGAATATGTATCTAGGATATGATATCTAAGTACTAGCATTAGAGATGTTATAAGGTATTGATGATAAAATATTTTGGTATATGTCAAGATTTTGGTAATTGAGTTAAGATATTTGTGTGGTTATTAAAATAAGGCTAAGGTATATTGTAGTGATATTGAGAGTATATAGTGTGTATATAGATGTGTAAGTATATATGTTAGTAGTTAATATATATTGATATAGTTAGTATTAGTGTGTTAGCTATATATATTAGCTATAGTCTGGTGTTTTGAATTACCTTGGGATACGAAGGTTGTCACACCCCAGTCCCAAAATACACGAAACTAGGCTACGTGACAATAGCCAGCTGTCACATCTCCGAGGATATCCCAATTTAATGGATCCTAACGAATAGTGTTACGCTGTCCTAAAATAATAACATGTCCAATATCAGTCAACAACAGGTAAACTAATCTCATCCACAATATAAACAGCAAGACGTACTAAATAAACTGCTGGAAGATAAACACCAGTATCAAGATATCATAGTACAAACAATAATGTCTGGTGGGAAAAAACCCACTACTATTACGAAATAAAAGTACTGAAATGATAGATAAAAGAGTAATGACTAGGGCATTGACTGACTTGATAATGATGCTCCCAATCCTAGGCGGAAGGCCTACCAAGTGATCACAGAAACTCAGACGGTAACACCTCTAACTCCTCTGCGGTAGCGAACCTCGTCTCCTATCCTGGGCCGTACACTGTGGGGTAATATACCTCGTCCAAATCTGGAAATATACCAGGTCCTCAGAGGGACGTAACAAGATACATAGAAGCATGCCATATATAAATACTGAATAAAATAAATACAATAAAGGGGTGTGCTACCATCTAAGTGAATGCAATGTGAGGACAACTGTGAGTATATGGGAAGGTGTAGGCTGGACATATGCTAACGTAATTAACCAGTCATGACAACCGGCTAGTATATGCTACATATGCCCCCTATAACATGGGCGCAGGAATACAATAACGTCAACGTTCTATAGAATGTGGTATCTTTAATATCACCAAGTAACGTCCAACACTCTACAGAACGTGGTATCAGTAATATATATATATATATATACGTCCGTATCACTCCGTCGAGTGTGGTGTCAGTATAAAGGAGTGGGTGTCTCATATGCCTACTAGTCGTCCTCCCCGCCTAATGTATATATCCAAGTCGAATACTCGACGTGCATACTCCGTATCTAAATGCCAAGTCTCTACACTAAAATAAACCTAAATTACTTACTAACAGTGATGCATGTCACACGCGCCGATAGCTAGTCGAGCACGCGAACCCACATCGCAACATAAAATTGTCACCACGAATGTGTAGAAGTGTCAGGTCTCGGAAGATATCAGAGTATCCTCCAATGGGGTGAGTTACTACGAACTAGGTCAAGTATACTAATCATCGACGTATCCGTCGACAGTACCCGAGTCAATCTCGGATGCGCACAGTTATATAAAAAAAAAGAAACAAGAATACAATACAACTTATGCATAGTTTAAATTAGACAGCAAATATGGCAAGGTATCTTGCCTGAGTACTCAAGATGTGAATGCCAATAGCCTGCTCCTGCAGTGTCTCCTGGTTGATCCAATGACCCTAAACATACAATATAATATAGAAATTCTACATCAGACACTAACGCAAATGCATACATAATTTACGACGCTGCTCTTAAGTATTGTCGTAAGATCACGGTTGATCGAATACAGCGTCACGTGTGAACGTAGCTAGGGTGTACACACTTATGTCCTCGGTTAATGTGTGTCTTGAGACAATAATTCTACGTTATCGGTTTACGAAACAACATTATGCCTTGTTGAATTATACGCCATTTATTTCCATGTTAATTGTACTAGGTAAATGTCCACGTTCTTGGTGAATTATAAATGCTTATAACAAGTCCGACTATTAGGGTAATTATCATCTATTAATTACTATTTTAAATCTAATTTAGCATACATACTCATATCTAGGGTTCCACATAATTGGTTTTGTGTCCACGTATGACGTGCGACACAACTCGATGATACGATGATACAACCATGCATGTTACCATGGAGAAGAGGTCCACGAGGTTTACCTATTCGAGGTTGATCGTGGGCCTGTGCTCGAACTCTGGATGTTCTGCGGCGAGGGGATCTCTGGTGTCGACGACGGTGAGCAGCGGCGGCATCGGCAGCAGCAGTACAGCGTTGCAGTAGCCGCAGCAGCAGCAGCAGCAGTCCTCGGTGGCGGCGGTTGTCGGGTCGAGGCGGCGCAGGGGTGGCCGTAGGGTTGCGGTGAAAGGCGGCGCTCCTCCTGGCAGCGGGGATCAGGGCTGGAGTGGGTGGTCGGGGCAGTCGGGTCGGATGGGCGATCGATGAGGGTGATGGCTGCAGGCGGCCTGAGGGGGAGGGTCCGGGGTCTGGCAAGATGCGACGGCGGTCGGGTTTGTAAAGTCGGAGGGGGGTGGCTAGGATTTGAGTAGGTGATGGTGATCTAGGGTTTCTCATGGGAGAAATTGGTGTGTTTATATATGGGGATTTGTGGGTTGCTCTTGGGACTTGGGCCTGTCCGTTCTTGTTGGGGTGGTGCTAGTCCACGTAGCAGAGTGCATGTGGGCTTGGTTAGGTTTGTTTGAGGTAAAAGTTGCCTCAAATTTAATTAATTTAATAAATGCAAGGCGTTGTCTAAGAAATATTGCGTAGCTAAAATGAGATGCAATTACGAGTATCTAAGGTTGCACAATAGTCAGAGGGGTAGCCTGGCACGTCTAAAAGATATTCGTGACTTCGGGTGGAAGATGACTACGGGTGTGGTACTCCAACCTTGAAGCAACGACAAGGTGTATTATGACGTATAATTAACGTACATTAATCCTAATTAATTCCAATTTAATCCTAGTCTCTTAATTTAATTCTAATTAACCCTGAATTGGTCGAAGGGGTTTATAATCTACCCTCCTTAGAGCATTTTGTCCTCGAAATTAAAACATACGCATAGTAAGAACTACTGACTGAAATAAAAAATGCTAATACGTACCTAGTCCTTTGAAGAGATGGGGATGATGTCTAATCTCCTCCTCCTCGCGTTCCCAAGTCGACTCTCCTGGTGCATGATGTCTCCATGCGACGCGGACTAGGGGGATAGTCTGACCTCGCAGTACCTTCTCGCTCCTGTCCAAGATCTCAACAGGCTCCTCATGGTAGGATAGATTAGGGCCGACAGTAATTTCTGAATGGTCAAGTACATGACTCGGATCCGGTATGTACCTCCTCAGCTGAGATACATGGAAGACATCATGGACTCCTTCCAGAGTCTGCTATAAGGCTAACCTGTAAGCAATCTCTCCGACGCGCTCTAACACATCGAATGGTCCGATGTACCTCGGGCTCAGCTTTCCTCTGCCTCCGAATCTGATAGTTCCTCGAGTAGGAAAGATCTTTAGAAATACGTGATCTCCAATCTGAAATTCTAAGGGTCGTAGATGCGCATTCGCCCAATGCTTATGTCGGTCCTGTGCTGCTCGTAGGTGTCTTTGGATCTTTTTTACCTTCTCTACAGTACGAACAACCAACTCGGGGCCAAGAATCTGTCTCTCGCCTATATCGCTCCAACATACGGGTGAACGATACTTTCTGCCGTATAATACTTCATAGGGAGTCATCTGGATGCTTGCTTGATAGTTGTTATTGTAGAAAAACTCGACCAAATGCAAATGGTCCTCCCATGATCCTCCGAAGTCAAGCATGCACGCTATTAACATGTCTTCCAATGTCTGAATGGTGCGCTCTGACTGGCCATCTATTTGTGGGTAATATGCTGTGCTAAACTTCAGGCGAGTATCGAGACTCTCTTACATACTCCGCCAAACGTAAGATGTAAACCTCGTATCCCTGTCAGACACGATACTAACTGGCACTCCGTGTAGTCGCACAATATCTCTCATGTACATGTCTGCTAAGACCTCTGTAGATTGCCCAACTCTGAAAGGTAAAAAGTGTGCAGACTTGGTGAGTCTATCCACGATTATCCATACTGTATTGCGACCACTAGGACTCCTCGAAAAACCCGTAACAAAGTCCATAGTGATGTGCTCCCATTTCCACTCCGGTATAGGTAGCGGTTGAATCAATCCTGCAGATCTCTGATGCTCAGCCTTGACTTGCTGACACACCAGGCACTTGGCCACAAAGCGTGCTATCTCTCTTCATTCCATGCCACCAGTAGTACTAGCTTAGGTCTCTGTACATCTTCATACCTCCTGGATGAATGGAGTAGGTTGAACTGTGTGCTTCTGTCTTCTACTCCTGACGAAGTTCTCCATTTGGAACATAGAGACGATCTCCACATCTCAAAGTTCTTTCTTCATGTATACGCAGTCCTGTCTGTATTCCAGCCTCTATCCTCTGTCTAAGACTATAAAATCTGGCGTCTGTTGGCAAAGCAGCCTTGATCCTCTCCACTAATGTCGACTGCAATTGAAAACTCGACAACTGTCCGTCCACTCCAGGCATAACGATTTCTATACCCATCTGTTCTATATCTCTTAATAGATGTTGTTGGGTAGTCAAGAAGAATGTCATGGGTCTTCTGCTCAACGCGTCAGCTACTACGTTGGCCTTTCTCGGGTGGTACTGCAGCTCAATCTCGAAGTCTGTCATCACCTTGAGCCAACGTCTCGGCCTCTGATTAAGGTCCTTCTGGGTGTAGACGTACTTTAGGCTTTTATGATCAGTGAATATCTCTACTCTTTCTCTATATAGGTAGTGTCTCCAAAGCTTCAAAGCAAAGATCACTGCTGCAAGCTCCAAGTCGTGAGTGGGATAGTTCTTCTCATGGGTCCTCAACTGTCTAGAGGCGTAGGCTACAACCTTCCCATGCTGCATCAAGACGCATCCTAGTCCTTTCCCAGATGCATCGCTATAGATTAAGAATCCTCTGGGTCCAGACGGTATGGTGAAGATAGGTGTTGTAGTCAAACGCTTCTTCATTTCATCGAATGCCTTCTGACATTCCTCTATCCAGGTGAACTCCTGCTCTTTACGGGTCAAGCGGTTCATCGGCTCTGCAATCTTCGCGAAGTTCTTTATAAACCTCCGGTAATATTCGGCAAGTCCTAGGAAACTCCTCACTTCTGAGACATTGGTAGGGGTTGGCCATGTCTCTACTGATGAAATCTTCGCCGGATCTACTGAAATACCATCTCCTGAAATGACGTATCCAAGAAAAGTGACACAATCTAGGAGAAACTCGTACTTGCTCAGCTTGGCATAAAGTCTCTTTCTCTCCTCAGCATCTCTAATACTAGTCTTAAGTGCTCTTCGTGCTCCTCGTGGCACTTCGAATACACTAAGATGTCGTCGATGAAGACTACCATGAACCGGTCTAAGTATTGGTAGAATACTCGGTTCATCAAGTTCATAAAAATAGTAGGCGCATTAGTCAGTCCAAAAGGCATCACTAAAAACTCGTAGTAACCATAACGAGTCCTGAATGCTGTCTTTTGAATGTATTCTATTCGTACCTTCACTTGATGATAACCCGATCTCAGGTTAATCTTTGTGAACACCACTGCTACTATTAACTGGTCGAATAAATCATCAATCCGCGGCAGGGGGTACTTGTTCTTGATAATCAAAGCATTAAGGGCTCTGTAATCAATGCACATGCGTACCGTTCCATCCTTCTTAAGTATAAACAACACTGGTGCTCCCCAGGGTGATGCACTAGGACGGATAAATCCTTTATTCTGCAACTCCTCTAATTATAGCTTCAGTTTATCTAGCTCCTTCTTTGCCAATCGGTATACATTAGAAGATACAGGCGCTGCTCCGGGTACTAGCTCAATGGTAAACTCCACGTCCCTACCTGGCGGTAAGCCTGGCAATTCTTTCGGGAAAACATCCTCGAATTCAGCAACTATGGTGGAGGTACCATTTCTATAGCCATGCAAGTTCCATTTATCTCTCCTATTCCTTACTCGACGGTCCCTCGTATGTACTCGAACTCCGGCTGATCTGGCGATCTAAAAGTGATGCTACCCTTCCGACAATTCAGTACGGCGTTATACTGGCTTAACAAGTCCATGCCTAGGACAACATCAAAGTACGGCATAGGCAATACCAAGAATCGCGCTCTCATCTCTCTACCACATATAACTACCGAGCACGTTCTGATAGTGCTGGTAACCGGCACGATACCTTCTCCGGTAAGAATCTTCCAACTCTTAGAAAAGGGGGAAGTCGCTACTCTATGCATTGCTACAAATCTACTAGATATGAATGATAGTTTAGCACCAGAATCAAATAATGCAGTTGCAGGTAATGATGCAACTAAAATGGTACCTGTGATAGCTTCCCCTCTGCAGTTGCTAGTGCAAAGGCCTGTCTGTACCTTTGTCCTCCTATCCGCTATCGGTTCCGGTCGAACTGTACCTCCTGTGGGGCCAAGGGTGGTCCCCTCGGAAATCCTCCAGGTGCTGGTGGGTGCTGGCCTCCTGGTGGGGGTAGTATCCTCGGGACTGGTGCGACTGGCCTCTACCCTATCTGTAGTGCTGCCTTTCTGCGCTGCGGGCAATCTCTGACAAGGTGCTGACTTTTTTTACATATCATGCACAATCCTAACTTCTTCCGACAATCTTTAATGATGTGTCCCTTCTTGCCACAAAGGTGACAAGTCGGGAGCTCCTTCGGCTAGTATGGTGCTGCGCTCTGCTGTGTCTGTGCTTCGGGACGTCGGATCGGTCCTCTTGTTCTGGGCTGGGCTCTGGCTGGTATAGTCATGTTGGAACGTCTAGCTCCTCTGACGATGGCCTCCTGGATTCTCGCCTCCGCAAGAACCTCTTCATAAGAAATCCTCGCCTGTGCGGTGGTATACCTCTGTAGCTCAAAATTTAGGCCGTGATGAAATCTCTGGGCTTTTTCGTAATCATTAGGTATCAGGATGGCACAAAATCTGATAAGGCGGCTGAACTCCGTGTCATAGGCATCAACAGTCATATTTCCCTGCTCTAGATGTTGGAACTGGGAGTATAGGGCATTTCTGACTGTAGATGGAAAATACTTCGCATTAAAGTACTCCAAGAATTGTTCCCAAGTCTGGGTCTTGCCTATACTGCGCTCAATATAATCCCACCAGTGATGGGCCTTGCCTTTTAGTTGGGCCCTTACTGCGATCATCCAAAGGTCTGGATGCAGTTGTGAAGCCTCTAATAGCATCTCCATGTTGGCGACCCAATCGGAGATCTATTCTGCAGTCTCATTGCCTGAGAAAGTATCTGGTCCCATCTGTCGGAACCATCTAACAGTGCCACCTGTCTGGGCTGGTAAGGGTGCTGGTACGGGTGCTGGGATAGGTGTCCTCTCTAGTACTGCAATCAAACTCTGTCTCAATGTCTCTGTCTGATGCCACTATGCTTGCATCATGGTCTGAAAGAATTGAAGCATCTGTGGCTGTCCATCTAGCTGTGGCATCTGGGGTGTGTAGGGTAGAGGTGGTGGTAATGGAACCTTTGGCTGTACGATAGGTGTCTCTTCAGATGTTGGCCTCTCGGTCTGTGGCATCGGTGTAGTTCCTGAAGTTTGTCCCTTAAAATACTGTATGGGGATCGTCTGGGAAGTCTGTCCCTCGGGCTGCGGTGTAGGATCGCCCTGAGAAGTCTTGTGCCAATGTATCAGCGGGGCCTGTACCGGTGGTTGCCCACCAGGTAGCCCCTGGGGTATCTCCTCTCTCTGGGTGGTGTCAGTTGGCACCACGGTACTGGGTGATCCTCGTCCACTGCACAAGTTCATCTTGCTGCAAGAGATAGGACTTTATAAAAAAGAGTACGGAATCAAGCAAACATGATGTAGATATTTAGAAGCGATACGAAGGAAATTCAAAGATGCAATCAAAGTGGATGAGACCTAGTAATTTTAATCCTATTGCAGGCTCGCTGGGCATGTTATCATACCACAAGCGATAAAGTCGACCTTCATGGGCCACCACTAAAACCATGTCATGCCCCAGTCCTAAAATACACGAAACTAGGCTACGTGACAATAGCCAGCTGTCACATCCCTGAGGATATCCTAATTTAATGGATCCTAACGAAGAGTGCTACGCTGTCCTAAAATACTAACATGTCCAATATCAGTCAACAATAGGTAAACTAATCTCATCCATAATATAAACAGCAAAAAGTACTAAATAAACTGCTGGAAGATAAATACCAGTCTCAAGATATCATAGTACAACCAATAATGTCTAGTGGAAACAAACCCACTACTATGACGGAATAAAAGTACTGAAATGATAGATAAAAGAGTAATGACTACGGCATCGGCTGACTAGATAATGATCCTCCCAATCCTAGACGGAAGGCCTACCAAGTGATCACGGAAACTCTGACGGTAACACCTCTAACTCCTCTGCGGTAGCGAACCTCGTCTCGTGTCCTGGGCCGTATACTGTGGGGTAATATACCTCGTCCAAATCTGGAAAGGTACCAGGTCCTCAGAGGGACGTAACAAGATACATAAAAGTATGCCATATATAAATACTGAATAAAATAAATACAATAAAGGGGTGTGCTACCATCTAGTGAATGCAATATGAGGACAACAATGAGTATATGGGAAGGTGTAGGCTAGACATATGCTGACGTTATTCACCAGTCGTGACAACCAGCTAGTATATGCCACACATGCCCCCTATAACTCGGGCGCAGGAATACAATAACGTCCAACGTTCTATAGAGTGTGGTATTTTAATATCACCAAGTAACGTCCAACACTCTACAGAACGTGGTATTAGTAATATATATATACGTCTGTATCACTATGTCGAGTGCGGTGTCAGTATAAAAGGGTGGGGTGTCCCATATGCCTACTAGTCGTCCTCCCCACCCAATGTATATATCCAAGTCGAATACTCGACGTGCATACTCCGTATCTAAATGCCAAGTCTCTACAATAAAATAATCCTGAATTACTTACTAACCGTGATGCATTTCACACGCGCCGATAGCTAGTCGAGCATGCGAACCCGCATCCCAACATGAAATTATCACCACGAACGTGTTCAAGTGTCAGGTCTCGGAAGATATCAGAGTATCCTCCAATGGGGTGAGTCACTATGAACTAGGCCAAGTATACTAATCGTCGACGTATCTGTCGACAGCACCCGAGTCAATCTCGGACGCGCACAGATATATAAAAAGAAAGCAACAAGAATACAATACAACTTATGCATAATTTAAATTAGACAGTAAATATGGCAAGGTATCTTACCTGAATCCTCAAGATATGAATGCCAATAGCCTACTCCTGCAGTATCTTCTAGCTGATCCAATGACCCTAAACATACAATATAATATAGAAATTCTATATCAGATACTAACACAAATGCATACATAATTTATGATGCTGCTTTTAAGTACTGTCGCAAGATCACGGTTGATCGAATACAGCATCACGTGTGCACGTAGCTAGGGTGTACACGCATTCTATCCTCGGTTAACGTGCGTCTTGAGACAATAATTCTACATTATCGGTTTACGAAACTATATTACGCCTTGTTGAATTATACGCCATTTATTTCCATGTTAATTGCACTAGGTAAATGTCCACGTTCTTGGTGAATTATAAATACTTATAACAAGTCTGACTATTAGGGTAATTATCATCTATTAATTACAGTTTTAAATCTAATTTAGCATACATACTCATATCTAGGGTTCCACATAATTAGTTTTGTGTCCACGTACGAAGCACGACATAACTCAATGACACGATGATACAACCATGCATGTTACCATGGAAAAGAGATCCACGAGGTTTACCTATTCGAGGTTGATCGTGGGCCTGTGCTCGAACTCTAGATGTTCTCCGCCGAGGGGAGCTCCGACGTCAACGGCAGTGAGCAGCGGCAGCATCGGCAACAGCAGTACAACGCTGCAGTAGCTGCAGCAGCAGCAGTCCTCGGCGGCGGTGGTTGTCGGGTCGAGGCGGTGCGGGGGTGGTCGTCGGGTTGTGGGGAAAGGCGGCGCTCCTCCTGGCAGGGGGGATCGGGGCTGGAGTGGGTGGCCGGGGCAGTCGGGTCGGATGGGCGGTCGATGATGGTGATGGCTGCAGGCGGCCTGAGAGGGAGGGTCCGGGGTCAGGCAAGATGCGACGACGGTCGGGTTTGTAAAGTCGTAGGGGGATGGCTAGGGTTTGAGTAGCTGATAGTGATATAGGGTTTCTCATGGGAGAAATATGTGTGCTTAAATATGGGGATTTGTGGGTTTCTCTTGGGACTTAGGCCTGTCCGGCCTTGTTGGGGTGGGGCTGGTCCACGTAGCAGAGTGCATGTAGGCTTGGTTAGGTTTGTTTGAGGTGAAAGTGGCCTCAAATTTAATTAATTTAATAAATATAAGGTGTTATCTAAGAAATATTGTGTAGCTAAAATGAGACGCAATAACGAGTATCTAAGGTTGCACAATGGTCAGAGGGGTAGCCTGGCATGTCTAAAAGATGTTCGTGACTTCGGGTGGAAGATGACTACTGGTGTGGTACTCCAACCTTGAAGCAACGACAAGGTGTATTAAGACGTATAATTGACGTATATTAATCCTAATTAATTCCAATTTAATCCTAGTCTCTTGATTTAATTCCAATTAACCCTGAATTGGTCGAGGGGGTTTACAAAGGTAAAGTCAAGGTAAGGGGTCGATACTAAGATATTGGGTTTGGGTATCAAAATAAGTAGTGTGATACGCATTGGTGCAAGGACAAGTATTCTAATTTCATTGTTTAGTTAAGCTATTATATGTTTGAATGGTATATCTATATAAATATCAATTTTTATTTATTAAAACTTGCTTATCTTAGGATATGACTTTTTGTATGTTTTCATAGTATCCTATTTTAGTTAATCTAGACTAGTTTCATAGTGTATTGATTTAGTATCCTAGAGTTTGACTCATACAACCTAGATTTAGTCAATTTGACTTAGAAATGGCTTCATGACCTAGAATTGAACTAGTTTAACTTAATTTTATTCCAATACCATTTATTGATGTAATATTCCATATATAGGTCTGTATGACCCTAGTTCGGACACATTTCGATATTCATTGCTCTGGAAGGCAGGCGAGTACATTCTCTAATAGTTTCTATTATTTGATAATTTTTATATTTTAAGTACTTAGAAATGTTACATTTGATTCTTGATACTTAGGTACACGGACTAGTATATAGCTTGGATCTTCAGTCATGAGATATTACAATGGTTATCGTATTAACATCATACATGACATTGATATTAGATATTTTATATGGTATTATTATTGGACAATGATCGTATATCATAACGTGTTATGGTTGGATCCACTGTACTAGTTGGTGGCAGGGGAAATTACTAGTAAAAGATGTGATCATATTTCTATTATAAATTATAAACATTGTTAGTATTAATCATACACCTCACGTATGATTAGCCAGGCCATATAGCTATCGTACAAGTTTCCAAGCCGATCACATATCGAAACTAGTATTCCAAATACTTAAAATAGATGTAGTTCTCCATATTCAGTTCCATAACTCATGTTGCCTTGAATCTGATATTATAGTTCCCTTCTTTTTTTTCACATATGCACTGGCTATACCTTATTACTTGCATTGCTTGTTCTCTTTATTATTTTACCATCGCATTAGTTTATTATTTTATCTCAGTATATAGCATCCTCTATTTATTATTTTATAGTCATTGTAAATTAATTTGGAACTGCTATTGGGTTGTACTTTGCTCCAATCTTGATTGGATATATTTTTTATACTGTGACTTAGAGGACTGGTGTCCGACGTATTACGGACCACATGGAGAGTAGCTGCAGCCTTGGACCTTGTAGCTCAGGTATGATTGCCGGAAGGTCAAGCCGGAATCACTAGTTATTTTAGTTAGTACTTTTTGCAGATTTTGGTACCGGATTTGTTTCCGGCATATATTAAGGCTTGGGATGTTATTGTGTGAAGTTTAGATTCATATCGTTATTTAGAATTTGTGTTTTGTTTATTTCTTTCGATATCTTATCGTGCTTTAGTTCTATGGTTAAGTATTTCATATTATATTGATATATCTGTGTCTTATTATGGAGTTGGATATTCGTGTGAGATTGATTAGATAATATTGTGACCTAGACAACGTTCTACCTCCGATTATGCGGCGTAGGGTGGACGTACCCGCGTACACGTGCCCCTAAATTGGGTACGAATCATGACAGTAAGTCATACCATAGGAAACTTGATACTATTTATGTAAGAGAATATTTTCTGAGTTATTTATGGTGATTCTATATAGGCTTACAGGATTCGTGACATGAGACTTGCATATACATAGATATCATTATGACTCAATGTACTAGCTAGAGGTCACTATTTTGCGTGTTATGGATATGAGACATGAGGTTACATTGGGTGAGGAGAGAGACACATGCTACAGGCTGATTATATATATATATACTTATGTTACTAGATAGTGCCTTAGTCTCTGTACCAGAGCTTTGGCACATGTACTGGCCCTTCATGATATTACTTGCTACTACAGGCTCCCCAATGCAGAGCTTGTAGTGGTCTTAGCCTGAGTACAAGTGATGCTCTTATTTATATTTTATATAGCTGGTTACATAGATTGTCCCGAGGATCTATTTTATATTTACTGTATTTTATTTGTCTTGAATGTTTGTTGTACCTTGCTATGTGAAGTACCCTGATGACCTGGATTCGAATTATGTCCCCAGGTACTGTAGAGGAGAATTACCCCGAGATATATGCGACATGAGCTGACGCTGGAGCAGTACTGGCACCAGAAGATGAGGTTGTGCCAGAGGATTTCTCTTGAGTATTTCAGTTTCATACTCAGTTATTTATGCTCATTGTTATTTTATATCTAGACTCATAAAAATATGTATTGGTAATATTCTCTTTCTTTTATTGTGTCAGGTTGTTTCCCGAGACACTATTTATTTGGACTTGTTGATGGATTATTTTCTTTATCTATTATCATGACTGGTTTATCATATTAACTTGAGTTTACTTTCTGTGGATGAGATTAGAATATTACTGTGGTAGATATTATAGAATGTATTTATATTTATTACATCTTAAGTGCACTCTAACGGGTCTATTAAATTAGGTTTGCCCATTGGAGTTGTATTGTTGGTCATTGCTACGTGGCTAGTCCCTCAGTATTTTGGGACTGGGATGTGACACCCCCAACATGAGGCTCATATGAGCTGCTGTGCACACATGGGACCCCATGCACACCCGAACCTAGTTGACTAACACATCTACACATTGGACTTAAGTTGGGTTCAATTGGGTTGGGTTTTCTAACCTAACCAAGTCATAAAAGTTTACCAACACTAGGTTGAGTTGAACCAATTCCTCATGCGCCTAGTCTAGCATGAACATTGGTCTCACATTAATTTATAAGGTTTTACATTACCAAACACACACACACACACACACACACACACACACACACACACACACATATATATATAATCATATTAAATAAATTATATTAGCAAAACAAAAAATATATATTTGCTAAACAATCATGCATACATACAAAATATCAAGCTAGTTAGAAAAAAAATTATTCTAGCAAAAATATATAAATTCTTGGAAATAAGGGTTTACATACGGTGCTTAATATCTATCAATGTCTGTGTAGTTTCAATAATGTGAGCATGAAGTACCAGAGTGCGAGTCGAAGAGGAATCCCTTACCTTTATCCGTTTGAAGAATTAAATTTTTAAATGTGGATGAAGCAAAAAAAATTATCCATTGGGTGTCCAGACATCTGGCAATGAGAACAAACCAAACTAGACCGCTGACGGGTAGAGCAGGTGGTAGCATATTGACCAGGCTTCTAGCAATGGCTACATAGATGACGTATTTTTTTCTTTTTTTATTTATTTTGATTTTTGTTTTTACAAATTCTATATTGTATTAATTTAATAGGACAAGGAATTTTGAGATGTCACCGAATAATTCCAAAAGAAAAGACAAGATGGGAAAGCCGGCACAATATTAGGATATCTTTATATTAATAAAGCCAAGCTTCTCCTAAGGCTAAGATGGCCCTGTGGAAGAGTTCCATATTGGCAAAAGTTGAGATAAATGAATGATTATGCTAGCTTGAATGAATAAACAAGTTGTAGAAGCATGAAAAAACCTACACCAAGCGCCAAATGCGATCAAAGGCTATGCACCAATTCAACTAAAGCCAAGCGCTAAAAGGCAGTCATGCGCCAAAGGCAGACATGCGCCAAATACAATCATGTGCCATATTGACAAGACTACTTCGAGGAGCATGCAACAACAAAACAAAGGTCACATACGACAATACTCCCAATACTCCAATGCAACAATATTCCCATACGGCAGTATTCCTCATGCGTTGAAGTTTTCATGCGGCATTGTTCCCTTAAAAGCCCCACATAATCGAATCTTTCTGTTATTAACAACCAAGATTTTCAATCAATTAGCGTATGACATGTGTCGCATGGATTATGGGTATTAGCAACCCAGATCTCAAATTTCCATGTGGCAGCTACAACGCAGTATGAATCTACAAATTTGTGACCACCATTCTTTGAAGATGACATACGGAAGCATGAAATCTGCATGCATGCATACGCAGAAGACCATCGTAGGAACAAAGATACAATATTTTGGTAGCCGTATTATAATAAAATTGGAGTGAATCTCTTCTGATGGAAAGTGGCTTCCTTTGGGTTATCGGAAAGAATTCCATAGACTTATAGTCGATAAATAGGAGTCTCCAGTCTTGGGAGTCGATGTTTGTCTCTATTGAGTAGCTTAGTCAAAGACATATATTATTTTTTGGGTAGACCAGCTCTTGACCGACCATTGTGATCAGCTAATAGGTTTTGACCGGGACTGCTATGGAGGCAGCAAGGACGGTCAGGATGTCAGCCTCAATATTTTATAGCCGAGGGACGTGCTCTATGAAGAACCCCTCAAAGGTGGAGATTATTCAAAGTAAGCATTGGTGGTAGGGAATTGAGTCCTCGTACTAGACCTCGTATTCACCCTGGACCTGACTGACTATCTACATGGAATCGCCGTAGGATTCTAGGTATTCTACTCCCATTTGTTTAGCGAGTTGGAGCCCAATGACGAGGGCGTTGTACTCTGCCATATTGTTGGAGCATGTCTCTGTGAGGGAGTAAGCGCGATTTATGACCAGATCGTGTGAGGAAGTAAGTATTATCCCGATGCTAGCGATAATATCTCCTTTGGGCTCTGTTTATGAAGCATCATCGAAGAATATTCGCCAAACGACTTCTGCACTTGTGGTCAAGTTTGAGTCTGCTACTTTGTCTAGGATCTCCTCGTAGAGATTCAAGGTTTCTGGTACAGGGTGGGCTTCTAAGAAATCTGCCAACGCATGGCCTTTAACCACCTATTGTAGGACAAATACCATATTGTACGACGATAAAAGTATTGCCCATGTGGCTAGGCGAGAGTTGAGCACTCTGGTTTTAGTCATAAGGACCCTGAGAGAATTAACTCGTGATATCATATGGATGGTTTGTCCTTCCACTTAATGCTGGGTCTTTTGAAAGGCGAAGACCACTCCTTCTCAACGGGGTTGTATCTGTGCTCAGCGTTGGCCATTATTCTGCTGAGATAGTAGATATCATATTCATGACCTGCATTACTTTTTTGGGCTAGAAGAGCTCTGTAGGATTAATCCATTGTCTGCACATATAGCAAGAAGGGTCTTCCCAAAATACGGTCCACCAATACTAGGGATCTCATGAGATACTCTTTGATATCATCGAAGGTATTCTAGCATTCTTTGTTCCAAACAAAGGAGACTCCCTTCTTTATGAGCTGAGTAAGAGGCTGACAATGTCCAAAGAGGTTTGATATGAACCTCGTGATATATGCCAGTCTTCCTTGAAGTCCACGAAGTTCTCTGAGGTTCTTCGGTGGGTGTATTTCGAGGATTGCTTTAGTCTTGTCAGGGTCTACGTGAAAACCCTTCAGAGTTATGACAAAATCCAAAAATTTCTACTGAAGACTCCCAAGAAGGATTTTGTAGGGTTCATCTTGAGATTATGCACACACATGAGGTCAAACACAGTCTTCAATTTCCTGAGGTAATCATATTTGGAGCGACTCTTGACAGCGATGCCATCAACGTAATACTACACTGTCTTGCATAGATATTCACGAAAGATGGTGCCCATAGCTCCCTGGTGTGTAGCACCTACGTTCTTTAGACCGAAGGGCATGGCTGTGTAGAAGTATACTCCTATCGACGTTCGGAACGATGAATTCTTTTCGCCGTTAGGAAACTTCTTGATTTGATTGTAGCCTAAGAATCTATCCATGAAAGACATGCGCTCAAAGCCAAAAGTGTTGTTGATCATTATGTCTGTGATCGAAAGGGAAAACTTATTTTTAGGGTACGCCATGTTTATATCATAGAAGTTAATGCAAATCCAGATCTTTTTATTCTTTTTGACGATGGGAACGATGTTGGCTACCCAATCTGGATATTATTCTTTACGGACAAAGCCACTAGCTATCAGTTTGATGACTTCAGCTTCGATGGCATTCATGATGTCCGTCCAGAACTGCTATTGCCATTGCTAGACCGGTATAGCGTTTAGTAAGATGTTGAGCTTGTGGACCCTGATTTGGGGGTCCAATCCCGGCATGTCTTCGTAACTCCAGGAAAAGTTATCGATGTATTCCCGAACGAGCTGTAGTAGGGATTTTCGATCCTCATCGGACAAAATTTTACAGATAAAAATAGGTTTAGGGGAGGATTTTTAGCAGATCAATTTTTACGACTTCATCCTCAGAGGAAGGTTCCCATTGCTTGAACCGCATATCCCATTGTGCGTCTAGGCATTGGGCCCACAGTTCTACTTTAAAGAGCTCAAAGGTATCCTCGTCGTCTTCCTCAGGGTTAGCTCACACCATGTGGCAGACTATTTTTGTTTGAGTGTCTCCCTGTTACTAACATTGAAGTCCCAAAAGAAATATTTTGTAGAGTGAGAATGTAACTCATCTTCTTCATCCGAGCCTTCGGGGGTTGTGGGAGGCGTGTCATACCCTAAGCCATGCTTGGTCTTATGGTAGTAATCCTCGGACTTGCCTACAGAAGCCTGCAGATATAGAGGCAGCAATCAGCCTTTGCCTTAGCTCAAGCCCCTAGCGTCTTTCAGATTGTATCCTATCTTTTGGATGAGGTGCTCGGTTTGAGAGCTTTACCGATGAAGTAGTATTTTGTCGGTATCGAGTTCTGGCTCTCGTTCCTCTGGGATAGAGGATTGGGGACTTTCCACTCCGCCGAAGATGATGAGTTTGTCTCCCCTCTTCCTTGCTAGAATTATGAAGTAGGAATTTTGAATGGGGAGAACTTGGTTCACTATAAAGATGGAGGTCACCTGTGTATGCAGGTGCAAGCCTAGACCGTGCTCCCTGGAATATAATATGCTGAGATGTGCATCATCCGGGTAGTTCAAAGATAGCACTTTATTCATAAAATAAGGTATCTTATCCTTAGGAATTACATCTTAAAGAGAAGGCACATTAGCATGAGCGGCTACGTACTCCTCCAGTTTTTCCTTCTGAGATCTACCCCCAGTACGATTGACAGTTTCGGAGGTCTCCTGTGCAGCTTTACTACTAGAGGTTCGAAAGTCGTACAAGGTGTCAGATCTTTATTTAGTGGTCGACTCGGTCTACGAAGATGAACGACCAGAGGTTCAGATGCTTTCTTGTGCAGTTTCACTATGAGGGGAGGGGCTATGTCGGGAGCGCTTGCTTTGAGATAGATTTTCAAGGGCTCATCCGATATTGTCCCAATCTCTGCCTCATCGTCGGTATCATTGCCACCTTCATCTTGGTGGACTTGCTTGTAGAGGATCGAGTCAGAGTAATAGGCCTCGACCCCTTTGAATGGATCCACGTTAAAAAATTCTATCTTGACGATGCCATGATCGTCTACATACTTCAAGTACTTATTCTAGGTTGACGGTACGATCATATACTGGTGTATCCACGGACGCCCCAATATGACATTGTAGGATACGTCTAGGCCTATGACATAGCAGGTGACCTCTATTTTTAAGTCATCGATATGATATTTCAAGCAAATCTTTCCCAGATGGTAGCTCCACCCTGCGTTGAAGCCACTAATGGCAGTATTGGTTGCTGACATGCGATGCATCGGGATGACCAAGGTCTAAAGCAGACTCTGCAGGATGATGCTGATTGACGAACTGGGGTCGATGTGCATCCGGTCTACCTTGATCGCACCGATGTACCCTGTCTAATACAAAGAACGATCGTGCCTATTGTTCTTTAAAACATGTCTTATTACAAGAATATGAAGTTGGGTATCGCCTCCATCATATTATTACATTGGGCACACGCGGTAGGATTCTTAGTTTGCGGCCTGACCTGCGCCAAGTAGGTATCGACATTCTGTAATTCCTCACTCAGAGCAACTCGAGTGTCTTTGGAGAGTAAAAGAAGCTCCAATAGTGACAACTTTATTAGGGTATTATCCATTTGTGCCAAAATATCAAAGTTTTATGGCTTCTCCACCCCCCTGAGCTATATCTTTGAACAACGGTTTATCAAATCAAGTTTCTTTCTACTTGGACTTGTCTGCTGCCGGAGGCTGGGATGGTGTAAACCACCTCGACCAAAATTTGGCCTACTTGGCTTAGACAGAGAGACTAGAGCTAATTTGAATCCAAATAGAAATAGAATACGGTATTTTAGAATGATTTTTATAATATCCGTAACACTTTGTGCACCTTACCGCTGCTTCGATATTTGGAGCGCTATACTAGCATTTGTTTTCTAACAAATTTCACACACTTTTCCTAGACGTGCCAGCCTTCCATTCTGACCTTTGTGTAACTTACAAATACTCTATCTTGTGCTTCATTTTAGTCGTACGATATTTGTCGCAGAAGTTTATATTTAATTCTAACTAAATTCAACTTTGTATCCGTGTGCGTTCCAATCAAAATTAGAGACACAATCTTGACCTGTTTTGTGCAACCTAATTTATGATAATATTCTATTCTGAGCCCTCTATGTCCATGACACTTGTGTCCCACCTAATCTTAGCCCTACTTACTTTCAATTAATTTTAGAACACCCTTTACATTAATTTTAATTAAATTGGTGTAAGGACCCAACTTGACCTAAAACTAGATCCTACACCAAACCAAACCCCCATTTACACCCTCAAGATTCATACTAAACACCACACACTCTTTCTAGCCACTACATCATACCAAACATGGTGTTTTCCCTCATTTAATCCAAAAACTCACTTTGTATGCAATTTTCTATTTGTTGAGGACTTTTATGCAAAAATGCAATAATGTGTCACCATCCTATTGGTCATAACCCATGAAGAAAACAACCCCTCTCTCATTGACCGGTCCACTCTTTCTCCTTTGGCTTGTGCACTCCCTTCATGTTTAATCTTGACCCTCCATTTAAATGTAGCCATCCTCACCACACAACACCCTCTCCTATATATATATATATATATATATATATACCCCTCTACTAATGCAAACCCTATCCCAAGATGTACTTGGCCGGCCGTAATTCCTAGGTTGTCAACATCACCCTCTCTCTCCTACATACAAAACCATCATCTCCATTATTATTTTCAACATCACCTTCTTTCCTTCAAACCTAACCCTAACTATATAGCCATCTACTGTTCACCCTCAACCAACCCGAGTCCGGCCACCCCCTTCCTGCCAACCGGCCGGAGTCGACCTCGACGCCCGCCAGCACAGTCCTCGACCCCCACCGGAGCCCCTCCGAGCAGCCACCTCCTCCGGACAATAAACCACCACCTACACTCGACCATCACGACACAGCCACTACCAGCATCATTACCACCACCGCCTGTCCCAACTCCGGCCACCACAGCCAACAACCACCATCTCCACCACCATCCTAACTGTCTCCATCACCATCACTACCACCTGAACCACCGCCCCAACACCACAGCCAACGACCACCGCCACCCCCTAGCACGACCCTCACCAACACCATCATCACCATCACCAACTCCATCATCACCACCACCCGCAACACCCACATCCGGACCACCGCCACCCTAGACCACCACCACCTTGATCACCTCACCCCAACCGTCCCCCACCTCCAGCAACCCGTCGTCGGAGCCGCTGCAGCTACTGCAACTGCTGCTAGTGCCTGCTGCCACCGAGTTACTGCTACTGCTGCTGTGCAGCGGGAGCTCCGCCCTCCCCTCGTCGGTGATGACCACCTTCGCACGGCGGACACCCCCCGGATACGACACCAGTGAGGTATACCCCTTACCTCGTTGTATACGTGTATACACGTATATGTATAAATATAGTACGTACATATGTATATATGTATTTATGTATATATGTTTATATGTTTATTCATATATTTAATGTGTTTTTGTATATATATGTGTATATATATATATATATATGTTTATTAATGTATTTAATATATGTATGTATATAATGTATTATGTATTATATGTATTTATGTATATATAAATATATGTATTTATATATTTTGTGTATTATGCATATGTATATTTATGTATATATGTGTATGTATTTAGATATTAATTAATTTATGTATTTATTTTTAATGTATTATTCTATTTATATTTAATGTATTATGTATTTTGTAAGTATTAAATGTGTATTATGTATTTTTAAGTATTAAATTCTATTATACATATTTAAGTATTAATATTTATTATATATTTTTATGTTAATAATTTACCTTGTAATTATTATGACTGCTTTAATTAAAGAGATATTGACCTAGGTTTAGACAATGAGTTTTGCACATTAATACGTTAATTAAATTGTAGCATATTTTTATAGCATGTTAGTTAGGACCTGTGTTTTGTGTACTTGAAAATCAAGGATACGACACGTGTACGTTTAGCTACGTACGCACGCGACCCAGCTAGATGGACAGTTGTGACCCCTGTGTCAGTTTGTTACTACAACGTAGTGTTTCCTGTCCGTACTGTTGTAGTGACTGATGAACGTAATATTATATTATATATAGGACAATTGGATCATCCTGCGAGACTTCGGGAGCAGGTTATTGTTACTCGCAGCTTGAGGACCCAGGCTAGTATACCTTGCCTTGTTGTACCGTTTAAATTCAGTTAATATTTTAGTTGCTTGTTTATTGTTTTTATATTATATAATTGTGCGCATCCGAGAAAGACTCGGGTGCATTCAACAAAGGCGTTGACGTTAGCATTTGTGTCTGACCTAGTGTCTAGTAGACCCACCTAAAGTTGTGGAGTTATCGGTATGACTCTCCAGGCCTTAACACGTATCATTGCACGTCACAGAGTGAGTTCAAGTAGGGACGCGTTCTTCATACTCGACTGGCCATCGGTGTGAGCAGCACGTGTGACGGTATTTAGCTTAGTTGTTTATTTCTATAGAGACTTGCATTATAGTACGAGATGTCCATGTCCTGTTCGCGACTTGTACATTTACGTTGGACGGGGAGGACAACTAGTAAGCATATGGAACACCCACCTCCTTTATACAGATACTGCGTTCTTCGGAGCGATACGGACGTATATATTTATACAGATACCACGTTCTTTAGAGTGTTGGATGTTACTTGTGGTTTTGCAGATACCACACTCTATAGAACGTTGGACGTTATTACTTATACAGATACCACGCTCCTCGAAGCTTAACGTTATTATATTACAGAGTGCCCTTGTTATGGGGGCATATATGGCATATACTAGCCAGTCACGGCGATTGGTGAATTACTTCAGCATATGTCTAGCCTACACTTTCCCATACGCACAAAGTTGTCCTCAAATTACATTCACTTATATGGTTAGCACTCCCCCTTTATTTATTCAGTATTTACTTTATGGCATGCTCCTATGTATCTTGTTATGTCCCTCTAAGGACCTAGTCCCTTTCCAGATGTAGATTTCGTGAGTATTCATAGAGCGCAGATCCAGACTTGTTACTTATCTTGAGGAGGTCTTCTCTTCGAGTCTCGTGATTATTAATGATGTACTTATATTGTATTTGGTTTTATATTCTAGTTTGGTAGTAGATTTGTTTCCACTCGACTATCATCTTTTGATACTTCATATTGAGATTCAGTTACATAGTTATTGGTTATTTATTTATATTTGATTCTGTGGATAAGGTTTAGTTATGCCCTGTGACTTGTGATAATTATATACCACTTGTGGATTGTTATTCATATTACAGCGTACGCATGTGTTATGGTTTCCATATATTGGAGTTGCTATATACATGTGGCTGGCATGCTTACGTGTTCCTAGTCCTACGTATTTTGGGACTTGGGCGTGACAGATGGATCCGGATCAGATGCAGAGATTAGGAGTGCACCATTGTCAGGGATGTCGTACTCTCGTTGGTATGCCAGGCCTAACCTCATTGTTCCTACTATAGCTTCTTTGGAGGGAATAGAAACCGTGTAGCAAGATTTGGACTTCTTGGACTTTGTGGCAGAAGGTATTGTCTGCTGCATTAAGTCTGGAGCAAGATCTGGATGGACCCACATGACCTTCCCACGTGATGTGGTGAGAGGTATCAGCCCGGCTATTTTGTCACGAGTTAGGGGGAGATTGATACCCTCAATTATTGCCCGGGGGATCGAGATTACTCCGTATTGTGCTTATGTTGTAGGAAAGTTACCGAACTACAGATATACCATGTTAGTGGCAATTATTTTGTTATCAAAATCCATGGTGAGGGCCTTGGGGTCGAGCAGACACTGGATGTACCGATTCAGTGTGTAGTAGTCCTGCGTCACATGGTGGACGTATCGATGGTAGTGGTAGTACATTGGATTATTCACCTCGGCTGCCTCAATAGGGTGCTTGACGTCAGGGAGCCGAAGCTTATTTCCTTTCATTAAAACGTCAAATATTGCCATAACGTCATCATCTTTGAAGGAATAAGTTTTTTTCAGTTTTAGAGCCTCTGAGGGCTTTTGCTCGGGCTTCTTGGTTATATTGGGGACAATAGCCTACTTTCCCTTGCCATCTCGAGCGCTATTTCTATTGTTGGTGTTGCTGTTGTAAGGGCATTTTCCCAATCATCAGCGACAGGGATCTGAATTTCCAAGAGACTGGCATCCTTTATTTTCTTCTTAGTCCCTGCAGCTTTTATGATACGTTGTCCAGTCTTTAATCAAAGAGTCGCCCATCTAGAGTTTGATCGTGAGAAGGAGATCTCTCCGACTGGTGTCCATCAGCTTAGACTCAGGGTTACCGGGGGGGGGGTAACTATAGCGTCGCTTGCCTATACCGCTCGATGTATTCCCATACAGATACTTTATCCCTTTGCGTGACGTCCAGTAAAGAGAATATTGTCATGACGTTTCTTCCATCGTAGAAACGAGAAAAAAAGACCTTTGAGGTCATCAAACGACAAAATACAATTATCTTGGAGATTGTAGAACCAATTGAAGCTAGTCCAGAAAAGGCCCCGACAAAGAGCTTTATTAAAAGGGTATCATTGCGAGGTCGATGTCCCATTGCTATCTCGAAGTAACTCATGAATTGACGGGGAGATATCTTCCCATCAAATGGAGTTAAGTTAAAGGGCTTGTACTTGGACGAGTACGATACGCCTCTCCACTCGAGGGGATACGATTATCGAATCCCAAGCTCGCGTAATGAGTTCTGATTGCCCATTGTCTAGGCGGGCACGGAGTTCTCGTACCTCCTGTATTGCTTCCCGGGCTTCATCGACTGGTTAAGGAGCAGGTGATCCGGGCAGGAGATAATTATCGTTAGCGGGTGGAGTGGTTGAATTTGAATCACCGTTGGTCCCGGGGTTCAGGCTTGCTTGACGAGAGGCCCTTGCTAGTTGTGATGATATATTCGCCTTGATTTCTAATATTGTCTGGGTCAAGGCCTACATTAAGCTCATGGTTTGCATCATGTCCTCGAGAGTTTCGTGGTGCTGTCGATCGTTGGAGCCCTCGTAATCTTCCCCTGCCATGTATGTTATTCTTAGATGGGGAGAAATGGATGGGTCGGTGGACGTCAAACTTCCTGTCTCAGACTCTTACCGTGAATAGTCATCTGGGAAAGTAGGTAGTGTCGCATCCGCTTCGGACTCGGAGGGAACACTACCCTCATCGTAGGAAGCTGCATCTTCTTGGCAAAGACAACCACCCCCAGGAATTTTGGCATCTCTTCCTTGGGAATCACCGTCTTCTCGGAACGCCGGATTATCATAGAGGTTTGGAAGATTTTGTCCCCCAGTTTGTAGGTACTGCTGCTTTGTTACCCCTAGTGGTTGACAGCTTCTTCTTTGAGCGGTTGTCCAGGAAAACACCTTCCGTGGGTTTCGCTGCCTGGCCTCCTTGGACCCGTCTTCTTGACTCGCTGTCCAAGAGCGACGGCTTGGAGGTGCTGGACTTCCGACCTCCCCTCAAGGAGGGGCCTTCTGAGCAGAATAACATGTAGATAAGGGCCACTCCTTAGCCTTTGGTGCTTTTACTTGTTCTCTAGGTTGCAGCCGAATGGGTACCTTTGGTTGCAGCCGTTGGAATATTGACTGCACGTTTGTAAGTACTCTGTTTGATGATAGTGATGGTATAGTGATGCCCTAGGTAGGACATTTCATATGTAATAGTTGATTCCCACGCTTCACGCTTGTGATTGATCACGTTGCGCAAGTCATGCGAGGACTAATTCACCTTTGCACCCTTCTTATGAGCTAGGGTAGATCTAGCACATTGGTGCGTTGGTGTCAACCTTGCTTCCTAACATGTAGTTCATACAAAAAATTTCCCCAGGTTGTTGATGGAAGACTCTTTAGATTGACCCTGTCCAATTGCCACTGTGGGTTGGATGCATGAGTCAATTTTGTATAACTTTTTGCCTGGGGCATGCATAGTTAGCGGCGCCTGATAATGGTTAGTCGAATGAGCAATTGCTTGAGCTTGGTAAGCTAGCATTGCCCTAGACTTCTTCTTTCTAGCATGCGCTGGTGCATAGTATAAAGATTCCAAGTTTACATCTTCGTCTTTCTCAGCATGGCGCATGGAGTCTGCGTTGCGTGAGATTCGATCAAAGATGGAACTTCCGCTGCTGTCTTGGCCGCAAGCGGCCATCTGGCTGCGGCTACCGATTGGTGCATAGTCCTTCTTATGCGGATTTTGATGTGGCTATATAGAATGTGTCTTAGCACTCGAATTTCTGGCATCATAGTATTTTTCTCTGCTAGAGCTCAAGTGCTAAGAACTTTTCTTATTCGAAGAGGCTTCGTATAAAGGGCGTCAGCTCGTGGGGAAATAAAATATGCGTCCCCTGCGGCAAGGAGAGAGACGGGGAGCACATGCTTCGTAGTTGGGTGAGGCACAACGGGCTTTGCAACCCTTGTCTTGTGGGTCTTCAGGTGCTGAGCAGTTTTTTTGTCAAAAAAGGTTGTCGTATGAGAGGCGTCAGCTCTTGTGGACATATAATGTATGTCTCATGTGTCAGAGAGAGACGGGAAGCGCATGCTCCATATTTGGGTGAGGCACAGTGGCCTTTGCAATCCATGTCTTGTGGGTCTTCTTAGGCTTTGCCCGCCTTTGAGAAGCACCGCCCTCAGAGAATATTTCCTTAAAGGCTTGCTGTTCGAAGCGTACAACCAGATCCTCTGGGTCGAACCCAACATCGATGCATAAGACTGTGTCACGTCCTTCTCATCAGAAGAGAAGGAAGTCCCTAGTAGAGTCGTCATATTATTTTCCATTGAAAGTAAATTTGGGAAAACTTTTGTTTAACAACAAACAAAAAAGTACAAAAAAATCATAGACAGAAAATTTTAATACAATATTTTTAATCTGGGTAATGTGACAATAGAGATAGAGTACTGTAGCGATTCTCTTACTCCGTTGATAGTCTAATAAGTGAATCAGGGATGCTCTCTTCTCTTCTCTCTATCTTGAGCTTGTGTACACGTACGTAGCTCTCCTAGAGGGGTATAGTCTTTGAAGCAAGAAAAACTAGCCCACATTTGGAATGTCTAAGTTGCTCCTATTTATAGCCAACATGTTGATGGGCTATAGGTGCCACATGTGCTTATATTTGGTTGCTGCAAGGGGGCTCCTTCAACTGGATGCAGTTGTAACTGTAGGTGCATACGACGGGCAGGTTGTCACGTGTATATCCTTAATAGGATGCAATTGAGTCAAGGCCGAGCTTCCATATGGACGTTTGTTACGATTTATTGTTGCTGAAGATCTGGGCAGTTCTTGCCTTTTATTTGTGTGACTTGGTTAACTTGACACGTGGCCTGCGTTTAGTTGGAGAGAATTACTTCAGTTATAACAGAAATATTTTACCTCCGGAAACCCTGCCACATTTGACACATGGAGTCCGGGATGCATAGGGCCAGAGACACATAGGATGCATGCAGTACGAAATGCATGGGGCCAAAGACACATGGGACTCATGGATTCTGGGACGCATGAGCTCCGAGACACATGAAACGCATGGAGTTTGTGACGCATAGGGCCAAGAATGCATGGGACAAATGGAGCCTTTGTCGTGTTGTACACGTGGCATTGCACGCTTGTAAGGTATCATTATTAGTCTGACGAGAGCTTCTTATCACTTAGTGTGCTCACATTTTTGAGGCGTTCAGAAAATATTTTTTGGTCAAAATTCTATGTCAGACATAATCTTTGTGTCAGGCCTTTATTTGGCTAATATTGGGTGCATGGATGTTACTTTTTCTTGGCGGCATAGTCATTATGCAGCCTAATTTCTTCTGAGTTGATCTTGGGGCACGTGGTTGTTGGACGCATGGATCCAGATTTTCTATGCTTCTATAAGAAAATGAGCTTGAGAAAACTTTCATTTAGTAACAAATAAAAAGAGTACAAAGAAATCCTAGATAGAAAATCTAAGTACAATATTTTTTATTTGGGTAATGTGACGATGGAGATCGAGTATTGCAGTGAATCTTTTACTCTGTTGATGTTCGATGAGGGAATGGGGATGCTCTCTTCTCTCTCCTGAGCTTATGTGCACATACGTAGTTCGCCTAGAAGGGTATGGTCTCTGAAGCAGAAAAATCAGCTAGCCCTTGGAACGTCTAAGTTGCTCCTATTTATTTCTATCAGGTTGATGGGCTATAGGTGACACATGTGCTTTTGTTTGGTTGCCGCAAGGGGGATCCTTTAACAGGATACGGTTGCAACTGTAGGCGCATATGACATGCAGGTTGCTACGTGTATATCCTTAATAGGATACAGTTGAGTCCAGGATGAGCTGCCAAGTGCACATTTGTTGCGATTTACTGTTATTGAAGATCTGGGCAATTCTCGCCTTTCATTCGCGTAACTTGGACAGCTTGACACGTGGCCCATATTTAGTTGGAGATAATTACTTTAGTCATAAGAAAAATATTTTGTCTCAGGGAACCCTACTACATTGAACGCATGGAGTCTAGGATACATGGGGCCCGAGATGAATTGGACGCATTGAGTCTGGAACTCATGGGGCCAGAGACGCATGGGACGCATAGAGTTCGGAATGCATGGGGACAGAGATTCATGGGACGCATGGAGTATGGGATGCATGAGGTTAGAGATGCATGGAACGCATGGAGTCTGGGAGGCATAGGGCGAGGGATGCATGGGACGCATGGAGCCTTTCCCGTGTTGTACACGTGGCACTGCACGCATGTCAGGAGTCATTATTAGTCTGACGAGAGTTTATTGTCGCTTAGTGTGCTCACATTTTTTGAGGCATTTAGAAAATTCTTTTTGTCAGAATTCTGTGTTAGAAATAATCTTTGGGTCAGGCCCTTTTGTGGCCAATATTACGGCATATAAATGCTGCTTTTTGTTGGCCGTATGGTCATTCAGCGACATAATTTTGTCTGAGTCAATCTTGGGGCGCATGGTTATTGGATGCATGGATCCAGATTTTCCATGCTTCTACAACTACTACCGTTACATCCATTATCCAATACGAGACTGCTACGTGTTGAAAAGGCAGATCCAACGACTTCTCAACTCCAAAGCTCTTACTTTAGACTTTGAATATAAGACAGTCATTGCAAACAAGGTCTTCCTACAATTCGACAATATCTTAGAGATAGAAGCCCAAGACGGAGTTATCCTAATACCAAGGACAACGATGGAGCTTGTTAACCTCCCTCCAGCTCAAGCAGCCGGGATGGTACCACTCACTATTCCAGAAGGCAAAGCGATGTCAGTTCACCCAGACATTTTCCTAGATTTGATACAGCAAGCAACGCCTTCTATTGCCAAATTTAAAGGAAATAAGACCAAGTCCTGTCACATAATCTCTCCATCGACTAACAAACTCCTGACTAGGGTAACTAGGTCAGGGAAAACCTACCTGCGAGACTACAAAGCAGCTCCAGAGGATAGTACACCTCTAATTACTATACCCATAGATCTAGTAGCATCTGAACCAGGCCCGTACCAACCTCCTGTGGTAGACAGGTGTCATGCCCGAGTCCCAAAATACCAAGGGACCAGACACGTGACAACGGCCAGTAGCACACACTGATGGACAAACCCAATTTAATGGATCCATCATGACGTACTTAAGCTGTAAAACAAAGTCTACGACAATCATGGCACAACTAATCTCATCCACACAAGATATAAAATATGATCCACATAATATAAGAAATGTAAATCATCAACCAGTCACAACAAAGTGCTTCGGGGAACAACCCGATAAATATCTGAATACAGTGGTTCAATAGACCAAAATATAAATGACTGAAATAAAGTAAATACTGAGCATGAAACATAGATGCTCAGGAAAAGTCTTTGGCTAACACCTCATCCTCGGATGTCGTTACAGCTCCTGGATCAGCTCCTACTGCGGTCCCGTATACCTCGGGATAGATCTCGTCCTCAAATCCTGGGGACATAATCCGGATCCAGGTCCTCAGGGGACATAGCAAGGTACAAAAAATACAAGCCAAAATATGCAGTGCAGATAGTAAATGAAATAAGCAGGGCAAGTAAGTAACCATCTATGTGAAATACAAGATGAGAGCAACACGAGTACTCAGGCTGAGCCACTACAAGCTCTGTGTCGGGGAGCCGGGTAGCGATAATAACACGTAATGTGCCTAGCTCTGCTACGAGAGTCTACGGCCTCACAATAGTAGTAGATATATATAGAAAATAGCCTGTAGCCTGTGTGTCTCTCCCCACCCAATGTAACCACGCATATCATGACCATAACGTCTCATATCCATGTCAAGCGGGATCATAGCTAATGCAACAAGTCATAGGTATCTATGAATATAGTATCTCTGTCAAGTCCTGTATCCTATACAGAATCACCACAAATATCTCGAGAATATCCTATCTCATGAATGGTGTCAAGTATCCTGGGTTATAGTGTACTTGATAAGACAAGTACGAGAATATAAAGTGTCACGAATGTCCATCTCTAGATGACAACACACAACACCGCATACGGTGTTGGCACCCGACTAATAATCGGATGCTGAGTACGTCACACGGTCCTAGGTTAAGCATGTACAATAATATATAAATAAGACAAGAAAATATGTAACAAGAACTGCAATGTTGGCAAGGTACACTTGCTAGGGTTGGAATACCAACAGCTGTCCCTAAATCAGTGGATCCTGTAGGTACTCCTCCAAAAGCTATAATAAATATCACCAACAGTCTCAGAAGATATCAAATAGCTAGAAACGCCTGTCCTTAAGTCCAATTTGGACACAAGGGCAAAAATGACATTTTTGGTCCAAAACGGGGTCCACATGTGGGCCACTTTGCACCGAAAAGCGTGTCAGGGTCAAAGGTCTCCAAATTTCTTAAACTCAGTGTCTGCAAGTCAGGAACGATGATACGAACCCAACGGAACTTCCAGAATTGGATTCCGATGAGCCGATCACAAAATTGCCCGTCAAGTGGAGCCTATGGGGCCCACGATACACGATTTTTTCAACGTTCTCAGAATTGGACCAAACTTGGGTCACCGGACCAGCATATCATTACGAGTCTGATGGCATAAGTTTCGTCTCGATCCGACGTGTGTACACAAAGTTACAGCATATTCCAGAATAGGCGGATACGGGGCGTTGTCGACGGATACGCGTTGATTCCGGTATGCACGCACATCCGAATCGACTTCTGCGAAATCCCACACGTCCGTATCAACGACATGCACGTTTCAGTAAAGACCGCGTGATACCAAGTCGTCCCGTTTGGCGGGACGTACACAGT
Organism: Iris macrosiphon; assembly: GCA_036927795.1. Taxonomy (NCBI): domain Eukaryota; kingdom Viridiplantae; phylum Streptophyta; class Magnoliopsida; order Asparagales; family Iridaceae; genus Iris; species Iris macrosiphon. The sequence goes on along the minus strand of JAYESA010000008.1, from coordinate 111,419,105 downwards.
TCCGGGGTAAAATAGGGCGTTGTTTTTCCTGTTTTTGGATCGCGATTTGCGATCACGACAGGACGCAATGCACCGAACGGGTGGCACGGGCACCGAGAGGGTTACACAGTCTATGCGACACAACTGACGAAATCAAAAATGAAATTACGAGGTGAGAGGAACCGCTACTTGAACTGGGCTCCGAGAAGTCTGATTTCTCGTGTCCTGCTCGTGTCCGGTGTCTCCTGTGCGTCCAGGCTAGGGTTCCGATCGAGACAGCAGCGGGGGCTTCGCTGGAGGGAGTCAAGCTCGGGGTCGGCGAGGTCGGCTAGGGCGGCGGCTCTGCACAGTCGGCCGGAGCGGTTCCCGCGGCCCGGAGACTCGGCGTCCGGACGAGCGGCTGGGGCGGTGCTGGGTTGACTCGGGTCTGACCGAGGGCGGCCTGGCGACAGCGGCAAGGTGGTGGGATCTGGGGGAACGGCGGCGGAGTCGAGCAGAGGTGGACGGCGGCCGCGTGGGTTGGGGGCTGCTCTCGGCGGCGGGGACTCGAGCAGAGAAGAGGGAGCCGGTGGGGGTCTGTAGGCAGCTCGAGGCGGGAAAAGAGTCGACGAGGGCGGTCGGGTGTTCAAGCGAGGTAGTCGGAGCGAGGTGCAGGAGGCGACGGCGGATTCCTAGGTTTCGGCTGGGCACGTACGCCAAGGGGGGTTTAATACTTTGCTACAGGGAATCCGGCGGCTAGGGTTTCCCAATTGGGTTTCGGGTTCGGTTTATACATCCAACAGTTCTTAGGGCTTAAAACGCTACTCCGCAGTCCAATAAATTTACCGAAAAATACCCGACGTCAAGTATTCCATTTTACACCATAAATTATTACTTCCATAATATTTTAATACCAATTAACTGCATTTAAAAATCCTTCGATCACAATCACCTTGGTTCTTCATCCAAAAAAATACCAAAAAATGGGGAAGATTATATTTAAAATTATTCTAAAAATAGGGTGTTTACAATCTTCCCTTCTTAAAAGGATTGCGTCCTCGCAATCAAAGAATAAGCTACTAAAGAAAGAATTATGAAAATTACAAGATTGCTTAGGTGATAACTGCCTCCGCGAATAAGTGAGGATAATGTTGACGCATATTATCCTCTCGTTCCCAAGTCGATTCGCCAGGAGAATGATGTTTCCATGCTACACGAACCAGTTTGATTGTCTGTCCCCGCTATGTCTTCTCACTGACATCGAGGATGCCAACTGGTTGTTCTTCATATCTAAAGATAGGGCCCACTGCGATCTCTGAATGATCGACTACGTGACTTGGGTCGATCACGTACCTTCGCAGCTGTGAGACGTGGAATACGTCATGCACTCCCTCTAAGGATGGTGGTAATGCAAGACGATAAGCCACCTCACTAATACGCTCTAGAATATCAAATGGCCCATATATACCTTGGGCTCAACTTGCCTCTGCTCCCAAATCCAATAGTACCTCGAGTGGGCGAAATCCTCAAGAACACGTGCTCTCCTTCTTTAAACTCTAGGGGACGTCTGTACATATCTGCCCAATGCTTATGTCTGTCCTGAGATGCTCAAAGATGATTATGAATCTGTTTTACCTTCTCCACTGTCTGCGTTACCAATTCTGGACCCAGTATTTGACGTTCACCAACGTCACTCCAACATATAGGCGATCTGCACTTTCTTCCATATAATGCCTCGAATGGTGCCATCTGAATGCTGGCCTGATAACTGTTATTGTAGGGGAACTCCACTAAGTGCAAATAATCTTCCCAAGATCCTCCAAAGTCTAGCATACATGATCACAACATATCCTCCAAGATCTGAATGGTGCGCTCCGACTGACCATCTGTCTGTGGATGGTAAGCTGTGCTAAATTTGAGTCTGGTGCCCAGACTCTCTTGCATGCTTCTCCAAAAATGAGATGTAAATCTCGAATCTTGATCTGATACAATACTAACCGGCACTCCATGTAATTTGACAATTTATCGCATATACATGTCGGCTAGTACCTCTGTGGACTGTCCAACTCTAAATAGCAAGAAGTGTGCCGATTTAGTGAGTCTATCCACGATAACCCATACTGCATCTCTTTCGCTGGGGCTCCTTGGAAATCCTGTGACAAAATCCATCGTGATATGTTCCCACTTCCATTCTGTTATAGGAAGCGGCTGTAACATACTGCAGTCCTCTGATGCTCGGCCTTTACTTGCTGGCAGACTAAGCATTTGGCCACAAATCTTGCAATCTCCCTTTTCATTCCATGCCACCAGTAATACTGTCTCAAGTTTCGGTACATCTTGGTTCCTCCTGGGTGAACAGAGTACATAGAGTTATGTGCTTCAGTCATTAACTCCTGTCTCAATTCTCTATTTTGAATATACAGGCGATTTCCAAACCTCAATATCCCGTTTTCATGTATACGAAGTCCTGTCTGCAGGCATGCTTCCGTCCTCTCTTTGAGTCTTCTAAATCTAGCATCGGTGGGCAATGCCTCTTTAATCTTCTCCACAAGTGATGACTTAACTTCGAGATTAGCCAGCAATCAACTCTGTCCTGGTAAAACAACCTCTATCTGAAGCTCCTGTAGATCTCTCAATAACTCGGGCTGCATCATCAAGAAATAAGCCGTAGGCTTCCTGCTGAGTGCGTCTGCTACGACATTCGTCTTTTCCGTATGATACTGCAGATCTATGTCAAAATCTACCATCAATTCAAGCCAACGTCTCTGCCTCATGTTAAGCTCCTTCTGAGTATATACATACTTCAGACTCTTGTGATCTGTAAAGATGTCTACCTTCTCCCCATAAAGGTAGTGCCTCCAAATCTTCAATGCAAATATAACTACTGCTAGCTCCAGATCGTGTGTTGGGTAGTTCTTCTCGTGGACCTTCAACTGTCTCGATGCATAAGCAATGACTTTGCCATGTTGCATCAGAACACATCCTAGTCCACTTCCTGATGCATCACTGTAAACAACAAAATCTCCTGACCCTGAAGAAAGAGTCAAAACAGGTGCTGTTGTTAATCTTCTCTTCAATTCTTCGAAGTCCTTCTGGCAGTCTTCTGTCCATATAAACTCCTGGTCTTTACGGGTCAGCTTCGTTATCGGTTCTGAAATCCTTGAGAAATTTTCCACAAACCTTCGGTAATATCCCGCAAGTCCGAGAAAACTTTTCACCTCTGCAACTAATGTGGGTGTAGGCCAAGTCTCTATTGCCGCAACTTTCTCTGGATTAACTGAAAGTCCTTCTCCTGAGATGATATGTCCCAAGAAAGATACTTTATCCATACAAAACTCACACTTACTAAGTTTGGCATATAACTTCTCCTGTCTTAAGGTCTCTAACACGATTCTGAGATGCTCCTCGTGCTCTTCGTGGCTCTTGGAATATACGAGGATGTCATCAATGAACACAGCCACAAATTTATCCAGGAACTGATGAAAGACTATGTTCATTAAACTCATAAATACTGCTGGTGCGTTGGTTAAACCAAACGGCATTACCAAGAACTCATAATGTCCATACTTGGTCCTGAAAGCTGTCTTCGGTATATCCTCCTTCCTTACTTTGATCTGATGATAGCCGGATCTAAGGTCAATCTTCAAGAATACCCTAGAACCACTCAATTGATCGAATAGATTATCAATGCGTGGTAAGGGATACCTGTTCTTGATGGTCACAATATTCAGTGCCCTATAATTAATACACAGGCGTACTGTTCCATCCTTCTTCGGTACAAATAGTATGGGTGCTCCTAAGGTGAAACACTGGGCCGAATGAAACCCTTCTCCAGAAGATCATCAACATGTTCTTTCAACTCCACTAACTCCTTAGGTGCTAGCCGATATACTGATGAAATGATAGGCTCTGCTCCTGGAGTTAAGTCTATTATGAATTATATTTCCTGATCAGGCGGTAAACCTGGAAGATCATCAGGAAATACATCCACAAATTCTGATATGACTCTTGAGTAATCTGTCTTCCCTTCTACAGATAGTACCCTAAGAGTAGGCTGAACTCCTTGCTCTACTGCTCCTCGAAGAAATTCAAATTCTGGATGTCCAGGCGGTCTAAATATAACCCGTCCAAGTCGGCAATCAAGAGTCGCATGGTACTGACTTAACCAGTCCATACCAAGTACAACATCATAATCCGGCATGGAAAAGATCAGAAATTGTGCTCGCATTTCTCTTCCATAAACTACTACAGAACATGATCTACAGACGTCACTAACAGGAATAATTCTACCTCCCGTAAGAATTCTCTTCATCTTCGGAAGGGGTGCGGTAGCTACTCTATGGGTGGCTACAAAGCTAGCTGCTATAAATGAATGTGATACTCCAGAATCAAATAAAGCTACAACTGGTAATGAAGCTACTAAAATAGTACCTGCGATGACCTCGCCCACAGTAGCTTCCTCCTCAATAGCTAATGTGAATACCTGTCCTCGTCCCTGAGCTGGACCTCTCTGCTGCTGCTGAGTCTGCTGAAATTGAGCTGCCTGTGGTGCCAGTGGTGGTCTCTGCTGGTAGCCTCCTATAGCTGGTGGTCTGACGCCACCAACTCCTGTCTGCGATACTCCCACTGTTGGATAAGCTGGCCTTGGTGCAGGCAAAGCTAGTCTCGGTGCTTCCTCTCTATGTTTAGTGCAGTCTCTGGATAGATGTTGGTTTGATCCGCAAAGCAGGCATAATCCCAATTTGCGCCTGCACTCTCTCTCAATGTGTCCTACCTTGCCGCAGTGGTGACAGGTAGGAAGAGATATGGCCCTGTGTGCTGCTCTCTCTGGTATACTCCTCTGGAATCATTTTGCAAAACTCCAGGTGCTGTCTTGGATAGTGCTGAAGTGATTGGCCTCTTCAGATTCGACTCCCTTCTAGTGACGTGCTCCATGTATCGTGCTGCTGCAAGGACATCGGTATAAGATGTAGGTGCGACCGATCCAATCAATCTCTGGAGCTCAAACTTTAGTTCGTCAAAGAACTTCTCAGCTTTCTCTTCCTCTATCGAGATCAAGGTTGGGGCAAAGAGACTTAGTCGAATAAATTCTATATTGTATTCTTCCACTGTCATACTGCCTTGGATAAGGCGGTTGAACTTGTCTCTGAGATCTGACCGTGCAACTGTTGGAATATATATCTCTTGGAAGAGTCTGGAGAACTCTTTCCATGTGACTCGGTCCTGTCTGAGCCTCCTCTCTTTTGCTAACCACCAGTGGTGTGCATTTTCAGTTAACTGTATTCTGACTGCAGTCATCAATTTCTCTCTTGGAAGTTCAGCTGCTTCCAACTGGTGCTGAATGTTCGTGAGCCATTCATGAACTTCTGTTGGCCCCTCTTTACCAGAAAATGTACGAGGCTTGAGATGACAAAAATCGCTGATAGATCCCGTCACTGATCGCCTCGCTGGTGGATTTGCCTGTTCCAATGCGGATACCAGGCTGGTTCTCAGATAATCTGCCTTCTGTCGATGTACCTCTTGTTGAATCTTTTGCTGGGCTTGCATCATGGCATACATCATCTGGAATATCTGTTGCCCGTCCATGGCTTATCCGGGTGGGAAAACGGGCATCTATGGAGTGAACTGTGGTAGAGGTGGGATGTTATCTCTCCGAAACCTTGGATTAGGCTGGACGGTTTGATCGCTCTGCGATGTTTGTCCTCCATTCCCTGGGGTCACTCCGTCCATATAAGTAACCACAGTGTCATGTGGTGTGTCTAAGGGTATCTCATCTCCGTTCCTGGGATCCATTACCCTGCAACCAAAAGATAAACTGTAAGAACGCTCAGAGAAATCAACACAGGATGCAAATCAAGTAATTAGTTCGAGTTCGATATAGAGTTCAAAAATGGTTCAAATAATGGATGAGATCCTATAACTTATCCTATCCTTAGGGCAGGCTTGTTCGGTCCCTAAGTTGAAACCGAACGATTTAGTCATAGACCTGCATGGGCCACCACAAAAACCATGTCATGCCCCAGTCCCAAAATATCGAGGGACCAGACACGTGGCAATGGATAGCAGCACACACTGATGGACAAACCTAATTTAATGGATCCATCAGGACGTACTTAAGATGTAAAATAAAGTCTACGACAATCATGGCACAACTAATCTCATCCACACAAGATATAAAATATGATCTACAGAATATAAGGAATGTAAATCATCAACCAGTCACAATAAAGTGCTTCGAGGAACAACCCGATAAATATCTGAATATAGTGGTTCAACAGACCAAAATATAAATGACTGAAATAAAGTAAATACTGAGCATAAAACATAGATGCTCAGGAAAAGTCTTCGGCTAACACCTCGTCCTCGGATGTCGGTAAAGCTCCTGGATCAGCTCCTACTGCGGTCCCGTATACCTCGGGATAGATCTCGTCCTCAAATCCTGGGGACATAATCCGGATCCAGGTCCTCAGGGGACATAGCAAGGTACAGAAAATACAAGCCAAAATATGCAGTGTAGATAGTAAATGAAATAAACAGGGCAAGTAAGTAACCATCTATGTGAAATGCAAGATGAGAGCAACACGAGTACTCAGGCTAAGCCACTACAAGCTCTGTGTCGGGGAGCCGGTAGCGGTAATAACACGTAATGTGCCTAGCTCTGCTACGAGAGTCTACAGCCTCAAAATAGTAGTAGATATATATAAAAAATAGCATGTAGCCTGTGTGTCTCTCCCCACCCAATGTAACCACGCATATCATGACCATAACGTCTCATGTCCATGTCAAGCGGGATCATAGCTAATGCAACAAGTCATAAGTATCTATGAATATAGTATCTCTGTCAAGTCCTGTAGCCTGTACAGAATCACCATAAATATCTCGGGAATATCCTGTCTCATGAATGGTGTCAAGTATCCTGGGTTATAGTGTACTTGATAAGACAAGTACGAGAATATAAAGTGTCACGAATGTCCATCTCTAGATGACAACACACAACACCGCGTACGGTGTTGGCACCCGACTAATAATTGGACGCTGAGTACGTCACACGGTCATAGGTTAAGCATGTACAATAATATATAAATAAGACAAGAAAATATGTAACAAGAACTGCAATATTGGCAAGGTACACTTGCCTGGGTTGGAATACCAACAGCTGTCCCTAAATCAGTGGATCCTGTAGGTACTCTCCCAAAAGCTGTAATAAATAGCACCAACAGTCTCAGAAGATATCAAATAGCTAGAAATGCCTGTCCTTAAGTCTAATTTGGACACAAAGGCAAAAATGATATTTCAGGCCAAAGTGGGGTCCACATGTGGGCCACTTTGTACCGAAAAATGTGTCAGGGTCAAAGGTCTCCAAATTCCTCAAACTCAGTGTCTACAAGTCAGGAACGATGATACGAACCCAACAGAACTTCCAGAATTGGATTCCGATGAGCCGATCAAAAAATCGTCCGTCAAGTGGAGCTTGTAGGGCCCACGATACACGATTTTGTCAACGTTCTCAGAATTGGACTAAACTTGGGCCAGAGGACCAGCGTATTGCTACGAGTCCGATGGCGCAAGTTTTGTCTCGATTCGACGTGTGTACACAAAGTTACAGCATATTCCAGAATAGGCAGATACGGGGCGTTGTCGACGGATACGCGTTGATTCCGGTATGCACGCACATCCGAATCGACTTTTGCGAAATCCCATACGTTCATATCAACGACGCACACGTTTCGGTAAAGATCACGTGCGACCAAGTCGTCTCGTTTGGTAGGGCGTACACAGTTCTGGGGTGAAACAGGACATTGTTTTTCCTATTTTTGGATCACAGTTTACGATCACGACAGGACGCAATGCACCGAGCGGGTTGCACGGGCACCAAGAGGGTTACACAGTCTATGCGACGCAACTGACGGAATCGAAAACAGAATTACGAGGTGAGAGGAACCGCTACCTGAACTGGGCTCCGAGAAGTCTGATTTCTCGTGTCCTGCTCGTGTCCGGTGTCTCCTGTGCGTCCAGGCTAGGGTTCCGATCGAGACAGCGGCGGGGGCTTCGCCGGAGGGAGTCAGGCTCGGGATCGGCGAGGTCGGCTAGTGCGGCGGCTCTGCACAGTCGGCCGGAGCGGTTCCCGCGGCCCGGAGACTCGGCGTCGGGACGAGCGGCTGGGTGGACTCGGCTGGAGCGGCGAGGTGGTGGGATCTGGGGGAACGGCGGCAGAGTCGAGCAGAGGTGGACGGCGGCCGCACGGGTCGGGGGCTGGACTCGGCGGCGGGGACTCGAGCAGACAAGAGGGATCCGGTGGGGGTCTGAGCTCGAGGCGGGAAAAGAGTCGACGAGGGCGGTCGGGTGTTCAGGCGAGGTAGTCGGAGCGAGGTACAGGAGGCGGCGGCAGATTCCTAGGTTTCAGCTGGGCACGCATGCCAAGGGGGGAGTTTAATACTTTGCTACAGGAAATTCGGCGGCTAGGGTTTCCCAATTGGGTTTCGGGTTCGGTTTATACATCCAACAGTTCTTAGGGCTTAAACCGCTACTCCGGAGTCCAATAAATTCACCGAAAAATGCCCTACGTCCGGTATTCCATTTTATACCATAAAATATTACTTTCATAATATTTTAATTCCAATTAAATGCTTTTAAAAATCCTTCGATCACAATCACCTTGGTTCTTCATCCAGAAAAATATTAAAAATTGGGGAAAATTTTATTTAAAATTATTCTAAAAAATAGGGTGTTTACAACAGGCAAAAGCAGAAAGAGGTTCACTTTGATAATCCTTTCAAAAAAGTTGTAGCTCAAGGTCTATAGAAGCCTTACAACTTTTACATATTGTCACAAATTGCCAATATCCTAGCAAAGTCATCACTCTTCGAGCTCATTCATCTTTCTAAAGAGACTCGTGACGCTCTGAGAGAGATATTACAGAATGTCGACTCCTACCTGGCCCATATAAAGCCACTGGCCGAGGATCCTACTGCATATCATCATTGTGATGACATAATGGAGGCAATCCTGAACATCATATTCTAGCAACAAGATATGTTATTAAAAAATAACAGGCATGGTAGACCCTTATATTATACAAGATATATCGACGCCATCAAGCTGGACCAAATGCACATTGATCCAGGAAGACCTTGGGAATCCCCATGTATCGGTTGGCAACAACCAATATGACCATCAGTGGCTTCAATGTTGGGAGGAGTTATCCTCTAGGGAAGATTTGCCTAAAATGTCAAATAGGTGACCTACGAACAGAGATGACTTGCTAAGTCATCAATGTTGATATATCCTACAACGTCCTCCAAGGGCATCCTTGGATACATGAATACATGATCGTGCCATCGACTCTCCACTAGTACCTAAAGTATGTTGACAACAACGACGTTGTCAAGACGGAGTTCATCAATATTGATAATTTCGAAGGAGTCGAAGCCTACTTCTCCAACTCGATCTTGTATAAAAAGATCCACCAGGATGAAGGAAGTAATGGCATCGATGATGAAGCAGAGCATAGTTCGGCCCAAGACGAACCTTTAAAAGTTTATCTCAAAGAATATCCCGCTCACGCATCTGCCCTTCTCATGGTCAAGCTTCACGGAAAGGCTTCTAAGCATTTGGTAATCAACCTCTGGAGGCAGGGACGTCCATCAAACAAAAATCCTCCTAAAATAAAAATACCAGAACCTCTGGTAGTCAGACACCACAGGAAGGCTCCAGTACAATCATCATTAGTAACGGGCACTGAAGGAGATGAATTAGAAAAGTATGTCGCAGCTTCCACTGATGTACCTACCCACGATGATGTAAATTCCTCGAAAAAGATACAGTATTTTCTCAAAAAAGGGCAATCTTTGAATTACTCCATTGTTCCACATTGGAATGCCATATATTATTTAGAATATGGTTTAGGTCTACACCTACACACACAAATAACTACCGTTCACACAGTAGACTGAATCCTCCCTCGCCAGGATTCCTGCTTCATAATTCCAGCAAAAAAAGAGGCGATAAACCCAATATTTTTTTAAAAGTCGAAGGTCATCGAGACTTCATTTTGGAAGAACTAGAACCAAAAAGTGACACAATACAACTTTACTGCTATAGCGTACAAGCGAAGCACATCCTCCAGAAGATAGGCTATGACATGAAGAGCGACCAAGCCCTAAACTATGGGAAAGAGCGGCCGTAAAAACCCTCAAAATTTTTTATTTGTATAAACAATAATTAGTAAATATCAAAAAATTGTATAGACTTAGGGGAATCCAAAGATAGATTTTCTAGAATTTTTGGGAATTTCTATGAATTTTCTAGACCACATTAGCTAATAATATATAAATAACCTAATGATTTTAATTAACCCATTAACTAAAAATCCTAAATAAAACAAAAATTCTAAACCTACCACCCTCACCCGCGTGGCCCAAGAGCAGACCCAACACCCGCGACCCCCTCTTGTTCTCTCTATATATATAATAAAACGTAAACCCTAACCCTAGCTTCTTTATCTAAAACAAAACCCTATCCCAACCCCAGCTTCTATCGCTTCCCTTTGACCACCTTGCGCCGTCGTCGACCAACTACAATCGGCGAGAACAGTCGCCAAGCCCACCTGACCCACGGTCACCCCCGACAACAACAGTTTCTGGTACCCATCTTCCTACATCCATATCTTCTTGTACACTAGATGAATACTCGATTTTCTTGATCCTATAGAAAGCATACTTAACCTAGTTTAGGGTTATATAACTTACAACCATTAGTTTTTTAAAAATCTATTATAAAACTCAAGTCCAAAACTCAAAAAAAATAATTCTGACATGATAAAAACTGTCCAAGTAACCATGTTTACTGTCCGTTTTCTTCCAAACCAAGTAGTATTTTTAAAATCTATTTAAAAGAATTTCTAAAAACATATACATGGATAATTCTGTTCTTTTATTTTTTATTTAATTGCTTTTTTTGCTGAATTATATCTATTAAACTTGGCCAAAAACCATAATTTTCAAACTTAAAAATTGTGATACATAGTGCGTTTGGACAAACCAGACCACCTCGTCGCATACTAGTTGCACCAAAATGCGCGTATGGTATTTTCTGAGGTGTGGGCTTTCGCAAAAATTAATTTGAACGTATGTGCACGCCAAAATCAACCCGTGTCCGTAAAAAGTCTTTTGTATCAATATTTTTTAAAATACCCTAAAAGTTTGTGATCGCTCGTCGGAACACGACAAAACTTGTGCCATAGGGTTTGTGGTATCACCTTGGTCCTATGACCCTAGTTTCAAGTAATTCGGAGACAGTTGACCGAATCACCATTTCGTGGGCCCTATGGTTTAACTTGATTTGTAATCGGCTCAGCAGAATCCAAAACTGGAAATATTGTTGAGTTTGTATCATCGATTAGGATTTGTTTGACCTATAATTTATCCCATTTAGAGATCTTTACTCCTGGAAAGCATTTTTGTGCAAAGTGGGCCACATATTGACACCTCTTTGACCAAAAATTACCTTTTTGCCTCTGTGTCAAAAATAGACGACATGGTAGAATATTATGACTATATGACAAATTTTGGAGAGATTGGTGATGTTTATTTCAGCATCAGGGAGTTTTCATTCAAAGTCCCTATCTTTCGGCTGTTTGTGCTTGTCGCCTGGACGTCGATACTACATTGATTACTTGCCAAGCAAGTATACCTTGCCACAATACAGTTTAGTTACATTCCTTGCTGCATATTTATTTTTTGTCGTTAATTTCATTATTTTTCTATATTAAACTGCTCGTCCAAGAAATACTTGGGTGCAAACGACGGTTGTGTCATCTTTTGTCTTTTGTTTATATTAAGCATGTTGACCTAGTTTTACCAGACCACCCAATAATTTTGATGCATCATTATGTTTCATTTGGCTATAAAACATTTATTACAAGAGTGTGAGTCTCATGTAGGATACAAACTTGCGTAATAGGTTGGCCACCTTTATATGTAGGTCGTGCGACAGATAAGGAATAACTGCTAATATAAATATAATGATTTAGCGGACTTAGCATTTACTAGAGGTGTTGCGTGTTATGGATATGACAGGTTAGTAGCATTGGGTGGGGAGAATAATGAGTAAGCGTACATGAATATTTTATACTTTTTCTTTCTGTAACCCGTACGCTCCATCGGAGATGTGCGGTGAGATGACCCTTATATTATGTACAGGAGTCCTCTGATAATCGAAAGACGATACGCTTTGTTGGCTACTGATTTCCTGGGGAAATTATGCCAACCCTATTATTTAGCTAGATGGTCCATATGTAGAAAAAGTTATTTTTAAATTGTATATCACATAGACTTATTGGGCGACCAAGTTGGATGTTTACTTTCAGTATATTGTGGCATACTTTTATGTATCTTGTTACGTCCCTCTGAGGGCCTGGTCCCTTTCTAGGTATATATGATCAGGATTATCCACAGGAGAATGGACCTGGGCCAGACGCTTTATTTACTATTGAGGAGTTCTTACCCTCTGAGTACCCATGATTACTTCACAGCTAATAGATCTTTTAGTTGCTATTATTTTTATTTAACATTTTATTTTATATTAGAGTTTCATCCTCCTCTATCATTTTAGTTGATATAGTCGTTTGGTAGTGGATTTGTCTCCACCCGACTATTATTCTGTAATTACTTCGTACTTGAGACTTTCAGTTATTTATTTTGGTACTCCTTTACTTGTGTCTATGGATGATATATAGATGCCTGTGACTTGTGTAAACCCCCTCACCTAAAATTAGGGCTATTTGGCATAGATAGAGAGATTAGGTCTAATTAGAATCCAATTAGATAGAGAACACGGTATTAGATATAATTGTTCATTATTATATAACGCTTAGCGCACCTTACCGTTGCTTCGATAATTGGAGCACTACACTAGCCATTGCCTTCCAACGAATTTTACAACCTTGTCCTAGATGTGCCCGCCTACCTTTCTGACCTTTGTGTAACTTATAATCATGCTCTCTAGTGCTACATTTTAGTCTCGTAATAAACGTCGCGGACGTTATTTATTAATTCTAAATAAAATATGATTTTGTACCCTGGTGCGTTCCAATCAAAATTGGAGACACAATCTTGACCGTTTATTACAACCCAATTTTTTTTAATATTCTACACTATACCCTCTACGTCCCTGACACTTGTGTCCTACCTAATTTTAATCCCAGGTACTTCTAATTAATTCCAGAACACCTTGCGTGGTATTTTATTCAATTAAAATTCTATTTCCATCTTTGTGCAATTTTTTCAATTGTTGGACACTTTTATGCAAAATTGCATTAAGCTGTCCATACCGTTGGACAATACATGAAGAAATCCAACTTTCCCCTTCACAGGAATTTTTCTATAATTTTTGGGATGTACAGCGCACAACATCGCCCCCGTATATTAAACCTACCCTTGCATTTAAACAAATGTAATTTATAGCCCCAACATCCTTATGTGAGGCCAAGACCCACTCCAAGGATTGTAGACCAAGGCCCAACCTAAGAGGATGTTGACCATGGTCAACTTTTCCTAGGTCAAACCAACCTCCTCCCATGTGTATATAATACCTTTTTATTACTTTTTCCTTTTTATATTTTTCTAAACCAACTCCAAACCCAACCCAAAATCAGCCGAGCCCCTCCTGCTACTGTTCATCCCCTTCAACCATCCCTTCACCCAGGCCGGAGCCTCCCTTCGACGACATCTCGCCGGAGCAGACCGGACCCCGACCGCCGCAATCACCCTCGCCAAACCGACCGACTTCCTCCTTTCCCTCGAGCCGCTGGAGACCGTGGCCACCCGTTCCTCCAGTCGATCCCAACCGTCGACTCGAATCCGACCACCCACCGTCCTCTTCCACCCGTGACACGAACCCGCCTCCAAAGCCACCGCTGCACAGCGCCAGAGAAGCCGCTGCCCGACCTTCGTCTGCGCCTGAACCATCGAGCGACACCCCCGCATCTCCTAGATCTCGACCCGTGCACGACCGCCTGCCGATCCCTTCGACCACCACCTGAGTACCTCGCCGAACCCCCACACCGGAGCCACACCCTACCCGAACGATGGCCTCGTCTCGACTCCATCCCTGAATTCGTTCACCCATACTTGACCCCGTCGTCTCCTCCCTTCACCCCGGCCAACACCAACAGCACCGTGACCCCCTCTCCTCCCATTTTCCTGACCTCGTCCTCCCAGCAGCCGTCATCTCCATCACCATTGCCATCCCCCAACGGCCTAAACTCCTTCCTCCTTCCTGTGTCCCTGTCCCCCTCCAGTCGGACATCCCCCACTGGCCGGACTCCGGCAGCACCTAGTCATCATCATCACGATTACTTTCACCATTATCATCGCTATCATCGTTGTCGTCATCGTCTAAACCATCATCATCATTCATTCTCAAACACATAAACCCTAATCATCATCATCACCACCCTTAGTCATCGTCCTCGTCGTCATCACCATCGCCATCGTCGCCGACATCGTCATCATCCCCATCATCATGATCGTCAATATTATCATCATCCCTATCATTCTCATCACTGTCATCATCATCACCTCATTATCGTCATCATCATTATTTCATCATTTTCGTCATCATCATCATTAGCACCATCGTCACCACCATCATCATAGCCAGCCATCATCATCAACCTATCATCATTATCATCCTCGTCCATCATCATCATCGTTGTTGTCATCACCATCATCGACATTATAGTTGTCACCATCATCGTCATTGTCGTTATCATCATCCTAACTATTATCGCCATCATCGCCATTATCATCGTCGTTATCATCATCATATCACCATTAATCATCATCGTATCATCATCAACACCCATCATCATCATCAATATTACTCCATCATCAATATCTCACCCTCGTCATCACCATCATCTATATCATCATCCTAGTCATCCTCCCATCAATCACCACATCATCACCCCCTTCACTATTATCATTCACATCATCACCATCATTCCAATCATCGTCCTCATCATCACCCTCGTCCTCGTATTAATCATGGACCTGTCCCCCTTGCCAGACAACATACGGCAGTCACCCCGCTTTCCGTACCTGTGAACGCTGATCTGTTAGATTTATCTGCGCAACTTCAGGAGTAGGATATTGGTACCACGCAACCTTCTTGCCAGGCAAGTATACCTTGCCTTTGTTGTACTGTTTAAATTCTACATTATTAGCTTCTTGTTTATTTATTAATTGTGCACGTCCGAGATAGACTCGGGTGCAGTCAACGGCGGCGTTGACGTTAGGACTTGTGTCTGACCTAGTATCTAATAGTCCCACCTAAAGTCATGGAGTTATTGGTATGACTCCCCAGGCCTTGACACAATTCTTACACTTGTTGTGAGTCTCATGTAGGGCACAGACTCGCGTACGCGGTTGGCCACCTGTACGTGTAAGTCGTACGACGGATAGGAAATAACTGCTAATAGTGATGCATGTTAGAAGGCTTAGTAGTTATTTGTAGGCGGAGCATAGACTGTCGTGATACGATGGCCCAATCCTTGTTTGGTTGTAAGGTTGGGCTATTGTTCTAGCGATAGAGTATGAGCCAGAGTTACGACACCGCGGCGTAGTAGCTACAACGTGTTGTGGATACAACATGTTTAGATCATTGGGCGGAGAGGACAACTAGTAGGCGTATGGGACACCCACTTCCTTTATTCAGATTCCCCGTTCGACGGAATGGTATGGACGTTATACTATTCAGATTTCTCGTTCTTTGGAGCGGTATGGACGTTATACTATATAGATTCCCCATTCTTCAGAGCGGTATGGACATTATTATATTCCTACGCCCGTGTTATAAGGGGCATATGTGGCATATACTAGCCAGTTGTCACGATTGGTGAATTACGTCAACATATATCTAGCCTACACTTTCCCATACTCTCAAAGTTGTCCTCAAGTTGCATTTCACTTAGATGGTTAGGTCACCTTGGAGTTTTTACAGTATTTATATTATGGCATGCTTTTATGTATATTGTTATGTCCCTCTGAGGACATGGCCCTTTCCAGGTGTATTGTTCATGGGTATTCGTAGGAGCGCAGATCCGGACTTGCTACGTGTATTGTGATGAGGACTTCTCTTCGAGCTCATGATTGGTAGTTGATATTCTCATATTATATTTATCTTGTCTATTCTATATTCTAGTCCGGTAATGAATTTATTTCCATCCGACTACTATCATTAGATACTTTATATTGAGATCTAGTTATAGGTATTGGTATTTATTTATATATAATTTTCGTAGATGAGATCTAGATTATACCATGTGACTTGTGATGGAGTTATACCACTTATGGATTTTGTTATTCAGATACAGCGTACGTGTGTTATGGTTTCCATATATTGGAGTGCCATATTCATACGGCTGGCATTCTCACGTGTCCTAGTCCTACGTATTTTTGGGACTAGGGCGTGACATGTTTTTGTGGTGGCCCATGCAGTTCAAGAGCATATTGTCTCGGTTATGTTACTGTACCGAGAAAGCCTGCACATATGATTAGAGTATAGGATCTCATCCACACCTGATTATGACTCATCCTCCCAATCCATTCTATTTGAATAATTGTACCATGCTTGATTCATGCGCTTCCCTAATAGTTCGTAGAGTATAGCCTTCTCCTAGAATATAGAAGTCCCTATTGTTAGATAAGAAGTAGGATAATCTTCCTATTAAGAGTAACTAGAACCCTGACACGTCACTAATTTTAGAATATTTAAGTAAACCCTAGCATCCTTATCTAAAGAATGGCTTACCATTATTCCTTGACATAATTATGAATGACCAAAGAGTAGTATAGGCACTACTAGAGCTAGTTAGAGATTTGACCCTAATGTTTGACCCTAGTATTGAGGAACCAATAGAAATCCGAGATCGAATGTAGGGACTGAACCTAATTTGCATAGTGAGATAATTTTAGGATATAGATCCTTATCTTGATATTAGCAGACAGTATCTCAGGAAGCCCAGAGCAACGAGTATGACATTCCCCTTGGTCATACCTCAAATACGGAGATTTGCTCACCACCTTCCCCTTTGGAAACCATGATATTATCTTGCTATTGTAATATCATATCTTGTTCCTCCAAAACCTTAGCGTTCGCTAATTATGCGACGACTAAATTATGATTCTTCTTTTCTCCATCTTTTAACTCGTGCCACATAACTCTTTTGATTGAAGGCCAAGTGATCTTATTCTATGTTAGGATATATAGTTTCCTAGGGTTATAGTTTGGTAATTTAAACTTTGAATTATGTGCTTGGAAGTTAAAGCTTGATAGTTTGAGTTGTTCCTTTAGGTTGTGATCTAATTATTCTTAGTTTTAAATTGCGTAATTTGTATCCGTAACTCGATACAAGTTATATTTCCATTTTTCTCTTAAAAGTCGTTAACTCTTCCATTCTTACTATTGAGACTTGTATTTTATGAATACTATGATTAAGATTTAAGGTAACCATTACCTATATGATATAATAGGAGACCCTAACAAGTACTAAGATCCGTTCCTCGTATAGCCCAATAAGAATTTGTACTTTATTTACAAGAACTTTTTTAAATTGTAAGATCCCCTTAAGACTGTCACAGTATTAGTTTATTATTTTAAGTTGGGTAGTATGTCTCACAACATAGTATCATATAGCCCTATTGACCCATTGATGAAGTATAATAGGATGACACAACTTTAGACTTGCATAAGAAGATAATGTTTATTCAGACTGTAGAAATTAAAGGTCCAGACCCCTATTTGGTTGACTAATGACTTAGATAAGGAATAGTATGACAACTAGAGAGAATGTAGAGTCTTATTTTTGTTTTGTTGTGAACTTGAATTATTTTGTAATTCCTCTCATCATAATCTAGCATGTTTATATTTTTGTACTACCTTGACTTATGCTATTGTTACAGCCTAGTTTTGCAAGCTCAGTCTTTTATCAAGCTTGTTCACAACATATGTATTATTGGACGCGTATACTAATACATTTCAGAATCAGTGTACTACGGTCTGATCAACCATAGTGCGCTTGGTTCACCCTTCGTATAACTACTTTACGTGGATTGAGATACATAGTGATTAGTAGACGAATGTACTTGCCCTCTAGATATGTCTGAGCATATCGTATCCGTTACCTAACTGTATTGATACGAGCATGTGAATAGGAATTACCAAACTAGAATTTCAATCCATAACTGTCTTGACAATTTCCATTTGAAATCTTTAAACGCCTTGATCCCCACATTTCTAATCTATTACCTCCCCCTTGAACTCTTTATTATTGTTTTTCGTCTTCCCTTATTTCGGAAAGATGAAACCCCGTGTCTAGCATAAGTTGATACACAAATAGTACTAGATATACCCTATAGGCAATTATATTAATTGATGATTATTTTGTAACCTAGGGCATATTACATGTAATATAAGTGGTGTTATAATTTTTGAGGATTGAGTAACATGATTAAGAAAAATTGAAGAATGAGATTTCTTAAATATAAGAGCCTTATACGATAGATGGGTAAATTCTAAGTGGGTAGCAGTTACACTATCAGCTTGAGAGGAATTTTTTTAGATTGTGATAGAGCAAAATTTGATTTAAAGGTTCAAGTTATTTTAATTTTTTTAAAATTTTGGACGAATAAGTAAGATGATGAGGATCAATGAACTTCAATTTTTAGCACATGATTTAAATTTTAATATTGGAGGTTGAATCAACGATTTAAACCTCGAGGAAAATAAATAGAACTCTAAACATGGACATGGACGAATAAAATCTTAAATTTGAGGATTAAATTAAAAGAAATTTAGGATTGCAGGATTACCTATTTGAACTATTGAGGATATAAATTAAAAGTAAAATCGGAAGAGTATGGAATTCACAAGTTGAAAATAAAAATAATATTTGATTATAATTGCTTTCTAGAGGAGGTTATGATAGTTAAAGATTGCGAGATAAATTTGGAATTGGGATGTCATATAAATTTGAATTAGATTTGGATGTGGATTATTTAATTAAAAATCGAGAAGATAGTGTAATGTGTTGAAGTTGATCTGAATCAATGATTAATCTAATTTTTAAAAAAAATTGATCGCGATGGATTTGGATAAATTTAAAAAATTTAGAACAGATCACGATTGACTTGCCTGACGTACACATGTGAAGGATTTAAAACAAAATATGCTTTATTTTAATTTGGAGGACGAAATTATTTTAAGTTGGGTAGATTATAAACCCCCTCACCCAAAATTAGGGCTACTTGGCAAAGATAGAGAGATTAGGTCTAATTAGAATCCAACTAGATAGAGAACACGATATTAGATATAATTGTACATAATTATATATCGCTTAGCGCACCTTACCGTTGCTTTGATAATTGGAGCACTACACTAGCCTTTGCCTTCCAACGAATTTCACAACCTTTTCCTAGACGTGCCCGCCTACCTTTCTGACCTTTGTGTAACTTATAATCATCCTCTCTAGTGCTACATTTTAGTCGCATAGTAAACTTCGCGGACGTTAGTTATTAATTCTAAATAAAATATGACTTTGTACCTTGGTGCGTTCCAATCGAAATTGGAGACACAATCTTGATCGTTTATTACAACCTAAATTTTATTAATATTCTACACTTTACCCTCTACGTCCCTAACACTTGTGTCCTACCTAATTTTAATCCCATGTACTTCTAATTAATTCTAGAACACCTTGCGCAGTATTTTATTTAATTAAAATTTCAATTGTTGGGCACTTTTATGCAAAATTGTATTAAGCTATCCATACCGTTGAACAATACATGAAGAAATCTACCGACCCCCTCCTACTACTGTTCATCCCCTTCAACCATCCCTTCACCCCAGTCGGAGACTCCCTTCGATGACAGCTCGCCGGAGCAGACCGGACCCCGACCGCCGCACTCACCCTCGCCAAACCGACCGACTTCCTCCTTTCCCTCGAGCCGTCGGAGACCGCGGCCACCCGTTCCTCCAGTCGATCCCAACCGTCGACTCGACTCCGACCACCCGCCGTCCTCTTCCACCCTCGATACGAACCCGCCTCCACAGCCACCGCTGCACAGCGCCGGAGAAGCCGCTGCCCGACGTTCGTCTGCGCCTGACCATCGAGCGATACCCCCGCCTCTCCTCAATCTTGACCTGTGCACGACCGCCTGTCGATGCTCTCGACCACCACCTGAGCACCTTGCCGAGCCCCCACACCGGGGCCTCACCCTACTCGAACGATGGCCTCGTCTCGACTCCATTCCTGACTTCGTTCACCCACACATGACCCCGCCGTCTCCTCCCTTCACCCAAGCCAACACCACCAGCACCGTGACCCCATCTTCTCCCCTCTTCCCGACCTCCTCCTCCCAGCAGCCGTCATCTCCATCACCATTGCCATCCTCCACCGGCCTGAACTCCTTCCTCCTCCTTGTGTCCCTATCCCCCTGTGGCTGGACATCCCCCACTGGCCGGACTCCGGCAGTACCTAGTCGTCGTCATCACGATCACTTTCACCATCATCATCGCTATCATCGTTGTCGTCATCGCCTAAACCATCATCATCATTTATTCTCAAACACATAAACCCTAATCATCATCATCATCACCCTTAGTCATCGTCCTCGTTGTCATCACCATCGCCATCATCGCCGACATCGTCATCATCCCTATTATCATGATCGTCAACATTATTATCATCCCTTTTATTCTCATCACTGTCATCATCATCACCTTATTATCGTTATCATCATCATCTCATCATTGTCGTCATCATCATCATTAGCACCATCGTCACCACCATCATCGTAGCCAGCCGTCATTATCAACCAATCATCATTATCATCCTCGTCCACCATTGTCACGACCCGCACCCGGAATTTGGGCATGAGTCGTGGGTACGTCCAGCCTACGCCGCAGCATCGGCGGTAGAACGCTGTCTAGGTCTCAACATATAATATATCCTGTCAATAGTCCCAACTCCGCACGGAGGACAATGATAAATAATCCACAGTTCTATGATATACTCAATCACAAGCTATAAGAATAATGGCACGATTAGAATAGAAAAGAGTTCTATTAAAAACCAACCACAATAAATCTAACTCAAATTCTGGGTCTAAATGACCTCACAAAGTCACAAAATAATAAATACAACTCAGTCTCAGTCTAAAACAATAAATGCAGAAAAATAATCTAAGAACAGCCAGGTAAATTTTTCTCTAGGCTAGGCAACTCCTCTGGGGTTTCTGGAGTGAAATCACCCTCTAATCCTGGGCCGTAATGAGTGGGGCACAAGCTCTCCAGGTCCTCTGAAAAATGTTATCCAGTCAGGATTGGAGCGAAGCACAAGCACTAACAGCAGTTTCATTAAATTGACAAAATATATTAACAGTGTAAGAAATACAAGATGGAAATAAATGCTGGAAATGTAAAGTACTGGAGAAAATGGAAATAGGCAATAGAGCATCTAGCAAGGAACAATAAATAGTGAATGCTAGACAATAAGTAGTGAATGCTGGAACAGGTGAATCTGAATAAAATAGACATCTAGCTAAGTGTTTGAATTATCAGTTTATTATGTGATCGGCTTGGGACTTGATCAGACTGGTTATATATGATTAACTATGATTCTTGTAGGTCAGGCTAACCATATGGTTAGCTATGATGCATGTAGTGGTCAGGTTAATCATATATAACAGCTATGATGCATGTAAGATGGTCAGGCCTCACCCAACGTGAGAAGTGGGGTGTGCTATGATGCATGTAAAGGATTTGGATATGATCACATAATCTACTAATAGTTCCCCATCCCCCAGCTAGCACGATGGATTCCAATCACGACTCCTCATGATGGGGATCTAGGGTGCTAACCCGTGTATCCATAGTGTCGGAATCAAGTATGTAATACACTATAATTTATAGAAGTAATCAACAATGAAAACTGTCAGAGAATGTACTCGCCTGTGGTCCTGAGCAAGGTGTGAGGATCGATGTCCAAAGTGAGATCACAATGACCTATATAAATGAAATATAAGTGTTAAATGGTGGTGTGGAAAGATAATTATAAATAATAACTAGGATGTTGTTTCTAAGTTATTTCTAGGTCTATACTAGGTCTACTAGTCAACCTTAGTCTTATTCTTATCTAATTGACCATACTAAGGACACCTAGCTTATACTAGTTGATAATTTAACTAGTAACTTAATACCTAATACCTATTTGGTATCTAACCTTACCAACTATACATGATACCAATTAACCAATACCAAAAACTAATGATAGGCTCACTGATAATGTCCCTGATACCCTAAATTCCTACACTACCACACACACATACACAGGAACACACACTAGAATGCCCATAGGACTCACTGACCTGGGGATTTGTGGGACACACACACACTAGTTAAAACAGGGCTGCATACTGGTACCTTACTGCCACAGTGCAACTGCACTGATACTAGTTCACTGCACACACACTGCTACCATTCACACAGGGTTTCCTAACTGATACACACAGGATACATATGCTAAAATACTGATACTCTACACAGGTATCAAACTGAACCCCTCACAGTTTACACAGTCTGAAGTTGTTCAGACTTCACCTACATTTGAGACTAGCCTATGGCTACTAGCAGGAACAACAGGTAGTATGACTTGTTCACTGATACATTCAGTTTTCACATAGGCACACACACAGACACAAGCTACTGAAACACACACACATTCTGATACACATCCTCTGCTCACAGATACATATACACTGGCAGATACACTGGGACATGTTCACTCACACACAGGTCACACTGACACTAATCTCTACACAGGAACACACTGGTTGGACACTAGTTCACCTACACTGACTCCTAATTCACACTGAGACACACTGGGTAGGGACTCACTGCATAACATATATCCCAGATTTCCCTTACAACTGATACTAATAACTGAAAGTAAACCTAACCATCTAGCCTATACTCGTCAGTGGATGCCCACTATGCTGCTACTACTAAATACATAAGTATCAGAACAGTTTCCCCCAAGTGATCACCTATCCCACTGCTCTACTCTCGAACTCCAACTTGCTGCCATTTCCTCAACATTCGGATACTCTCAAGTATCAGAGAACTTGAGCACAAACCCCCCCCCTTGACCAACCTATTGAACTCCCTTCCAATCCTTATACACAGTATACTATATAAACAATAATTCTTACTGCAAGTGCAGTGAACTGCACTGCAGTTCCTAGACTCGAGCCCCCTTTAAACTTGTGCAAACATACCCCAACTCTGCTACTGCCCGAGAAGCAAGTTCCCAAAAACTGACACACACCGGTTGTAACACAACCAAAAACCACCAACAAATGTAAGGCATTGCAGTGCTCTTAAGCACTGGTGCTGCTGCAACCTTAACACATCAACCTGGTGTTGTGCAACTGCTACTCTAGGACACACTCTCATCTTTCAATCTCTCACAGTTACCAATTTACAGTCACACACTATCACACAGGTATACACACAACACTCAATACATAACCCTAACTCACTGCTTAAACCCAACTCTACACAGAATACCCCTAATACTGACTGCACAGTAAAATTCCCCAAATACACAGCACAGTTTCAATCCCGATTGTGCATAGAACCCAAAAATGTACACAACCTATTTACACGATGCAAGGATATCTACGTATATAGACTGGTATATCTAAACATACAGTAATTAGAGTATACTAGATAGGTGAACCCCTAATAATAATTTCATCAAACACAAGAAGTGCAGAAAATCGGATTTACATAAGAACCCACGAATCCTTAACCAAAACCCTAAGAATCGAGATCTAAACTACACGTTGGAGATGTAATCGTGTCTACATGCAAACCCCTAGGATTAGGGTTTCTGAAATTGGGGGAAAAATAACCTATTGAACACAAACCCTAGTTTCACCTAGGTTTCCTTGTAGAAATCCCAAAATCGAGATCTAAACAATTTGGTGGGCTCCTAATGGCCAAACACAAATAGAAAACAGAATTAAATGGGTTAAAAATTGGATTCTCACCTATTGGGAGATGGTTTCCCAATGTAGGTCCTCCTTCTTCAAGTCTTCTTGGTCCAAGCTCCTTGATTTCCTTTTGATGGAGGAGAAAATGAATTTCTAGTGTTTTAAATTCCTGAAATTTATGGGGAGGGATTAGTTTTTCTAATGGAGGTTAGGTTTAGGCTTTCTTCATAAAGGAAGAGGCTTGAGGGAGGCTTCCCTTCATTATATAGGGTTAGGTTTAGGGTTTCAATACAAGGGTTTAATTTAACCCTTCAGGTTAAATCATCTAGGACTAAGAATTAATTAGGGTTTAGTCATACTAGAGTTTTAAACCTAAGACTAAGTGTCAACTAGGGTTTCACTAAAAGCTAGATTACAAGTTAGGGTTTACTTATTAGGGTTAGACCTAATGGGTTTCTAGGGTTTAAACTAAAACCAACATAAATAGCAACATATAATTAATTGTTAAAAACTCAGCAGATTAAATAAAAGCATAATTATTCCAATTAGTAAAATTACCCAAATGCCCTTATCTGAAAATATGGTAGTGACAAGTCTACCCTCCTAAAAAAAATTTCGTCCTCGAAATTTGGACTGAATAGGACAAGAATAAATCAGAAAAGGAAATACCTCAAGTCTAGAAGAGATACGGATATTGCTCGCGCATTTCATCCTCTCTCTCCCAGGTCGACTTCCCTGGAGAGTGATGTCTCCATGCAACACGAACCAAAGGAATAGTTTGGTTCCACAAAACCTTCTCTCTTCGGTCCAAGATCTCTACGGGCTGCTCGGGGTAGCTGAGCGTCGGACCAACCTCAATCTCCGAGTGATCAAGTACGTGACTAGGGTCTGCCATGTACCGTCTCAGCTGCGACACATGGAACACATCATGTACTCCCTCTAATGCTGGTGGCAAGTCTAGTCTATACGCCACTGCACCTACCCTCGCAAGAACACCGAAGGGTCCGATGTAGCGTGGGCTAAGCTTCCCGCCTCTACCAAAATGAATCGTTCCATGCGTCGGAGAAATCCGTAGGAATACTAGATCGCCAACCTAAAACAAAAATAGCCTCAATACGCAGTCTAAACAAACAAACGCAAACCAGAAAATTAATAATCTATACCTGAAACTCAAGGGGTCTACGGTGGCTGTCGGCCCAATGCCGCTGTCTGTCCTGCGCCACTCGCAGTCTGTCTCTGATGAGTTTCACCTTTTCTGCTGTATCCACGACCATTTCTGGTCCTAATAAGGCCCTCTCTCCAACGTCGTCCCAAGATAATGGTGTACGACACCTTCGTCCATAAAGAGCCTCAAATGGTGACATCTCGATGCTGGCCTGGTAGCTATTGTTGTAAGCAAACTCCACCAGGTGCAGATGATCCTCCCAAGAACCTCCAAGATCTAGAACACAAGTGCGTAGCATATCCTCGAGAGTCTGAATAGTCCGTTCAGACTGCCCGTCTGTCTGGGGGTAATATGCGGTACTAAACTTGAGCTGAGTGCCCAAGCTAGCCTGCAGACTCCTCCAGAAGTGGGAAGTGAAACGACTATCCCGATCCGAGATGATGCTTACAGGAACTCCATGAAGCCTAACGATCTGTCGCACGTACATCTCTGCTAGCCTCTCTGTCGACGTGCCCACCTTGAAAGGTAAGAAATGGGCTGATTTGGTCAACCTGTCCACGATAACCCAAATCGCGTCCTTCCCTCCTGGAGAACGTGGAAGTCCTGAAACAAAATCCATGGTCACGTGCTCCCATTTCCACTCTGGAATCGGTAAAGGTTGAAGCAACCCACCTGGCCTCTGCCGGTCTGCCTTTACCTGCTGGCACACTAGACACCGGGATACGAAGCGTGCTACCTCGTGCTTCATTCCATACCACCGTACGTGCTCCCTCAAGTCTCGATACATCTTGTTGGCACCGGGATGCATCGAGTACTGAGAGCGGTGTGCCTCCTGCAAAACCTCCTCGCGCAGCTCCCCGCTCGGCACACACATCCTCGTGCCGTGCCGTAAGGAACCATCATCTGCGATAGTAAAGTCGTCCGACAACCCTATCTGAACCTGTGCCCTGATACTCCTCAAGGCCTCATCATCATACTGCGCCGCTCTGATCCTGTCCATCAGCTCGGACTGTATCTGCAATCCCCACATCTGAATCTCAGAATTGGGAACTAACACTTCAATCTCCAAGCTCTCCAAATCAGCCAACAAATGTCTATCTGTCGACAAATACATAGCCATCGGATACCTACTCAAGGCATCGGCGACTACGTTGGCTTTCCCTGGGTGGTACTGCAGTGAGATGTCAAAGTCCTTCATCAACTCTAACCACCTCCTCTGCCTCATGTTCAGCTCCTTCTATGTGAAGACGTACTTCAAGCTCTTGTGGTCTGTGAAGATCTCCACACGCTCTCCGTACAGGTAATGTTTCTACAGTTTTAGAGCGAAGATAACTGCTGCCAACTCCAAATCGTGGGTGGGATAGTTCTTTTCATGAGGGCGTAACTGCCTGGAAGCATAGGCAATTACCTTCCCGTGCTGCTGAAGAACGCATCCCAGACCCTTTCCTGAAGCATCACTGTAGATGGTGAAACCACCTATCCCTGCTGGCAACGTCAAAATGGGAGCTGTCGTCAACCTCTTCTTCAGCTCATCAAATGCAGCCTGGCACTCCTCCGTCCAGACAAAATCCACATCCTTCCTAGTCAGTCGGGTCATCGGTGCCGCAATCTTGGAGAAGTCTTGTACAAACCTCCTGTAGTATCCTGCTAGCCCGAGAAAACTCCTGATCTCAGCTACCGAACTGGGGGTAGCCCACGACTCCACTGCCTCAATCTTCTGTGGGTTAACCGAGATTCCGTCACCCGATACCACATGCCCAAGAAATTCGACCTTGTCAAGGAAGAATTCACACTTAGAGAGTTTGCCGTACAGCTTCTCCCTCCTGAGAGTCTCTAAGACCAACCTCAGGTGCTCTTCGTGCTCCACCGTGGTCTTGGAATACACAAGAATATCGTCAATGAACACCACCATGAACTTGTCAAGGTACTGGTGGAACACTTTGTTCATCAGGTTCATGAATACTGCCGGTGCATTGGTTGAACCAAATGGTATCACCAGGAACTCAAACTGGCCGTATCTGGTCTAAAAAGCTGTCTTCGGCGTGTCTTCTCTCTTTACCTTCACCTGGTGATAGCCTGATCTTAAATCTATCTTTGAAAACACCCTCGCCCCGCTCAACTGATCGAAAAGATCATCTATCCTCGGCAGCGGGTACTTGTTTTTGATAGTGATATTGTTCAAAGCTCTATAATCAATGCACATGCGCACCGTGCCGTCCTTCTTCGGTACGAACAATACCGGAGCTCCTCATGGTGATGAACTGGATTTGATAAAATCTTTGTCCTGCAGCTCCTCAACTTGCTTCTTCAGTTCTGCTAGCTCGCTGTTGTTAACTCTATTGAAATATTGTAAAATGGGCTCCGCTCTTGGAACCAAGTCTATAGAGAATTCAATATCCCTGTCTGGCGGCAAGCCTGGCAACTCTTCTGGAAATACATCCAGGAACTCCGCTATCAGAGGATGTGGCAACTCCTCTTCTTCTGCCCTGGCTCCGCAAAATATGCCCCTGCTCTGTTCCGCTGCTCCTCTGACGACCTCAAACTCCGGCTCTCCTGGTGGTCTAAATAATACTCTGCCTCTATAATAATCTATAGTAGCATGATGCCTACTCAACCAGTCCATTCCGAGTACAATATCATACCCCGGAAGTGGCATGACGAGTAAGCTCACGCTCAACTCTCGGCCTCCTACTGACACCCTCCGGTCCTTGCAGTGATCACGGACTAGGATAATACCTCCACCAGTCATGATCTTGCAAGTCCTAGCTAATGGTTCTGTGTCTAAATGATGTCGAAGTGCATAAGATACAGACACAAAACTATGGGAAGCGCCAGAGTCGAATAAGGTAAATGCGGGAATACAATCGAGAAAAACCGAACCTGTGATCAAGTCTCCTGCTGGCTTGATCTCCTCGACAGCCATGGCGTATGCTCGCCCCTGGGGTACGCCTCTCTGCTGCTGGTGCTGGGCAAACTTCTGATGTTGTGGTGGAAGTGGTCCTCTCTGGGCGGCTGCTCCACCTTGACCTGAACGAACGGTAGGGCAATCCTTCAGCTGGTGTGTCGTCGATCCGCAGGACAGGCATGAGCCCAATCTCTTCCTGCAGATATCTCTAGTATGGCCCATCTTCCCACAGTACGCATACTGGATGGCGGGCTGAGTCTGTCTCTGATGTTGCTGCTGGATCTGCCCTCGGGCTGGTGCCTGGTACTGCTGCTGAAATGGTCTTTGCTGTTGCTGCTGAAAGTGTGGACGCTTGCCCGGTCTCGTACTACTATTTGCTCCTCCGGAACCATCGCGTCCTCTCTTGGGCCTGAGGCCCAAGTCGTCCTCGGCTACTTGGGCATCCATCAATATGCCCTCGTAGGTAGCTGTGCGACGTCCCGACGTGCGAGACTTGATCTCCCTTGTCAGCCCCTTTCTGAATTTCTGGGCCCTGTCTCCCGTATCTCTAATCATCGATGGCGCGAAGCGACTCAGGCGGGAAAACTCCGCGGCATACTCATCGACGGACGAGCTCCCCTGGGCTAAGTCATGGAACTGACTCTCCAAAGCTCCCAGGGCAACATCAGAAAAGAACTTCTCCTTGAAGAGCTCCTTGAAATCCTCCCAAGTGAGTCCCCTGCGCAAGAGTCTCGGCTCCGTGCGAAACCACGTCAAGGCAATGTTGAACATCTGGCTGCCAGCGGCCTCGATCTAGAGGGCCTCTGGAAGCTGTGCCAAGCGTAAGTTCCTCTCGATGTCCTCTAGCCAATCATCGGCGTAGAGTATCCTTTCTATCCCCTTGAACTCCCGAGGCATCATCCTCTTGAAATCCACAATGGTGCCCGGCCTCTGGTGGTGCTGATCAGGACACTGTTGCTGCTGAGTAACTCTCTCAACAGCCTGGAGAGCCACTTGATGAGCATTCTCCATGTTCACCCTCATCATCTCTGTCTGAGCCTGATGTGCCTAAGCCTGCACTCTCTGGGCCTCTGCCGACGTCCTCTGGGCATCGACCATGCCCTGAATCAAGGCGAACATCTGTGCTCCATCGACGGGCACACCTCCTGGATGCTGAACTGGTGGTGGTGGTGCCGTCGTAGCTGTGGGGACCCTCTGAACTGGTGGTGGAGGACCCCCGAATGCTGCAGACACTCGCACATGTACTGGAGATGTAGGAGGTGCTGCGGATGCCTGTCCGGCAGGGCGAGAGGTGGCAGACCTCTCTGAATCTGTTGCTCCAAGTCTCTGGGACCTCCTCGGCGGCATCCTGAAGACAGATCGAAAGATCAATTAAGGTAATAAATACGATATCATCAAGGAAGGACAGTAAATTTCTAAAGGAAAATCATTAAGAGTAATGTCATAAGAATCAGAATTTCTTAATTTTGATTGAGCATATCCTCGGCCTAAATCCTATTTCCTAAAACAGGCTCGCAGTAGTACAACTAAGTTATCGCACTACCACGATACCGCACAACTTACGAAGCTAGACCTGCATGGGCCACCACTAAAAATGTGTCACGACCCGCACCCGAAATTTGGGCATGAGTCATGGGTACGTCCAGCCTACGCCACAGCATCGGCGGTAGAACGCTGTCTAGGTCTCAACATATAATATATCCTGTCAATAGTCCCAACTCCGCACGGAGGACAATGATAAATAATCCACAGTTCTATGATATACTCAATCACAAGCTATAAGAATAATTGCACGATGAGAATAGAAAAGAGTTCTATTAAAAACCAACCACAATAAATCCAACTCAAATTCTGCGTCTAAATGACCTCACAAAGTCACAAAATAATAAATACAACTCAGTCTCAGTCTAAAACAATAAATGCAGAAAAATAATCTGAGAACAGCCAGGTAAATTTTCCTCTAGGCTAGGCAACTCCTCTGGGATTTCTGGAGTGAAATCACCCTCTAATCCTGGGCCGTAATGAGTGGGGCACAAGCTCTCCAGGTCCTCTGAAAAATGTTATCCAGTCAGGATTGGAGCGAAGCACAAGCACTAACAGCAGTTTCATTAAATTGACAAAATCTATAAACAGTGTAAGAAATACAAGATGGAAATAAATGCTGGAAATGTAAAGTACTGGAGAAAATGGAAATAGGCAATAGAGCATCTAGCAAGGAACAATAAATAGTGAATGCTAGACAATAAGTAGTGAATGCTGGAACAGGTGAATCTGAATAAAATAGACATCTAGCTAAGTATTTGAATTATCAGTTTATTATGTGATCGGCTTGGGACTTGATCAGACTGGTTATATATGATTAACTATGATTCTTGTAGGTCAGGCTAACCATATGGTTAGCTATGATGCATGTAGTGGTCAGGTTAATCATATATAACAGCTATGATGCAAATAAGATGGTCAGGCCACACCCAACGTGAGAAGTGGGGTGAGCTATGATGCATGTAAAGGATTTGGATATGATCACATAATCTACTAATAGTTTCCCATCCCCCTGCTAGCACGATGGATTCCAATCATGACTCCTCATGATGGGGATCTAGGGTGCTAACCCGTGTATCCATAGTGTCGGAATCAAGTATGTAATACACTACAATTTATAGAAGTAATCAACAATGAAAACTGTCAGAGAATGTACTCGCCTGTGGTCCTGAGCAAGGTGTGAGGATCGATGTCCAAAGTGAGATCACAATGACCTTTATAAATGAAATATAAGTGTTAAATGGTGGTGTGGAAAGATAATTATAAATAATAACTAGGATGTTGTTTCTAAGTTATTTCTAGGTCTATACTAGGTCTACTAGTCAACCTTAGTCTTATTCTTATCTAATTGACCATACTAAGGACACCTAGCTTATACTAGTTGATAATTTAACTAGTAACTTAATACCTAATACCTATTTGGTATCTAACCTTACCAACTATACATGATACCAATTAACCAATACCAAAAACTAATGATAGGCTAACTGATAATGTCCCTGATACCCTAAATTCCTATACTACCACACACACATACACAGGAACACACACTAGAATGCCGATAGGACTCACTGACCTGGGGATTTGTGGGACTCACACACACTAGTTAAAACAG
Organism: Iris macrosiphon; assembly: GCA_036927795.1. Classification (NCBI taxonomy): domain Eukaryota; kingdom Viridiplantae; phylum Streptophyta; class Magnoliopsida; order Asparagales; family Iridaceae; genus Iris; species Iris macrosiphon. The sequence continues at coordinate 111,387,864 of JAYESA010000008.1, read as the reverse complement.
GGCTGCACACTGGTACCTTACTGCCACAGTGCAACTGCACTGATACTAGTTCACTGTACACACACTGCTACCATTCACACAGGGTTTCCTAACTGATACACACAGGATACATATGCTAAAATACTGATACTCTACACAGGTATCAAACTGAACCCCTCACAGTTTACACAGTCTGAAGTTGTTCAGACTTCACCTACATTTGAGACTAGCCTATGGCTACTAGCAGGAACAACAGGTAGTATGACTTGTTCACTGATACATTCAGTTTTCACATAGGCACACATACAGACACAAGCTACTGAAACACACACACACTCTGATACACATCCTCTGCTCACAGATACATATACACTGGCAGATACACTGGGACATGTTCACTCACACACAGGTTACACTGACACTAATCTCTACACAGGAACATACTGGTTGGACACTAGTTCACCTACACTGACTCCTAATTCACACTGAGACACACTGGGTAGGGACTCACTGCATAACATATATCCCAGATTTCTCTTACAACTGATACTAATAACTGAAAGTAAACCTAACCATCTAGCCTATACTCGATAGTGGATGCCCACTATGCTGCTACTACTAAATACATAAGTATCAGAACAGTTTCCCCCAAGTGATCACCTATCCCACTGCTCTACTCTCGAACTCCAACTTGCTGCCATTTCCTCAACATTCGGATACTCTCAAGTATCAGAGAACTTGAGCACAAACCCCCCCCCTTGACCAACCTATTGAACTCCCTTCCAATCCTTATACACAGTATACTATATAAACAATAATTCTTACTACAAGTGCAGTGAACTGCACTGCAGTTCCTAGACTCGAGCCCCCTTTAAACTTGTGCAAACATACCCCAACTCTGCTACTGCCCGAGAAGCAAGTTCCCAAAAACTGACACACACCGGTTGTAACACAACCAAAAACCACCAACAAATGCAAGGCATTGCAGTGCTCTTAAGCACTGGTGCTGCTGCAACCTTATCACATCAACCTAGTGTTGTGCAACTGCTACTCTAGGACACACTCTCATCTTTCAATCTCTCACAGTTACCAATTTACAGTCACACACTATCACACAGGTATACACACAACACTCAATACATAACCCTAACTCACTGCTTAAACCCAACTCTACACAGAATACCCCTAATACTGACTGCACAGTAAAATTCCCCAAATACACAGCACAGTTTCAATCCCGATTGTGCACAGAACCCCAAAAATGTACACAACCTATTTACACGATGCAAGGATATCTACGTATATAGACTGGTATATCTAAACATACAGTAATTAGAGTATACTAGATAGGTGAACCCCTAATAATAATTTCATCAAACACAAGAAGTGCAGAAAATTGGATTTACATAAGAACCCACGAATCCTTAACCAAAACCCTAAGAATCAAGATCTAAACTACACGTTGGAGATGTAATCGTGTCTACATGCAAACCCCTAGGATTAGGGTTTCTGAAATTGGGGGAAAAATAACCTATTGAACACAAACCCTAGTTTCACCTAGGTTTCCATGTAGAAACCCTAAAATCGAGATCTAAACAATTTGGTGGGCTCCTAATGGCCAAACACAAATAGAAAACAGAATTAAATGGGTTAAAAATTGGATTCTCACCTATTGGGAGATGGTTTCCCAATGTAGGTCCTCCTTCTTCAAGTCTTCTTGGTCCAAGCTCCTTGATTTCCTTTTGATGGAGGAGAAAATGAATTTCTAGGGTTTTAAATTCCTGAAATTTATGGGGAGGGATTAGTTTTTCTAATGGAGGCTAGGTTTAGGCTTTCTTCATAAAGGAAGAGGCTTGAGGGAGGCTTCCCTTCATTATATAGGGTTAGGTTTAGGGTTTCAATACAAGGGTTTAATTTAACCCTTCAGGTTAAATCATCTAGGACTAAGAATTAATTAGGGTTTAGTCATTCTAGAGTTTTAAACCTAAGACTAAGTGTCAACTAGGGTTTCACTAAAAGCTAGATTACAAGTTAGGGTTTACTTATTAGGGTTAGACCTAATGGGTTTCTAGGGTTTAAACTAAAACCAACATAAATAGCAACATATAATTAATTGTTAAAAACTCAGCAGATTAAATAAAAGCATAATTATTCCAATTAGTGAAATTACCCAAATGCCCTTATCTGAAAATGTGGTAGTGACAACCATCATCATCATTGTCGTCATCACCATCATCGACGTTATAGTCGTTACCATCGTCGTCATTGTTGTTATCATCATCCTAACTATCATCGCCATCGTCGCCATTATCATCGTCGTTATCATCATCATATCACCATTAATCATCATCGTATGATCATCAACACCCATCATCATCATCAATATTACTCCATAATCAATATCTCACCCTCGTTATCACCATCATCTATATCATCATTCTAGTCATCCTTCCATCAATCACTACATCATCACCCCCTTCACTATTATCATCCACATCATCACAATCATTCCAATCATCGTCCTAGTCATCACCCTCGTCATTACCCTCTTCCTCGTGTTTATCATGGACCTGTCTCCCTTGCCAGACAACACACAACAGTTACCCCGCTTTCCGTACTTATGTACGCTGATCTGTTGGATTTATCTGTGCGACTTCAGGAGTCGGATATTGGTACCACACAACCTTCTTGCCAGGCAAGTATACCTTGCCTTTGTTGTACTGTTTAAATTATGCATTATTAGTTGCTTATTATTTATTAATTGTGCGCATCCGAGAGAGACTCAGGTACAGTCAACGGAGGTATTGACGTTAGGACTTGTGTCTGACCCAGTGTCTAGTAGTCCCACCTAAAGTCATGGAGTTATTGGTATGACTCCCCAGGCCTTGACACAATTCTTATACGTATTGTGAGTCTCATGTAGGGCACAGACTCGCGTATGAGGTTGGCCACCTATACGTGTAAGTCGTACGACGGACAGGAAATAACTGCTAATAGTGATACATGTTAGAAGGCTTAGCAGTTATTAGTAGGCGGAGCATAGATTGTCGTGATACGATGGCCCAATCTTTGTTTGGTTGTAAGGTTGGGCTATTGTTCTAGCGATAGAGTATGAGCCAGAGTTACGACGCCGCGGCGTAGTATCTACAGCGTGTTGTGGATACAACATGTTTAGATCATTGGGCGGGAAGGACAACTAGAAGGCGTATGGGAAACCCACTTCCTTTATTCAGATTCTCCGTTCGACGGAACGGTATGGACGTTATACTATTCAGATTCTCTGTTCTTCGGAGTAGTTTAGACATTATACTATACAGATTCCCTGTTCTTCGGAGCGGTATGGACGTTATTATATTCCTGTGCCCGTGTTATAGGGGGCATATGTGGCATATACTAGCCAGTTGTCACGATTGGTGAATTACGTCAGCATATGTCTAGCCTACACTTTCCCATACTCTCAAAGTTATTCTCAAGTTGCATTTCACTCAGATGGTTAGGTCACCCTGGAGTTTTTACAGTATTTACATTATGGCATGCTTTTATGTATCTTGTTATGTCCCTCTGAGGACATGGCCCTTTCCAGGTGTATTATTCATGGGTATTCGCAGGAGCGCAGATCCGAACTTGCTACGTGTATTGCGATGAGGACTTCTCTTCGAGCTCATGATTGGTAGTTGATATTCTCATATTGTATTTATCTTATCTATTCTATATTCTAGTCCGGTAGTGGATTTATTTCCTTCCGACTACCATCATTAGATACTTGACATTGAGATCTAGTTATAGGTATTGGTATTTATTTATATTTAATTTTCGTGGATGAGATCTAGATTATACCATGTGACTATACCACTTGTGGATTTTGTTATTCAGATACAGCGTACGTGTGTTATGGTTTCCATATATTGGAGTGCCATATTTATCCATGTTGGCTTGCTCATGTGTCCTAGTCCTACATATTTTTGGGACTGGAGCGTGACAACTTGTGTTGACAATATATATACCACTTGTGAATTTCTTTATTCATATACAGCGTACATTTGTGTTATAATTTTCTAACATATTGGAGTATCATATACATACGACTGGTCTGCTAGGTATTCCTAGTCTAACGTATTTCGGGATTAGGGCACGATATATTTTTGTGGTAGCCCATGCAGGTCGAGAGTATATTGACTTGGTTTCGATATCGTACCGAACAAGCCTGCAAATAGGATTAGAGTATAGGAACTCATCCACTTATTTAATCACCTTCATTGAATTCCAATATCGTACTCCCCTTGACTGCTTGAATTGTATCTACCTTGAACTTATTTTAATAATATCCTTATCTTCATGTCCAGCAATATTAATCTTTTTAATGGACGTGTTGCTCCCCTCGACATCACAGCAGGAAATTCAGCAACTAAGAAGGAATCTAGAGTTCCGCCTTCTTCGACGATGTCCCCGATTACACCTCTTCAGCCGAGACAACCACCGCTTGTAGGCCAGAAACCCCCATTAATTCTGACGGACCCTCAGACTCCAGTACCTCTGGTGGGGGCAGCAGCCGCAGCGGACCACAAATTTTACCTTAGTTTGCCTCGCAGATACCCTTTATGCCACGTCCGAAATTTTCGCAGTCTGACGAGAATGTTACCTCGACCCAGTTCATGTAGGCCATGGTGTATGCTCAATGAAAGCAAAATTAGCTATTGAGAAAGCTTTTATATCTATAATGAACAGGCTACCTCCACCACTACCAGCCCCTGTACCAGCACCAGTCCCAACGTCATGACCTTATGAGGTCAATGTCAAGGGTTTTACTCAGATAAACCAAAAGCACTTTAGAGGTACGGAGATACCGCTGGAGGTCTCCGAGTGGCTCATTAGCACCGAGAAGTTACAGAAGGCATAGTAGTTACCAGAGGACTTATGGATGATGGAAGTAGACCTTTTGCTTGAGCACAATGCTCACCACTGGTGGAAGGCCAAGCAGAGACAACATGGCACCAACTAAACATGGGAGGAGTTATACCTGTTAGCCATGTTTGTAGATCTAGTTTTGTAGTGATTTATGGTAGCGAGATAATGGCTCGACTCTTAGTCGTTTCCATGACAAACTTTGATGTTGTCCTTGGGATGGACTGGCTAAGCAAGTACCATGCTTTCTTTGACTGCTACAGAGGAAGCATTCTCCTTAAAGTACCAGGCCATCCAGATCTCGAGTTACACGAGTATACACGGAGATGCATGATGGTGCTCAGATAACAATGGACGACGTCATTTATCACTTATCATTTTAGAGTTTTAAGACGTCTTTCCAGAAGAATTTCCAGGTCTACCTCTAGATAGAGATGTTGAATTCTCAATTGAGTTTACCCCAGGAGTAGCACCCATAGCGTCGCATATTTATATTTTGATGAAGAAAAAGATGGATGATCTGAAGATGCAGTTGAAGGATTTAGAGGAGAAAGATCTCATTCGACCGAGTGTATCACCCTGGGGAGCTCTAGTATTATTTATACCCAAGAAGGATGGGTTAGTGCACATGTACATTAACTACAAAGCCTTGAATGTTGTGACTGTGAAGAATAAGTACCCTCTGTCGTGCATTGATGACTTATTAGATTAGATTAGTGGAGCCAAGCTGTTATCGAAGATAGACTTAAGATCGGGATACCACCATGTGAAGGTACAAAAGTAGGATATTTTGAAGACCACATTCAGGATAAGAAATGGATACTACGAGTTTATGGTCATGCCATTCGGATTGACCGATACCCCAGGTATATTTATGGACTTCATGAGTCAAGTCTTTCATCAGTATTTGGACAAGTTCGTGGTTGTTTTCATAGATGACATCCTTTTTCTATTCGAAGAGCCACGAGGAGCATTAGAAGCACTTATAGATTGTCTTAGAGACATTGAGGAGAGAGCGGTTGTATGCGAAGCTTAGAAAATATGAATTTTTCTTGGATAAGGTCTCTTATCTTGGGCATGTCGTCACTGGAGATAGTATTTCTGTAGATACGAAGAAAAACTCTGTAGTCCAGACATGGCCCATTCCTATATTAGCATCAGAGGTGAGGAGTTTCCTTGGACTTACGAGATATTATCGACGGTTCATGAAAAACTTCTTGAGGATAGCAGAGCCTATGACTCGGTTGACATGCAATAACCAAGAGTTCTTATGGACGAATGAGTGTCAAGCCTATTTTGAGGAGTTGAAGAAGCGACTGACCACAATACCAGTATTGACCATTCCATCAGGATCATGAGGCTACGTAATCTATATCGACCCATCGGGGAAAGTATTATGATGCATATTGATGCAACATGGCAAGGTGATTGCGTATGCATCTAGACAATTGAGAGTATATGAGAAGAGATATCCAACTCATGACTTGGAGCTTGCAGGCATTATTCTTGTCTTGAAGCTATGGAGATATTACTTATATGGAGAACGAGTGGAGATCTATACTGACCACAAAAGCCTCAAGTATGTTTTCACACAGAAGGAGCTGAATATGAGGCAACGCTAATGGCTTAAGTTGATGAAGGACTTCGAGATATAGCTGCATTATTACCCAGGCAAGGCTAACATAGCAGCAGATGCGTTAAGCAAAAAGCCTACGATGCTATTTTTGACTAGGAGGACGGAGTTATTGGAGGACTTGCATTAGCTTGGCATAGATGTTGTATTACCCGGATCAGACGAAACACTAGACAATTTAAAAGTGTAGTCATTGCTAGCAGAGAGGATCAAGGTAGCTTTTCCTACGGATGCTAGATTTAGCAGATTGAGAGAGAGGACCGAGGCAGGAGAGCAAACAGGATTGCACACTCATGCTGATGGGACATTAAGATATGGTGATTATTAATATGTTTCCAATGGAGAACTTTGACAGGAGCTGATGGCAGAGGTTCATAGCTCGATATATTTTATTCATCCTAGTGGAACTAAGATGTACCGTGACTTACGATAACACTTTTGGTAGCATGAGGTGAAGAGGAAAATAGATCGCTTTATGGCCAAATATTTTGTGTATCAGTAGGTCAAGGCTGAACACCAGAGTACAGCATGGTTACTGCAACCACTTCTAATTCCTGAGTGGAAGTGGGAGCATATTACTATGGACTTCGTCATGGGCTTCCCGAAGAGTCCAAGTGGGCGAGATATTGTTTGGGTAATTGTGGATCGACTTACTAAGTTCGCTCATTTCTTGCCTTTTCGAGTTGGCCAGTCTACAGAAGCTTTGGCTGACTTACACATGAGGCAGATCGTGAGATTACACAGCATTTCAGTTAGCATTGTGTCAGACAGGGACTCACGGATCACATCTCACTTTTGGAGGAGCATGCAGGAGAGTCTTGGGACTCGTCTGAAGTTTAATACATCCTATCATCCATAAATAGATGGGCAGTCAGAGCATACTATTTCGACGTTGGAGGATATGTCGAGGGCATGCATATTGGACTTTAGAGGATCATGAAAGGACCAACTACATCTTGTAGAGTTTTCCTACAACAATAACTATTAAGCAAGCATCCAAATATCTCCTTTTGAAGCTTTGTATGGAAGGAAGTATAGGTCTCGTGTGTGTTGGAGCAACATGGAAGAATGTTAGATCTTGGGACCAGGGTTGGTTGTCAGAACTATGGAGATGGTAAAGATGATACAGGGTCACTTGCGAGTAGCGCAAGACACACATAAGCAGTGGAGATTTTTATCATCGTCCTATGGAGTTTAACGAAGGCAAACATTTTTTCTTGAAGATCTCGCCAACTAGAGGCACTATTTGTTTTGGAGGACGTGACAAGTTGAGTTCAAGGTACATTGGACCATTTGACGTGTTAGAGCGAGTTGGAGAAGTTTTGAATAGACTGGCACTACCACCTTCGCTTGAGGGAGTGCATGATGTATTCCGTGAGTCGCAACTAAGGTGATATGTGGCAGATAACAGTCATGTTCTCGATCACTCGAAGATTACTATTGGGCCAAGCTTGACATACCAAGAGCAACCCGTGGAGATACTTGATCGTCGAGAGAAGGTGTTGAGGAATTAGTCTATTCCGTTGGTCCGTGTGGCAGAAAGACATCACTCGCTAGGAGAATCCACTTGGGAGCGTGAGGATGACATATGCAAATGTTTTTTGCATCTGTTCGAAGATCAAGATACGATTTTATCATGTTCTTTCTACCATATTGCCTTATTTCTTCTTATCGTGCCTTAAGCTTCAATTTCGAGGACAAACTTCTTGTAATTTGGGTAGGATATAAAACCCCTCAAAAATTTTTTTATGTAAACAATAATTAATAAATATCTATAAAACCCATATAGACTTTGGGGAACCCAAAGATAAATTTTCTAGAATTTTTGATAATTTCTAGGAATTTTCTAAACAATATTAGCTAATAATATATAAATAACCTAATAATTTAATTAACCCTTAAACAAAACACTAATCCTAAACCTACCATCCCTCACCCGCGTGGCCCAAGAGCAGGCCCAACACCCGTGACCCCCCTCTCATTCTCTTTATATATATCATTAAATGTAAACCCTAAACCTAGCTTCTTTCTCTAGAACAAAACCCTAACCCTACCCTCGCCCCTTCCACCGTCCCTCGACATCAACAAAATATCTCGATTCGCTTTCGTCTGTTTGCAAGGACAATGATTCTGAAACCCTCTTGTGTGGTAATCGACCGCCTGCAATCGCCGAGAACCGCCGCCCAGCCCACCCGACCTGCGGTCACACCCGACAGCAGCAGTTTCAGGTACCCATCTTCCTACGTCCATATCTTCTTATACACTCAATAAAATTTTGATTTTCCTTATTGTCATACCCCAGTCCCAAAATACGTAGGACTAGGAGTACGTAACATGCCCAGTCGTATGTATATGAACTCGAATATATGGAAACCATATACACACGTACGCTGTTTATGAATATCCAATCCACCAGTGGTAATATACTGTCACAATAAGTCACATGCAATCTAGATCTCATCATCAGCACAAATAATCAGTAGGAAATTAAAAGCTGAATAATAATTGGATATCCAAAAGGAGTATCAAGCCTGATAGTCAGGTGGAAACAAATCCACTACAAAACGACTATCCAGAGGTAGCAAAATATTTCTAAACAGTGGTAACAAAATCATAGATACTCCGAGGGTAAGATCTCCTCAGTCTGGTAAGTAGCATCAGGTCCAGGACCGTACTCCTATGGGTAATCCTGCTCGTCCATATCTGGAAAGGGACCAGGTCCTCAGAGGGACGTACCAAGATACAAAATATCATGCAAATAAGTACTGAAATATAAAATATCCAATGGGTCGTCTATCCGTCTAAGCGAATGCAATTTGAGAACAACGTTCCACCAAGTGGGCTATCTGGCCAAATAATGGGATTGGCATAATTTTCTCGAAGAATCAGGGTCCTAAAAGAATGTCATATTTTAAACGACAGAGGCCGCCAGTAGTATATAGTGGTCATCATCACCCGTTTCTCCAGTGGAGAATCCGGGCGTACAGGAAAAAAGTGCAAAGAAGCCCAAACGCCTTACTTGTTGTTCTCCCTACCCCATGCTCTAGCATGTCATATCTATGACATGATCGACCTCTAATAACTGCCTGTTCTACTAGCATACAAAGTTTTTATCAGCAGTTATTCCTAACGCATGGCTCATACATCCAGCGGCCAACCCAATATGTAGTCCGGGATCTATATGAGACTCACAACTCGTGTAAGACTGTGTCACGGCCAATGAATCAAATAATGCTCCATAATACTGGGGTGGTCTCATAAACAAGGTCCAATGCAAATGCATAAATAAAATAGAATCATGCATCATTTAGAATGTAAATAATAGTACTATGGCAAGGTATACTTGCCGAGCAAAGTTTCCGTTGCACAAGCTTCCACAATAGTGTTAAGTTTGAAAAGTTAGGGTTTTGGTTTGGGGTGTATTGCATGGATATATGTAGAGAATGAGAGGCGGTGGGGAAACTTAGTGTTTAAGAAACTACTGCTGCTGTTTCTTTCTTCTCATTGGTTTAGGTTTTGGTTGAGGGTTTTTTAGTAATATTAGTGATAAGAGCGGTAGAATGAGAAGCTTACACGCTTGGAAAGAAAAAGAAAGTCGGGTTGCTACTGCTGCTGATGTTTTACGCGCAGATAAAGAAATTTAAGCGGTGGAGGTTTTTACGCGCGGAGGTTTTGATACTACTGCTGCTGCGGTTTACGCGTGGAGAAATATACGCGATGTGGTGAGCAGTTTTACTGTTGTCTGTTTAAGCGGGGTGAGCTGCTGCTGCAATTTCCTTATTTTATGTGTGGATAAGTATACGCGGTTTTCGCTAAACAGATTTTGCGCGGGGTGATGGGCTGCTACTGATTAACTCTTTACTTTACGCGGGAAGGATGGTTTAATGGTTTGTGGGTTTGGGGTTTGATCCAATAGGAAATTCTATTTTCTCTGTTTAGATCATAATTACTAATAATAATAAATTACATAATTAATAATAATATAGAATACAATTTTCAGAATTAGGGTTCTTACACTCTACCCAACTTATAAAAAATTCGTCCTTGAAATTAAAACTAAGCCACGGTAGAAAGTCAAGAGTTGTAGGAGATATAATTTAACAAGTAAATTTATACATTGGTCAATGAATAGGTCCGAAAAACGTTGGCGCATGTCATCCTCACGCTCCTAAGTAGATTCTCCTGGTGAACCATGCTTCCATGCTATACGGACCAAGGGAATAGACTGGTTCCTTAATACTTTCTCTCGAAGATCAAGGATTCCCATGGGTTGCTCTTGATATGATAGGCTTGGCCCAATGGTGATCTCCGAGTGGTCAAGAACATGTCTGTTGTCTGCCACATATCGCCTAAGCTACGACACATGGAATACGTCATGTACTCCCTCAAGTGAAGGTGGTAGTGCAAGCCGATATGCTACTTCTCCCACTTTCTCTAGCACGTCAAATGGTCCAATATACCCTGGACTCAACTTACCGCACCCTCCGAATCGAATAGTGCCTCTGGTAGGTGATATCCTTAAAAAGATATGATCGCCGTCTTTGAACTCCAAGGGACGACAATGAAGATCTGTCCACTGTTTCTGCCTGTCTTGTGCTGCTCGCAAGTGTCCTTGTATCTTCTTAACTGTCTCAACAGTATTGACCACTAACTCTGGTCCCAGAATCTGGCGTTCTTCTACGTCACTCCAACACACATGAGACCTATACTTTCTTCCATATAATGCTTCAAATGGGGCCATCTGGATGCTTGCCTGATAGCTATTGTTGTAAGAAAACTCTACAAGGTGTAGTTGGTCCTCCCATGATCCTCCAAAGTCTAATATACAAGCCCTCAACATATCCTCTAATGTTTGAATAGTATGTTCTGATTGCCCATCTATTTGTGGGTGGTAAGATGTACTGAATTTCAGACGAGTTCCAAGAATTTCTTGCATGCTCCTCCAAAAGTGTGATGTAAAGCGTGAATCCCTGTCTGATACAATGCTTATTGGTATGCCGTAAAATCTCACGATCTGTCTCATATATAAGTCAACCATAGCTTCTATAGATTGGCCAACTCTAAAAGGCAAGAAATAGCCCATCTGTTTGTGGGTGGTAAGATGTACTGAATTTCAGACGAGTTCCAAGACTTTTTTGTATGCTCCTCCAAAATTGTGATGTAAAGTGCGAATTCCTATATAATATAATGCTTACTGGTACGCCATAAAATCTCACGATCTGTCTCATATATAAGTCAGCCCAAGCTTCTGTAGATTGGCCAACTCTAAAAGGCAAGAAATGGGCTGACTTGGTGAGTCGGTCCACTATTACCCATACTGTATCTCTTCCACTTGGACTCTTGGGAAAACCCGTGACGAAGTCCATAGTGATGTGCTCCCACTTCCACTCTGGAATTGGGAGTGGTTGCAATAACCCTGCTATTCTCTGGTGCTCCGCCTTTACTTGTTAACATATTAAACATTTAGCTACAAAGCGAGCTATCTCTCTTTTCATTCTATGCCACCAAAAGTGTTGTCGTAAATCACGATACATCTTGGTGCCTCCTGGATGAATAGAATATATCGAACTATGAGCTTTTGTCATCAGCTCCTGTCAAATTTCTTCATTTGGAACAAAAAGACGATTACCACATCGTAATGTCCCATCATCATGGATGTGCAATCCTGTTTGTTCTCCGGCCTCTGTCTTTTCTTTTAATCTTCTGAATCTGGCATCTGTAGGCAATGCTGCCTTGATTCTCTCTATTAGTGATGATTGTATTTGTAAGTTGGCTAGTGTCCCGCCTGCTCCGGGTAATATCACTTCAATGCCGAGACCTTGTAAGTCCTTCAATATTTCTCTCTATGTCGTTAAGAAGTAAGCTGTTGGTTTTCGGCTTAATGCATCTGCTACAACGTTAGCCTTGCCTGGGTGATAATGTAGCTCTATCTCAAAATTGTTTATTAATTCGAGCCATCGACGTTGCCTCATATTTAACTTCTTCTGTGTGAAGACATACTTGAGACTTTTATGGTCTGTATATATTTCCATTCGTTCCCTATATAAGTAATGTCTCCATAGCTTCAGAGAAAATACAACTGCTGCAAGTTTCAAGTCATGAGTTGGATAATTCTTCACATATACTCTTAATTGTCTAGATACACATATAATTACCTTGCCATGCTGCATCAATACGCATCCCAAGCCTTTCCCTGATGCATCACTGTAGATCACATGGCCTCCTGATCCTGATGGAATAGTTAATACGGGTGTTGAAGTCAGTCCCTTCTTTAACTCCTCGAAAGCGGCTTGACACTCGTTGGTCCATGTGAACTCTTAATTTTTGTAAGTCAACCGAGTCATAGGTGTTGCTATTCTTGAGAAGTTTTCTACGAACCTTCGGTAATATCCCGCAAGTCCAAGAAAACTTCTCACTTCTGCTGCTGATTTAGGAACAGGCCATGTCTTGACTGCTGAGATCTTTCCTGGATCAACAGAAATACCATCTCCCGTGATAACATATCCAAGAAATGAGACTGTGTCTAAGAAGAACTCACATTTATTAAGCTTCGTATATAATTGATCTCTTCTTAAGGTCTCTAGAATAATCCGCAGGTATTTCTCGTACTCCTCGCGGTTCTTTGAATAGATAAGTATATCATCTATGAAGACGACCACAAACTGGTCTAAATACTGATGGAATACTCGATTCATTAAGTCCATAAAAATAGCTGGAGCATTGGTTAACCCAAACGGCATGACCAAAAATTCGTAATGCCCATATCTTGTTCGAAATGCGGTCTTCGGGATGTGCTCCTTCCGTACCTTCACCTGGTGATATCCCGATCTTAAATCTATCTTTAAGAATATCTTGGCTCCACTAAGCTGATCAAATAAGTCATCAATACGTGATAATGGGTATTTATTCTTCATAGTTACTGCATTTAATGCTCTATAGTCAATACACATACGTACTGACCCATCTTTCTTTGGTACAAATAATACTGGTGCTCCCCAGGGTGATGCACTTGGTCGGATGAAACCTTTCTCTTCTAGTTCTTTCAATTGTGTCTTCAGTTCATCCATCTCCTTCTTTGCCAGTCTATAAACATATGATGCTATAGGTGCCGCTCCTGGTGTCAATTCAATTGAGAACTCTACATCTCTATCTAGGGGTAGTCCTGGCAATTCTGCTGGAAAGACGTCTTGGAATTCTGAAATAATAGGATGATAGACAACATCGTCCATTGCGAGCTGCATACCATCAATGATTTCTGTGGATCCTCGTGCAAACTGAAGTTCAGGCTAGCTTGGTACCTTAAAAAGAATTCTTCCTCCAAAGCAATCGAAGAAAGCATGGTACTTGCTTAGCCAGTCCATTCCGAGCACAATATCAAAAGTCGGCATGGGAAGGACTAAAATTTGAGCATTCATCTCTTTGCCACGTATCACTATAGGACACGTTCTACAAATTCTACTAATAGGTACAACTGCTCCCCTGGTAAGAATTCTAATACAAGTAGGTAAAGGTGTGGAGGTAATATTGTGTTTGGCAATAAAACTAGATGATATGAATGAGTGGGTGACTCCCGTATCAAATAATGTCACAGCAGGAAAAGTAAAAGTAAGAGTGATACCTACTGTGACATCATTCTCCTGATTTATGTCATCTAATTCAATTGCAAAAGCTTGTTTGTTCCTCTGTGGTTGTCCCTGTCTAGCCCTTATGAATTGATCCTCCTGAGTAGGTAGAGGTGGTCCTCGCTGAAATCCTCCTGCTATTGGAGGTCGAGGTGCTTCTGGTCTCATCATTTGTTGAGCTAGTTTGGGTACTGGAAGTACTAGTCTCTGTGCTGGCGGTAGAAGTGTTGATGCTTGCTGTATAGGACAGTCTTTTACTATATGCTGTCCGGAACCACATCTCATATATTGTCCAAAACGGACCCGACAGTCCCTTGAGATGTGCCCGCGTCTCCCACAATAATTGCATTGGGGTTTCTCTGGCATCTGGTATGGTCCTGCGCTGTGTTGGTACTGCTGTTGCTGAGCTAAAGGACGTCTGATAGGTCCTCCTTGTTGTTTCCTTGCTGGTCCTTGTTGTGTCTTCAGCTGACCTCCCTTTCCTTTGCTGATGGTTTCGTGCAATCTGACTTCTGTCAGTAACTCGGCATAAGAGATTCGAGACTGGGAGCTAGTGTAGTGTTGGAGCTCATGAGTCAGTCCACGATAAAATCTCTTAGCCTTGGCCAAGTCATCTGGTAACAAGGCAGTGCCATATTTACTGAGGCAGCTAAAATCAGCATCGTATTCGTCTACTGTTCTGTTTCCCTGCTCCAGGTGGAGAAACTGGTCGTACAATGCATCTCTAACGGTGTCTGAAAAGTACTTCCTTTCAAAGCACTCCAATAATTGCTCCCATATCTGGTAAGTACCCAGCTGGTGCTCCATGGATTTCCACCAGTGATGAGCATTACCATCTAGAAGCATTCTCATACCTGTCGTCCACAGCTCTGTAGGTAGCTATGATGCTTCTAATAACTTCCGAGTGTGGGTGATCCAGTTGGTAGTTTCTTCTGGTCTCTCAATGCCTTTGTACGTCCTTGGACCCATCTGTACAAAGTCTTTTACTGAACTAACTCTAGCTCGAGGTACTGGAGCTAGTGTTTGAGCTGACATAGTAGTCTTTGCAGCCATCCTTTCAAGTGCTGCTAGGAACTCTTGTCTCTGTTCTGCTGCTTGATATCTCTGTTCTGCAGCTAGTATGGCGGCCTGTTGTTGCTGTTCCTTCATTATCATCTGGAAGAATTAGAACAGTTGAGCCTGACCATCTTGTGGTATTGATGAGGATGGGAGGTTCCTATTTGGTGGAACAGGAAATCAGATGGAACTGGATTATGAATCTGTCCATCTGGTCCTGAAAGTCTAGGATTCGTTGAGGTCCCTTCTTGAGTCTGACCATTGACTCCAAGAGTTGTGTCACCATCAGTGACAGTACATCCTTTTTGCATATCCATCTCTCTATAGGTGATGTACACAACATTTAGAAGAAGTACAGGGATCAAACAGAGATGTAAATTTGTCGGCGTAAAACATGGGTTCAGAAATATCCGTATAAAGCAGAGATTTTAAACTGTCAGCATAGAGTAAGATTTCAGAGTTGCCTGCGTAAAACAGAGATTCAATGAAGTAAGCGTAAAATAGAGCTTCAGAACTGTCAGAGAAAAAGTTTGCGTAAAAGTTTTCGTGTGTAAGGTCTACGCGTAAAAGATCGGCTGCGTAAAAGATATGCTGCGTAAAATCTGTCTGTAAAGTCTTGCTATACTTTCTGCATAAAGCTGCGTAAAAGGTCTGTGCGTAAGGTCTAGCATTCGTTTGCAGCGTAAAATTGTTCTCGAGGAACTTTTTGTATTTTCTCGGATGATTTGTCAGTCAAATCAGTGATCCTAACATCTGACAAAAAGTACTACAGGATGATCGAGAGGACGGCTTTGATGATAATTTTGCATAGGCATCCAGGTTGTTGTCTAGTGGTATATCTGATATAAGTCGTTTTACGCATCCAATAAGGAAGAAAAGTTTAAGGCTTCTGAATACGCTATCTATAGGAATGAGTTTTACTTATGAGAAAATTTATTACATATCAAACTATAGGTATTTCATTGGTTAATAAGAGTAAGCACCAAACTAATAAAAAATTCATAAAAGGAAGATATGTTGATAAAAATCATTTTGATGGAACCGGTAGACGGCACAACGATATATTTGTGAATGGAAAAAAAATCATTATGATTTCCTTGTTCCTGAAAATATTCTATCTCCCAGACGTCGTAGAGAGTGGAGAATTCGAATTTGTTTCAATTCCCAGAGTGGGGATGTTGTGGGTATAAATAAAAAATTTTGCACTCAAAACAACATAAGAAACTGTGAACAATTTTTGAATGAGGACAAGCATTTTAATATGGATGCAAATAAATTAATCAAATTAAAATTAAGATGAAGCAAAATCAGACGCCAAGTCAAAAAGCTATTTCTGCACAGGGCTCGAGGTATATCTCTGTATTTAATGTACGAGATTTGGTTCTTAATTGGTCATGATTGGGAAAACTAAAACTAGGACTGTGGTAATACGCTCTCTTCACCATCCTTACATTTTACGCCTAATCAAGCTATTTACGCTGGTTTTAGGAACCATCAAGTTTACGCTGGGGTATTCACCTATGTGGCTTACATGTTGTGTCCTACGCAGGATTAGGAATACTATTGGAACATGGTTAACAGTTGTTTAGTACTGCAGCGTAAAGTTGTCATAACTACAGCATAAAATAGGTAATCTCCTGCAACTTTAGTAGGTAACAGTCAGTTGGCTTTTTACGCCAACAAGGGTAAAGGGTTTTTGGCATAAAACTTAAGGAAGAATGAGGTTTTAGTCAAGTGTAGATGAGATCCTTATTCTCTATTCCTAAACACAGACTTGTTTGGTACAGTTACGTAACCAAGATAATATATTCAGGACCTACATGGGCCACCACCAAAAACATGCCATGCCCCAGTCCCAAAATACGTAGGACTAGGAGTACGTAACACTCCCAGCCATATGTATATAAACTCCAATATATGGAAACCATATACACACGTACGCTGTTTATGAATATCCAATCCACCAGTGGTAATATATTGTCACAAAAAGTCACATGCAATCTAGATCTCATCATCAGCACAAATAATCAGTAGGAAATAAAGAGCTGAATAATAACTGGATATCCAAAAGGAGTATCAAGCCTGATAGTCGGGTGGAAACAAATCCACTACAAAACGACTAACCAGAGGTAGCAAAAGATTTTTAAACAGTGGTAACAAAATCACAGATACTCCAAGAGTAAGATCTCCTCAGTCTGGTAAGTAGCATCAGGTCCAGTACAGTACTCCTGTGGGTAATCCTGCTCGTCTATATCTGGAAAGGGACCAGGTCCTCATAGGGACGTAACAAGATACATAATATCATACAAATAAGTACTGAAGTATAAAACATCCAATGGGTCGTCTAACCGTCTAAGTGAATGCAATTTGAGAACAACGTTCCACCAAGTGGGCTATCTGGCCAAATAATGGGATTGGCATAATTTTCTCGGAGAATCAGGGGCCTAAAAGCATGTCGTCTTTTGAACGGCAGAGGCCGCCAGTAGTATATAGTGGTCATCATCACCCATTTCTCCGGTGGAGAATTCGGGCGTACAGGAGAAAAAGTGCAAAGAGCCCAAACGCATTACTTGTTGTTCTTCCCGCCCCATGCTCTAGCATGTCATATCTATGTCATAATCGACCTCTAATAACTGCCAGGTCTACGAGCATTCAAAGTTTCTATCAGCAGTTATCCCTAACGCATGGCTCATACATCCAGGCGGCCAACCCAATATTTAGTCCGGGATCTATATGAGACTCACAACTCGTGTAAGACTTTCTCACGGCCAATGAACCAAATAATACTCCATAATACTGGGGTGGTTTTATAAACAAGGTCCAATGCAAATGCATAAATAAAACAGAATCATGCATCATTTGGAATATAAATAATAGTACTGTGGCAAGGTATACTTGCCGAGCAAAGTTTTCGTAGCACAAGCTTCCACAATAGTGTTAAGTTTGAAAAGTGAGGGTTTTGGTTTGGGGTGTATTGCATGGATATATATAGAGAATGAGAGACGGTGGGAAAACTTAGTGTTTAAGAAACTACTACTGTTGTTTCTTTTTTCTCATTGGTTTAGATTTCGGTTGAGGGATTTTTAGTAATATTAGTGATAAGAGCGGTGGAATGAGAAGCTTACACGCTTGGAAATAAAAAGGAAGTCGGGTTGCTACTGCTGCTGATGTTTTACGCGCAGATAAGGAATTTTAAGCAGCGGAGGTTTTTACGCGCGAAAGTTTTGATACTGCTGTTGCTGCGGTTTACGTGTGGAGAAATATATGCGATGTGGTGAGCGGTTTTACTGTTGTCTGTTTACGCGGGGTGAGATGCTGTTGCTATTTCCTTATTTTATGCGCGGATAAGTATACGCGGTTTCCGCTAAACGGATTTTACGCGGGGTGATGGGCTGTTACTGATTAACTCTTTACTTTACGCGGGAAGGATGGTTTAATGGTTTGCGGGTTTTAGGTTTGATCCAATAGAAAATTCTATTTTCTCTGTTTAGATCATAATTACTAATAATAATAAATTACATAATTAATAATAATATAGAATGCAATTTTCAGAATTAGGGTTCTTACATTGATCCTATGGAAAACCTACTTAACCTAGTTTAGGATTATGTAACTTACAGCCATTATTTTTTTAAATCTGATAGAAAAATTGAGTCCAAAACTTAGAAAAACTATATTTTCTGACACGATAGAAATAATTCAAGTACCCATGTTTACTGTCCATTTTCTTCCAAACTAAGTAGTATTTTTGAAATCTACTTAAAAGAATTTCTAAACATATACAAGAATAATTTTGTTCTTTCAGTTTTAATTTAATTATTTTATTTGCTGAATTAAACCTGTTTAAATTTGACCAAAACAATATTTTCTAAACTCAAAACTTGCGATATAGAGTGTGTCGCGACAAACCGGACTACCTTGTTTCATAACAGTTGTACTGAGAGGTTCGTATGGTATTCCTGGACGTGTGAAATTTTATGGAAGTTGATTTGGACGTGTGTGCTTGCCGGAATCAACCCGTATCCGTAAAAAGTCTTCCGTATCGACGTTCTGCAAAATACCCTAGATGTTTATGATCGCTCATCGAAATGCGACAAAACTTACGCCATGGGGCCCATGATATCACGCTGGTCCTGTGACCCTAGTTTCACGCGATTCTGAGACAGTTGACCGAATCATCATTTTACGGGCCCCAAAGTTTGACTTGACGAACGATTTTATGATCGGCTCATCGAAATCCAAAACTGGACATACAGTTGAGTTTGTATCATCAATTATGATTCGTTTGACCTATAATTTCTTCCTTTTTGATACCTTTACCACTGGCACGTATTTTGGTTCCAAGTGGCCCACATCTAGACACCGTTTTGATCAAAAATTATATTTTTGCATCTGTATCCAAAATGGACGAAAGGGTAGCAATTTCTGATTATCTCGCTGATTCTGGAGACGTTGGTAATGTTTATTTAGCATCTATGAATTTTCAAAGTCCCTACCTTCTAGCTCTTTGTGCATGTCGCCTGGACGTCGATACTATACTAATTGCTTGCCAGGCAATTATACCTTGCCACAGTACTGTTTAGTTACATTCCTTGCTGCATATTTATTTTCAGTTATTTATTTTAATTATTTTACTATATTAAACTGCGCATCCAAGAAAGACTTGGGTGCAAAAGACGGTTGTATCGTCTTTTGTCTTTGGTTTATATTATGCATGTTGACCTAGTTTTATGGGACCATCCCATGATTTTGAGGCATCATTATGTTTCATTTGGCCGTGATACATTTGTTACACGAGTGTGAGTTTCATGTAGGATACAGACTTGCGTAATAGGTTGGCCACCTTTACGTGTAGGTAATACGACAGATAAGGAATAACTGCTAATAGAAATATCATGATTTATCAGACTTAGCATTTATTAGATGTTTTGCATGTTATGGATGTGACACGTTAGTAGGATTGGGTGGAGAGAACAATAAGTAAGGGTATGTGAATCCTTTATACTTTCCCTTTCTGTAACCCGTACGCTCCGTCGGAGATGAACGGTGAGATGACCCTTATATTATGTACATGTGGCCTATGATGATCGAAAGACATTACGCTTTATAGGCTACTTATTTCTTGGGAAAATTATGCCAATCCTATTATTTTGCCAAATTGTCCATATGTAGAAAAAGTTATTTTAAAATTGCATATCAAATAGACTGGTTAGGCGACCAAATTGGATGTTTACTTTCAGTATATTGTGCCATGCTTTTATGTATCTTGTTACGTCCCTCTGAGGAACTGATCCCTTTCTAGGTACAAATGATCAAGATTATCTACAAAAGTATGGACCTGGGCCTGATGCTTCATTTACTGTTGAGGAGGTCTATTTGCTGCTAATCATTATTACTTCACAGCTGATGGATCTTTTTACTGCTATTCTCTTTATTTGACATTTTTTTATATTAGAGTTTCGTCCTCCTATATCATTTTAGTTGATAAAGTCATTTGGTAGTGGATTTGTCTCCACTCAACTATTATCTTTAATTACTTCGTACTTGAGACTTTCAGTTATTTATTTTGGTACTTCTTTACTAGTGTTTGTGGATGAGATATAGATGCATGTGACTTGTGTTGACAATATATATACCACTTGTGAATTTATTTATTCATATATAGTGCATGTGTGTGTTATGTTTTTCTAACATATTAGAGTGTCATATACATACAGTTGGTATGCTATGTATTCCTAGTCCATCGTATTTTAGGACTGGGCATGACATATTTTTGTGGTGGCCCATGCACGTCGAGAGTATATTGACTTGTTTATGATATTGTACCGAACAAACCTACAAATAGGATTAGAGTATTGGATCCCATCCAATTATTTAATTACCTCCTTTGAATTCCAATTTCATACTCCCCTTAACTTCTTGAATTGCATCTACCTTGAACTTGTTTTAACATTGTCCTTATCTTCTTGTCCAGCAAGTTGAATCTTCCTAATGGACTTGTTGCTCCCCTCGCCATAACAGCAGGCAATTCAACAACTCAGAAGGAATCTAGAGTTTCGCCTTCGTCGATGATGTCCCCGACTATACCACTTCAGCCGAGACAACCACCGCTGGTAGGCTAGACAACCCCATCAGTTCAGACGGACCCTCAGACTTCCGTACCTCTGGTGGGGCACCAGCCGCAGTAGACTGCAAATCCCTAAGGTGGGAGTATGCCACCATCGCCACCATAATTTTTACCTCAGTTTGCCTCGCAGATACCCTTCATTCCATCTTTGCAGTTTCCATAGTCTGACGAGAATGTTACCTCGACCCAGTTCATGCTGGCCATGATGCAGGCTCAGTGGCAGAATAATGAGACAAACTCTTATAACTGCAATGAACATGCCAGCTCCTCCACCACCAGCCCATGTACCAGCACCAGCCCTAACGCCACGACCTTATGAGGGCAATGTCAAGGGTTTCACTCAAATGAACCCAAAGCACTTCAGAGGTACAGAGCACCGCTAGAGGTCTCCGAGTGGCTCATTAGCACTGAGAAGTTATGAAAGGCATCATAGTTACCAGAAGACTTATGGATGACAACAATAGACCATTTGATTGAGGACAACGCTGACCACTGGTGGAAGGCCAAGCAGAGATAATATGGCACCGACCAAACGTCAGATGAGTTATACCTATTATAGGTGTTTGTAGATCTATACCTATTATAGGTGTTTGTAGATCTTATTCTGTAGTGATTCACGATAGGGAGATGAAGGCTCGACTCTTAGTCTTTCTCATGCCAAACTTTGATATTGTCCTTGGGATGGACTGGCTAAGCAAGTACCATGCTTTCTTCGACTGCTACGGAGGAAGCATTCTCTGTAAAGAACCAGGCCAGCCAGATCTCGAGTTGCACGAGAATCCACGGAGATGCATGATGGTGCTCAGATGGCATTTGATGACATCATTCATCACCCTATCATTTTAGAGTTTCAAGACGTCTTTCTAGAAGAATTGTCAAGTCTACCTCTGGATAGAGATGTGGAATTCTCGTTTAAGTTGACCCTATGAGCATCACCCATAGTGTCGCATATTTACAGATTGGCGAAGAAAGAGTTGGATGAGCTGAAGACACAGTTGAAGGAGTTAGAGGAGAAAGGCTTCATTCGACCGAGTGCATCACCCAGGGGAGCTCTAGTGTTGTTTGTACCTAAGAAGGATGGGTCAGTGCACATGTGCATTGACTACAGAGCCTTGAATTCTGTGATTGTAAAGAATAACTACCCTATGTCGTACAATAATGACTTATTTGATCAGCTTAGTGGAGCCAAGTTATTCTCAAAATAGACGTGAGATCGGGATACCACCAGGTGAAGGTACGAAAGAAGGATATTCCGAAGACCGTATTCAGGACGAGATATGGACACTACGAGTTTATGGTCATGCCATTCAGATTTACCAATACCCCAGCTGTCTTTATGGACTTGATGAATCAAGTCTTCCATCAGTATTTAGACCAGTTCATAGTTGTCTTCATAGATGATATCCTTGTCTATTCGAAGATCCACGAGAAGCTTGAGAAGCACTTATGGATTATCTTAGAGACATTAAGAAGAGAGCAATTGTATGCGAAGCTTAGCAAATGTGAATTCTTCTTGGATAAGGTCTATTTTCTTGGGCATGTCATCACTGGAAGTGGTATTTCTGTAGATCCAGAGAAAATCTCTCCAGTCAAGACATGGCCAGTTCCTACATCATCATCGGAGGTGAAGAGTTTCCTTGGACTTGCGGGATATTATCGACGGTTCATAAAAAACTTATCGAGGATAGCAGAGCCTATAACTTGGTTGACGTGCAAGGACTCAGAGTTCATATGGATGGATTAGTGCAAGCCGATTTAGATTAGTTGAGAAGCGACTAACCACAGAACCAGTGTTGACCATTCCATAAGGATCAGGAGGTTACGTTATCTACAGCGACGCATCGGGAGAAGGATTAGGATACATATTGATGCGGCATGGAAAGGTGATTGCATATGCATCTAGACATTTGCCAATACATGAGAAAAATTATCCAACTCATAACTTGGAGCTTGTAGTCATAATTTTTTGCCTTGAAGCTATAGAGACATTACTTATATGGGGAATAAGTAAAGATCTATACTGACCACAAAATCATCAAGTATGTCTTCTTGCAGAAGGAGCTAAATATGAGGCAACACCAGTGGCTTTAGTTGATGAAGGACTTCGAGATAGAGCTGCATTATCACGAAGGCAAGGCTAACATTGTAGCAGATGTATTAAGCCGAATGCCTACGATGTTATTCTTGACGACGAAGAGGGAGTTACTGAAGGACTTGCAGGAGCTTGGTATAAAGGTTGTATTACCCGGATCAGATGGGATACTAGCAAATTTTCAAGTGCAGTAATCGCTAGTAGAGAGGATCAGGAGAGCCTTGCATACGGATGCTAGATTCAGGTGATTGAGTGTAAACTCCCTAATTTTTAATTTGTAATTTTAGTATTTTTTAATAAATTATTAGATTTATTTCGGCTATTTTGTTGGTTAATTAGAAAATAACTTCTTTATTTTAATTACTCATATAAATACTTATTTAGAATTATTTTTATGCTATTTTAGAGCTTTTAAAATTTTTCTAGATTTTTTTGGTAATTAAAACCTGGAAAATATAATTTCTAGGACTTCCATGATTTATTGTACGACCATACTTGCATGTTGTTTCTACCAAACATTTATTTTATGGTTAAAATAATTAAATATATTTTATGTAATTTATTTAGAATTTTTAAAATTTATTTGGTTGTAAAATAGGCTAATAACTAATTTTCTAGGAATTTTAGAATTTACTGTTGAAGCCTATGACTATAAAATAGCCTCAAGTATTTTTTTTAAGATTTTTAATGGTATTTTATATTTTGTATATTTTTTATGTTATTTTTACATATTTATTTGGAGTCATTTAGGTTAAAAACTGATTAATAAATAATTTCTAGAATTAAAAATTATATTACCCAGTCAGCAGCATAGTCAGCGTACATTCAGTGCCTGCGGGCTCCAGCCATCAGCCTCTGCGTATAAATAGGATATTAAAATCCTAGGTTATTATGCCGCTGAATTAATATTAGGAGAGAGAGAAAGAGGCTTGAGGGAGATTGCTTTCTAGGATTTTTCAACTTCGCGTAGCCATATCTCCTATCTCCAAAATCCAAATGAGTCCATGTTTCTTGTGATGAAACCATCTCGAGGTATAGTTTCTGAATACCAATAAATTCTGAACATAAAGTTTTGGAAAATTTGTGGAGAACTAGTTGTCCAAAATCTGACACATTTTGGTATTTTCGTGATTCCGGGAGATCTCGAACTCGAAATCATGATCCATTTGAAGATTCGGAAAGCTGACATAACAAAATATAACATATATTTTCTTAGAATTAAAAATTCTAGTTTACTATTCTAAAAAAATTGTATAACCTAGAAATAACTAAAAAATACAAAAAAACTATCATTTGTGCGCCATATGGGCGATTATTCTTTACCGGTTTGAGATTTAGTAAAATCGTCGATTCTAGCCTTATATAGTGCTAAGATTTATCAAATTTCATACACAAATCTTGATTTTGTGTCAATTGACTTTTTGGTCAACAAAATACCTTGATTTGCGTGCCATGGATCCCGAATTAATAAAATTGATGTTCTTTAAACAAAAATCTAGAATTAGCCTTAAAATTAGAATATAATTAAATTAAATTAGCATTTTAGTTTATTTTATTTAGAATTAAAATAGATTAGACTAGAAAACCCATCCAACCACTTTTGTAGATCTAACTTGTTTAATTTATGTGACAGATAGATCGGACGACGTCTTGAGTTGTGACTTCCTCCTCTTTTGGAGCAGGCAAGATACCTTGCCAACTTTATAAAATTTATTTACATGCATTCTTTCCACTATTTCTATGTGTGTCACGACCCACACCCGGAATTTGGGCATGAGTCGTGTGTACGTCCAGCCTACGCCGCAGCATCGACTGTAGAACGCTGTCTAGGTCTCAACAATATATATATATCCTGTCAATAGTCTCAACTCCGCACGGAGGACAATGATAATAATCCACAGTTCTATCATATACTCAATCACAAGCTATAAGAAATAATGGCACGAAGAGAATGGAAAAGAGTTCTATATAAACCAATCACAAAAGTCCAACTCGAATCTTGGGTCTAGACGACCTCACAAAGTCACAAATAATAAATACAACTCAGTCTCAGTCTAAAATAATAAATGTAGAAAAATAATCTAAGAACAGCCAAGTAGGATCTCCTCTAGGATAGGCAACTCTTCTGGGGTTTCCGGAGTGAAATCTCCCTCTGAACCTGGGCCGTAATGAGTGGGGCACAAGTTCTCCAGGTCCTCTGAAAAATGTTATCCAGTCAGGATTGGAGCGAAGCACAAGCACTAACAGCAGTTTCATTAAATTGACAAAGACTATAAACAGTGTAAGAAATACAAGATGAGAATATATGCTGAAAATGTGAAGTACTGGAGAAAATGAATATAGGCAATAGACCATCTAGCAATGAACAATAAACAGTGAATGCTAGAACAAGTGGATCTGAATAAAATAGACATCTAGCTAAGTGTTTGAAATATCAGTTTATTATGTGATCGGCTTGGGATTAGATCAGGCTGGTTATATATGATTAGCTATGATTCTTGTAGGTCAGGCTAACCATATGGTTAGCTATGATGCATGTAGTGGTCAGGCTAATCATATATAATAGCTATGATGCATGTAAATGGTCAGGCTGCACCCGATGTGAGAAGTGGGGTGAGCTATGATGCATGTAAATATTTGGATATGATCACATAATCTACTAATAGTTCCCTATCCCCCAGCTAGCACGATGGATTCCAATCACGACTCCTCATGATGGGATCTAGGGTGCTAACCCGTGTATCCATAGTGTCAGAATCAAGTATGTAATACAACTGAATTATAGAAATAATCAACAATAAAAACTGTCAGAGAATGTACTCGCCTGTGGTCCTGAGCAAAGTATGAGGATCGATGTCCAAAACGGGATCACAATGACCTAATTATGAAAATTTAATGTCAAATAATGAATTTAAAGGAATGAGCATGATTAACTAATTAATACGAGGTTTCTAGGTCATCCTAAGATTTACTGGTCAACTTAGTTAAAACTTGGTCGCACTGAGTCATACTAGGTTAACTAGGTCTACTAGTCCCTTTATATATCCTAATAGTCCATGTTGGACAAAACCTAACTAAACTATTCATTACTAGCTATACTAGACATTACTAGTATATACATCTTATATATTTGGTTTTTAAGTTAAAGCCTTAAATATTCTAACCTTAAGGCAAAATAACCATAGTATAACTAATACCTACCTTGATATCTAGACACTAGTTCTATCCTCCACTTACCTTACTGATATTAACCTTTACCCACTTTACTGCACTTATCACACACATATATATATAACACCCACTTCCCTTGATACTCAGCTGTACCACACTGCAGACACAAGCTAACACAAGATATTCACAAACCTGCAGTTCTCACACAGGCTACACAGATACTGATACCCCTAACACATCTACACAGTACTCACTCACACAGACACACACAGTTCATATAGGTATACACTCAGGTAGACACACACTCACAAGTTACACTCACTCACAGACACAGGAACTCACTGCACTCAGATACACTGGTTTCTGACTGATACACTTAGTCTCAGATCCACTCTATACTTACCACACTTTGATACCATGTATCTGTCCTCAAAGACCCAACAGTGTACACCTCACTAACACTCGGTCACAATCACAATTGATACCACCACATTCCTGTAAATACTCAGCCCCCATACAAATAAGGCACTCGCACTCAAATGCATATATTGCTCTATCCAACTGCTCACTCACACATACAGTGGTAATCTGCATACTGCTCTCTCACTCACTGAATGAGTACACAGCACCCTAATCTGGATACACATGAAACACTCTACTGCCCTCTCTGAGGCACTGGTTCACAGTGTCAGTTAATGGGACACTGATACACTACAGTCACTTAAGTTCTCACATACATACTAACAAACACATAGGCATCCTCACTACAGTCTATACTGATGCACTCTCACAGGACTGAATCCTGCACACACAGAAATCTGCACACCCTCTCAATTAATTCTGCATAAAGAACCTTGTTAATAGAACATCAGGCCAAGTATCAGGGGCTAAGTGAGATTATCAGTAACAAAGGGTATCAACATCACACTGATACTGAAATAACACATCCTTCTTCTAGTTTCCCTCCACACTGACACTGATATTGGTACACATAGGCTCTCACACTGGTTTCACATAGCTAACACACACTCACTACACACCTGCACACACTGATTTAATACAATGTACACACAGGTTATTCTACTGATACACAGGGAACCCAATTCAGATCAACTCACTGTACATACCTACTGACTCTAATTATCAGCCTACCCCTCTAATACTAGTACACAGAAGAACACCACTGATATATTAGAGAACTCACTGAACTGAATAGCTAGCATGCTGAAAATACATCACAACACCATAAACCTATTTCCTATACTGCACTCACTGAACTGAGAAGAACAAAACCACTGCTCTCCTACAGTCAAACTAAAACCCCAATAGCTGATACACACAGGAAACAAGAACCCGACTCTGTAACCACTCGAGGATACTCAAAATTACAGTAATACACATACACATACACAGCTAAACTCTCACCTAACTGACACACATTGACACTGGGCATTTAGCACAGGGACACACACACATGGGTCCTCATTCACAGGCACAGAAAATACCCCAACTGAACATAATGACCCCGACTGTGCACAGTGAATCCCCACAGTGCATTCTTCCCAAAACACATAACTCATTCAATACATATGCAATATATGTGTATATATATATATTAAAACTTGCAGTATTAGAATAAATTAGATAGGTAAATTCCTATGGGCATTCCCACAAACACCTAGGGGGCTGAAATCGAGTTTCATCTAGTTACTCATAAATCAAAACTTAAAACCTTACAAATCAAGATCAACTCTATATGTATATGATGAAATCTGCCTACATGTAAACCCCTATGATTTAGGGTCCACGAAAATTGGGGAAACCAAACGTAGGTCACCCAAAACCCTAATTTCTCCTAGGTCTTTATGTAGGATCCCTAGAAATTGAGATCTACACAAAAGGGGGTTTCCTAATGGGCAATAATCAACAGAAAATAGAATATAATTGAATAAAAATAGGGTTTTACCTATAGGGAGATGGCTTCTTCAATGGAGGTTCTCCTTCTCCAAGTATTCTTGACCCAAGCTCCTTGTTCTCCTTGCTTTGGAAGAGGAAAAAATGGAATGCCTAGGGTTTGCTTCTGAGTTTTGGGGTGGGAAAGTGGTTTTTCTAATGGAGGCTAGGGTTTCCTTTCTTCATGAAGGAAAAGAGGGTTCCCTTTTATAATAAACTAGGTTTTAGGGTTTCAATACATAGTTTTTAGGTTAAACCCCCAGGTTAGGTCATGAAGAACCTAATTCACTAAGGTTTAGTCATTCTAGGGTTTGAGGTCCAAGCCTAAAGTTTGAATTCTAGGGTTTCACTAGAATTGGGTTTTCAACTAGGGTTAGCCATACTGACTTCTAGGGTTTGACCTAAACTAACACAACCAACAACATATAAATAGTTTTAAAAACTCAGCAGATTAATTAAACACCTAATTATTCAAAATAGTGAAATTACACAAATGCCCTTATCTGAAAATATGGTAGTGACAATGTGTACATGTCTTTATTTCTATTTTGCAAGTATACCTTGCCAAGTTTTTAATTTCATATAGGATGTTTAAATTGATGCACTTATTTTATTATCTATATTTGTTTTCGTAGATTCACATGATTCTAGTTTTAGATATTATTTTTGTTATTACTTGATTAGGGACACTTTTTATAGACCATGTATTAGTTTGGATAACAATGGATTGTATAGACCCACGTAAGTATTAGACGCGCACGCGAGAACGATAACATGTGTATGAACTATTTTTTCATATTTTGCTTTTATTTTAATCTAGTGTCCACGAAGGATAGGGTTATGTTATTATCCTAGTGGCCACGAAGGTCTATGGTTTGACTCGTTCAGCCATAGTTCACTGAGGGCTATGGTGGTTTGACCTTATTTCCATTAGGCAGTTCATGCACGAGTAGTTGCTCTCATATGCATACCTTGATTAGCATAATTTCAAACTTTGTATGATCAAGGCTTTCTTAGTTTCATAATACTTTTTATTTATTGTATATTCGGCATGCTTCTATATATCTTGTTACGTTCCTCTGAGGATCTGGTCCCTTTCCAAGTGTAGACGATCACGACTATTTGTAGGAGCATGGGTCAGGACTTGCTACTTCTTTCTCTTTCGAGGAGGTCTTCCCTTCGAGCCTCTCTGATCATCAGATGATGTACTTACAATATTTTCTTTCATATTCATTTGATAGTGGATTTGTCTATACCCAACTATTAGTTCTTCTCGACTATTTCATACTTTGTTTATTATCATATTTGGTTATTTATTTTTATATTTGGTTTTGTGGATGAGATTAGTATTGCATGTAACTTATGATATTATATACCACTTATGAATTATTATTCATAATACAGGGTCCGTATGTTTTATGGTTTCCATATAATGGAGTTGCCATATACATACGACTAGCATGTTTACGTATTTATAGTCCTACATATTTTAGCACTGGATGTGGCATATTTTTGTGGTGGCCCATGCAGTTCGAGAATATATTGTCTCGGTTACGTTACTGTACCGAGCAAGCCCGCGAATAGGATTAGAGTATAGGATCTCATCCACTTATTTAAATCACCATCCTTGATTTTGTTTCAAATTCTTATTTGATTGCTTGAATGACATCTTGCTTGGTCCTTTCAGAACGTTAATCTTATTTTTTCTTTCGTGCTTGATAAAGATTAGGAAGGTGACTTATACTAGCTATATATTCTTCATTGGTTAATTATACTATTAATTGAGTTCTTGTAAGTTGGATAGTGTAGCTGAGTTTAAGGGATAAAAAGAATAGTGTATAAACTATAAGAAAGAAAAGTGTTAGGATGGCTCACCATAACCTTTTAGAAAGAACTGCTAGTTGGCAATGAAGTATTAATGGCTATAATGAATTATTACGAATATGTTTTAGTTTTAATTTCGAGGCAAAATTCTTGTAAGTTGGGTATAATATAAACTACCTAATTTTTAATTTTTAATTTTAGTAATTTTATTAAATTACTAGATTTTATTTGGCTATTTTATTTGATTATTTATAAAAGAACTTCTTTGATTTAATTACTTATATAAATAATTTATTTATAATTATTTTTAGGCTATTTTAGAATTTCTTGGATTTTTTTAGAATCTTTGGGAAATTAAAACGTAGGAAACATAATTTTTGTAGGGCTTCCATGATTTACTGTGAGCAATATTTGCATGTTATTTCTACAAAATATTTATTTTAGGGTTAAAATAATTAAATATATTTTATGCATTTATTTAGAATTTTTTAAAATTTATTTGGATTTATTTGGTTTTAAAATAGGCCAATAACTAATTTTTTACAAATTTTGGAATTTACTACAGAAGACTATGACCATAAAATAACCCCAAGTATTTTTTAGTATTTATAATAGTAATTTAAATTTTTTAGATTTTTTTTAATTTTTTTGATATTTTTACATATTTATTTGGAGCTATTTGGGTTAAAAATAGATTGATAAATTATTCTAGAATTAAAAATTATATTAACAAGTCCGCAGCTTAGTCAGCGTACAATTAGCGCTTACGGGCTCCAGCCATCATCTTCTTCCTATAAATAGGTTATTAAAATCCTAGGTTATTATTCCGCCGGATTAATATTGAGAGAGAGAGAGAGAGAGAGAGAGAGAGAGAGAGAGAGATTGCTTTCTAGTGTTTTTCAACTTCGCGTAGCCATATCTCCTAGCTACGGACTCCAAATGTGTCCCTATTTCTAGTGTTGGAACCGTCTTAAGGTATAATTTCTGAATACCTAATTGATTTTCATAAATTCGGAACCTAAATTTTTGGAAAATTTGTGTAGTGCTAGTTGTCCGAAATCTAACACGCTTCTGTATTTTCAAGATTTTGGGAGATCCCGAACTCGGAATCATAATCCGTTTTAAGTTTAGGAAATTTAACATGACAAAATATAACATATTTTTTTTAGAATTAAATATTATAGTTTACTATTCTAAAAAATTCGTAAAACATAGTAGTAACTAGAAAACCACCAAAAACTGTCATATGTGCGCCATATTGGTGATAATTTTTTATCGGTTCAAGATTTGATGAAACCGTCGATTCCAGCATTATATATTGCTAAAATCTACATAATTTTATACACAAATCTTAGTTTTTTTTGGTTGACTTTTTGGTCAACAGAATGCCTCGATTTGAGTTTCACGGATCCCGAATTCGTAAAATTAATTTTTTAAACCAAATCTATAATTATCCTTAAAAGTAGAATATAATTAAATTAAATTAGTATTTTAGGTTATTTTATTCAGTATTAAAATAGATTAGACTAAAAAATCTATCCAACCACTTTTGTAGATCTAACTTATTTAATTAATGTGATGGATAGATCGGACGATATCTTGAGTTACGACTTCCACCCTTTTTGGAGCAGGCAAGATACCTTCCTAATTTTGTACACTTTATTTACATGCAATGTTCCTATTATTTCTATGTGTACATGTCTCTATTTCTATTTTACAAGCATACCTTACCAAGTTTTTAATTTTATATATGATGTTTAAATTAATGCACTTATTTTATGATCTATATATGTTTTCGTAGATTCACATAATTCTATTAGATATTATTTTCTTTATTACTTGATTAGAGACACTTGTCATAGACCATGTATTAGTTTGGATAGCAATAGATTGTATAGACCCACGATAGTATGAGACGCGCTTGCGACAATGATTATACGTGTATGAACTGCTTTTTCTTATTTTATTTTTATTTTAACCTAGTGTCCACGAAGGATAGGGTTATATTGTTATCCTAGTGGCCACAAAGGTCTATGGTTTGACTCATTCAGTTGTAGTTCACTAAGGTTTATGGTAGTTTGACCTTATTTCCATTCGGTAGTTCACGCACGAGTAGTTTCTCTCATATACACACCATGATTAGCGTACTTTCAAACTTTGTATGATCAAGTCTTGCTTAGTTTCATGGTACTGTTTATTTACTGTACATTCAGCATGCTTCTATGTATCTTGTTAAGTCCCTTTGAGGATCTGGTCCCTTTACAGGTGTAGACAATCACGACTATTTGCAGGAGCATGGGTCAGGACTTGCTACTTCTTTCTCTATCGATGAGGTCTTCCCTTCGAGCCTTTCTGGTTATCAGATAATATACTTTCTATATTTTCTTTCATATTCGTGTGGTAGTGGATTTGTCTCTACCCAACTATTAGTTCTTCTTGACTATTTCATACTTGGTTCATTGTCATATTTGGTTATTTATTTCCATATTTGGTTTTGTGGATGAGATTAGTATTGCCTGTGACATGTGACATTATATACCACTTGTGAATTATTATTTATAATATAGCGTACGTATGTGTTATGATTTCTATTAATTGGAGTTGCCATATACATATTGTTGGCATGCTTACGTATTCCTAATCCTATGTATTTTGGGACTGGGATATGACATTGAGAGAGAGAGGACTGAGGCAGGAGAGCAGAAAAGATTGTGCATTCATGCTGATGGGATATTAAGATGTGGTGATCATCTATATATTCCAAATAGAGAGCTTCGATAGGAGCTAATGGCAGAGGCTCATTGCTCAATATATTCCATTCATCCTTGAGGCACTAAGATGTACCATGACTTACGACAACACTTTTGGTAGTATAGGATGAAGAGGAAGATAGCTCACTTTGTGGCCAAATATTTAGTTTGTCAACAGGTCAAGGTTGAACACTAGAGGACAGCAGGGTTACTGCAACCACTTTCGATTCCTGAGTGGAAGTGGGAGCATATCATTATGTACTTCTTTATGGGCTTCTAGAAGAGTCCAAGTGGGCGAGATACTATTTTGGTGATTGTGGATCGACTTACCAAGTTCGCTCATTTCTTGCCTTTTCGAGTTGTCCAGTCTACAGAAGTTTTGGTTGACTTATACAAGAGAAGGATCGTGATATTACACGGTGTTTCAGTTAGCATTGCATCAGACAGGGACTCGTGTTTCACATCTCACTTTTGGAGGAGCATATAAGAGAGTCTTGGGACTCGTCTAAAGTTCAGTACGTCCTATCATTCGCAGACAGACGGGTAGTTAAAACATATTATTCTGACGCGGGAGGATATGTTGAGAGTATGCATATTGGACTTTGGAGGATCATGGAAGGACCACCTACATCTTGTAGAGTTTTTCTACAACAATAGCTATTAAGCGAGCATCCAAATGACTCATTTTAAATCTTTGTATAGAAGAAAGTGTAGGTCTCCCGTGTGTTGGAGTGACAATGAAGAACGTCAGATCTTGGGACCAGAGTTGGTTGTCAACACCATGGAGAAGGTAAATATGATACAGGGTCACTTGCGAGTAGTACACGAAAGACAGAAGCAATGGGCAGATTTTTATTGCCATCCTTTGGAGGTTAAGGAAGGCGACCATATTTTTTTGAAGGTCTCGTCAACTAGAGGCACTATTCATTTTGTAGGATGCGATAAGTTGAGTCCAAGCACTACCAGAATAAGCCAAATTAGCGACACAGAAAAGTGTCGCCAAATGTCAAAAATACGTCGCTAATACCTAGTAGCGACGTATTTAGCGACGTTTGGACTTAGGCGCAAAAAAGTTAGTCGCTGATAAAAACAACGTCAAAAAATGTCGCTGTAATGAAATAATTTAGCGACATTACAAAGTCGCAAAAATGGTGACCCTTACCGTCGAGTGTCGCCAAATTTGTGACATTAAAATTTGGTCGATAAATATCGTTAAATTTAGCGGCTACCTGTGACAGAATCAATGACGAATAGCTGACATGGCCAAAATTTCTATATCAGCAATATTTAGTGACATATAATGACGATCAGTGACTCCATGAGACAATTTAGCGATGTCATTATGTGTCGCTAATAAAGTCGCTAAATGTCACTAAACGTCGCTAAACGTCGCTAATATTAAAAAATAAAAACTAAAATAAATGATTGCCTGCAATATCATAGTATAACATGCCTACGGTATCATATTTCAAATAAATAGACAGACCTAGAGCAACCCTCCATTGAATTCCCTGGGTTTGCCGACCCATTCGATAGAAAAATCAACACCGATACAATCACATAACAACAATGATAAAATAAATCAATAAAAAGATGACTAAGGCCCGAATGTAGTCACACAATATCCAGTTAAACAATAAAAATATACAAATAAGTCATACAATAAAAGTGTACAAATAATTAGTACAAACTACCATGAATGGGCCAATACACATATGTCAAAAAAAACTACTACTGATCAGGAGGAAGAGCCGCGTCGAATCTGACATAATAGCATTTCAAACTGCTCCTGTATAAGCATAAAGGAACTCGATACAGGAGTCGATGTAGATGACAATGCAGGCGGACCAGGAGGACATCATTGCTCCAACTCTGTCAGTCAAGCGTCAGAAGTATCCATGACAGATAACAACCTCCTAGTACTATGCTCCACACTCTCGCCAATCTTAAGATTTGACGTCAGCATCCTCGATAGTGAAGCGCCCACGGTCTCCACTCGCTCGCTCATCTCAATATATGACACCTGCATCCTCGATTGTGTAGCGCCCACGGTCAAATATGAATCCTGTAGCGATGTCACATTGTGCTCTGTCGACGTGGCCATATCCCTCAGTTCCATGATGCTATACTCCAGCGATTTGAAACATGAAATGAGTGTCGCATCGTCCGTCTGTGACGGTGTTGCACCATAATCTTCTACATTAACTCGTCACACAGAGATGCGATCTGAAGGTCAACTCTCTCCTGGGCTTGTTGTGACTCCTGGGAGGCTGTGGGGTAAGCATATCAATAGAGGGTGTCCTAGAGGACTGTGACGCAAAATAGGAGCCGTAGGATCCTGTACCATAATACGTACCCTTATGTAGACCACCAACAGCTCTCATGCACAGCTCGTCATCAAACTGAGCTGGGTGGGTTGGGGGTTTCGAGGAACTATCCCCCTCTTCCTATGTGGGCTGGGTCGACTCTTCACGGAGCCTCCTATACTCATTCTAGAAAAATATATATCTATTGATAAGCGTACTACTTACTATATATCATAGGTACTTATTACTAATTACATGTATTTTTTCTAAGTTATATCAAAATATTCAAAATATAAGAGTAATACTTACATAGCTCTGTATCGCACTATAATCGATAAGTTGTCCCACCTTCCTATGTGTGGCGAGGAACACTGTCACCATGTTCACGTCCTCACCCCTCTAGACCTGTTAAGAAATATATTATTTGTTATTAAAGTATAAAATTAGGCCATGGTGATTAAAAATTGTACGTATACAATAAAAGATATACCAAGCGACAAAAATGTTCCTTCATAGGAATCGACCCACCACACAACTTTTTTGCCCTCTGCCGAGTCGCTTTGGCCTTCTCCGATTTTTTTCTATACCAATCCTCGTTGAATCTAGCCCTCATCGCAGTCCACTGCTCAGTCGTGATCCAACCTTGGATCAATTTTCCTTCACGATCATGAGCCTTCTGGTCATCCATAGCATCATAGATCAGCTTGGCATCGACAGAAGAAAATTGTTGCTCGATCTGTGCGGCCCGATGTGGTAGATAGAAATATGTTTTCTATAAGAAGAACAATAGTAAGTTATAAAATATTAACATAAAAATATTACTGATGTTAAAATCAAATATACTTTTACCTTGAAGTTTCCTAACCAGAACGTCTTTCTCTCTTCCTAGGCATCTAAGTAGTTTATCCATGGCCCACCATTGTTTTGCCTCAAAAAATGTCCCAGTGTGCTGTACCGTTAGGGGACGATATCTATATATACATTGATAATTAAACTCATTAATATATATATATATATATATATATATATATATATAAATATATATATATTCATAAGAAAAAATAACTAATTAACTTAATTTGTATGGCCATCGGCCCAAATCTCCATTCTCGTCTCATCCGACGGAGCGTTCGGAGCATCGCTCTGATATGGAGACAGAGTCAGCTCGACTGCCATCTCCTTCTCTATCTCCGTGGTATCATCAGCAATAGGAACACTAGACGGATCAGGAATACTAGATGGGATAGTCTCGGGTCTGGAACTGCTGGTCACAGGAGTACTGCCACGTGTGGTCATCACAGTCAGAGTCTGAAGTACTACTATTCGATAGTGTACGGTCATCGCAGTCGCAGTCTGAGGTACTACTGGTAGATAGTATAGAGTACTCAGAGACGAGGATCGGAAAGGAGTATCTGTGTCCTGAAGAGGACTACGTCTAGAGGATCTTCCATGGGAATATGATTCGCGTCTTCCAGACATATATCTGAGAACAACATATAATAATAAAATAAATACACAAAGATATTTAGATTACATGACAGAAACAAACAAACAAAATTTGTGAACTATGCTACAATAAAGGTCTAAATGATAAAAGTGTCACCATCACAAAATATAAGGATCACAGAACTAGGCCGCAAATACAAAATGATATGTATGTATCGCCATCACAAACATAAGTATCACAGAACTAGGCTAAAAAAGTGTCACCATAAAAAAACTAGGCCACGATAAATATATTAGAAAATTAGGTGACAATGTCACAAGTCTAAATAAATTTTATTTAATTTTCACTCATCATCTGAAAATTTATTTTGTTCATCTTCCTCCTCATTCTCCTTTTTCTCTTCATCTTCACTTTAATCTACTTCGTCATTATCTTATGATACTTCTACCTCTTCTACTTGATGAAATATATCATGAGTAACTTCTATTGAGTCAATATCTACAATATTTGCAACAAGAGGTAGGTCGCCTTTCTGATAAGCTATTTCGTCAATGTTAAAGGTATTTTTAGCATTAGTCTTATAAACTGCCCACCAATCCGACCTCCTTGTTCCTCGTTTAGGATAAGTTGTGAAGTACAGTAGCTGAGCCTGACTTTATAGAATAAATGGTTTATATCCTTGATATCGACGCCGGTAGTTTATATCCACAAGTCCATGCTTGTCAATTTTACAATATTGATCTTGGATCAGATCGAACAACTCATACTTGAATAACATGATCTTAGCATGATCTGTAGCATAATTATTTGTCAACTCCATAATCTCTCGTAAGACGGCAAAAAAATTAATGCCTGGATCGACGTCTTTGTTGTTTAAAGATTTGATACACAAACAAATATTTTCCTTAGTATCAAGATCCAGGAAGCTGCTCTTATTGGGGCATTTGTTGACTTGAACCTAAACCCATTCACACAGTAAGTTGACCAGATCTTGACGGCATAAATTGGTCTATTCGCTAGAGTTCTAATAGATTCATTCTTAAGTGTTGCCTCTAGACGATTGACCTAAATATCAAATAAGCGATATTAAGTTTAACATTAATTATTGTGCAATTTTATATACATAAAAAATACTTACCGAGATCCTTACATATGTTGTCAACCATGAAGGAAAATAAAGTCTCATTTCCTGTTCTACTTCTTCATCTGTTATGTATGGTCTACTCGACCTAACCGCATCATTATATGTGCTGAAACACAACGAAGCATAGGCGGATTAGTATAATAATTATATTGAGATGACGTAAACATCGACGTATTAATTACTAACCCCTCTAGCTTCTCTATCCCATTCTCGTCGCTGTTGAACAATACATAGAACTGAGCTACCCTAAGCTCATCGTCATTGAGATATCTCTTCTTTATTTTACCCAAGGGCTTTTCGAAACCATTGAATACTTTCAGTATTACCTCATTAGATTCCTGATACCCGTCATCATTTCTTGGAGCTCTCGTTCTATTAGCAGCAACATGAGGCTTGAAATGCATCGAACAAAAGTTTATAATCTCCTTGAGAACAAAAGTATTGCCTTCTTTTCATCTTCTTCTTGAGGTAGTTCAGATGTCGCTCGAACGGGTACATCCACCGATAAATGACTGGTCGATCAATGTGTGCCTCATAGGAAAGATGAATCATAATTTCTCCATGGAGTCAAAAAATCCAGGAGGGAACACTCTCTCAAGCTTGCAAAATGTTACCGAATGTACTTCTCCTATTTTTTTAGACGATCGACGAGCAACTTAGTAGAGCAAATATCTCTGAATAATATGCTAAGCCCTGTCAATGGATCCCAAACTACCTGCAGTAAGAATTTACGAAATACAACCGAAATTAACCTCTCCATAAATACATGACAATCGTGGCTCTTCATACCCGTCAGTTTGTTCCCCTTCGGGTCGATGCATTTCTCAGATTCGACACGTACCCTTCTGGAAATTTTAGGTCCTGGATCCACATACAAAGTCTCCCTTTGTCCTCATTTTCTAATAAGAAAATTGATTAGGCTGCATCACCTTCCCATTCCCTTCCTCTATCAAATACAATGCAGGGCGTTAGTATATTTCTCTTAGTCCAACCCGGCCTTAGGATTGTCTTTTGTCTTTCCCTTTACGTCTATCATAGTATTAATTATGTTGTCAAACATATTCTTCTCGATATACATGACATCAAGGTTATCGCTGATCATGTTGGTGCTCCAATATGGCAGGTCCCAGATTATGCACCTCTTCCTCCAGTTATGAGTTCGATCAAATGCATCACACTTGTACCCCTTGTAGGATCTTCGATAGAACTTGGAAAATCTCTGACCTCCTCCTATATCTTGTCTCCGGACCAGCTTAGTGGTAGATCGACCTTCTCCACAACGCCAGCACGGAACGCATTCCTGTTTCTTCGAAATGGATGATCTTTCGGCAGAAACTGTCGATGACAATCAAAGAAGCACGATTTTCCTTTATGTTTCAAACGAAAATCCTTATTACGGTACATGCAATACGGACATAAGATATGACCATGAGTGCTCCATCCCGATAATATTCCATAGGACAAAAAGTCGTTGATTGTCCACATAAGTATTGCCCTCATCTGAAAAATTTTCTTACTGAAAATATCATACGTGCTGATGCCTACTTCCCACAGCAAATTCAACCCATCTATCAACGGTTATAAGTACACATCAATGTTCCTCTTAGGATTGTTCAGACCCATAATGAAACCCCTCGAGTATAAATGATATGTCATATCCACTTCTGGATGATATTTTAAGTTACGATATTTCACACACGTATACTTAATTTTTGTGCCGTTCATGTACTCAGGGAATGCCTTGACGAACTGTAAGAACTGCTCTATTCCCTCTATGTATTTATCCCACACATCGTACATGTCGTTAGGATGATAGTTGTACATCCACGAATGATAACACGGGTAGTAATTTAGATCCATTTCTAGATACTTCTGCAAAGATGAATAGACATCGTTCAAGTATATTATCTAAATGTTAATCAAAGTGAGTATTTAGTTCATGCCGTTAGTATTCGAGTTGTGATGCGTGAGTATCCATATTGTGACTTATGAGTATCCATAAAATAAGTAAATAGATAAGTTTGATATTTATTTCCAAACCTAGTAGACATGTGAACAACTCTAATTTAAGGATATGGGTATTGTTACATATTTCTTGTGATCCATTCATGTGGATATCGTATACCATGGTACATAATATCATATATTGATACTCTCTTGTATCTTGACACTAGAACACAGTTTCAAATACCCATGACACTAACTTGAAACTCGATCTTTAGGTCAAAACTTGGTTATACTATGATACATCTTTGACCCATTGCTAACATCTATACTTAGGCCCCAACACTTGATACTCAACACTAGCACATAAATCTCTTAACATTGGCTGATACTTTGATTTTCTAGTTAAATATAACTTTATATACAAAATTTATCTAGT
This sequence comes from Iris macrosiphon, assembly GCA_036927795.1. Taxonomy (NCBI): domain Eukaryota; kingdom Viridiplantae; phylum Streptophyta; class Magnoliopsida; order Asparagales; family Iridaceae; genus Iris; species Iris macrosiphon. Next base: position 111,347,475 of record JAYESA010000008.1, on the reverse strand, counting down.
ATTCTCGTCATTCAGTTCTAGTTTTTCGTATTGCTCATCATTGGCCGATACTTTCGATATAGATATACTAGTTATCCTATATTTATATATAAACTCATATATAATAGTATCTTAGGATACCTTAGTTATTACTATTATCTTAACCCATTACCTAGACACTTACCTATTACATTGCCCTCAACTCCAATGCCTTAACCTATACTTGGTATCTTAATTTAAAATTTATATCTTACCCTTATCAAATACCTTAGTAAATTATATTGGTAACTCAATACCTATACTTACTTATCCACAAATTTACTCATTCATACTTGAGTACCATAGTATCATATCGCTATGATACACATGTATTGCTTACTTATCCACAAATTTACATTGGTAACATAATACCATGATACTTGCATTGGTAACTAATACCTATATCTACTTACCCACAAATTTACTCATTGATACTGGAGTACCATAGTATCATATCCCCAACTACAAGGTATTATCTAAACATATGTCCAAAGTTCTAAAAATATATCTATAATAAAATTTAGTTAAAATATATTAAAATTATTTTAATATAATTTAAATTTTTGTCTATTTTTTTAATATTATCATAGATTTTTATTTTTTTAGTGCGATGCACAAGTGAACATGACTAATAATGTACTAATGTCTCTTCCTCTAATCACGAGGAACATTTCTAATTTGTTCGCTTTGAGTACGGGAAATGGGTCATATACAAAATAAATTAAATTTTTTATTCTAATATAAATATGAGTTCGGAATATTTGAAAAATGGTAGGAACTTTAATGTCTATCTCTACTACTATATAATTAAAAAAATAAGATTACCGTATTTTTTCTTCTAAATATATTCTTATCTAATTTTACTAATTAAAATTATTGTCTTGTGTGTGTGTCTATCCATGTGTCAAGGTTAGGATTGTGTCATGTGTATGTGTCTGTCCATGTACCATATATGTCAGGATTAGATTGTTTCCTCTATGTGTGTGTGTGTTTGTACTTGTGTCCTGGTTGTATCCTCTATGTGTGTGTCCTAGTTGTTTTCAGTTCAGGGTTAGGGTTTACCGAGCTGGGAGAAGGGGAGGAGGAGAGCCTGAAGGAGGGGTCAACGGAGGGGACCGTATCGGAGGGGAGAAGTCTCGCTGGAGGAGAGGAGACGCGCCGGAGGGAAGATGGGAGAAGGACCAAGCCAGAGAGAGGAGAGGACGAGGAAGGGAGCAGACACGATGAAGGAGAGTAGCTACACGAGGGGGGGGACTGAGCCGGAGGGAGGAGGATGCCCGGGGGGGGGGGACTTCGACAGTGAGGGGGTTAAAATTTTGGGGATTGGATCGAGAGAATGGGGGAAAACAAAATCCTGAACCCTATATAAAATAATTTAGCGACATCTTAAATAGACGTTGTTAAACGTCGCTAATATATTAATATATTGTGACTTGAATAAGAAAATATTGCTAAACGTCGCTATAATTAAAATATTAGCGACGTTTAACGGTGCTCCCGCGATACTAATTTCTATTTTACTAAAATATGTCGTTGAACGAAGCCAAACTTGCTATTAGGGACTACCTCTGACGTTTTATATTAACGTTGCTAAATTAAAAAAATTAGCAACGTTTTATAATTATGTCGCTAAAAGTGTCGCTATTTGGACAATATTTGGTAGTGAAGGTATATTGGACCATTTAACGTGTTAGAGCAAGTTGGAGAAGTTGCGTATTGACTGGAACTACCACATTCACTTGAGGGAGTGCATGATGTATTCTATATGTCGCAAATAAGGTGATATATGGTAGATAACAGTCATGTTCTCGATCACTCCAAGATCACCATTGGGCCGAGCTTGACATACCAAGAGCAACCCGTGGAGATACTTGATCGTCGAGAGAAGGTATTGAGGAATCAGTCTATTCCCTTGGTCCGTATGCATGGAGACATCACTCGCCAGGAGAATCCACTTGGGAGAGTGAGGAAGACATGAACAAATGTTTTCCGTATTTGTTCGAAGATCAAGGTATAATTTTGTCTTGTTCTCCCTATCATATTGTCTTCTTTCTTCTTATCGTGCCTTAGCGTTAATTTTGTGGACAAAATTCAAGTAAGTTGGGTAGGATATAAAGCCCTTCAAAAAAATTTATTTATATAAACAATAATTAGTAAATATAAATAAAAATCGTAGATACTTAGGGGAACCGAAAGATAAATTTCCTAAAATTTTTGGGAATTTTTATGAATTTTTTAGACAACATTAGCTAATAATATATAATTAACCTAATAACTTTAATTAATCCTTTAACTAAAAATTCTAAACAGAACACTAATCCTAAACCTACCCCCTCACCCGTGTGGCCCAAGAGCAGACCCAAAACCTGCGATCCCCCTCTCCTTCTCTATATATATCAACAAACGTAAACCCTAACCCTTGCTTCTTTCTCTAGAACAAAACCGTAACCCTCCCCAGCCTCTTCCGCCTTCCCTTGACCACCCTACGGCGTCGTCGACCACCTGCAATCGCCGAGAACCGTCGCCGTGCCCACCTGACCCGCGGTCACACCCGACGACATCAGTTTCAGGTACCCATCTTCCTACGTCCATATCTTCTTGTATACTAGATGAAAACATAATTTTCTGGATCCTATGGAAAGACTACTTAACCTAGTTTAGGATTATGTAACTTACAGCATTTAATTTTGTTTAAATCTGATAGAAAAATCGAGTCAAAACTCAGAAAACTATATTTTCTTACACGACAGAAACAGTCCAAGTACCCATGTTTACTGTCCGTTTCTTCCAAACCAAGTAGTATTTTTAAAATTTATTTAAAATAATTTCTAAATAACATATACAAGAATAATTTTGTTCTTTTAGTTTTTATTTAATTGCTTTATTTGCTGAATTAAATCTGTTTAAACTTGACCAAAAACCATACTTTCCAAACTCAAAAACTTGCGATACGGAATGCATTCCGACAAACTAGACCACATCATCGTGTATCAATTGTACCAAAAGGCGTGTATGGTAATTGCTGACGTATAGGCTTTCACGGAAGTTGATTTGGACGTTTGTGCACGCCGAAATTAACCCGTATCAGTAAAAAGTCCTCTGTATCAACGTTTTGCAAAATACCCTAGAAGTTTATGACCGCTCGTCGCAATGCGGCAAAACTTGAGTCATGGGGTCCGTGGTATCACGCTGGTTTTGTGACCCTTGTTTGACATGATTCTGAGACAGTTGACCGAATCATCATTTTTAAGGCCCTACAGTTTGACTTGACGAGCAATTTCGTGATCGGCTCAACAGAATCCAATATTGGACATACCATTGAGTTTGTATTGTCGATTAGAATTTATTTGAACTATAATTTCTTTTATTTGGTGACCTTTATCCCTGGCACATATTTCAGTGCAAAGTGGACAATATATGAACACCACTTTGACCCAAAATTACTTTTTTGCCTCTGTGTTCAAAATGGACGAATGGGTAGTATTTTTTATCCATCTCATTAAATCTAGAGACGTTGGTGATGTTTATTTTAGCATTCGGAGATGTTCATTCAAAGTTTCTACCTTTCGGCTCTTTGTGCTTGTCGTTTGGACGTCGATACTGCACTGATTGCTTGCCAAGCAAGTATACCTTGCCACCGTACTGTTTAGTAACATTCCTTGCTGCATATTTATTTTCTGTCATTTATTTTTATTATTTTTCTATATTAAACTGCGCGTCCAAGAAAGACTTGAGTGTTAACGAAGATTTTGTCGTCTTTTGTCTATTGTTTATATTATTCATGTTGACCTAGTTTTACGAGACCATCTCATAATTTTGAGGCATCATTATGTTTCATTTGGCCGTGACATATTTGTTACACGAGTGTGAGTATCATGTAGGACACAGACTTGCGTAATAGATTGGCCACCTTTACGTATAGGTCGTACGACGAATAAGGAATAACTACTAATAGAAATATCATGATTTAGCGGACTTAGTATTTACTATAGGTGTTGCGTGTTATGGATGTGACACGTTAGTAGTATTGGGTGGAGAGAACAATGAGTAAGCGTATGTGACTTCTTTACACTTTTCTTTTCTGTAACCTGTACGCGCTGTCGGAGATGCACGGTGAGATGACCCTTATATTATGTACATGTGGCCTCTGATGATCGAAAGACATTACGCTTTGTAGGATACTAATTTCCAGAAAAAATTATGCCAATTGCATTATTTAGCACGATAGTCCATATGAAGAAAAGATGTTCTTAAATTGTATATCACATAGACTGGTTATACGACTGAGTTGGATGTTTACTTTCAGTATATTATGGCATAATTTTATGTATCTTGTTACGTCCTCTGAGGACCTGGTCCCTTTCCATGTACTGATGATCAGGATTATTCGCAGGAGTACGGACCTGGGTCTGACGCTTCATTTACTATTAAGGAGGTCTTACCCTCTGAGGTCTTGTCTAAATAATCCAACAGTCCTATAGACATTATTTAATACAATAACATAGCATCAGTCGTTATACTAGCACACACACAACATAAATAGACTGAACTCAAAGACTACGCTAGGCGTGACACTGGTCGTCTAGCAAGGTCAAATGTGTGTCTTACTGCACGGGTGTCATGTCTTTAAATGTTGTGCATAATCAGACAGTCAAACACAGTTAATACTTTTGGTCACATGTCCATACAATTATACGGGAAAGTCCACAGTTAATACTTATGGTCATAAGCAACTACGTACATATATATATATATATATATATATATATATATATATATATATATATATATATATATATATATTACAGTCATATATATTACTAGCATTTAATTACTTATATATATATATCCATATATTCATATATATATCAACTAATATTATATGCATACGCACACACACGTATGAGCATACTAGTTATTGGGTTCACCAACACGGGTCTGAAATCAACCAAATAAACCTGTCATGATACGATATGCTAACTCTACACTATTTACACTTGCACATAAAATTATAAAGCGGACAAGTCCGAACATTGACGTGCGCGCACGGGGACAACGATGACGACGATGTTGATGATGGTGATAATGATGATGATGATGATAAAGGTGATGATGATGGTGATGATGTTGATGAAGGTGATGATGATGATGATGATGATGAATGTGATGATGATGGTGATGATGAGGATGCTCTGGCGATAATGGTAGCCGGATGGGAGAACTCAGGTTGGTTGAGGGCTGTGATCAAAGGAGAGAAGACAATGGTGGTGGTGGTCCGACTGTGACGAGGGCGGGGACGTCGAGGGATCGTGGCTGTGGGGGAGAAGAGGTCGAATAGGCGGTGCTCGGAGTTGCTGCTGGTGGGTCATGCACCTCATGGATGGCCGAGATCGGCTCAGCGTGATGGCGTTCAGGCGTTGTAGGCGGTGTTCAATGGGAGGTTAGGTTGATGGTGAAGTCGGGAGATGGTGGAGTCGACGGAAAGAAGTCAGGCGGGTGGTTCAGTGCTTGGCGGGGATGCTGGGCTCAGGGTTGGCCTGATGGTGTAGGCGGCTCAGGGTTGGTGGCCAGGAAAGGGTATTCACAGTGGGCGATCCGACGGAGGATGGTCGGTATGATGGTGGAGACAGGGGAGTTGATGGTAGAGATGAGGAGTTATGGCTGTTGTAGGGCTCCGGGGACGATGGTGATAATGGTGGTGTTGGTGGCGTTAATGGCGGTGGTGTTAGCCGCTGCTGTGGTCCGGCGATACGGGGCTTGGTTGCGGGAAAGATGACCGGAGGAGATGGAGGTGGACTGTTGGTTCAGTCGTGAAGTCGAGGCTCGGCAGAGGATGGTGGTGGCCGAAGGGGATGGAGTCTAGGGTTCGAGTGTAGGGTTTTGATGTAGATGGAGGTGATAATAATTAATGGAGAGGTGTTTGCATGTAGGAGAAGAGGTTGATGGTGACACCCAGGGATTAGGGCCGGTTGTGCCTTCGGATGGGGTTGGCATTGGGAAAGGGTTAGGATGGTCGATTATATATATATATATATATATATATATATATAAGAGGGTGTTGTGTGGTGAGGATGTTGCTCCATTTAAAATGGAGGGCTAAGATTACTCATGAAGGGAAGTGCGAAACAAAAAAGAAGAGAGAGAGGGAGTGGACCAATCAATGAGGGAGGGGGTGATTCTTCATGTGCCTTGACCAATAGGATGGTGAGACATCATTGCACTTTTGCAATAAAGTCCCCAACAATTGGAAAATTGTACAGAAAGTGGGTTTTAGGATTGGATGAGGGAAAATACCATGTTTGGTTTGATGTACTGGTTCAAAAGGGTGTGTGGTGTTTAGTATGAGTCTTGAGGGTGTGAATGGGGTTTTGGTTTGGTGTTGGGTCTAGTTTTGGGTCAAGTTGGGTCCTTACACCAATTTAATTAAAATTAATGTAAATGGTGTTCTAAAATTAATTGAAAGTACATGAGATTAAAATTAGGTAGGATACAAGTGTCATGGATGTAAAGGACTCAGAATAGAATATTGTCATAGTTCGGGTTGCACAAAATGGGTCAAGATTGTGTCTTCAATTTTGATTGGAACGCACGATGATACAAAGTTGGTTTTATTTAGAATTAAATATAAACGTCCATAACGAATATTGTGCGACTAAAATGAAGCACAAGAGAGCATATTTATGAGTTACACAAAGGTCAGAATGAAAGACGGGCACGTCTAGGACAAGGGTGTAAAATTTGTTGGAAGGCAAAAGCTACTATAGCTCTCCCAATATCGAAGCAACGGTAAGGCACAACAATTAAATAAAATCCCGGTAATAATAAATTTAATCCACAATATTTAACTCTCCAAAATGCTAATTAAATCCATAACCTTATAACTTAGTCAGGGGTTGATCTAGTGGGCTTCTAGGCCTAGTCTACTATCTCATGCATTAAAGAACACTATATATATAATATATATCTATACATATGTCATGCAATTATTTAAAATAAATACACACATACTCATAATAATAAAATGACAAAAATACCCCTATTTTGGGATGTGGTAGTGACAAGTCTACCCTCCATAGAAAAACTTTGTCTTTGAAATTTAAGATCCTCAATAGTTGTATATATTTGTTTATTTATTTTACCATCAAAATTTAAATTCATCAAGCCATAAAATCATGAAGTAAATCCATATTGTTATTTCACAAAAAATTTCAAAATTCTATAATTATCATATGCAATCTAGAGCAATACATGTATGATTATGGTCACTTTTGTCATGGTATAGCAGTCTCTGTTAGGGTGTACTACTAACTACATTCTATTAAAGGAATCATTGATACAAACTATGGTACTAAGAAATCAATCAATCAATCAAACAGACAGAAAAGGAACAGAAGAAAAGAACAGAACATAGCCTCCTAACCCATTACTTGGACATCTTCAACCTCTATTATACACTTAACTCTGGCACATTCATTCACAAATTCCTATCCCTATACACTGATACCCATATTAACTAATCACTAGTCCATAAGATATCCATGGATACATCCACATGGCACACATATGTCTATTAATACCAAAATATGATACCAAGAACCTCTAACACAACCATAGATCAATTGCATCCAAGTTTAATATCTCTATCCCTTGGTACCACTGTTTCTACTACTAGCACAACACTGCTAGCTCTCTTACCTACTTCAACTGTTTATACTAGTTATTCATATCACTCAAAAAATACCAAGAGCAATACACCACACTAAGTAATACTCCCTCTAATACGACTCTAGATGGACACCCAAGTCAGTTTGTAGTGCCATCTTAGACATACTCAAGCCAACAGATCCTTACACATGCACTTCATCCACTCATATACTGTTATACATTTCTTACCCACCATAAAATTTTATCCTCAAAATAAAATCCTTAAAATTTAATTTCTAGAACAATTTAAAATAAAATGCATATAGTTTCCACAAAAGTCAAATATTCAAATATTGAAATAATTTTTTTAATCACTTCTAAAAATCTTTATAGCTTTGACTATGTTTATTGAATTAAATTTAAATCCTCAAAATTTTTAATAACATAAAATCTCAACTCCTCAAAAATTCTTAAAAATTAAAATTTATTTCCAATCTTCAAATTATAAATTTAATTCCACATCTATCTAAGTATACATATAAATACTTACAGTCTCTAACACTCAAGGTACACACAAATACTCCAATTGTCAACAACCCTCAACTGTGTACTAAAATTTGTACTCCCAGATTACTTGCACTTTTACTCCCAATAATTTTCTATTATATTAACTGATACACCAATCTAATATCATCACACGAGGTACTTACCTCATAACACTTATTAGAACTCACGATCATTTGCACTAGTTATTAACTTACATCATCACACTTACTAGCACAATTCTCAGATAATCCTTGATATGTAAATACTAGCACTCTTGGTATAGTAACATTAGCTTCATCATTAGATCACCTCATCACACCTATTAGAACTCACAATCATTTGCACAAGTTATTAACTTATATACTACACATGCTCCACTTCGCTCTCAAAGGCAGGCATATGGTTCCCATGTCTCGATTGATATATATGTATCTCCCCTTAACCTTTTACAGACTAGTACACTAATCAGTAATACACTTCATACCTTCCATGACCAATCTTCATATTTCTCAACCCATAGCACACTATTAAAATTTTCTAACATTCATGCTTTCACTTTCATGAACTTCCATACTGACACTCAATACCCACTATGCATCCTGCACCCGATATAGGGGCACGAGTACGTGGGTACGTCCTGCCTACGCCGTAGCATCGACTGTAGAACGCTGTCTAGGTCATAATACTATCTAATCAATCTCTCACGAATATCCAACTCCATAAGGAGACACATATATCACAATATAATATGAAAATACTCAATCACAGAACTAAAGCACGATAAGATATCGGAGAAAATAAATGAAATACAAGACAAGTCTAAACAACAAAAATAGTCTAACCTACAAACAATAACATCCAAATCTCCAAGTATGCCGAAAATAAGTCCTCTAAGTCGCAGTCTGGAAAAATATTTCCGGTCAGGATGGAGCAAAGTACAAGCACTAACAGCAGTTCCATGAATATTGACAAATACTATAATACAACATAAAGAAATACAAGATGAATATAAATACTGGCAATAAGAAATACTGGAGATAATAAAATACTAGAAATAGAAATATTGGAAATAGAAATACTGGGGCATATATCATCATCAATGGTACAACTAGCAATGAACAGAAATATATGTGCATGCTAGAATAATGAACTAGAAAATAAGTGAATGCTAGAGCAATAACTATAACATAGAGAATGCTAGATCAATAAACTAGAGATGCATGTATAGACTATCTAGCTAAGTGTGTGAAACATCAGCATATCATGTGATCGGCTTGGGACTGATCAGGCATGCTATGTATGGTTAGCTATGATTCATGTAAGGTCAGGCTAACCATACAGATAGCTATGATGCAAGCAATAGTTAGGCTAATCATACGTATAAGGCTATGAGGTATGTAATGGTCAGGCTGCACCGACGTTAGGTATAGGTGATCTATGATTCATGTAGAGTTGGGTATGATCACATAATCTACTAATATTTTCCCGTCCCCAGCTAGCACAATGGATTCCAATCATGACTCCTCGTGACAGGTCTCAATGATGCCAACTCGTGTATCCATAGTGTCATAATCATGTACGTTATATAACAAGAATTATAGAGATAATTATCATAATAAAAACTGTCAGAGAATGTACTCGCCTGTGGTACTCTAATGGCAATACCAATATCCTGTTTCCTAGTTCTTTTCTGAATAATCTAACAGTCTTATAGACATTATTTAATACAATAACATAGCATCAGTCGTTATACTAGCACACACACAACATAAATACATTAAACTCAGAGACTACGCTAGGGGTGACACTGGTCGTCTAGCAGGATCAAATGTGCGTCTAACTGTACGGGTGTCATATCTTCAAATGTTGTGCATAATCAGACAGTCAAACACTAATATATGTCTTGCTAGTACGTCATTGTACACAAGGCAGTCAACTCACAATATTCTGGGTCACATGGTTAATGCAATTATACGGGAAAGTCCACAGTTAATACTTATGGTCATAAGCAACTACGTACATATACATATATTACAATCATACATATTACTAGCATTTAATTAATTATATATATATCTATATATTCATATATATATCAACTAATATTATTTTCATACGCATACACAAGTATGAGCACACTAGTCATTGGGTTCACCGACACGGGTCTGAAATCAACCAACTAAACCTGTCATGACACCATATGCTAACTCTACACTATTCATACTTGCATATAAAATCATGAAAAGAACAAGTCTGAACCTTGGCGTGTGCGCACGGGGACGACGAAGACGATGATTTTTATCACCCCTGGTGATTATGATGATGAAGGTGATGATGATAGTGATAATATTGATGAAGGTGATGATGATGGTGATGATTATGGTGATGATGATGAAGGTGATAATAATGGTAATGATGAGGCTGCTCCGACGAGAATGGTGGCCAGATAGGAGCTCAGGTTGGTTGAGGGCTGTGATCGAAGGAGAGGAGATGATGGTGGCGGTGGTCCCGCTGTGACGAGGGCGGGGACATCGAGGGATCGTGGCTGTGGGGGAGAAGAGGTCGAACAAGCGGTGCTCGAGGTTGCTGCTGGTAGGTCATGCTCCTTGTGGATGGCCAAGATCGGCTCGGCATGATGGCGTTCAGGCGATGTAGGCGGTGCTTGATGGGAGGTTAGGTCGATGGTGAAGTCGGGAGATGGTGGAGTCGACGGAAAGAAGTCAGGCAGGTGGTTCAGTGCTCGGCGGGGATGCTCGGCTTTGGGTTGGCCTGATGGTACAGGCGGCTCGGGGTTGGTGGCCGAAAAAAGGGTATTCCCAGCGGGGGATCCGGCGGAGGATGGTCGGTATGATGGTGGAGACGGGGGAGTTGATGGTGGCCTGATGGTTGCTGTCAGGCTCCGGGGACGATGGTGATAATGGTGGTGTTGGTGGCGTTAATAGTGGTGGTGTTAGCCACTGCTGTGGTCGGGCGAGGCGGGGCTTGGCTGCGGGAAAGATGACCGGAGGAGATGGAGGCGGACTAGTGGTTCACTCATGAAGTAGAGGCTCGATGGAGGACGGTGGTGGCCGAAGGGGATGGAGTCTACGGTTCGGGTGTGAGGTTTTGATGTAGGTGGAGGTAATGATAATTAATGAAGAGGTGTTTGCATGTAGGAGAAGAGGTTGATGGTCACATCCTAGGGATTAGGGCCGACTGTGCCTTGGGATGGGGTTGGCATTGGGAAAGGGTTAGGATGGTGGATTATATATATATATATATAAGAGGGTGTTGTGTGGTGAGGATTTTGCTCCATTTAAAATGGAGGGCCAAGATGACTCTTGAAGGGAAGTGCACAACAAAAAAGAAGAGAGAGGGAGGGAGTGGACCGGTCAATAAGGGAGGGGGTGATTCTTCATATGCCTTGACCAATAGGATGGTGACACATCATTGCACTTTTGCAATAAAGTCTCCAACAATTTAAAAATTGCACAGAAAGTGGATTTTGGGATTAGATGAGGGAAAATACCATATTTGGTGTGATGTAATGCTTCAAAAGGGTGTGTGGTGTTTAGTATGAGTCTTGAGGGTATGAATGGGGTTTTGGTTTGGTGTTGGGTCTGGTTTTGGGTAAAGTTGGGTCCTTACACCAATTTAATTAAAATTAATGTAATAGATGTTCTAAAATTAATTGAAAGTACATGGGATTAAAATTAGGTGGGACACAAGTGTCATGGACGTAGAGGACTCAGAATAGAATATTGTCATAGTTCGGGTTGCACAAAATGGGTCAAGATTGTGTCTCCAATTTCGATTGGAATGCACAATGATACAAAGTTGGATTTATTTGGAATTAAATATAAACGTCCGTAACGAATATTGTGCGACTAAAATGAAGCACAAGAGAGCATATTTATGAGTTACACAAAGGTTAGAATGGAAAACTGGCACGTCTAGGATTAGGGTGTAAAATTTGTTGAAAGACAAAACTACTGTAGCGCTCCCAATATCGAAGCAACGGTAAGGCACAACAATTAAATAAAATCCCAATAATAATAAATTTAATCCCCAATATTTAATTCCCTAAAATGCAAATTAAATCCATAACCTTATAATTTAGTCAGGGGTTCATCTAGTGGGCTTCTATGCCTAGTCTACTATCTCATGCATTAAAGAATACTATATATATAATATATATATCTATACACATGTCATGCAATTATTTAAAATAAATACACACAAAACTCATAATAATAAAATGACAAAAATACTCCTATTTTGGGATGTGGTAGTGACAAGTCTACCCTCCATAGAAAAATTTTGTCCTCAAAATTTAAGATCCTCAATAGTTATATATATTTGTTTATTTATTTACCATCAAAATTTAAATTCATCAAGCTATATAATCATGAAGTAAATCCATATTGTTATTTCAAAAAAATTCTAAAAATTCTATAATTAGCCTATTTCCTAAAAATCTTCAATTTTAAAAAATAAATTTCATTCTGATCACAATCTCCTCAAAAATTTTAAGTTAATAACTAATACAAAAATTTAATATCCAATCCTCAAATTTTAAATCCAATCAAAGAATATATATAAAATTTTAAATCTCATCCCAAAAATTTGAATTCAAACTCTAATCCATTAGTGATCTTATTCGTCGATTTCTTTTTCCACACAATACTCGAACAAGGTAATACTTATGAAATCTTCAAATACAATATTCAAAATATAAAATTTTAAATTTATATCATGCAGTTAAATAAATATAATGAAAATCTCCTTAATTTTCTTAAATTTTAATGACAAATTCAATCATATCTTAATCTTCATAAAATCAATGATTTAACAAAATCGTCAATTCTGCCATATTAAATTCTTAAATCTTTATTTAAATTAATGTTTATCCTCAAAATTTAAGGCATCTTGTCTCTCTCTTTGTCAAGTCGTAACCTCTTCATTAATCTTCACTACGGTCAAACCCTCAACAATCAAGGTCTAAAAAATCCTACCTACAGTCATACAACATGCAATCTAGAGAAAATATGTATGATTATGGTCACTTTTGTCATGGTATAGCAGTCTCTGTTAGGGTGTACTACTAACAATATTCTAGCAAGAGAATCATTGATACAAACTACGGTACTAAGAAATCAATCAATCAATCAAACAGACGAAAAAGAAATAGAAGGAAAGAACAGAATATAGCCTCCTAACCCATTACTTGGATATCTTCAACCTCTATCATACACTTAACTCTGGCACATTCATTCACAAATTCTAATCCCTATACACTGATACCCATATCAACTAATCACTAGTCCAAAAGATATCTATAGATACATCCACATGGCACACACATGTCTATTAATACCAAAATCTGATACCAAGAACCTCTAACACAACCATAGATCAATTACATCCAAGTTTAATACCTCTATCCCTTGGTACCACTATTTCTACTACTAGCACAACTATGCTAGCTCTCTTACCTACTACAACTATTTATACTAGTTATTCTTATCACTCAAGTGCACACCAAGTGCAACACACCACACTAAGTACTACTCCCTCTAATACGACTCTAGATGGACACCCAAATCAGTTTGCAGTGCCATCTCAGACATGCTCAAGCCAACAGATCCTTACACATGCACTTCATCCACTCATATATATTTCTTACCCACCATAAAATTTTATCCTCAAAATAAAATTCTTAAAATTTAACTTCTCGAACAATTTAAAATAAAGTGCATATAGTTTCCTCAAAAGTCAAATATTCAATTATTGAAATAAAATTTTTAATCACTTCCAAAAATCTTTATAGCTTTGACTATGTTTACTGAATTAAATTTGAATTTGAATCCTCAAAAATTTTAATAACATAAAATCTTAACTCCTCAAAAATTCTTAAAAATTAAAATTTATTTCCAATCTTCAAATTATAAATTTAAATCCACATCTATCTAAGTATACATATAAATACTTACAGTCTCTAACACTCAAGGTACACATAAATACACCAATTGTCTACAACCCTCAACTGTGTACTAAAATTTGTACTGTCCGGATTACTTGCACTATTACTCCCTATAATTTTCTATTATATTAACTGATACACCAATCTAATATCATCACACAAGGTACTTACCTCATCACACTTATTAGAACTCACGATCATTCGCACTAGTTATTAACTTGCCTCATCACCCTTACTAGCACAATTCTCAACTAATTCTTGATATAGAAATACTAGCACTCTTGGTATAGTAACACTAGCTTCATCATTAGATCACCTCATCATAATTATTAGAACTCACGATCATTTGCACTAGTTATTAACTTATATAATACATATGCTCCACTTCGCTCTCAAAGGCAAGCATATGGTTCCATGTCTCGATTGATGTATACGTATCTCCCCTTAAACTTTTACAAACTGGTACACTAATCAGTAATACACTTCACACCTTCTATGACCAATCTTAATATTTCTCAACCCATGGTACACTATTAAAATTTTCTAATATTCATTCTTCCACTTTTATGAACTTCCATACTGACACTCAATACCCACTGTGCATCCTGCACACAATTTCTAGACACTTCTTTCACCTATTGCTACCAACACATCACTTGTCTCAATATCAGGTAATACATCCATCATTAGTCATATACCGATACACTCATATCTAATCTCATCAAGGCCCTACTTTTATCTGTCACACTAGTCTTACTACTTATCATAATGTATTCTTATTCTCTCACACTCTCTTATACACTTATGGGTATCCTCCTACTTTGGCACACTCATTAATGCCATGTATGCATATATATTTCTTTACTCTTGTCATACCCAAGTATCAACTATCAAATTGAATATCATGCTCCATTAATTTTTAATAAAATTTTCTTGATACTAAATTGTTTACATGGATCATCCAACTATATGAATTCATAATTATCAAGGACTAGCATGCTGACTCTGATACTAACTCCTGGAACCATCACTGATACTCTTTACTCCTCCTTCTACCTATAGTACCAATACTAACTATAATGACACCTATTATAGAACTATTGCTATAAGGTACTATGCTACGGGTTAACTATAGATTGATGCCTATTGCTCATATGTCCAACCAAGAAACACTTACAGACTCACAAGACATACTCAGTCAATACTAATACAAGACACAGACCTAATTGCAAGTCACCAATTATCACACTAACAGGGATCCCTAAAGAAATAAAGCTCAAAAAGGAATTATACTGAGGACCAAAGGTATCTCTACTGCTATAAAAGAAAATGATAGAACATGGTCCAATAATAATAGAAGTAGATAAGTATTGAGATAATACTTTAAGAACAAATTTAAGATACAACCTGATAATCATACACGTCTATCCGAAATCATGACACTCAGAATCCTTCTTACGCCGGTAAGCATAGCTGCGATAAACGATAGGGTCCATAACTAAGGTATACAACTCTATAATCACGTCATCTAGAATCGTCGCCACGTCATCAGGTTTGGAAGCGAGAAACTCTAAATTCATAACTAAGATATGTACATCCGAAGTCAGGTTCCTACGTTTATGCTACGACAGCTAATGTGGCTGCAATAAACTCTAAGCTCCATAACCAAAGTAGATATTTCACCTTTATCATTGTCCTCATCAACATATGTCATCAGATGATACCTTAAATTTTAGTCCATAAAATTTATCTCGATATAAAATCAAACTCAACAATGATACCAAGAATTTAAATTTAATAACTGATTAACAAAAATCAAATTTAATAACAACAAGTGAGACGAACGAAAATAAGAGAAGATTTAAATTAAAAATTATAATAAGATTCTCAAGGGTTATCATAGGAATCTCTTAAAAATTTATGATTGAGTATCCTCTCTCATCCTAGTATATTATATCCTAGATCATATCACAGACTCGTAGTAGTACAACTAAGACATCGCACTACCACGACATCGTACTACTTGCGAAGCTGGACCTGTATGGGCTACCACTAAAAATGTGTCACGACCCGCACCCGATATAGGGGCATGAGTACGTAGGTACGTTTAGCCTACGCCGTAACATCGGCGGTAGAACGCTGTATAGGTCATAATACTATCTAATCAATCTCTCATGAATATCCAACTCCATAAAGAGACACAGATATCATAATATAATATATAAATACTCAATCATAGAACTAAAGCACGATAAGATCGAAGAAAATAAAAGAAATATAAGACAAGTCTAAACAACAAAAATAGTCTAACCTGCAAACAATAATATCTAAATCTCCAAGTATGTCGGAAACAAGTCCTCTAAGTCGCAATCTGGAAAAATATTTCCAATCAGAATGGAGCGAAGTACAAGCACTAACAGCAGTTAAATGTATATTAACAAAAACTATAATACAGTGTAAAGAAATAAAAGATGGATATAAATACTGGCAATAAAAAATACAGGAGATAATAAAATACTGGAAATAGAAATACTGGAAATAGAAATTCTGGGACATATATCATCATCAATGGAACAACTAGCAATAAACAGAAATACATGTGCATGCTAGAACAATGAACTAAAAAAATAAGTGAATGCTAGAGCAATAACTAGAACATAGAGAATGCTAGATCAATAAACTAAAGATACATGTATAAACTATCTAGCTTAGTGTGTGAAATATCAGCATATCATGTGATCGGCTTGGGACTGATCAGGATTGCAATGTATGATTAGCTATGATTCATGTAAGGTCAGGCTAACCATCCGGATAGCTATGATACGAGCAATAGTCAAGCTAATCATACATAACAGGCTATGAGGCATATAATTGTCAGGCTGCACCGACGTGAGGTGTGGGTGAGCTATAATTCATGTAGAGTTGGGTATGATCACATAATCTACTAATATTTCCTCGTCCCCAGCTAGCAAGATGGATTCCATTCACGACTCCTCGTGACAGGTCTCAATGATGCCATCTCATGTATCCATAGTGTCAGAATCATGTACGCTATACAACTAGAATCTTAGAGATAATCAACATAATGAAACTGTTAGAGAATATACTCACCTATGGTCATCTGCTGGCAATAACAATGTCCGGTTTCTGAGGTCTTGTCAGAATAATCCATCAGTCCTATAGATATTATTTAAAATAATAACATAGCATCATTCGTTATACTAGCACAGACACAACATAAATACACTGAACTTAGAGACTACGCTAGGGGTAACACTGGTCGTCTAGCAGGGTCAAATGTGCATCTAATTGCATGGGTGTCATGTCTTCAAATGTTGTGCATAATCAGACAGTCAAACACTAACATATGTTTCGTCAGTACGTCAACGTACACAAGGCAGTCAACTCATAATATTCAGGGTCACATGGTTAATACAATTATACGGGAAAGTCCATATTTAATACTTGTGGTCATAAGCTACTACGTACACATATATATATTACAGTCATACATATTACTAGCATTTAATTACTTATATATATATATCCATATATTTATATATATATATATCAACTAATATTATATGCATACGCACACACACGTACGAGCACACTAGTTATTGGGTTCACCAACACGGGTCTAAAATCAACCAACTAAACCTGTCATGACACAAGATGCTAACTCTACGCTATTTACACTTGCACATAAAATCACGAAGAGGACAAGTCCGAACCTTGGCGTACGCACACGAGGACGACGATGACGACGATGTTGATGATGGTGATGGTTATGATGATGATGATAAAGGCGATGATGATGGTGATGATGTTGATGAAGGTAATGATGATGGTGATGATGAGGCTGCTCCAGCGAGAATGGTGGTTGGAGGGGAGAACTTAGTTTGGTTGAGGGCTGTGATCGAAGGAGAGGAGACGTTGGTGGTGGTGGTCCGGCTGTGACGAGGGAGGGGACGTCGAGGGATAGTGGCCGTGGGGGAGAAGAGGTCAAAGAGGCGGTGCTCGCGGTTGCTGCTGGCGGGTCATGCTCCTCGTGGATGGCCGAGATCGGCTCGGCGTGATGGCATTCTGGCGATGTAGGTGATGCTCGGTAGAAGGTTAGGTCAATGGTCAAGTCGGAAGATGATGGAGTCGACGGGAAGAAGTCAGGCGGGTGGTTCAGTTCTCGGCGGGGATGCTCGTCTCAGGGTTGGCCTGATGGTGCAGGCGACTCGGGGTGGGTGGGCGGGAAAGGGTGTTCAAAGCGGGGGATCCGGCAGAGGATGGTCGGTATGATGGTGGAAACGGGGGAGTTAATGGTGGGGATGAGGAGTTATAGCTGCTGTCGGGCTCCTGGAACGATGGTGATAATGGTGGTGTTGGTGGCGTTAATAGTGGTGGTGTTAGCCGCTGCTGTGGTTCAGCGAGACCGGGCTTGGCTGCGGGGTATATGAACGAAGGAGATGGAGGCGGACTGGTGGTTCAGTCGTAGAGTCGAGGCTCGGCGGAGGACGGTGGTGGCCGGAGGGGATGGAGTCTAGGGTTCGGGTGTGAGGTTTTGATGTAGGTGGAGGTGATGATAATTAATAGAGATGTGTTTGCATGTAGGAGAAGAGGTTGATGGTGACATCCTAGGGATTAGGGCCGGTTGTGCCTTTGGATGGGGTTTGCATTGGGAAAGGGTTAGGATAGTGGATTATATATATATATATATATATATATATATATATATATATATATAAGAGGGTGTTGTGTGGTGAGGATGTTGCTACATTTAAAATGGAGGGCCAAGATTACTCATGAAGGGAAGGGCACAACAAAAAGGAAGAGAGAGAGAGGGAGTGGACCGGTCAATAAGGGAGGGGGTGATTCTTCATATGCCTTGACCAATAGGATGGTGACATATCGTTGCACTTTTGCAATAAAGTCCCCAATAATTGGTAAATTGCACAGAAAGTGGGTTTTAGGATTGGATGAGGGTAAACACCATGTTTGGTGTGATATAATGGTTTAAAAGGATGTGTGGTATATAGTAAGAGTCTTGACAGTGTGAAGGGGGATTTGGTTTGCTGTTGGGTCTAGTTTTGGGTCAACTTGGGTCCTTACACCAATTTACTTAAAATTAATATAAATGGTATTCTAAAATTAATTGAAAGTACATAGGATTAAAATTAGGCGGGACACAAGTGTCATGGACGTAGAGGACTCAGAATAGAATATTGTCATAGTTCGGGTTGTACAAAATGGGTCGAGATTGTGTCTCCAATTTTGATTGGAATGCACAATGATACAAATTTGGATTTATTTGGAATTAAATATAAATGTCCGTAACGAATATTGTGCGACTAAAATGAAGCAAAAGAGAGTATATTTATGTGTTACACAAAGGTCAGAATAGAAGACGGGCACGTCTAGGACAAGGGTGTAAAAATTTTTGGAAGGCAAAAACTACTGTAGCGCTCCCAATATCGAAGTAACGGTAAGGCACAACAATTAAATAAAATCCCGATAATAATAAATTTAGTCACTAATATTTAATTTCCCCAAATACTAATTAAATCCATAACCTATAATTTAGTCATTAGTTCATCTAGTGGGCTTCTAGGCCTATTCTACTATCCCATGCATTAAAAAACTATATATATAATATATATCTATTTAAATGTCATACAATTATTTAAAATAAATACACACAATACTTATAATAATAAAATTACAAAAATACCCCTATTTTGGGATGTGGTAGTGACACGAATTGGGTAGCTAATATTGTTCCCGTCATCAAGAAAAATGGTAAAATCTGAGTCTGTATAGACTTTCACGACTTGAATGCGGCTTGCCCAAAGGATGAGTTCCCTCATCCAATCATAGACGTGATGATTTACAACACTTGTTGTTTCGAGCGTATGTCTTTCATGGATGGGTTCTCAGGCTAGAATCATACATTATTCTAAATACCGATAGGAGTATACTGTTATACAGTAATGCCCTTCGGGTTGAAGAATGCAGGTGCAACATACCAGCGAGAAATGAGCACCATCTTTTGCGGACACCTATGCAAGACAGTCGAGTGTTATGTTGATGATATTGTTCTCAAAAGCCATTTATAGAAGGACTACCCTCATATCCTGAAGACAATATTCGACTTAATACGAGTGCACCAACTAAGGATGAACCCCACTAAGTCTTTTCTGGGAGTCTCATGTGACAAGTTCTTGGATTTTATCATAACTTTGAAGGGTATTCACATTGACCCTTAAAAGATCAAGGCTATCCTTGATATGCACCCTCCAAAAAACCTTCAAGAGCTTCGTAGTCTGTAAGAAAGGTTAGCATAAATCAGGAGGCTTATAGCCAAACTCTCTAGACGATGTCAATCCTTCACTTAGCTTATGAAGAGGGGAGTCTCTTTCGTCTGGACCAAAGAATGTATGCGAGCCTTTGACGACATTAAAAACTACCTCACAAAGGCCCCAGTATTAGTGGGCTCCAGTCATGGGAAAACCTATCTTGCTTTACGTATAAGCGATTGATTACTCTCTCGGAGCTTTACTAGCCCAGAAGAGTGATGCAGATCATGAGCAGGTCATCTATTATCTTAGCAGGACAATGATCGGTAGGAAACATAGTTATAACCCTGTCGAGAAAGAGTGCCTCATCCTGCTCTTCGTTGTTTAAAAGATCCATCATTATTTAATCGGGAAAAAAATCCATGTGATTTTACGAGTTAACCCCTTCAAAGTCCTCATGACTAATCCTGGGGTATTTAACTCTCGTCTAGCCACATGGATAATACTACTATCACCCTATAACATGGTATTTGTCCCATAGAAAGCGGTCAAGCGCTAGCCATTGGATGACTTCCTGGCAGCTCATCCGGTGTCAGAAACCTCAAAGCTTTATGACGAGATTCTAGACGAAGTGTTAGAATTTAATACAGCAATAGGAGAAGCCATGTGACGAATGTTCTTCGACGGTGTTTCAAGAACAGGGCCCAAAGGCAATAGTGTCACTGGAGTGAGGGTAGTTTTGATATCTCCCGATGACCTGGTCATCCATCGCGCTTATTCACTTACAGAGCCATGTTCCAATAATATGGCAGAATATAATATCCTTATTATTGGTCTCCAACTGGCTAAATAATTAGATGTGGACTACCTAGAGGCATATGGTTCCAAATTGATAGTCAGTCTAGTCCGTGGCGAGTACAAAGTCCGTCATGAGGACTTACTCCCCTACCATTAAGCAGCAGTCGACAAGATTTCCACTTTCACATGATTCTTCATAGAGTATGTGTCGCGGCTGTAAAATATTAAGGTTGAAACTAGTGCCGGTCTCGTAGCTTCTTTGGCAGTCCCGATTAAGACCTGTCAATTGGTTACAGTGGTCGGTCATGAACTGTTTTGTCCTAAGAACAACTTATGCTTGTGTCTAAGCCAATCTTTGGAAACAGATGTCAATGTCAAAAATTGGAGGATCCCGTTTATAGACTATGTCCTCTATTGAATCCTTTCAGATGACCCGAAGAAGGCCACTTCTGTTAGAAGACGCTTCCTCCGGTTCTACTATGATACGACCATTAAGATATTATACCGTCGTTCATATGAAGAGCTCTTTCTATGATGCCTATCGGACACAGAAGCGAAGCAAGCACTCCGAGAAGCTCACGACGGTGTTAATGGTGCACACCAACCTAGTCCTAAGCTACAGGACCGCCTCCGACTTATGGGCTACTATTGGCCAACGATGGTAGCAGATATCGTAGATTATATAAAGAAGTACAGAATATTTCAAATCCATGCCGACTTTATCCACGAACCCTCAGAGTTTCTACACCTGACCATTATATCTTGGCCGTTCGAAGAATGGGGTATGGACATCATCGGGCCGATTAGTCCACCTTCGTCTAAAGGGCACCGATTCATCATGGGTATCACGGATTACTTCTCCAAATGGTCGAAAGTCATTCCGTTTACAAAAGTAAAAAAACATCAAACGTGATTATTTTCATAAAATATCTCGTCATCTACAGCTTCGGCTTGCCTCACAGGATCATTCATGACAACGGTCCACAATTTGTAAGCCATGTGCTTTCTTCCAATTTTATGATAAAAAAAGAATTCAAAATATAGCTTCGACTGCCTATAATCTAGCAGCAAATGGATTGACAGAAGCGTTCAACTAAACAATAATCAAGCTACTCAAAAAGTTTGTTTCGTCCAACAAGCATGACTGAAAAGAGAAGCTTGGTGAATGTCTATGGGCCTACCGTACGACGGTCCGAACTCTGACTAGCAGCACACCATTTTTTGGTCTACGAAAGCAAAGTCATACTTCCCCTGGAAACCCAAATTCTTTCTCTCTGGATTGCTCTCTCCAACTAGCTAACCATCAAAGACAACCATCGTCGCCGTCTACAAGAGTTGGAGGCACTTGACAAAAAATATCTCTTGGCTCAGTAGCGCATCAAGCTATATTAAGCATGACTTTCCGAGGCCTTCAACAAAAAGATAAAAGAAAAGATATTCCAGGTTGATGATCTCGTCTTAACTGTGAGAAGACTAATGGTCACGACCACAGGTCGGCAGAAAAGTTCCAAGCTAAGTGGGAGGCTTCTTTTATAGTAGAGACAGTCTATTCCAATGGCGCATACATACTCGCTATGCCTAATGGTGACTTGCTAATGACGCTAATCAACGACAAGTTCTTAATAAAATACTATGCCTAAGTTAGGCAAGTAAAAAAAGTCTGTATTTTATGTCTTCTTAGGCATGTAACCTGGCCTACCTCCGTAGTACGCGGTAGAATCTATTATCCGTACTTGGGAGTCCCGAATACAGAATGGATAATAGATCTTAAAAAATTCTCCAAAGTAAGTAGTTCACGTCCACATCACCTTTGAACTATGAGCTGTTCATCCTCCCGAGTAAAGTAAAAAAAATAGTCATGTCCATATTACCTTTGACTTATTTCTTTTTATCTCTACAAAATACCTCACCACATCCGCACTAATCTATAAGCAAACTTTCTCGCATATCAGTTTTGAATCAAAGTGTCCCAACCATCATAGTTGGTGTCTCCATTAAGATTTTCTTGCAGATCTACGCTAACCAATCATGTCCATATTATCCCTGATAGGGCATATTTATCATAATTTATGATACTATATTATGTCCATATTACCTCTAGTATAATATTCATAACCACGATATATATAGCAACGAAAATATTCTAAAAGGAAAATAAAAAATTTCGATGATATTCAAGATTGTGAGTACATATGATGGAAATCTAGTACATTTAAACAGGATTTTCATTGATATTCAAGATCACGAGTACATTTGAAAAGAAGGGGACTCCTCTGTACTGCTTCAGGTACCAACACGAGTAAAGCCAACAGCTTAATGCATTCTGGGTCATCACGTCAGCATGCTCCTTAGTTTAAGCCATAGTATATGGAAAAGAATCTATACTGATGGATAACAATGGCAATTGCAACATAGAGCTGAGCCCACATAAACGTAAATCCAACTCTGTTGTTTGAAAGGGCTCATAGAAGTCCCGATTGGGATGTTAATCATCCTAACCCTGTAATCACGACGGTCTTATACGAGGAAAAGCTACAGTAAACTAGGTTGGAAGACTGCGGACAATCTTCCACATAATATTTTTATTCATCACGAACAACAGAACTTATAATAACCTTCCATGCTCCATCAACATTAAGATGACCCAAGGCAACTCATGCATGGCAAGTACACACATAAGTCAAAATACTTGCAATAAAGACAGTAAAATAGAAGATACTGGCAAAACAGAAGCAAGTTACCCATGCGCATGGACATCATGCACACAAATTAAATGTATGATATATATGCGCATCTCGGCCACAACACTTGTTACAGACATAGCCCCCCTCCCCAAGAGAGACGGCCGCGTCCATGCAGAGAGTGGTCATGCATAGCCTTCCAGTGCATGCTTTTGATGAGCGTCCTGAGATAGTATCGCCCGTGCACCTAGTGAAGGGTTAATGCTATTTGCGCATCTTCATATCGAAGCCTTTCGGCAATAGACAAACACGTCAAGCCATGGGGTTTGTCTGCGCATATTCTTGGCGATTCTTCACCTATGCAAAATATGCTATGCGATAGTGTCTCTGTGTTCTAAGAAAGAGGAGACAAGGAGTTTTCTCTTTACCTTCAGAAGTGGCAGCCGAATGGTCGACCATCAAAGGAAGAGGATCAATGAGACGCTCAACCGGACTCCCTATGTCCGACTTCCACAAAGGCATCTTGCGAAGAAGAAATGTTTCTCTTTTTCTCACGTGGTTCCAATTTATAGGCAAGGTAGAAATTAAAGCCCCAAAGTAGTTGGGCACCAAGGCCGCGGAATGAATCTCTCATTCAATGAATGAACCCATGCCTAGGGGAAATCGAAGAGCAGGTTAAATGAGTGACATACGCTATGACTCTGACAGCTCAGGGTTTAAAGCAAGATAGTTCAATATCCTCACCCATCTGGTGGGTTAGGAGGCCGACGATTCGGTTCTCGCTCTTCGGCTTCGGGGCCCCACGTGTCAGACGGCTGTATGAGTTCTTTATCTGCCCAAAAATTGAGGCATTATCTTGGACTTAATACCAGTACTGTAGTTTTCAGGCCATGTGTCGATAACCGATGCGCTAGATAGATTTATGTTCTAACAAAGTTGATGCACCAATAAACTGATGTACCGAAGTAGCCCATGCGCCTTCGTTATCCATGCTTCTGTTTAAAGTATTTCGAATTTAATTAAGTTCAAAAACTTTGAAGGAGGCCTTGTAAAAGCATAAAAAATCAACACCATGCACCAAATGCGATCAAAGGCTATTAGCCAATGTAACAAAAGCCATGCGCTTAAAGACAGTCATGCGCCAAAGGCAGACATATGCCAAATACAATCATATGCCATTACTGACAAGACTACTTCGAGGAGCGTGCAGCAGCACAACAAAGGTCCCATGGGTCCATACTCCCAATACCTATGCTGTAATGTTCCCATACGGCAGTATTCCTCATGCGCTGGAGTTTTCATGCGGCAATGTTCCCTTAAAAGCCCCATACAATCGAATCTTTCTGTTATTAACAACCAAGATCTTCGAGCAATCAGTACATGACACGTGTCACACAGATTATTGGTATTAGCCACCCCAGATCTCAAATTGCCACGTGCCATCCACAATACAGCATGCACCTACAAATTTATGATCGCATTCTTTGAAGATGACATACGACAGGGTAATATCTGCGCGAATGCATACACATGCATGACTCCCACAAAAAAATAGGGAGAACAATCAAAGAGACAGAGACAGAAGGAGGAAGAGACATCCATTTAGTCACATACTCAAGATCCCGGGGGCCTCGTCATTCTCTTTCGTCGGACCGTCAATGGAGTAAAGAAGTCGACCGCATACTTGATCTCCGTTGACACACTTTTCCAAATTTATTTGTACTCAGACTCTACGTATTTGAGATTCTTTTGTACTCTTTGCCCTATTCCAATTAATACAAAAAGATCGTTCATCTTTTTTTGTATTTTTTCGATGTCAACAAAATTATGTGGCTTTAAATCATCAAGTATAAAAGTGACATATCTACTTCCAATATCGACCTTAATTGATTCCCATTAGAGAGACGAGTACGATCCTAGTAAAAAAAAACTCATACCGAGAATTCAGGACAGTCTGTCAGTAGGAAGCGACTGAAACCTATATCTCCGAGATAGAAGAATAGATTGAAATAAATCGTATAGAATTGTATAATCAGCAAATCGATAACTAGGTCTCCAATAAAGATGATGACAATGTCATCTTGAAAGCAACGCCAGAGGATAATGACCTGAAACTCTAACAGTCCTAGGATTTATAAATCCTAAGCTCTTATACAATAAACAAATAAAAAATATTAATTTTATTAATGGATGATCTAAAAAGCCATACAACTACATATATATATATATATATATATATATATATATATATATATATATATATATATATATATATATATATATATATATATATATATATAAAGAGAACATATCCATATCAGGATAGGAGTAGGAGAAGAAATATGTATCCATATAGGAGAAGGAATATAATCCTAAATCTAATTATTCTTAATAATAATAGAAGAACTCAATGGTGTATAAATGTAAATTAGTTCCTTCTATATCTAATCATAAATCTAATTATTCTTAATAATAATTCTTGATAATTTTGAAATAAAAAATTTAAATTCTAAACATTGTGGGTTAAGGGTCCTCATGTATTTTATCAACCATAAGGTAACACAAACATTAGGTTAATGGTGAAAGTTATTCTTTTGCCCTTCCTCTCTTGTTTTGTATATAATCAGTTCAAAAAGAACCTCCATTACCTATCATGAGTTTAAGAGGAACCCATGAACATGTTATCATGACCTTGAAAAGAACTCATGATTTGTATACCATGATGTCATGCAAATGACCGAGATTGTCCTACATAACCCTTTCCAAATTGTGGTTTAGTTAGAAGGTTCTAGAATTTTATGCAGTATGGTGGAGTCATCTTGAATTCTCATAAGGTTTCTCTAAGTTTGTAGAAATTCTAGACTCTTCTCATCATGTCAAGGTGTTAATTGGGTCGGACGGCCCGGAACCCATCCCTAAATTGACCCGGCCTGGGTCGGCCAGGCCCATAGTCCCTTTGGGTTCGACTAGGTCCTGAGAACAGGCCCGGAAGCCCAACCTGGATCGCTCATAAAAACTAAACCATTCTGCTTCAATCCCCTCCATTTCGTCAGATCTAGACCGGCCCGATCGGTGGCCCGATCAGGGCTCAGTCTCCAACCCGCTGCCCCTCCAACATGGCCCGGGGCCCCACCTAACGGTTGGCTATGTATTATATATAAAAGGGGAGTAAATTACCAGAATATCCCTCATTTAACCGTTTATTAAACCATTGGAGGAGTACTTTGGTAATTATCCATCCAATAGCCATATTTCTCATTTGGGGAGTATTTTGGATTTTATGACAGTTTTAATTCGTTTGAAGGGTATTTGGTTATTTTGCTGAAAATGATCCAAATACCCTTATAACAACTATATTTTGAGGATATTTGGGATAATTTGTTACCAAAAAATTCTTATAAATAGGACATAATTCTTCGAAATTTACCATAACCAATTTTCTTTCCTCTCTTGCAATATGTTAAGCAAACAAATTTCTGAAGACTAAAGTAACAACTTTCTGAAAGGAATTAACAACTTTCTGGAGACTGAAGTACAATTTTCTGGAGATTGAAGTACAATTTTTTGGAGGCTTCAACTTGATCCACCACCACAAAGTTGGCAAAAATCTACATTCGACTTTGGTGTAAATTAAGTTGAGATTTAAGGATTAATATTAAAAAATAGTTTTATTCCTCTCTATTTTTTTGATTGGTTAATTTTCTTTCCTCTTTCTCCCTTTTAGTTGGTAAAAAAGACTTCACTCTTTTATTATTATTTTTTCAAAAAATATTTTTTAAATATAAATTATAATGATACTACTGGTTCTAACTAACCATATCAAGTTATTTTTGAACAGTGTTATAATTATTTTATTGGTTATGATTATGATAATAATCTTGTATAAGATTTGTGCCACCGATACAAATGTCACCTCCAGAAGTTAGAAGTATGACTACTACCATTTCATCTAAAAAATATTTTATGGAATTTTTTTGATAAATAATGTCACCGATAGTGAGGAAAAACAAGTTTTAGATAAGCAAAAACCAATAGCTAGAGGTGCACAACACAAAAAATGTTAAAAAAAATTAAATAAAAAAAATGATGGCACGTGCCCTTTGAAGGGATACTATGAAAGTTGTTTTGGTAAGGACACATTACAAGCTAGACAAACACAGCTAAATAACGGTTCCCAAAGATCTTCCATAAGAAACTTCTTTTGTTGCTTGTAGCAAAACTAGATAACAAAATATATAATTTATGATAAACAATATTTTCATTTGGTGAGAGTGAATCATATTATGATTATACAAGTATTACTATTAATCCTTGTTTTCTAAAGTTTCTAGATATACTACTAGAGCAGAAGCTGTCAAAATCATTAAAAAAGAAAAAGCGATTTTGAAAGAAAGTTTTTGTAAATATATGTAAATTTTCTCTAACTTCTTATATATGGAATAGTTAAAGCAATTACCCTTTTATTTGTACCAGGACACGTTATTTAGATACAAAAATAAATTTTGGAAAAAAATACATCTGACTCTGCAATCGGTGGAGCTATAATACAAGTTTGACATATGATATTCACAATAATTTTTTTTCATTTTCTTTTGATAATGCTAGTAATAACACTTATTGTATTAGTATTTAAAAATCTTATTTTTTTGCCTATAATAGAAGGACGACTTTTTCATATAAGATATGTTTGTCATATTATGAATTTAATTGTACAAGTATGCCTTCAAGTTTTTTCAAGCAAATTTAGAAAATATTATATTATGTCTAATTTGTTTGAAAACTTATGCAAGTAGACAATAATATTTTAAAATGTTATATGGACAATATGATATGACATTTAGAAGATTTGTTAAAGATGCACCACATAAATAAAATTCTACTTATTTAATGTTGAAATCTTGTTTTAAATTTAGAGATGTTATTACACATTATAGTAATGTCAATCCAAGTTTTTATTTTCAAGTAACTAAAAATGATTGGTTAGTTGCTAGTTCAATTTTTGAATTTTTAGATTTATTGTATAATACTACATGTATTTTATTCGAATTTTATTATCCAACTTCTCTATTTGTTTTAACAGATATTATTAACAGTTTTAACAGAAATTAGTAACATCACTCATTTATTTACAAAATATAGAAATGCTCCTAGTTTTGATTATGTTGTTTCTAAAATTAAAGTAAAATTTTTAAAATATTGGCAAGAATATCTTTTTTGTTATAACGTGTGTAACTAAAGGGTTGGATTCCCATTTTATACTTTAGTCCCACATTGGTTAGAGATTAGTATTATATCTTCATTGGGTTGTATAAATAAGGCATTTGCCTGCCACTATGAGATTACATCAATAAGAGATCTTCTCTCCTATTTTTTTCTTCCTTCTTCTACGTTTATACTAACACGTTATCAGCACGAAGCTCTAATGGGAGGAAATAAGTGAGAGCATCTCAGTGAAGCCGCCATTTGTGGATTCTCCACTTTAGTAATTGGTATGATTATTTATGTTAATTTTTTTATGCATATGCATACCCTAGGCGCAGCCTAATATTGATGTTTATACATCTCTTGGCATACCACTAGGGCAAAAAGAATAATTTTTATCCATTCATCTAACTTCTTTTAGTTAATAATGATAGCACTCCGATGTTAATCCCATATATATCTCTCGGAGAGAATGCGGGAGTTATTCTTTATTTATTTATTTATTTTATATATATTAATACATTCAGATCAAAACCATCAGAGATCTAATGACCATGAACATGAATTATTTGGTCCATATATATAAGAATTCTGGAACATCATTGTTTGAAGCATACCTTTTGTGGTATTTTTGAAAGACTTCTTGAACATAATCATTGTTCGAAGTATACCATGAACATCTAATATTTGGTATTCACCTACGACTTCTGGAATATCATTATTCGAAGCATACCATGAACAAGATTTGTTTGGTATAAATAGACTTTTGAAATATCATTGTTTGAAGCATACGCTATGAACATGGATTATTTGGTGATTTACCAATTTCTTATGTTAACTTGTTATTATTGATCTTATACTGCAATATGTCGAGCCTCACAAAGCATAATTTTAAGTCTCTAAACTTAGAAGGCCAGAACTTTCTCAACTATGGATTTGATGATGAATTGCACCTTCAAGCTAAAAGTTTAGGTGACACAATTGTGGCTGATAAGCCAATATCTGCACAAGATAAAGCGAAGACTTTAATTTTCCTAAGACATCATATTCATGATGATCTCAACGCTGAGTACTTACAAGTTAAGGACCCCTTGGTGCAGAATTCTCTAGTTGAGAGATATGATCACTAAAAAATGGTTATACTACCAGGTGCACTCCATAAATGGCTCAATCTACATTTCTAAGATTATAAGACAGTTGCAGCCTATAATTCAGCTATGTTCAAGATTACTTCACAATTAAAGTTATGTGGTACAGAAGTGACAGAGAATTCCATGCTAGAGAAAATATTCACCATATTTCATGCGACTAATATAATCCTACAAAAGACGTATAGAGAGAGGAATTTTAAGAAGTATTATGAACTCATTGATATCTTATTCGTGGCCCAGAAAATAATGAGTTATTAATTAAAAACTATACTAGTAGACCAACTAGGTCTGCACCAATTCCAGCTGAAGTGAATGCGACTAGTGCTCAAAAAAATGTGAACAATATTAGGGGTCAAGGAAATTACAGAGTTAGGGTATGGACGTCGTGGAAGCCAAAGAAATGGCTAGAACGATACACAGTAAAAAAAAAGCGATTTAATCATCGAAGAAATAATATCCAAATTCTTAATCCAGCTGCTCTAACTGATATTTATAAACATTGTGGAAGACCTGTTCATTAGATGCGAAACTGTCGAACCTCACAAAAAAAAGTGGACGAATATGAAGCCTCAAAGGGTGTGAAGACTAATCTCATGGAGGGTACAACACAAATAGATTTTAATGATTTCTTCCAAGATAAGGATGGAAATACAATTTCAAAAGATCAGTTTAACACCATGATAGGCGAAGTCAATGAATAGTTATTGTATGCTTATCTAAGTTTATTTACTTTCCACTTTGAATAAATTGGTCATTATATGATCAATAGTCTAGGTTGTTTAATTTCTTTGAAGCAGTTTATTTAGATTTAAATCAAGTTGTAATAATTATCAATATGCCAAGTTTAACCATTTAGTAGCATATTAATATATTATTAATTTTTTTGAAAGGTTTGGATAATGATGATGGCATATGCTTAATAGATAGTGCAACAACTCACACTATATTGAAAACTAGGAAGTTTTTCACAACATATGTCTCAAACACTGTCAAGGTGACCACCATTGCTGGACCCGTACAGATTATAGAAGGTTATGGTACGACCAATGTTGTGTGGCCAAATGGAACACACTTAGTCATTTAAAATGCATTATTCTCTAGTACATATAATAGAAATCTACTTAACTTTAGAGATATTTGAATGAGTGGGTTTTTTGTTGAAACCATGAACGATGATAGCAAAGAGTATCTTTGTATCACCTCTAATATTAGAAGCAATAAGCTCACATTAAAAAATTATAAGTTAATCTCCTCATGGCTATATCAAACTACTCTGAAGGTAGTAGGATCTTACCCCATCACTAGTAAAAAGGCTAAAGGATCCAAGGAATCTAATCCTTTGGCATGACAGATTGGGTCATCCATGATCGACTATGTTGAAAAAGGTCATCAACAATACCAATAGCCATAATTTATCATACCAAAGTCTTTTTTTCCTACTAAACATTTGTGTGTAGTTTATTTACAGGGTAAACTTATTACAAGACCTTTACTTATCAAAATAACTTCTGAATTACCACCATTCCTTCAGAGAATATAAGGTGATATTTGTGGACCAATTGATTATGTTAGCGGACCTTTCAGGTATTTTATGGTTATAATAGATGCTTCTAGTTGATGGTCAAATATTTCCTTACTCTCATCTAAAAATTTTGTCTTCTCCAAGCTACTTTCTCAGTTGATTAAGCTT
Source organism: Iris macrosiphon (assembly GCA_036927795.1). Taxonomy (NCBI): domain Eukaryota; kingdom Viridiplantae; phylum Streptophyta; class Magnoliopsida; order Asparagales; family Iridaceae; genus Iris; species Iris macrosiphon. Next base: position 111,315,496 of record JAYESA010000008.1, on the reverse strand, counting down.
TAGACTCATTTTCCTGACCAACATGTTAGAACGATTCGACTTGATAATGCAGCTGAGTTCACTTTTTGTACTTTTAATAATTATTTTTCTTCCGTAGAAATAGAAGTTGAACATTCTGTCCCTTATGTTCATACCCAAAATGGTTTAGCGGAGTCCTTGATTAAGCATTTTTAGCACATAGCAAGATCTTTACTCATGCAATCAAACTTACCCGTTTTAGCTTGGGGACATGCCACATTACATGCTGCTAAATTGATCATTGTTAGGCCAACTTCATATCATGAATTTCTACCATCACAACTTGTGACAGGCCATCAACCTAATATCTATTATTTGCATAAATTTGATTATGTTGTTTATGTTCCTATTCTCCCTCCTCCATGCTCTAAAATAGGATCTCAGTGCAGTTAAGGAATTTATATTGGTTTTGATTCGCCATCCATCATTAGATATTTGGAACCTTTAACTGGTGATATTTTTACTGCTAGATTCGCAGACTGCCATTTTGATGAGACTAAATTTTCATTGTTAGGGGAAGATAAGAAAGAAAAGAATGTTCTTAAAGAACCATTCTTCCCAAATAAATAACATGAATTATCGTAGGATAATTCCACTCTGTCTCATCTAGATCCTCGTACTAATCAATGAAAAACTGAGGTACGAAGGATATTATATCTATAGGAGATTGTAAATCAAATACCGAATATATTTGCTGATGCAGCTAAAGTGATTAAATTACATATGCCCGCTGCAAATGTGCCAGCTCGAATTGATATCCCCATAGGGAAAAATAGCATAGTGGATTATGAAGCTACTGCACGTCAGAAGCGTGGTAGACCTATAGGTTTGAATGACTTAATCCCTAGAAAAAGAAAATGCCCAAGTCATGCTCTTAAGGAGGTTACACATAACACTTAAGAAGAGGTTATGAATGACTAATCCATACTCTCTGAAAACCCAGAAGAGGTTATTGTCTTAAAAAAGACACAAACCCAAGTGGAGGATCAGGTACTTGAAAGCAAAGATATCCCTATGTTATATACATATACAAGAGAGGTATGGGATCGCAAAGATATAACAATAGATGAGATATTATCATTCTCAGTAGATACTGAAATATCTATGGGCGTTGATGACAATGAACCATGTAGCATCGATAAATGTCGACAAAGAAAAGATTGACCAAAATGGAAGGACGCTATTCAAGCAAAATTAGATGCCCTTAATAAACGTAGAGGGTTCAAACCTATACTACAAACACCAAAAGACATCAGACCTGTAGGTTATAAGTGGGAGTTTGTAAGAAAGCGAAATAAAAAAGAATAAAATTGCTCGATTTAAAGCACGATTAGTGGAACAAGTGTCTTCTTAGAGACCAGGGATTGATTACGAAAAGACGTATTCTCCCGTAATGGATGCAACAACTTTCCGTTAATTGATAAGTCTGACAATTGAGAAAAAGCTAGACATGAAACTTATGGAAGTTGTAACTTCCTATCTATATGATGATTTGGATAGCGATATCTATATAAAAATGCCAGATTGATTTAACCAACCCAGCTTAAAAGCTAAGAACATGTATTCCATAAAGCTAGGATGTTCATTGTACGATTTGAAATAATCCGAAAGGATGTGGTACAACCGTCCTAGTGAATATATGAAAGGGGAGGGATATGAGAATAATCCTATATGCCCATGTGCCTTTATAAAGAAATCTAACGAGGGTTTTGCTACAGTTTTAGTATATGTCGATGACATAAACTTGATTGGGACAAGACATAAAATTAATGAGACTGCAAACTATCTGAAAAAGGAGTTCAAGATGAAAGATCTCGGAGACACGAAATATTGTCTTGGATTACAAATTGAGCATTGCACTAATGGAATTTTAGTGCATCAATTCAAATACACAAAAAAATATATTAAAACAGTTCAATATGGATAAAGTTCATCCCCTTAGCACTCCAATGGTTGTACGATCTTTAGATATCAATAAAGATCCATATCATCCTAAGGACGACAATAAAATTATACAAGGATCCGAAGTACCGCACATTAGTGCCATTGGGGCATTAATGTATTTATCATAATGTACAAGGCCAAATATATCATTCTCTGTTAATCTGTTGGCTAGATGTAGCTCGGCGCCAACTCGCAGACATTGGAATAGCATGATACATGTGATAAGATATCTTCATGGAACTACCGACATGGGATTATTTTATACTTGGTTTATCTAACACCGCGAACCTAGTTGGCTTTGCAGATTCAAGTTATTTATCTAATCCCTATAAAGGTCGTTCATAAACTGGATATGTGTTTCTTAATAGCAATGCAGTTATTTTTTGGCATTCAACAAAATAGACAATGGTTGCTACCTCCTCAAATCACTCAGAAATATTGTCTCTCCATGAAGCAAGTAGAGAATTTATTTGGCTGAGATCATTGATTCAACACATTTATAGTTCCTGTCTCCTTTCCCCTACCACAGATACTCCAACTGTTATTTATGAGGATAATGCAGCATGTATTGCACAAATTCAAGGTGGATTCATTAAAGGAGACAAGACCAAGCATATCTCACCGAAGTTTTTCTATACTCATGAGATTCAGAAGAACTTTGATATTGACGTCCAATAAGTTTGCTCAAGTAATAATCTTATAGACTTATTCACCAAATTGTTGCCAAAGTCAACTTTTCAGAAACTAGTTCATGGAATTGGAATGCAACGTCTTCATCAGCTGACTGTTCAGATCAATATCATCAGGGGGAGTGATTGTTTTTAGGGGGAGATATATTTTGTATTGACTATAATACGTTGTACTCTTTTTTCTAAGCCATAGATTTTTTTTTTCGTTGGTTTTTTCCTGACAAGATTTTAATGAGACAACATTAAGCATGTCCAACATCTATCTAAGTCATCATAAAGATTGTACTCATTTCTTTTGAACAAGTTTTGTCCTAATGGATTTTCTTGGCAAAGTTTTAACGAGACAATAGGCTTAGAGATGGTGGTCATCCAAAGGGGGAGTGTTATAACGTAGGTTACTAAAGGATTGGATTTTCACTTTATATGTTAGTCCTATATTAGTTAGAGATTAGTATTACACCTTTATTGGGTTGTATAAATAAGGCATTTTCCTCACACTATGAGATTACACCAATAAGAGTTATTCTCTCCTATTTTCTTCTTCCTTCTTCTACATTTATACTAACATCTTGTATTTTTTATTCTAAAAAGTAAATTAGATGTTGTATTTATATTGTTAGAGGATTATCATGAAAATATGAACGTTGAGGTAGGTAGCTTAAAATTAGAAATTAAGGAAAATTAAGATAATCTAAATACTTTATATATAGAAAATTGTATCGAACCGACCTTGTACAACCATTCAAGGTAGTAGTAGCTTTTGTTTAATGTATAAGTTATCTCATGCTAAGAGTATACTACAAAGGAAGAAACAAAAATAATCTTTCCTACCTACTCAAGAATCCTCCTTGTATTTAAATTCTTATGATGAAGATGATAATAATTTTGGATCGTATTTTTCAATTTTAGAATGGTAAAAATGACATGAAAAAACTTATGCTATACTTTCTTCTTTAGCACGTGATATTACGCCGATGTCCACGATAGTATTGGAATCTTGTTTTAGTATAGGTTTAAGAATGATAAGCAAGAAGATGAGTAGGATGCAACTAGAAAATTTGGAAGTTTGTGTTTTCATTCAAGATTGGATTTGTACGAAAAAATGGACTACACTTAAGAGATGAAGGTGTCGACATTAATGAACTTGACTTTCATTCTCTTACTATAGACGACCCTATTGGATATAGAGGCGCTGAACAATAAACTGGATAGAAGACCGTCTTTATTCTTTTATCAATCTCTAATTCTGATCTTTCTCCCCAATCTGATATTATAGTGCTGGTATAGGCTGAAATTTCGTTATGACAGAAGGCATAAAATTTTCTTCCAAATTTAATATAAATATAAATACAAATTTAAATTTAATTTTCATAATATTTTATAAAAAAACATTTTTCAATTTTACTTTTAATTAATGTAATAAAATTTATGTAATTTTTTTCCTTAGAAATATTTTTTGTTTTTTAATCATAATTGGTTTGGACGCAACTCGGTCAGGCCCAGCCTGCCCCCAAAAAGGGTCCGGGTCCAGTCTCGGTTCACCAATGTGATCGACCGGTCCGAGACAACCCTGCTCACCTTCCATTTAGTTTAAGTCCGATTCGGCCCATGCCCGATAAAACATGCTCAACACAGGGCCCGGATCGGGCTGGTAAACACCTTGATCATCATGTGAATATCTTAGTACTAGAGGCGTCTTGTAAGGCCCTTAAGTAGTATAAATAGTATGGGAGTCTTGCTCCTCACCAGCAAATACTTTTAAGTTCCTTTAGTATAGTGAAGTTATTTTTTTAAGTTCCACTCTTTCTCCAACCTTCTCTTCTCTTATCTTCTAAACACATTAGCTAAGTTCGTTCGAGGGAGGCTTGCACGATTCTTTGAGACGGATGTTTGTGCACCGCATCAAACAAAGTGTACACAATAATAATAAATCCGTGACAAGTGTGTCTCCGATTCCAAATATTCATAGTTATACCGGTATTTTACTCTCTATCTTGTATCACTGTATTATCTTGTATCCAATACGAATACGGTATCATATACTTTTATTGCATGTACCTGTATCTGATATTGAACCCATGTATCTTGATATTGATTTTCTATGAGAGTCTCTAGAGTCGTACATACAGATCGCTAGTAAGATAATCGATATGTCTAGAAATTGATTAACCGACTTATGCAATTTGATTTGGATTTTTATTTATGGTAATATAATTATATGAGAGACCACCTTAGACCCCTAGATAGACCATTGGTGAAACCATATACACGTACTAGGTTCATACGTAGACTGACATTCCCTAAAAAACTTTAAATTGGAAATTATAGCAGATAATATATTGTAGGTATATCGCTTGTATACTGCTTGTAGCCTGCTGGCACATTTAGTAGTTATTTATTATGATGTCCTTGCACCTATTGAGTGCTTGTGTTTTCTTTCAAGGTCTTTGATTGGATGAATGTCATGGATTGGTAGGTGGCATCCATCCAATGATCACCCTCTTTCTTTCTCTCTCATTCTTTTGCCCTTCCTATATTTTCAATCTTCTTCTCTCACTTGACTCTTTTTCCTTCTCAAAATGACCATAGCCATTCTTTTCTCTCTTTCTCATAGCACTAACCTATGAGCTGAACCTAGATCTAGGAGTAGTCTTGAGGCTTTGGTTGTGGTCTCTAGACCCACCTAGGAGGAAGACTTGAAGATATTTAACTAGGGATTACTTGGGTTTAAGGCTAGTACACCTTTTACTTGATGTGATTGTTTTGATAGGATCTCTTTCAGTACTTAATTCTAAACATTTCATTTCAACTTTATCTTACATTTGTGATAAATTTTTGATATTTCTTATGGCTTTTGGTTTGGATTTGACACTACCAAAATATGATAAAATAATGATATTTTTAGCGACATCGTCATAAAAAGTCGCTAATATTAAAATTTTAGTGACTCCAAAAATAAACATTGTTATTCGTCGCTATTGGCGACTCATAGCAACGTTTAGAGACTGTCATATTAGCCCATCTAGTCATGGTCAAATCGATTTTAATAATCGATATAAACTACAAATCGATACATTGCAACTTAGATAAATTTGTTCAGAAAGACGTCGCAACACTTTGTCACAAGCTGCTACAAGATAATTTTGGTTGGGTTACTCTTTTTAGTTTGTTATGTAATTTTTACTTTTTTGAGTCTAAGGACTTATGTGAGTCGGAATAAAATTTTAGCATTTAGATTCAACCTATATCCAAAGTCCACTCATACATAAGATAACCCAGAGCAGTTATTCTTTTGGATTCGAGCCAAAACCCAAACCCACTCAAAAATTAAAGTCAAAAAAATTTGCAAAAATGACCAAACGAACACGGTATGAGTTCTGTCCGAACTTGGACCGAACTCGGTTACCATGAACCAATTATCTAGTCAGCCTCCTCTTCCGAATGACCAGTCTCTAACGTTCGAATTTATGAACGTTAAAGCATTCGAACCCAGCGCAAACTCGGCTTAGAAAAATCTAATAAATAGAGAAGAATTTCAATATTTCTACATAACTTATTCACTTAAACATTCTTCTTCTATATTACTCAAAGAGATTTAATCTTTCTTATTCCCAAGACAACTCCCTTTCCTTCTAAGTGCCCAAGTTCTGTTCCGATTAGAAGTTGAGACGAGTTGTACTAGCTTGGTTTAAAAGCTTCTTTCCATTTTTTGTCTGAAGTCTTCGAGCTCTTCACATCAAAAGCTCATATTTAATAAGTTGGCATGCTCTTCGGATCAAAGGCGCGTGTGTACCCTAATTCACAAATAGTGTATTAACACCGAGCAAGAGTTCTCGGGCGTGGACTAGTCCTCCATGAGGGAAACCAGGATAATATTCCCTGTGTTTGAGTTTGCTCTTCTGAACTTTACTTATACTCTACTTATACTTTGATTATATTTATTGCTGAAGTTTATAAGTTCTCCTTAAACTTAGAATTTAAAATTGGTAGTTATTTTTTGCTGCACACGCACTTACTCTATTCACCCCCTTCTAGAGTTGCCACATGATCCCACAATTGGTATTAGAGCGGGTTTTCATTAAACTGTGCTTAGTTTATACACTCTAGAATAATCATGGCTAACTTTACAAAAGAAGGACAATCCATAGATAGACCTCCACGTTTTAATAGAAACAATTATACTTATTGGATGGCATGGATGAGCTTTTACTTAAAATTACTTGGTTTTGACGTATGGACTAATAAAAAAACCTAGTATTATTTCTCCTCTTACTTCTAATATTGTTAACAAATCTCATTATGACTACACAAAAGATGAAAATAGATTAGCTAGTCTTGATGCAAAAGCAATGAATGCTCTTTATTTTGCTTTAGACAATAATGAACTTAATCGTATTTCTTCTTGTGGAACCTTATTTGAGATCTAGAAACATCTTGAAGCTACTTATGAGAACATGCATGAAGAAGTAGCTAGCGACATGGAAATAGAAGAAAATGCTAATACAAGCATATGGTGTAAAAGCGAGCCAAACGATTCTGAAGAAGAAGAGAATCCTCGTAACTCTACAAATGTGTGCTTAATGGCATTTGATCAGGTATCTACAAACCCCTTATATGATGCTTTTATATTTGATGAACTAGGTGATGCCTTTAGTGACCTTCTAGATTATCACAAAATACTGCTTAATAAATACAAACACTCAAAGAAGGAATTCAAGGCACACAAACTTGAGATTGATAGATTGTCCACACTCCTAGATGATATCAGAATGACATAATCCACTAGTGATTCAGATGAATTATCATCAGTTAGATTGAACTTACACAAAGCACTTCTTAGAAATGAGCAACATGACAAGGATTATATTAAGCTCAAAGAAGATTATGAAATAGAGAAGAAAAATAGTAGTGATGTACTTATTAGAAATAATGCTTTAACTGCTAAATATATTGAGCTATATGACACTTCCAAAAAGTTGGAAATTAGATTTGGAAAACATGTATAGACTGCTTCCTAATGTAACACGTGTCACTCAAGGCCCAAGAACGCACATCCCAAAAAATGCCAAACCTTCTAATCATGCATTCTATTACAAGTATTCACGTAAATCATAACATACTGCCTCATATATACATCAAGGGTCTACACCAAGTATCAACACATCTGCTATATGTTATTATTTTGGTGTTAAAGGAAACATATCACAACAATGTAGAATTAGAAAATTAGTTGATATATATATATATATATATATATATATATATATATATATATATATATATATATATATGGGTTCTGAAAACTAACATATCCGGACTCTCGAGAAAGTGGGTACCAAAGGTTATATCTTCAACTGTTGTTGTAGGTTGACCTTTTCTCTCATACTAGAAGCAAATGAATTCTCGATAGCGGTTTCTCACGTCATATGACCGGTTATGCAAATCTATTCGCAACTCTATCTTTGAAGAAAGAATGATACGTCTCCTTCGATAATAATCTAAAAGTACGTATTATAGGTAATGGTAATATAGGTATTCATCCTTCTTCTGTTATAAAAGATGTATGTTTAGTAAAAGAATTAAAATATAACCTACTAAGCATTAGTAAATTGGCTGATCATGGTTATGGCATTAATTTTGTGGAAGATAAAAGTTCTATTTATGATAGATCTACTGGTAAAATAACTTATGAGGGAATAAGAGAAGATAATATATAAATTTTTTATCTCTCAGAAAATACTAATAATACAAGAAAATTTTTATATGCAACAAAAAATGAAAGAAGGTTGTGGCATATGCACATTGGACATGCAAATATGGATACTATAGCCAGACTAATTTCAAAGAAATTGGTAAGAGGTTTACCTGAAATTACCTTTAAGAAAGATAAGGTCTGTGCTGAGTGTGAAAAGAACAAGGCAACAAGATCTTCGTTTAAATCAATAAACGCTATAAGTACATCTAGACCCCTTCAACTTTTGCATATGGATTTATTTGGACCAAGCATAGTCGCCAATCTTGGTGGTAAGCGTTATTCCTATGTTATTGTTCATGAATTTTCTAGATATACTTGGGTTTATTTTCTATCAAATAAAAGTAAAACTTTTTCAGAACTTTTTGTGATTCAAAACAAAAAAGGCTTCATGATTACTCGTATCTGAAGTGATCATGGAGGAGAATTCGATAATTCTGATTTCAAAACTTTTTGTGATTCAAATGGATTTGTGCAAGAATTTTTCTGTCCTTGAACTCCTCAACAAAATGGTGTTGTGGAGCGAAAGAAAATAACTCTTGGTAATATAGCCAGAGTCATGTTAAATTAGTATAACCTTCCGAAATATTTTTGGGCAAAGGTTGTCAATACAGCATGCCATATTTTTATTAGGGTTCTTATTCGACCTATATCAAAGAAGACTCCCTATTTGCTTTGGTTTAATAGAATTCCTACCATTAGTTATTTTAAAGTATTTGGCTGCAAATGTTTTACCTTGAATACTAAGGATAACTTGGGTATTTTTCTTGGTTATGCTGATAGAGTAAAGGTTTTAGAATTTTTAATAAAAAGTCTATGATTGTTAAAGAATCGATTAATGTTACTTTTGAGCTTAACAGTCAAGTAGCAAGTGACAGTGATGATGAAGATATCAGGACAACCTCCAATAAGACTCCTCAAGATGAAACTGAAATAAGTTATCTGGACAGCTTACTTAAAAGATTAAAATTTACAACCAACTATCCAGAGAACTTGGTAATTGGTGAGATTTCGAAAGGTGTAAGAACTCATTTTGTAACTAGAGATATTATTGTAAATATTGCTTTTATTTCTCAAGTTGAACCTAAAAATGTTTTAGAAGCTTTTGATGATAAATTTTGGATTTTTCCAATGCAAGAGGAACTCAACCAATTTGAACAGAATCAAGTTTGGGAACTCGTTCCTAGACCTAATGATTATCCAGTCATTGGTACCAAATAGGTTTTTCAAAATAAACTTAATAAGGATGGGTTTGTTACTTGTAAAAAATCACGTCTCGTAGCTCAAGGTTACAATCAAGAAGAAGGTATTGACTACGATGAGACTATGCTCATGTTGCGAGAATAGAATCTATCCGCATGCTTTGTTCTTTTGCAAATTTTTATAATTTTAAATTATTTCAAATGGACGTCAAAAGTTCTTTTTTAAATAGTGTTATAAAAGAGGAAGCTTTTGCGGAACAACCCCTGGATTTAAAGATTTTAAATTTTCTAATCATGTTTTCAAGCTTAGAAAGGCTCTATATGGACTCAAACAAGCCCATCGTGCTTGGTATGAGCGCCTTAGCTCCTTCGTACTTAAAAATGGTTTTTCAAAAGATAAAGTTGATGCTACTTTATTTATAAAATCTCATGATGATAATCTTTTATTAATATAAATTTACGTAGATGATATTATTTTTGGATCTCCATATGAGATGCTATGTAATGAGTTTGCTAAGTGTATGTAGAAGAAATTCGAAATGAGCATTATGGGAGAATTTACTTTCTTCCTTGGATTACAAATCAAACATAACTCTTAGGGAATATTCATCAATCAAGAAAAATACACAAAAGATTTGCTAAAGAAGTTCGATATGGACAATGCTAAGTCTATTGGAACTCCAATGGCAACATCAACCAAACTTGATCTTTATGAAAATGGCAAGCCTACAGATATACATCAGTATCGATGTATGATCGATAGTCTTCTATAACTAACTGCTAGTCGTCCATATATTATGATTTTTGTATGCCTATGTGATAGATATCAGGCTAATCCTAAGTTATCACATGTATGTGTAGTTAAGCGTATCCTTAAACACCTTAAGGGTACTCAGACAGCAGGCTTGTGGTATCCCAAAACCACATCATTTGACCTTGTTGGTTATTAGGATGCTGATTTTGCTGATGCAAGGTCGATTTTAAGAGTACTGGCGGTACTTGTCATTTCTTGGAAAAGTCTCTAGTCTCTTGGTTTTCTGAGAAACAAAATTCTATTGCATTATCAACTACTGAAGCTGAGTATATCGCCGCAGGATGTTATTGTGCACAAATTTTGGGGATGAAACAAACTTTAGAAGACTATAATTTATCCTTTAACAATATTCCCATCTTTTGTGATAACACTTGCTCTATAAATCTTACTAAGAATCCAATATGTCATTCACGCACTAAATATTTAGATTAGACACCACTTTTTAAGAGATCATCAATTGTAACGTAATATTTGTTTAGAATTTATTGACACAGAATATCAACATGTAGATATTTTCACTAAACCCTTAGCTGAAGATCGCTTCAATTTTATTCGTCGAGAATTAGGTATTTTTGAATTTGATACTACATAATTTTTTATTTTACAACTCTACATTTCTGTAAATATAAAAATTATTTTGGGTACAAGCCGAAAGGGCCCTTATGTCAAAGAATTGTAAATAACCTTAAGCGACACGGTATTTAAGTTTCTTCGGACCACCTCTAGCTGTGATCCGGCCCCTACAGCTAACCTGAGATGATCGATACATTATAGAATACAAAGTAATAATTAATTAGTCACAAATTATTGTATTAAGTCCAAAATCCTAAAATCTAGAATTACAAAATTGATATACCTTTATATAAAGGATTGAGTCTCGAATGAATTATGGTTCAAAGGAATCAAATTTGGACAGAGTTCGTACTGAACTCGGGCCGAACTCGGTTGTCTTTGTTTCAGAATTCGAAACGAAACCCAACTCCTTATATTTTACCTATTGATCATCAAAGCCAAAACCTCCGAACAACAGCCCCTTCTTCCTCTTCCTTAGAACCCTAAATTCTCTAAACCTTAGTTTTTGGTTCTTTCTCCTCAATAGTTCTCATCTCTGCAAACTTTGGATTCAGGTGGATTTTAAGTTTCTCTATCACATTTTCTATCTATTTTCAGGTATAATCATCTATTTCTCTCCATCCTCTTTCTTTTAAATGGGTTCTAAGTTGTTAAGAAAAGGAAAGTTACTGGTGAATCATTATCTTCCAATATTCAGGAAGACATATCTCATTCCTTATTCAGTCCATCAATTCCCGATGAGGGTGATTATGATTGATTTTTATTTTTATCTCTTGAACAATCAATAGAGTGGTTTGATAATTTTATTACCAGGACGATTTGTTCTAGAAACCATATAAATTTTAATCTATTTCCTGCTTATCTGTCTACTTTATGTGCTTTTGGACTTGATGAATTAGTTATTTCTCGATTTCCAATCTACATTAATGCTTTCAGAATATTTTATTGCAATCTCATATATGAAGATGATTCCATTTACTCTCATGTCGACGTGATAAACATTGACTTTGATGCTTACGATTTGGGGAAGATCCTTCATATTCCAAACGATGGTGAACCCTTTGTCGATATCACCAAATTCACGTTTCCTGAAGGCATGACTCTAGATTCCTTTAAGGATTCCTTTTGCACTTTTGTCACTCGTTCTCAAGGTAAACTTAAAGCCAAACACCTTAACAAATAGTTTTATGACTTACATCACATTATTTTCTTTTTGATAATTCACAAGCAAACCTCCACCGATGACATCACAAATTTGGAACTTTGTGATATCTATCATCTCCACTTTGGGATTCCATTTAGTTTTCCAAAGACTATCATTCAGACTATGGTTAGAGCTCACAAGAACATGCAAAATCTGCTATACGCTATGTATTTACCTATCATATTTCAATACTTTGATATTCCATTAGAAGATTATCCCTATCTAGCAGAGCCCTCCTATCTCTTTACTGCCCGTAAGACTGACCCTGCTCTACCACCTGTGCCACCTATTGATGCTACTTCTGGTACTGGCCCATCTGTACTACCTGCACCTCCTGTTGCTTCTACCTCAGTTGCTCCACCCATCACTCTTGAGCACCTCCACATTATGCTCCAGGATCGCTTCCGGTTGGAATACGATCGCTACAGATTCGAGGATGAGCGCTATCGTGCTATGGATCACCGCACCACACTACATGCTCAGGCTATATCCAACTCTTTTATGGATATGCATTACAACTTCTCTCAATACCCTAGTAGCGGACCGATTCACATTGTTTGTGATCCTTCCTTTACTGGATACTGCATTGATGATCCATATGCTCAGATACTTTGATCCTGCTGCTGCTTTTTATGATCCCAACCGTTTGGCAGAGACTGGTGATGATGATCAGTAGTAGAGTAGAGATCATTAGCTTAGCATTTAGTGATAATATTAGTGTTATGAGATGATGTTAATCTCTATAATTTGTTATTTCTAGTTATGCTTCTTTTATGAGACTTTTATTAGATTCTATCTTTAGATCAATGATGTTTTGAACTTGGTTAACTTTTGGCAAGGTTATATTGCTCTTCATTTACAAAATGTCCCTAAAGATTATTATTTTATGGTTTCTTCCTTTATATTTATTTTTGTTTATTATGTCATTTCTGTTTATTGTGTCATATTTTTTTGTTTACCTTGGCTCCAACATTACGGGGAAGGTTTCCTATTTCGATCAAGTGCCAACGGCAAAGACATACATATCGAGATATCAATATTTCATACATTGCAAGCAAGCTATTATTAGGGAGGAGCAATATATCGAGATATCAGGAGAGCAACATATCTATTATTGCATAAACAATATATATCTTATCTTAGTTGTCGTATTAGTTGCAGTTTTGTCAATTGTCAAAATGGGAGAGATTGTTGGCCCATCTGGTCATGGTAAAAATGATTTTAATAATCGATCCAAACTACGAATCAATACATTATAACCTAGATGAATTTGTTCAAAAAGACGTCGTAACACTTCATCACAAGTTGCTATAAGATGATTCTGATTGGGTTACTCTTTTTACTTTGTTATGTAATTTTTACTTTTTTGAGTATAAGGACTTATGTGAATCAAAAAAAAATTTGGCATTTAGATTGAAACTATATCCAAAGTCCACTCATACATAAGCCAACCCAGACCAGTAATTCTTTTGGATTCGAGCCTAAACCCAAACCCACTCAAAAATCTAAGTCATAACAATCTAAAAAATGACCAACCGAACTCGGTACGAGTTCTGCCAGAACTCACACAGAACTTTGTTACCCTGAACAGATTTCCTAGTCAGCCTCCTCTTCCGGATGACCATACTCTAATATTCGAATTTATGAACATTAAATCATCTGAACTCGGCCCAAACTCGGCTCAGAAAAATCCTTTAAATAGAGAAAAATTTCCATATTTCTATAGAACTCATTCACTCAAACATTCTCCTTCTCTATTACTCAAAGAGATTTAATCTTAAATATTCCCAAGACAACTCCATTTTCTTCTAAGTGCCCAAGTGTCGTTTTGATTATAAGTTTAGTCGAGTTGTACTAGCTTATTTTAAAAGATGCTTTCTATTTTCTGTTTAAAGTTTTCGAGCTCTTCGGTTCAAAAGCTCGTGCTGTAAGAAGTTGGCATGCTCTTCGGATCAAAGGCACATGTGTACGCTATTTCACAAATAGTGGATTAACACCGAACAAAATTTCTCGGGCCTGGACTAGTCCTCCACGAGGGAAACTAGGATAAAATTCTCTATATTTGAGTTTTCTCTTCTGAACATTACTTATACTCTACTTATACTCTAATTATATTTATTGCTGCAGTTTATAAGTAGTCCTTAAACTTTGAATTTAAAATTGGTGATTATTTTTCGATGCACACGCACTTACTCTATTCGCCCCCCTTTAGAGTTGCCACATGATCACACATGTCATTGGGTTTTTTAAAGAATAGTTGATATAAGCTTCTTTAACGTCGCTAAATGTCGCTGATTGTTTTGATTTAGCGAAGTTTGGTGACTTTTTTACCGACGTTGCTTATTTTTTAATTATCGACATTTTTAGCGACGTCTTTAACGTTGTAAAAATTTTCAATTAGCGACGTTTAGCGATGATCAATTTAGACGTTGCTAAAAAGTTAATATATGATTTTGAGTTTTTTATTTCCCTCTATTCCCTCGATCTCCCTCTCTTCCTCCTGCACCCCTCGCCCCGTGCCCTAGCGACCCCAACCCCTCTTGACTCTAGCAACCCACAATAGGCCCCTGCCCCGGCGTCCCTCGGTCTCGACGACCTCCTTGGCCCCTACCCCGGTGCCCTTCTGCCCCGACGACCCCCCTCGCCCCCCTCGACCTCAACGACCCCCTCCTCGATCAGAGGGTCATGTAACCCTAACCCTATCTTCCTCTAGCTGACACGACACAGACACACTGACATGACACACATACATACATACGCACTGACACGATACGGATACATAAACACAGACACAACATGGATACACAAATATTGACACGAAACTAGGGTTAGAACTTGTCTGAAGGCGACACAAACCCGGACACGACGCAGACACATACATTGATACGACACGGGACATATGACATAGACCCTAACCCTAATCCTATCTCTCTTCTAGTTAGTTGTCTGAGTTAATTAGATGCAGCCTTGGGTATCGGCATTGTGTACAATACGATGCAGATCTTGACTCAAGGAGAGTCGTATATACGAACATGAGAATGACTCTTCAAAGCCGAGACATGACACGATATTGGATTCTTCTTGAACTCGTATCCAACATTGGTTAGAGCAATGTCAAACCTATTATTGACACAAGAGTTCGTGTTCGAGTGGTTATGGCACGACATTGGTATTTTTATCGCGTAACCAAGTATACAACATCCCCCTCAGCCTCGATAACCCCCCTCGGCTCCACTCAACCCCGATGACCCCCTCCTCGGTCAAAGGGTCAGATAACCTATATTTAGAGTGAGTGTTATAATTAGAGTGTGTATCTAGGGTGTACTAGTGATGTATGTGTGTGTGTGTGTATGTGTGTGTGTGTGTGTGATAGCAGCTTCAAGCAATAGCAATAGCGGTAGCAGCAACTTGCACCATGTGCAAGTGAGTGCATATTGTATACATATGTTTGTTGGAGTGTGTTTAGTGGGTGAGTATTAATGAGTTAGTATAGGTTAAGTGTTTAAGTGTTAAGTGAGTGTATGTATATTAGGATTGAGTATCTAAGGATATTTGAGTTTTGATTTACTATCCCAAGATACTTGAGTAAGTATCAATATACCAATATACATGGATAAGTTATTGAGTATGGGGTATTGAGTGAATATTAGTGTGTATCCATCTTTGCATCCATTTAGATAATATACTTGAACTATATCTTTTTATCTTTGCAGAAGTATCTAGAAATGGATCGAAATTACAACCTGCATCATCACTCGTGGACATACAACCGTCATCCTGATGAAATATGCGGTGTACGGGATGAATTCATACAGGGGGTAGAATAGTTCATGCAGTTCGCCAAAGCGTTCCCTCAATACCTGGACGCCACCAAAATTAAGTATCCATATGTGAGATGTCGGAACTAGAAATATAACTCAGAAGTGGATATAATATATTATTTGTACTCGAGGGATTTCACGTTGAATTACTATCATTGGACCTTACACGGAGAACTTGTGTCTTTAGCATCGTAGTTGGGGCCTTATGTGAAGCCGTATATAGATGTCCACAACTATGTTGATTACAACGACGGGTGCATAAATATTATTTTTTATGCTGCCGGATATAGTTTTAATTCGAATAATCATGATGCAGCTTAGGAGGCATCAAATGCCGATGCTGCTAAGTTTATGGAGTTACATTGAGAATTCGAGGACTCTATTATATCCTGGTTGTGAGGATCATTCACCGTTGAAAGTGGTTACAAGATTATTGAGCATCAAGTCTGATTTTAACATGTCCCAAGAATGATATAACTAACTGATGGAGTTGATTATAGAGATCTTGCCGGAGGGTAATAAGTTGCCTAAAGACTTATACCGATCTTAGAGGATGGTGAGATCCCTCAGGATAGGATATGAGAAAATTAATACATATCGCAACGGGTGCATATTGTACCACAAAGACGAAAAGGATGAAGACACGTGCAGATTCTTTTGTGCTGATCGCTACAAGGCCACTAGTAAAGGAGGGTATGTCGATGCAAGGAAGCCTACATATTCGATGAACTACTTGCCTTTGATGTCGCGATTGCAGAGGTTGTTTCTGGTGAAGGGGACTGGAGAAAACATGAGTTGGCATAGGTAGAAACAGATTGAAGGAGTGTAGGATCATCCATCCGATGTAGAAGCATGGAAGGATTTTGATCGATAGTATCCAGATTTTGCTTTAGATCCGCGTAATTATAGATTGGGGCTCTCCTCCAATGGTTTTACCCTATTCGGACTTTCAGACTTCCAGTATTCGTGTTGGCCTATGATTGTCACTCCGTACAATCTACCGCCTTGGATGTACATAAAGACCCTGTATATATTCCTAACCGTTATTATCCCGGGTATAAACAATCCGAAGTAGAATATCGATGTGTATTTACAGCCGTTGATATATGAGTTGAATCAGCTGTGGGAAGTAGGTGCCAACACATATGATATTTCTAGAAAGCATAATTTTTAGATGAGGGCAACATTTATGTGGACCATCAACGACTTTTTGGCCTATAGAATATTATCGGGATGAAGCACTCATGGCCTTCTCTCATGTCCGTATTGCATGGATTGCACTAAGGCTTTTCGTTTGAATCATGGAGGCAAACTATCCTTCTTCGATTATCATCGACAATTCCTACCGAAGGACTATCAATATCGAAGGAACATGAATGTTTTTTGTGATGGCATTATGGATAAGCCCAAATACACGATATGGAAAGAGGTAAAGAATTACCAAGTGCTATCGAATAGTTTACTAAGGGGTACAAGTGTGACGGATTTGGTCACACTTATAACAGGA
This sequence comes from Iris macrosiphon, assembly GCA_036927795.1. Classification (NCBI taxonomy): domain Eukaryota; kingdom Viridiplantae; phylum Streptophyta; class Magnoliopsida; order Asparagales; family Iridaceae; genus Iris; species Iris macrosiphon. The sequence goes on along the minus strand of JAYESA010000008.1, from coordinate 111,297,972 downwards.
CGAAAATGAGTATATTCTGGGATCTGCCATATTGGAGCACCAATCTGATCAGACATAACTTTGATGTCTTTTATATCGAGAAAAATATGTTTGACAACATAATTAATACTGTAATGGACATAAAGGGGAAGACGAAAGAGATTCCGAAGGCCAGGTTGGCTTGGAAGAAATATATAAAGGTCCAGTGTTGCATTTGATATAGGAGGGGAATGAAAAGTTACAGTAGCCTAAGGAAAAAAAAATTATTGGATAAGGAGAATAAATAGAGACTTTGTAGATAAATTCAGGGCCTAAAATTTTTAGACGGATACGTGTCGAACTTGAGAAGTTGTGTCGACCTCAAGAAGAATAAACTGACGTGTATGGAGAGCCATGATTGTCACATATTCATGGAGAGGTTAATTCCTATTGTATTTTGAGAATTTTTATTGTAAGTTATTTGGGATCCATTGACAGAGCATAGCATATTCTTCACAGATCTTTGTTCTACTAAGTTGCTCGTCGATCGTCTAGAAAAGCAAAAGAAGGACATTACAGTAATATTGTACAAGCTCGAGAAGGTATTTTCTCCTGGATTCTTCGACTCCATGGAGCATTTGCCAATTCATCTTTCCTATGATGCACGTGTTGGTGGGCCTGTCGATTATCAGAAGATGTACCCGTTCGAGCGGCATATAAATTACCTAAAGAGAAAGGTTAAAAATAAGGCACGGGTTAAGGGTTTTATTTGTGAAGCTTATGTTCTTGAGAAGATTACGAACTTTTGCTCGACGTATTTCAAACCTTATATTGCTACTAATAGAATGAGAGCTCTGAAAAATGACGACATATATCAAAAAACTAATGATGCAATACTGAAAGTATTCAATACGTCCGAAAAGCCTTCAGAAAAAATGAAGAAGATATTTGAATGACGATGAGCTAAGGGATGTTCAGTTGTATATATTACTCAATTGCGACGAGGATAAAGTGGAGAAGCTAGAGGGGTAAGTAATTAATACGTCCACGTTTACGTCATCTCAATATAATAGTATAAGCTAATATTATGCTACTAATCGGCGATTGCTTTGTTATTTTTTAGCATATATAATGATGAACTGAGGTCAGTTAGTCCTTATATAATAGACGAAGAAGTAGAACAAGAAATGAGACTTTATTTTCCTTCTTGGTTGAGCGCATATGTAAAGATCTCGGTAATTACTTTTTCTGTATGCACTTGTATAATAAATAACTTACTATCGCTTCTTTGGTATTTATGTCGATCGTCTAATAACACCCGAGACTTAATCTATTAGAAATCTAGCTGTCACATCCCATTACCTGAATACGGAGAAAGATATGGCCTGTTCCCTCGTACAAGGTATAGAATATCGTACAGCGGTCACGGTTGTGACTAGACAAGGGGTGCATACTATAAGCAAGTCACTTAGGGTCACATAGAATATATATTGTCTCAATTAGTCAAATAAGATTAGTAAACATAGAACATATATGACAAGGAAGTAAGACATCCCAAACACCCTGCCACAACATTCAAGAAACCAGTTGTAATAAAATGAGAAGGCTGGCAGATTAACAAGAGTACACGACCATGATAAGCTGGAGTCTGATTAATTACAATCATGTAGGGAATTAAATATCAAGATTCACGGCTAACAAGTGTCGGTGGCTAAACGCCTAAAATGAGTAAAATATAAAATAAGAGCAGGAAAGAAGTAACCCACTTGTTTGCCTTAGTGGCCAACCGCCTGGTGCACGCCTTTATTTAGGGGAAAGTACGCTTGATCCTCGAGTACTTCCTCTAAACTTGGCCATATAAAACCAGTGGGGTTAGACCACAAATAGCAAGTACCACAAATGAAGAACGAAGGCAGAAATAAAATCAGGTTATAAAATAGTTACATATATACATATATAGTCCTGTCTCGTAGTTTTAGTTTATAGCCTATCGTGATACAACAATCTAACCCTATAACCAAACAAGGAAAAGGGTTAAATCATCGTACCATGATAGTCTATGTCCCTAGACTATTTGATAGCAGATACAATATACAAACACACTCAGTTAAATAATCGGCCAATCACTTAGACGACTTACTAGATGGAGTCTGGGTTATCCTAGAGATATTATACATATAGAAATCCTCATATCGAACCAAGTACTAGCAAGGTTAGCCGAGCCACAAATTGTCGCATAACACATAGTAGTATGCATCGGTCCCTCGTAAGGCTACCGTGTTAAGATGGCATAGAACACATAGTATCATATAATAGTCGGATATTGCCATCAACTTATAAGGATTTAAACAATATCCATGAAAACTAGCCTGCATACCCCAATTCAGATGACTGGAGGTGGCTAGTTAGATACGATCTCGAGATTCTATTCCCTCCCAATACTTTACAAGTTTAGTTGCCTAGTTAACCCTAATGTTAACTGGAATCTCATGGCGTGGTCATATGGTATTCTACTAATATGACGTACTATAGTACGACCACGCTAGATACGAATCCACTTAATCACTTGATAGTTCAATTTGGATTTACCCTTGTGATACAACAATCAACAAAGCCTAACCATGCTTGTTCATTGACTAGCACTTATTTTCATGCTGGAGGTTAATTCATATCACATGTCACGTAGCGCATAGTTATACCACAGTGTAAACATGTAATATAATCGCATAGGAACACTTAGCACGTAGGAACACATAACACGTAGTAAGTGTATCAGCACGGATACAAGTGGTCGGGTAATGACACATAGATAGGTCTAATACTTTTGTGGTCATCAAAGTCACACATACAACTCATAAAGTCCAAAGGAACATTCAACAAAAACTAGTCTAATAAAATGTGTGCAAGGGCCGCATGCGTGCAGACGGATCAAGGCCGCATGAGAAGTCAGGCCGCATAGAATCATGCCTCATGGATTTATGCCGCAGGGAGTCAGGGGTAGGTCTACTCCTCGGGATAAGTGATGAAGCGATAAAAAATAAATAAAGTGTCAATTATGTAACATAAAGTGTGTTAGAAAGAAAAGACAAAACCATAAAAAGATGTACCACGGTTTCAGAGTCATGCGTCCAAGGATGGTGGCCGCATACTCTGCTTACAGCATAAGTGTGGGTGTCGCATGGGGTTCGATGCCGTATAAAGTATTTATGACTTAGAAAAATTCTTATTCGTTCAGCGAGTGAACACAAGTGTTCAAGGACACTTGTGTGATGGCTGTCATACGTCCAACAAGATTGACTCATGCTGGTCAATATCCGATAAGAGCTCTGGCCACATAATCCTCTCAGGCCGCATAGCACTCTCTAACGCATAGCTCACTGGCCGCATGAAGACTTCGTCTTCTCCAATAATAGGTTCGACCATGACGAAAAAGCTCCAAAATCTGAAAAACAATTCTTCATAAAAACTATATTTTAACTCCGAAATGAGTGAACCATAAGCCAAAACGTTCGAAATAAAGTGCTCCATCCTCCCAAAAGCTATTTTTCGAAAATACTATGTTTTAGTAGATCAAAATCCCCAAAAAATCAATGAACCCATGAAACTCTAAGTTAGAAAAGTAGTTCTAAGAAAATATATCCATCAAAACCGATAACTCCAAGTATTAAAAGAAGTCAGAATTATCATAAGAACAAAATAGACTAATAAAATGCAAAGAAAAGAACAAGAAACAAAAATCAAAATGTTTCTCCATGTAGTGCAAGGTGTACTTGCCTAAAAATAAAGAAAAGAGGGGAAATGAAGAATGAGGGAAGAGAGAGAAATAAGTTAGCTTATATAGTTAGGGTTTGAGGTTTAGACCATAGGTTCAATTTAATGAATAAACCAACCCACCATTAAACCATGAACCATGCTAAACCAAAGAATGGGTCTAGTCTCCATGCATGCAACCAAATGATCATGTAAACAAAAAATACTCTAAGCAGAAATAAATACAAGCAAGAAATAAATATATCCCAAAAATACTTATTTTGGGAACGAGGAGTGACATCTCTACCCACCTAAGAAAAATTTCGTCCTCGAAATTCAGACCCAAGGCTAACTAGAGAAATCAAAACAAGCGCTACGCTAACCACAAGATCTTACAATCAAATTCAAGCATATGAAGAAACAGTGTCACATAGGATGGATAAACAAATCACGAGGTTCGATATACAAAGGCATAAGAATGAATATACCATCCGAGTGGAATATATACAAATATCGAGATCGGATACCATCCTGGCACTCTCACGTCGACTCTCCCAAAGGGTGATGACCCTAAGCAACTCGGACAAGATGAATAGTCCGATTCTTGAGCACCTTCTTCCTTCGGTCCAAAATGGATACGGGCTGCTCCTCATATGACAAGTTAGTACCAACGATTAGTTCAGAATAGCGAGGATATGACTAAGATCTGGGACATACCTATATAACTGAAATACATGAAATATATCGTGCACCTCACGTAGAGAAAGTGGATCGGCAAGATGATAAGCAACATCGCCTACCCGCTCAAGAATATCGAATGGACCGACGTATCGCGGACTAAGCTTCCCATGAAACCCAAATCTAATGACTCCACAGGTTGGAGAAATCCGCAAGAACACGTGGTCTCCGACACAAAACTCCAATGGTCTAGGATGTTGATCTGCCCAATGCCGATGTCTATCTTGTGCAACCCGAAGTCGCTCTCTAATTTGCTTGACAACTTGTACTATCTGTATGATTATTTCAGGGCCTAACATCTTCCATTCGCCAATGTTATCCCATGCCAATGGTGACATATACTTTCTCCCATATGATGCTTCAAAGGGTGCCATCTGGATGCTGGCCTGATAACTGTTGTAGTACGATAACTCGACGAGATGATCTTTTCAAGACCCACCTAAGTCCATAGTACAAGCTCGCAACATATCCTCCAATGTCTGGATGGTTCTCTCTGATTGCCCGTTTGTCAGAGGGTGGTAAGCGGTACTAAATCTCAACTTAATCCCCAAACTCTGGTGCAAACTCTTCCAAAAATTTAAAGTAAGCCAAGTGTCTCGATCTGATATGATACTTACTGGGATGCCGTGCAGTCTTACTATATGTCGCATGTACATCTTTGTCCTCTGTAAATTTTCCCACTCGGAAGGGAAGAAAGTGAGCTACTTTTGTGAGACGATCAATTATTACCCAAACTACATCACGACCAGTCGAAGATCTAGCTAAACCAGTTACAAAGTCTATCGTAATATGTTCTCATTTCTACTCCGGAATAGGAAGCGGCTGTAATAATCCTGATTGTCTCTACTGGTTGGCCTTCACTTAGTGACATACCAAACACCAAAAAATAAATTGTGCTATCTCCCTCTTCATCCTATTCCACCAGAAATGTTGTTTGATGTCTTGATACATCTTGGTACCTCCTGGATGAATTGAATATTGGAAACTGTGAGCCTCGATCAATATTTCTTGCCGGATATCTCAACTTGGTACACAGAGACGGTTTCTGAACCTAAGAGTTCCATCTTCATGAATAGTTAACTCTTTCCTGAGACCAGATTCACATTCCGTCTAAAGCTTTTGAACTTTCAGATCCTCTGTATGAGTTGCCTTAATCCTTTATATAATGGTAGATTAAACCTGTAAACTAGCCAATATTAATATGTTAACATAAATGTACTACCTCTGTTGCTAAGAGAATCGGCTACTATATTTGTCTTGCTTGGATGGTACTGAAGTTTTACATCATACTTCTTTATCAATTCTAGCTACCTCTTCTGCCTCATGTTCAAATCCTTCTGGGTGAATATATATTTTAAGATCTTGTGATCTATAAATATTTCTACCCGATCACCATACAAGTAATGCCTCCATAGCCTAAGTGCAAATACTGCCGCCGCCAACTCCAAATCATGAGTCGGATAATTTTTCTCATGATCACGAAGCTACCGCGATGCATAAACTATCACTCTTTCGTGTTGCATTAATACATACCCAAGTTATTTTCCTGACACATCGTAATACACTGTAAACCCCCAAAACCTACTGGAAATGCATAAATCGGAGCTGAAATCAATCTCTTCTTTAATTCTTTAAATGATGTCTTGCACTCTGCTGACCAGTCGAACTTAGCCTCCTTGTACGTTAATCGAGTCAGTGATACTAAAATTCTTGCAAAGTCCGCTATGAACTTTCTGTAGTATCCTACCAATCCCATAAAACTATGCACTTCAGCTATTGTCTTAGAAACTGGCCAACTCTCTACGGCTTCAACCTTTTTTGAATTTATCGTGACTCCTGCTCCAGAGATGATGTAACCTAAGAATGGCACGTGATCCAATAAAAACTCACACTTGTTGAGCTTTGCGTATAACTGGTGTTGTCTTAGAATTTGTAAGATCTTCCTGAGATGCACCTCATGTTCCTCTTCACTACTGGAATAAACACGAATGTCGTCTATGAAAACTACTATGAACTGATCTAGGTATGGCATGAAAATACGGTTCATCAAATCTATAAATATCGCTGGAGCATTAGTCAGTCCGAATGGCATAGCTAAGAATTTGTAATGCCCATATCGTGACCTAAATACTATCTTGGGTATGTCTTGCTCCCGAACTCTTACTTGATGATACCCTAATCGAAGATCGATCTTGGAGAAAACCTTGGGTTTACTCAGCTGATCAAACAAATCATCGATACTTGGTAATGGATACTTGTTCTTTACTGTTACAGTGTTCAACTATTTGTAGTCGATATATAACCATGATGATCCATCCTTCTTCTTCACTAGAACCACTGGCGCTCCATAAGGTGATCCACTGGCTCAAATAAACTTTTTTGAATTCAGTTCCTCTATATGTTGGTACAGTATGTTTAGCTCTGATTGTGCCATTTGGTAAATTTATAAGATATTTGCCCTGCCCCAGGGATTAATTCTATACAAAATTCAACGTCTCTTACTGGGGGTAACCCTGGTGGTTCTTTAAAAAATACGTTTAAGAACTCCTTAACTATCTCAGGGAGTTGTTCTTCCACTAACACTATCGCTGCGATCATCTCTTCATGTTGGTCTTCCATAGATCTGTTGAAGATAAAGCCTTCTATGCCCGGGATACCAAATAATACCTTACCCTTATGGAAATCTATCGTAGTATGACTGTCTTTCAGCCAATCCATGCCTAAGATAATATCAAAGTTACCCACAAGGAACTTAATCAACCGTGCTTGTAGTGAACTCCCGCACACTATGACCGGACACATTATACATATTCTACTTGCTCCTACGTGCCCACTACCAGATATTCAAACTCTCTGGCAATGCTTCGAACTCCTATCTAATACGTATCTCAAATCGTGCAAATAAAAATGAAAGAGATGCGCCTGAATCAAACAATGCTACAGTAGGAAAGGATGTGACTGAAATATTACATGCTAACACGTTGCTCTATGCTAAAGCCTCATCCAAGGATAAGGTGAATGCCTTCCCTTGGCCCTATTGTGCTCCTCGCTACTGTCTCCTTTGGTGATGCTGTTGTGGCCTCTGTTGGCCCTGTTGCTGGTTCTACTGCTATTGGTTTATATCAGCTTGCGTCAGTAATGGACACTGAGCTAATGGCCTTACTGCTATGGCTGACCCTCTCTGCTGGGCTGCCCCTGGTGCTGGCAGTGATGGTAACTGTTGGACTGGCCCTCCTGGTCTCTGTATCATCGGGCAATTGGCATTTCGGTGATCTGGACTGTCACAACTCATACACAACCCATTGGCTGTCCTACTTACATGTCTAGTATGGCCTCTCTGGCCACAGTTAGTGCAACCCACCGATGCTTCTTAGTACTGTTTTTGTTGTTGTTGTATCGGCTGGTGCCGAGCCAGTACTGTCACAGTCGAAACTGCTTCCCTCCTCGGCGCTGAATCATGGATGTGAACGCCAGGTGATGGTGCTGACGTCCGAGGTACTCCTCCACCTCCTCCTCCACTCTGATCATGAAACTTTTCTGGCATCCTGTCCTTGCCGATAACCTTTGCATGGTAAGCTCGTACCTCTGAGCTGCTATCAGTACCTCTTCACAAGTCTGGTAGTCGTGCCCCTCTACTAGTTACAAAATCTCCAGATGAAGTCTTTGCTGGAACATCATTGCTCTATCTGACTCAGTTGCCACCATAGTTGAAGCAAATCTACTCAGCCTATAAAACTCGGCTGCATTTCCATCCACTGTTCTACTGGCCTGCTTGAGACCGATAAATCTCTGTTTGAGCTCATACTGTGCTACGACTCCAAAATATTTAGCCCTAAATTGATTCCTGAAACTATCCCAAGAGATGGGATGCCTAAAGCCAACCTCTATTGACGTCCACCAATCAGGGGCAAGGTCCTAAAGCTGCAATCAAACTTGATCAACTTATTTATCAGCCGAAACCCTTGTTGCTGCAATAATGACCTCAATATCCGGTAACCAGGTATCTGCTGTGATAACGTCCTCCGTGCCATCGAAGTACCTTGGGTTAAGTCAGAAAAATCTAACTGATGCCCTTGAATCAGTCATTCCTCCTCTTTCCAGGGTTGTTTGTAAACCCTAACGCAATAAGATATTATATTCTTGCTGTTGAAACTGTTGATGTTGTTGCACCTACATCTGGTGTTGCTGCATAGCCATTATTCTCCGAAAGATCTCCAACAATGCCGAGGTGTCAAGTACTACTAGTACTGCTAGAGGTACGGGTATTTCAGGTGTTGATTGCTCGATATGTCCCACTTTTGGTTCCACTTTGCCAACTTGTTCAATTTTTGGCTCTATTCAAATTTGACTCTGAACATGTGCCACCTTTCGTTGTTGTTCAGGGGAACCCTGTCCTACCTTGCCTACTATTCCAGCAACTGAAGAAGCACTAAAAAATAACAAGAACCATCAAGAACAGGACAGGAAGGATCAAGTTGTGTCACGCTCCAGTCCCAAAATAAATGGAACTAGGACACGTGGCAATAGCCAGCTGACACGTCTCCGAGGATATCCCAATTTAATGGATCCACGAAGAGTGCTACGCTGTCCTAAAATACTAACATGTCCAACATCATTCAATAACAGGTAATCTAGTCTCATCCATAATATAACAAGCAAGAAGTACTAAATAAACTGTTGGAAGATAAATACCAGTCTCAAGATATCATAGTACAACCAGTAATATCTGATGGGAACAAACCCACTACTATGACCGAATAAAGTACTGAAAAGAGATATAAAAGATAATGACTAGGGCATCGGCTGACTAGATAATGATGCGCCCAATCTAGGTGGAAGGCCTACCAAGTGATCACGAAAACTTTGACGGCTGGACCTCTAACTCCTCAGCTGTAACGAATCTCATCTCCTGTCCAGGGCCGTATATTGTAGGGTAAAAAGCTTCATCCAAATCTGGAAAGGTACCAGGTCCTCAGAGGGACGTAACAAGATACATAGAAATATGTCATATATAAATACTGAATAAAATAAATACAATAAAGGGTGTGCTAATCATCTAAGTGAATGCAATGTGAGGACAACTTTGAGTATATAGGAAGGTGTAGGCTAGACATATGCTGACATAATTCACCAGTCGTGGCAACCGGCTAGTATATGCCACACATGCCCCCTATAATACGGGCACAGGAATACAGTAACGTTCGACGTTCTATAGAGTGTAGTATCTACAATGTCATCAAGTAACGTCCAACACTCTACAAACGTGGTATCAGTAATATATAAATACGTCCGTATCACTCCATCGAGTGCGGTATCAGTGTAAAAGAGTGGGGTGTCCCATATGTCTACTAGTCGTCCTCCCTGCCCAATGTAGATATACAAGTCAAAAAATCGACGCGCATACCCCCTTATCTAAATGCCAAGTCTCTATACCAAAATGGTCCTAAATTTCTTGCTAACCATGATGCATGTCACACGCGGCGATAGCTAGTCGAACACGCGAACTCGCATCCCAACATGAGATTTGTCACTATGAATACGTGTAAAAGTGTCGGGTCTTTGAAGATAATAGGGTATCATCCAATGAGGTGAGTCTACTAATGACTAAGTCAATGTATACTAATCCTCGACGTATCCGTCGAATAGACCCGAGATAATCTCGGACGTGCACAGTTGTATAAAGCAAAGCAACAAGCATACAATACACATTTGCATAATTTAAATTAGACAGTAAATATGGCAAGGTATCTTGCCTGAGTTCTCAAGATGTGAATGCCATAGCCTCCTCCTTCAGTGTCTCCTGGCTGATCTAATGGCCCTAAACATACAATATAATATAGAAATTCTACATCAAGCACTAACGCAAATACATACTTAATTTACGATGCTGCTCTTAGGTATTGTCGCAAGACCACATCTGATCGAATACATCGTCACGTGAACACGTAGCGAGGGTGTTCACGCATTCTGTCCTCGGTTAAAGTGCGTCTTGAGACAATAATTTTACGTTCTCGGTTTATGAACTCCAATACGCCTTGTTGAATTATACGCCATTTATTCCATATTAATTGCACTAAGGGCTCTGTAATCAATGCACATGCGTACCATTCCATCCTTTTTGGGTACGAACAATACTGGTGCTCCCTATGGTGATGCACTAGGATGGATAAATCCCTTGCTTTGCAACTCCTCTAATTGTAGCTTCAGCTCATCTAGCTCCTTCTTCGCCAATCGGTATACATTAGAAGATACCGGAGCTGCTCCGGGTTCTAGCTCGATGGTGAACTCCACGTCTCTATCTGGCGGTAAGCCTGGCAGTTCTTCGGGAAATACATCCTTGAATTCTGTAACTATTGGCGAGGCTACAATCTCCATAGCCATGCAAGTTCCCGCTATCTTTCCTACTCCTTGTTCGACGGTCCCTCGCATGTACTCGAACTCCGGTTGATCCGGTGGTCTAAAAGTGACGCTACCCTTCCGGTAGTTTAGTACAGCATTTTACTGGCCTAACCAGTCCATGCCTAACACAACATCAAAGTACGGCATAGGCAATACCAAGAATCGTGCCTTCATCTCTCTCCCACATACGACTATCAAGCACGTTCTGATAGTGCTGGTAACCGGCACGATACCTCCTCCGGTAAGAATCTTCCAACTCTTAGGTAAGGGAAAAGTCGCTACTCTATGCATTACTACGAATCTACTAGATATAAATGACAATGCAGCCCCAGAATCAAACAATGCAGTCGTAGGTAATGATGCAACCAAAATGGTACCTGTGATTGCTTCTCCTTCGGTAATATCCTCAGTAGCTGCTAATGCAAAGGCCTGTTCCTGTCTCTGTCCTCTGATCTGCTGTCGGGCTCGCTCGAGCTGTGCCTGCTGTGGGGCCAAGGGTGGTCCCCTCTGAAATCCTCCAGGTGCTGGTGGACGTTGTCCTTATGGCGGGGGTAGTATCCTCGAAACTGGTGCTGCTAGCCTCTGTCCCATCTGCAGTGCTGCCTCTCTGCGCTGTGGGCAATCTCTGACAAGGTGCTGACTCGATCCACATATCATGCATAATCCTAACTTCTTCCGACAATCTTTAATGATGTGTCCCTTCTTGCCACAATAGTGACAGGTCGGGAGTTACTTCGGCTGGTATGGGGCTGCCCTCTGCTGTGTCTATGCTCCTGGACGTCGGATCGGTCCTCCTGCTCCGGGCTGGGCTCTGGCTGGTGTAGTCGTACTGGAACGTCTAGCTCCTCTGACGATGGCCTCCTGGATTCTCGCCTCTGCAAGAACCTCTTCATAAGAAATCCTTGGCTGTGTAGTGGTATACCTCTATAGCTCAAAATTGAGACCGTGATGAAATCTTTGAGCTTTCTCGAGATCGTTGGTTATTAGGACGATACCAAATCTGCTAAGGCGGCTAAACTCCGCGTCGTAGGCGTCAACAGTCATATTTTCCTGCTCTAGATGTAAGAACTGGGAGTACATGGCATTTCTGACTGTAGCTGGGAAATACTTCACATTTAAGTACTCTAAGAACTGTTCCCACGCCTGGTTCTTGCCTACACTGCGCTCAATAGAATCCTACCAGTGATGAGCGTTGCCTTTCAGCTGGTCCCTTACTACGATCATCCAAAGGTTTGGATGCAGTTGCGAAGCCTCTAATTGCATCTCCGTATTGGCGATCCAATCAGAGATCTGCTCTGCAGTCTCATTGCCTGAGAAACTTTCTAGTCCTATCTGTCGGAACCATCTAACAGTGCCACCAGTCTTGGCTGGTGGGGGTGCTGGTACTGGTGCTGCGACAGGTGTCCTCTCTAGTACTGTCATCAGAGTCTGTCTCAATGTTTTCGTCTGATGCCACTGTGCTTGCATCATGGTCTGAAAGAACTAAAGCATCTGTGGTTGTCCATCTAGCTGTGGCATCTGTGGTGGATAAGGTAGAGGTGGTAGTAATGGGACCTCTGGCTGTGCAGTAGGCATCTCCTCAGATATCGGCCTCTCAGTCTGTGGCATCAGTGTAGCTCCTAAAGTCTGGCCCTCACAATATTGCATGGGGATTGTCTGGGAAGTCTGCCCCTCAGGCTGCGGTATGGGATCGCCCTGCGATGTCTCGTGCCAAAGTATCAGCGAGGTCTGTAGTGGGGGTTGTCCTCGGGGTACCTCCTCTCCTTGAGCGGTGTTATCTGGCACCGCGACACGGGGTGCTCCTCGTCCACTACGCAAATTCATCTTGCTGCAAGAGATAGGTCTTCATTAAAAGGGGTACGAGAACAAACAAACATGATACAGATATTTAAAAGCAGTATGAAGGGAGTTCAAGGACGAATCAAAAGTGGATGAGAACTAATAATTTATATCCTATTGCAGGCTCGCTGGGCATGTTACCATACCACAAGGAAATAGAGTCGACCTGCATGGGCCACTACTAAAACCATGTCACGCCCCAGTCCCAAAATACATGGAACTAGGCCACGTGGCAATAGCCAGCTGACACGTTTTCGAGGATATCCCAATTTAATGGATCCACGAAGAGTGCTACGCTGTCCTAAAATACTAACATGTCCAACATCAGTCAATAACAGGTAATCTAGTCTCATCCACAATATAAAGAGCAAGAAGTACTAAATAAACTGCTGGAAGATAAATACCAGTCTCAAGATATCATAGTACAACCAGTAATGTCTGATGGTAACAAACCCGCTACTATGACGGAATAAAGTACTGAAAAAAGATATAAAAGATAATGACTAGGGCATCGGCTGACTAGATAATGATGCGCCCAATCTAGGCGGAAGGCCTACCAAGTGATCACAGAAACTCTGACGGCTGTACCTCTAAATCCTCAGCTGTAGCGGATCTTGTCTCTCGTCCGGGGCCGTACAATGTGGGGTAGAAAGTCTCGTCCAAATCAGGAAAGGTACCAAGTCCTCAGAGGGACGTAACAAGATACATAGAAACATGCCATACATAAATACTGAATAAAATAAATATAATAAAGGATGTGCTAACCATCTAAGTGAATGTAATGTGAGGATAACTGTAAGTATATGGGAAGGTGTAGGCTAGACATATGCTGAAGTAATTCACCAGTCGTGGCAACCGGCTAGTATATGCCACACATGCCCCCTATAATACGGGCACAGGAATACAGTACCGTCCGAAGTTCTATAGAGTGTGGTATCTGCAATGTCATCAAGTAACATCCAACACTCTACAAATGTGGTATCAGTAATATATAAATACGTCCGTATCACTCTGTCGAGTGCAGTATCAGTGTAAAAGAGTGGGGTGTCCCATATGCCTACTAGTCGTCCTCCCCGCCCAATGTAGATATACAAGTCAAATAATCGACGCGTATACCCCCTTATCTAAATGCCAAGTCTCTATACCAAAATGGTCCTGAATTTCTTGCTAACCGTGATACATGTCACACGCGGCGATAGCTAGTCGAACACGCGAACTTGCATCCCAACATGAGATTTGTCACTATGAATACGTGTAAAAGTATTGGGTCTTGGAAGATAACAGGGTATCATCCAATGAGGTGAGTCTACTAATGACTAAGTCAATGTGTACTAATCCTCGACGTATCCGTCGAATGCACCCGAGATAATCTCGGACGCGCATAGTTGTATAAAGCAAAGCAACAAGCATACAATACAACATTTGCATAATTTAAATTAGACAGTAAATATGGCAAGGTATCTTGCCTGAGTCCTCAAGATGTGAATGCCAATAGCCTCCTCCTGCAGTATCTCTTGGCTGATCCAATGGCCCTAAAGATACAATATAATATAAAAATTCTACATCAGGCACTAACGCAAATACATACTTAATTTACGATGCTGCTCTTAGGTACTGTTGCAAGACCACATCTGATCGAATACAGCGTCACATGTGCACGCAGCTATGGTGTTCACGCGTTCTGTCCTCGGTTAGCGTACGTCTTGAGACAATAATTCTACATTCTCGGTTTACAAACTCCAATACACCTTGTTGAATTATATGCCATTTATTCCATGTTAATTGCACTAGGTAGATACCTACATTTCTGGTGCATTATAAGTGCTTATAACAAGTTCGACACTTAGGGTAATTATCATTTATTAATTACTGTTTTAAATAAAATTAGCATACAACTCATATCTAGGGTTCCATATAATTGATTTGTGTCCACGTACGATATACGATACAACTTGACGATACGACGACACATACGTATGATGACATGATACAAGGAAAGGAGGCTGGTGGTCGAGTACCTGGTCGACAGAATAAAGGGGTCTATCGACTGGTTGGCAGTCCTCCGGCGGGGGAGCTCCGGCGTCGGCGGCGGTGGGCAGCAGCGGCGGCAGTAACAACAATAGCCGCAGCAGCAGAAGTTGCAGTTCTGGCGGCGACGATCGTCGGGTTTAGGCAGCGCGGGCTGAGGGGCTGTGGACGGTAGGGAGCAGCCGGGTTAGGCGGCGCGGGATGAGGGGCTGGGGATGGTCGGGAGCAGTCGGGGGAGTCGGGTTAGGCGGCGTGGGGAGAGGGGCTGGGGACGGTCGGGAGCAGTCGGGTTAGGCGGCGTTGGCTGTGGTGGTTCGGTGATCTGGGCTGTGATGGGGGGGTATCCGGCCGGTCGTGGGGGAACTCGGTTTGGATGGAGGAGGCCGGCTAGGGTTTGAAGGGGATGGTGAATGAAGGGTTTTTTGGGTTTTGCATGAGAAGGTTTGTATTTATATGAGATGATTGGGGTTATGGGTTGGCCTTGAGTGTGGGCCTGTCCTGCCTTGTTGGGGGGCTGGTCCACATGGTAGAGTGCAATGTTGGCTTGATCGGCTTGTTTGAGGTAAACTTAACCTCGAATTTAATTAAATTAATAAATGCAAGGCGTTCTCTTAACAAATATTGCGTAGCTAAGGCGAGACACAATAATGAGTATCTAAGGTTGCACAATGGTCAGAGGGGTAGTCTGGCACGTCTAATAGATGTTGGTGACTTTGGGTGGAAGATACTAATGGTGGGATGCTCCAACCTCGAAGCAACGACAAGGTGTATTAAGACGTATAATTGACGCACATTAATCCAAATTAATTCCAATTAAATCCTAGTCACTTGATTTGATTCCAACTAATCCTGAATTGGTCGAGGGGGTTTACAAGTAGGAAAGCAATTTAACAGTTCAAGCGGTGGTATCGAGGAAGATGAAGCAAGATATCAAGGGAGACAAATTTTAATCGAGACTCCTATGACCATAATACCCCACAAGTCTGAAAATACAGACCTACATCGGCCACCACTAAAACCTTGTTATGCCCCAGTACTGGAATACGAAGACAGACATAGCCAGCTCCCCCGTACAAGGTATAGAATATTGTATGGCGGTCACGGCTGTAACTAGACAAAGGGGTACATACTACAAGCACGTTACTTAGGGTCACATAGAATATCTATTGTCTCAATCAGTCAAATAAGAACAATAAACATAGAACATATATGACAATAAAGTAAGACATCCCAAACATCCAGCCCCAACATTCAAAAAACTAACTATGCAAAAATGAGAAGGCTAGTAGATTAACAAGAGTACATGACCATGATTAGATATAGTCTGATTAATTACAATCAGGTAGGGAACTAAATATCCAAATTTATGGCTAACAAGTGCCCATGGCTAAATGCCCAAAATAAGTAAAATATGAAATAACGAGTAGGGAAGAAGAGACCCACTTGTTTTCCTCAGTTGACATCCGCCTGGTGTGCGCCATTGTTCATGGAGAAGTACGCTTGATCCTCAAATTTTGGCTCTAAACCTAGCCACGTAAAACCAATAGGGTTAGACCCCAAATAGCAAGTACCATAAAGGAAGCACGAATGCAGAAATAAAACCAGGTTATAAATAGATACATATATACATATATAGTCCTGTCTCGTAGTTTCGATTCATAGCCTATCGTAACACAATAATCTAACCCTACAACAAAACAAGGATAAGGGTTAAACCATCGCACCATGATAGTCCTTGTCCCTAGACTATTTGACAACAGATATAATACCCAAACACGCTCAGTTACATAATTGACCAATCACTTGTACGGCTTACTAGATGGAGTCTGGGTTATCCCAGAGATATTATGAATATAGCAATCATCAGATCGAACCAGGTACTAGTAAGGTTAGCCGAGCTATAAATAACCGTATAACATATAGTAGTATGCACCGGTCCCTCGTAAGGCCACCGTGCTAAGATAACATAGAACATATAATATCATATAATAGTCGGATATTTTTATCCACTAATGAGAATTTAAACAATATCCATGGGGACTAGCCTGCATACCCTAATTCAGATGACTAGAGGTGGCTAGTTAGACACGAACTCAAGATTTTATTCCCTTCAAATACTCTATAAGTTTAGTTGCCTAGTAAACCCTAATATTAACTGGAATTTCATGGCATGGTCAAATGGTATTCTCCTTATATGACGTACCATAGTACGGCCACGTTAGCTATGAATTCACTTTGTCACTTAATAGTTTAATTTGGATTCACCCCAACGTGATGCAACAATCAACAGATCCTAGCCACGCTTGGTCATTGACTAACCCTTATGTTCATGCTGGAGGTTGAGTCATAGCACATGTCACGTAGTGCATAGGAACACGACAGTGTAAATATGTAATATAACCGCGTAGGAACACTTAGCACCTAGGAACACATAATATGTAGTAAGTGTATCAGCACGGATACAAGTAGTCAGGTCATGATGCATAGATGGGTCTAATACTTTTGTGGTCATCAAATTCACACATATTACTCATAAAGTCCAAACGAACATTCAATCAAAACTAGTCCAATAAAACGTATGCAAGGGCTGCATGCGCGCAGAAGGTTCAATGATGCATGAGAAGTCAGGCAACATGAAGTAATGCCGCATAGATTCATGCTGCATGGAGTCAGGGCTAGGTCTACTCTTCTGGATAAGTGATGAAGCATCAAAAAATAAATAAAGTGTCAGTGATGTGACATAAAGTGTGTCAGGAAGAAAAGAAAAAACTATGAAAAGATGTGCCACGATTTCAGAGTCATGCGTCCAAGGATGGTGGCCGCATACTCTGGTTGTCGTATAAGTGTCAGTGTCGCATGGGGTTCGATGCTGCATGGAACTTTTGGGAATTAGCAAAATTCCTATTCGTGAACACATGTGTTCAAGGACACTTGTGTGATGGCTGTCATGCGTCAAACAAGATGGACCCATGTTGGTCAATATGCGACAAGCGCGTTGGCCGCATAATCCTCTCGGGCCGCATAGCACTCTCTGCCGCATAGCTCGCTAGCTGCATGAAGACTTCATTTTCTCCCAAAACAGGTTCGACCAATGCAAAAAATCTCCAAAATCTAAAATTTGTTTTCTTTATAAAACCTTTATTTTAACTCCGAATTGAGTGAACCAAAAGCGAAAACGTTCGAAATGAAGTTCTCCATCCTTCCCAAAAGCTATTTTTCGAAAATACTATATTTTAGTATATCAAAACCACAAAAACTCAAGAAACCCATAAAATTCTATGTTAGAAAGGTAGATCTAAGCAAATATATCCATCAAAACCGAGAACTCCAAGTATTAAAAGCGGTTAGAATCATTATAAGCACATAATAGACTAAAAAATGCAAGAAAAGAATAAGAAAGAAAAATAAAAATGTTTCTCCATGTAGTAAAAGGTGGACTTGCCTAGAAAGAAAGAAATAGGGAAAATAAAGAATATGGGAAGAGAGAGACACAAGTTAGCTTATATAGCTAGGGTTTGTGGTTTAGACTATGGGTTAAAATTTATGAATAAACCAACCCACAATTAAACCATGAACCATGCTAAACCAAAGAATGGGTCTAGTCTCCATGCATGCAACCTAATGATTATGTGAGCAAGAAATACTCTAAACAGAAATAAATACAAGCAAGAAATAAATATATCCCAAAAATACGTATTTTAGGAACGGGGAGTGATACTAGCCAAGGGACCAATTGGTACTATCAAAATATGGCCAGTTACTATATGAATGGGTTTACATTCAAGTCAATAAATGCTCCGATCTGAGATAACTTCCTAGATCTTGATTCCATAAAAAATAGTTATTTGTGTATCAAATCATTGAACTACAAAGACGTCGATCCATGCAATAATTTTGTTGGAATATTATGAGAGATTGTGGAATTGACAAATAATTATGGTACAAAATATGCTAAGATCATGTTATTCAAGTATGAATGGTTCAATCCAATTCAAGAGCAAGGTTAAAAAATTGACAAGTATGGTCTTGTGGATATAAACTACAAGCGTAGATATCAAGGCTACGAACCATTTATCCTATCAAGTTAGGCTCAGCTCGTGTACTTTACAACTTATCCTACAGGAGGAATAACGAGGTCGGACTGGTGGGCAGTATGCAAGACTAAAGCTAGAAATACCTTTGACGTTGACGAAGTAGATTATTAGGAGGACGAGCACTTGTAAGAAATATTATAGATGTGGACTCAACGGAAGTTATCCATTATATGACTAATATTATAAAAAAGGTAGAATTATCTGAAGACAATGACGAAGACGAAGACAATGTAGATAAAAGTGAATATGAGGAGGAAGAGGATGAGGAGGATGAGGAAGACGAACAAGATAAATTTTTTAAAAATGATTGAAAATAAAATAAATCTATTTGGACTTGTGACATGTATTATATTTTGACTGTAGAATGTACTATACATTTAGACTGGTAATACTACTAGTTATTTACCGTACAATTCTATTAATACTATGAGATATGTATAAAAAATTTACTGTAGAATGTAGTATATATATCTGTTTACTTGTTCTATCATCATATATTGTTATCAAGTATGGCAGGATGACGCAGAGCGTTCGACAGGTCCCGAGGAAGACAGAGTGCTCATCCGATACTACCTACTACTGGTTTGGATCCTTATTTTCAAGTACTGTAGTATATCGACCAACCATATCTCCAACTATGACGATGTTACGTGGCAGCACTCCTGGGACGAGTAGTTTCAGGCCTATTGAAGGAACCATGGAGACAGATAAGCAAATGGCAGAGGTTGAGAAGACGCCATCTCCATATCCGCAAAATCCTCTATGCGCACATTCAGACTAGACGAGGATGAAAATTTGGGCCGACGGTACAAAGTAAGTCAATTAGTTACTTTATCATCATATATATCGTGTATTTATTTATTCATCATATATTCACTTTTTCATGAATATAATTATCTCTTTATAGATGTCATCCCTCGTCGGTACAGAGACGCCTGGGCCGCTTTCTGATGTACAACTATGGTGGCACTTGGATCAATTACTTTGATACTCCGGACGAGAGGAAGGTATTTTGGTTTATGCACTTCAAGGTAAAAGTATATTTATTATAATATCAATCATCTAATATATTTATATTATATAACTTACTAAAGTATTTCTTGTAGAAAATGTATTTCTCTCTATCGCACAGGACCGAGTTTATCGAGCATATATTTCTTGTCGTCACCGCTAAGTTGATTCGTGATGCTTTGGATTACCAGAAGGCTCATTATCGCGAAAGAAAATTGATCCAAGGTTAGATCACGTCTGAGCAGTGGATTGCGATGAGGGCTAGAATCGATAATCCAAGGTACAAGGAAAGGTCTGAGAAAGGCCAGGTGGCTAGGAAGAAGACAACAAAGTGGTGTGGTTACTCGATTTCGATGACGGAATATTTTTGCCGTTTGGTATGTTTTTAATTTCTGATATATTATTTTAATGCAAGTACGATAAAATTGTAGTAGGATAAAATATTTAATTTTAGTACTAAATAATATATTTTTAACAGGTATAGAGGGGTAAGGATGCCAACATGGTGACCGTCATCCTGGCCACCCATCGGAAGGGAGAAAACCTCATTGATGAGAGAGGTTCCCAGACATTTGTAAGTATTACTTTATTTGTGTTAATTTTAATATAACTTAGGAAATATACAAATAAATATCCATGTAGTTAGTAATAAGTAACTTAGATATTAGCAATTATCGAGTATCCATACTTTTCTAGGACGAGTTTCTTAGGCTCCGTGAGTGGGCGACTGTTAGTGCACCTACAGTGGGAGAGGATGGTACTTCCTCGTAGCCCTCTCCATCTCCGTCGGTGGACGAGCTGTAGGTGATTGCCGCTGGGGGTCTCCACAGGGGTACGTACTATGGTACTGGATCCTATGGCACCCTTATTGCGACACAGTCTTCTAGGGCCTCCTCTACAAGTGCGTATTCCCCATAACCCTCACAGTTGTCCATGGGTGAGAGGATGACGATGATGCATGATTCAATGACTGCTAGCAGTACGAGGCTATTATCTACCATGGATTCATACAACCATCGACTACCATCGTTGGAGCAGATACGTACTATTGGTATGCCTTTATCGATACCAACTCCACCGTCGTCACTACCTTCTTCATCGATATTGATATCAATTTTATGAGAGAAGTATGAGTTATTCTTATCCCGGATGTGCGTTGGTTCTCATCCTCCTCCATCTTCGTTGGTTGATCAACGTCGGTTATGGTTGATTGTTAGATCTAGGGTTTTAGAGATATCATCTTTTTGTTGCATTCGCATGTATGGTGGAGACCAAATCTTCTAGCGAGGTTAATAGTTCTAGTGGTGGTAACGGGGTAGTTCTTCTCTTACTGTTATTTATGGTAAAACTAACTGGTACGAACTACCTTGCCAGGTATAAGTCTATCAAAGTGGTGTTGAGGGCGAATAAGAAGTTAAAGTTTTTGATAGAAATCCTTCGCATGAAACGTCCGTTTAGTATGAAGATTGGATGAGTGCAGATGCATACATTACATCATGGTTTTGGCATAGTATGGATCCGCAAGAACTACCCCGTTACCACCACTAGAACTATTAACTACCTTGCCAGGTATAAGTCTATCAAAGTGGTGTTGAGGGAGAATAAAAAGTTAAAGTTTTTGATAGAAATCTCTCGCATGAAACGTCCGTTTAGTATGAAGATTGGATGAGTGCAGATGCATACATTACGTCATAGTTTTGGCATAGTATGGAGCCGTACATCACTTTCCATATTCAGTGGTACAAATTCTCCAAATAGATTTGGGCATCTATGAAAGAATCATATTCGCAGAAGCGGAATATGGTACGTATCTATGAGGTATACGAGTTATTATTTAATAAAGCAAAATTGTAGGCTTGTAAATAAATGTCTGGCTTTAAAGAAGTCTTTCTGGGAGGAACTATTATAATATCATCATGTTACTACTTATTTGAAAGAAGCTTAGGGACCGAAGGTCGCGTTTCATGTTTCACTTATCCTAGCCAGCTTGGATCCTATACTCGAAACTTATAAAGCTCAAATCCTTGCTAGATACCTACAGTGACATATACTTTTTTTTGTCCCAATCGTTTCTTTGTAGGACATAGTTATGTGGTGCCGAGTACTGATACTTCATCCCTAGTTACTAGTATTATTGGTCATGGTGGTTGACATGGCGGTAGAGATGGTAGTTTTAGTTTTGGTCGAGGTGAAGGTTGTGGTACGTGGTAGAGATAATGGTCATGGTGGTGGTCAATCACGGAAGTATAATTATTATGGAATGCTCAGTCACGTCGAAGACTACTATTGGGACAAGTGGGGTAAACCTGAATATGCATATCAAGTGCATAATAAAAATATGTAGTCCCTGGTCACATTGCTATCTCCCAGAGATGATACTTTCGATTTCAATCAGACTTCAACATCCGATACCTCATCTCCATTTGAACATATCCTCCAGAAATTGAATGCGCTTGCTAGTACTACCTCCCAACTTGCTTCCGCCATGATATATATAGGTAATCCTGCTGTTGTGGCAACTCAGTCACTATCTACCTCTTGGGTTATCGACTCTATAGAAAGTTCTCACTTGTCTGTTATAACCTCTCTCTTTTATAATCGTAGTCATATAAAACATAATATTAATTTGGTTGACGAGTCTACTCGTCATGTGCTTGAGAAATGTGTTATTCACCGTACTCAATCACTATCATTATTTGATTCATTATATTTGACTATTTTTTTAATTTGCTGTCTTTGAGCCATTTAACCAAATGTAACCACTAATTTTCATCTTAGGGATATTTTGGTAATTTACATGTTATTAATTATACAGTTATAATTAATTATATTTGGTTAGAATTAATTAATGTTAGTTATAATAAAGTAATTAGAATTAATTAGCAATAGTTGTCATAGATAGAATATTCTCATCTAGAAAAAGTAGATACCCTCCTATAACTAATTAAATTCTTTAATAACCAAAAACATTTCATTCATGATAATTCTAGAAACTAATTAGGGAGTGAAATGACAACTTGTGATTTCTCTCAACTACACACACTATATATGGTTTACACTCTCTCTCCTTCCATTTTATTTTATTTTTCTCCAATTCTTCTTCTTCTTTCCCAAGCCACTCCCAAATTTTCCCAAATTTTTATCTCCAAACTACTCAACTTCACTCTTTCTTATTCCTATGGAGATCTAGAGCATTGGATCATAAGGAGGACCATTGGAGAGAAGTCTAGCTAGGAGGATCATATCCATTTCATCCTCATTGTGTCAAATTTGGTAGAGTTCATTAGGATCCAACTCCCAATAGGTAAATTCTTTTTCTACCAGTTTCTATATTAGAATTCCAATTTGAACCCATAGAGACCTACCTATAGTGATACCTAACCCCATAGGTGAAGAATTAGGTGGTAGAATGCCTATTTCTAGTTGTTCTATGTAATTTTCTAAGCCATTTAATGGTATTACGAATTTGTGTCCACCAAGTGTTTGTGTGGTGTCCATATGAGAATATTGGTGTATATTTGAGTTTGTGATGGTGTCATTGTATCCATAATTGGATACGTAGAGTCTGTATCATGATACGCCATGCTACGTGTAGGTGGATTTAGTAATTTGGTTGTATTGAAGCTTCTTTGTGTCAATTCCTATTAATTGTACTATAATTAACTATCCTAGCTATATACATGTCATATCATATCTATATTATGTGTTCCATATGGTTTTGGAGATGTATTATTGTAGTGTTGGTGTAGGGATGGGGTATCCTTTTTTATCTTGTGCACCATAGTGTAGTATGATATATTTAATACTAGAATGAGCAATAGGTGTTTTATGTGTGTTCGATGGGGGGTTTAGTTTTTGTAGGGTATAAGTTAGGATAAAGAATCAATGAGGGTATGGTCTGAATTTTGGAATAGACTGAATAGTAAGGTACGGAGAGGATTGTTGCACCAACAACAGCAGTAGATGCAACATACTACAACAACAATAATTCTAGCTCAAGTGCAGTGCACAACAAGTATTGTGAGAGGGGGGATCTGTCACCCCCATATTTCAGATTAGGGATATTTTCGTCTTTTCATGATTAATGTATAAAATATTGCATGATATTTAATTATATTTATATTATCGTAATTTTATTTCATTGTTGCGCGTTACCGTTGCTTCGATATTTGGAGCGCTACCCTAGCCATTGCCTTCCAACAAATTTTACAATCTTGTCCTAGACATGCATGCCTTCTTTTCTGACTTTTGTGCAATTTTCCAATTGTTGGGCACTTTTGTGCAAAAGTGCATTAAGGTGTCCACCCCATTGAGCACAATACGTGAATAAACCTTTTTCCTCTTCATTGGTATTTTTTCATGATTTTAGGAGTGTGAAATTTAACATCCACCTCCTTAAGACCATGGCCCTCCACACCTTGAACCAATTGAACCCTAGTCCTTCAGTTTGAACCCATTTGAATCATGGCCATTGAATATTTCTATGAGAGGCCCAATCCCAAGAGGGGTTGACCAGTCAAATATTTCTAGGTCATACCCAACCCCCCTTTAAAAATATTTTTTTTATTATTTTCCTTTTCTATTTTTCTAAACCAAGAAATAGCTCTCAGTCGACTTTTTCCCTGTTCCCTCATCTCCATCCCCAAGCCTGCCAGAAACCGGCCATCTCCCTTGCCTGAACGATGTGTACCACCACCCTTGTCCATGGCCCATCTTCTCCCCGCCTCCACAACGTCTATCCCGCTCGCATCTCTCTGTTTTCCTCGGCCGCCGGGACGACGCCGCCATCGACTGCACTCGTCGACAGACATCTCCTCCGCCGGATGGCAACGAACTCGACCGGAGCTCATCCCTGATGCCGGAGCCCGCTGTACTGCCCACCCGCTCCATGACCTTCTCCCTCACCGCCTCCTCCTTCGCCGGAGCCTTTGACGTCTTTAACCACCCATCCCACAGCAACCCGGCCATCTCCCTCCCTTCATTACTCCTCGCTGGAACCGTTGTACCGATCGGAGTCTGCCGTCCCACCGACGACGAGTAACAGTGCCCACGACTCCGTCCACCTCAGATCTCGACACCCCATTATTCTTCTCCTCTCGACTGTCCCCGAGCATCGCCTGGATCCCGACTCGACCGGAGCTCGCCTGAGCAGCGATCCCCGACCCTGCTGCATAATGTCGGATCTCCCTTCCCTGCCTCCTCCTCTCCATTACCACTACCACCTCCTCCATCACCGGCCCATCGTCAATAACTCACAGCCGCCTGAGCCTTCGCCCCCGCCTGACTGAATGTCCTCCACCGCGACAGTCACCTCCGGTCATTCCTGTTCACTATCATCACCACCTGTTCATCGACATGATCAACATCCCCATCTTCACCATGATGATCATCAACATCATAACCATTATCTTCACCATCGTCATTGTCATCATTATTATCATCAACGCCATCGTCGCCTCTACCTTGCCTCGCCGTCCGGTCCATTAATCTGGCCACTTAAAACTACAACAGAGCGGGAGCTCCTACGTTCCTCCACATCGACTGGATACCGTATTCCCTTGAGCTGAAGCCTATGTGAGCCTCTTATTCCCTCTCCTCTCTCTCTCTCTTTTAGTATATGCTTGTATGGTATATAGGTTTAGGTATGTACGTATTAGCATACATATTGATATATATATATTGAGTATTAATGTTATTTCTAAGTAATAATATGGATATTGTATATGTATTAGGTGACCCGTAGTTATATTAACCTGTAGCCCGATAAATATTAGAAGACTTCCATATGTACACTGACATACTGGCATTCCCCGTATCATTGACTGTCTGATTTGCACAGCAATTACAGATGCGACACCCATGCAATTGATGCACACTTGACCCTAGTTGACCAGTGCCCTACGTCCAGTATTTTTATGACTGTGTGTTAGAGTAATGTCTGATACAATATTGTATTATATATTGTCTTTAGGACTGTTGGATTTTCAAACAAGATTCTGAAACAGACATTGGTATTGCCAGCAGCAGGACCCCAGGCGAGTACATTCTCTGACAGTTTCTATTATATTGATTATCTCTATAACTCTTGTTGTATAGCGTACATGACCCTGACACTGTTCTTTATACGAGTTGGCATCATTGAGACCTGTCACGAGGATTCATGATTGGAATCCATCATGCTAGCTGGAGAAATGGAGAAATATTAGTAGCTTATGTGATCATACCCAACTTTACATGTATCATAGCTCACCCATACCTCACGTCGGTGCAGCCTGATCCTTACATGCCTTATCGCTGTTACATATGGTTAGCCGGACTTATTGGGGATGATCGCTAATCAATGTAATGAGTCATATATTCCTAAGCCGATCACATGATATGCTGATGTTTCACACACTTAGTTAGATGATTCTTGACATGCATCTCTAGTATATTGATCTAGCATCTCTACATGTTCTAGTTATTGTTCTTGTACACACTTACATACCAGTTTATTGTTCTTGCGTGTACTTGGATTTCTATTTCATTGCTAGATGTACATTGATGAGGACATGCTCCAGTATTCCATTTATTCCAGTATTTCTATTTTTAGTATATCCATGCTCGTCAGTATTTCTTATTGCCAGTATTCCTATCTGTCTTGTATTTCTTTACACTGTGTTATAGTTTTTGTTAATATTTGTGGAACTGCTGTTAGAGGTATATTTCGTTCCAATCCTGACTGGATATTTTTTCCAGACTGTGACATAGAGGACTTGTTTCCAGCATACTTGGAGATTGGATGTTATTGATTGCAGGTTAGACTATTTATTGTTGTTTAGACTTGTCTTATATTTCATTTGTTTGCTTCGATATCTCATCGTGCTTTAGCTTATGTGATTGAGTATATTCCATATTATTTTATGATATCTGCGTCTCCTTATGGAGTTGCATATTCATGTGAGATTGATTAGATAGTTACATGACCTAGACAACGTTCTACCGCCGATGCTGCGGCGTAGGCTGGACGTACCCACGCTCTCGTGCCCTATACCGGGTGCGGGTCATGACAGGATCTTACCTGGGTACAATAGTAGACGTATGGGTATTTGCAATCTATTGTACTGTTGAGATTGTGTGTAGCAAGATGGGTTGGAGTACATAAATCTATAATAGAAGGTAGTAGCAGGCAGAAGCAGTAGGTGTTATAGCAGCTACAACAACAAGTCGACTGCAATAGCAACGAGTGTGCAGGAAGGCTCGGGCTTGTCTCAATACAGTTTTTGCACCTAGCATGCAGTGTAGCAGCTGTTGCACTTGAGTGCACATCAAAAGGGAGGACCTATGCAGTGTTGTGTTAGGCTCGACAGAGCAAAGATAGATCAAGGGGGTAGCAGCTGCAATTACAACATTGTACAGCACATATACTACACAACAGTGAGGTATTTTATGGTGTAATTGTTTGAATGTGAGTGAGTGACCTGTAGTTTAGTTTTAGTGTCAAATATGTTTAAGTATTGTGTATCAGTGTTAGGAGAAGGTGTAACTTAGATAAGTAATGTAGTATACACTACATATATCGGATCTTGTGTGTTTAATACTACAAAAAGCATGTAGGGACTATAGTATAATATAGGCAAGTGTATGTGCAAGTATCTTAGAGGGAACCAATATACAAGTGAAAGGTGGGTTTAATTTCAGGGGTACTAGGATAGGTATATAGTGTGTACAAGTGTTAGTAAGCTAGTGTGAGCTTAAGTGTGTGATGTGAGTTTTGAGTGTAGTAAAGGGGTAAGTGTTTGAATGAGTAGTATGTGAACTTGGGTATCCTAGATACAAGTTTGTATCTTAGGTACAAGTGTATAATTAGGATACAAGCATCTCTAGGTATGCTAGGTAAGTTAAGTATCAAGGTAAGTTCAAGGTATTGATTAGGATACTAGGTAGGGTAAATGTTAAGGCATTGATATTAGGTAATGGGTAATTGGTCAAGATATTAGGTTATATGTATATATATATATATATATATATATATATATATATATATATATATATATATATATATATATATATATATATATATATATATTGGTATATAGTATATTCATATCTATAGAGTATTGACCTAGAAAACCTAATTATAGTCTATCATTAGCTAGCATAGCTTAATAGGCCATCTAGATAGGTAATTTGAAACCCAAAACTAGGTAATTGACTAGTTTAATCCCAACAACCTAGAATTGACCTAGAAACCTAAAACAAGGCTAGTTTAGCATGTTTATGATTCTAAATTACATGTTAACATGGAAATTCATATATAGGTCACTTGGACTCTAGTTCAGACACAGTTTGTATTCATTGCTCAAGACCACAGGCGAGTACATTCTCTGATAGTTTTCTTTACTTGATGATTACTATGATACCTATTCTTAGTGATGTTATACTTGATTACTGACACGATTATACACATATTTGTATATTTGGATCTTAGTCAGGAGACGTCATAATTATGATCCATTGTATTAGTCGGGGGCGGGAAAGTATTAGTTGGTTATGTGATTATACCACATATTCGTGTGCATAACTAACCATACACTTCACGTATGGTTCAGCCTGATCTTTTTTGTGTGTATAACTCCCCATATATGGTAGTGGCTAATCTTATTTTATTTTGCATGCATAACCAATTATATATGGCTAAGCCTGATCCATGTCCCAAGATGATCACATAACGAACTAATATTTTAAAACACTTAGATAGTTACAATTATTCCTCTATTATAGTTCATACTTGATGATGTATACTATTTTGTTCATGTATATGTCATGCCCTAATTTCTCGCAAGTTTGATAATCCTAGCCGAATGTGAATCACCACGTTGTAGAACTCCCGCGGGACCATCGTTCTCATCGGGGCACGATGCCGTGAGAGCCTGGTGTCGCACTCGCACAAGACGATGATGTCAAACATCATGGTTATCATCAAAATGACCATGTTGTAGAGAAAGTCAAGTATTGTAACAACTAGCATATATCAGAGTATACATACCGAAGCTCTCCAAGGGTCCAAATAAAGATGCGACAAAGGAGAATGCAACATTAGGTTACCACACTCTTGCGCTTACTTGCCCTCAAAGTTACTTACCATTCCATACATCATGCCCTGTATATCGAAGCTGAACCACTACACTTGTGTCCTGAAAGATATGCCTACAAACGTGGGTCAGTACACAGTTGTACTGGTGAACGGGGTAACCTACCTGCCTAAACCGATACTAAGTAGATAGTGAATGCAAATAGTTATTTAGTAATCTTTCTAATTGAACCTAGATTTATTTTATGGCAGTGGCATGACATATTAAGGAAAGCTATAAATCAGGTTAAGCATGCAAGCATTTAAATCAAGTAAATACACTAGAAGTTATATCCAACTCAAATAAGATTAAGCATGCAATATGTTCTACTAAAATCCCATAAGTTAAGCGTGAACCTATCGCACCACATCACACTCCAAGTCTCAAATCCAATCTCGATATGCATAATCTTGCCCGAGGAAAGGTGGCCGCTGTTTGTGGTGGAAAACGAAAGAATTAAGATGTATTCAAGATGGGGTTTACACGAAACCTGCCTTCTTTGGTTTACAAACAAACTTGTATAATTTGATCCTATACGAGGATGTGGGAGTACAATTTATTTAATCTGGGAAAATATTCCTATAGGTGTCTGATCTGCAGTCGATCACTTTAGCCCTTGGACCACACGATGTTGAAGAAGTGCCGTGGAAGACAGGTAGCAGCTTCGAAGTTTGCAAAAGAGGGTGGATGCATGATGCCAAAGTCGTCGATCCCTACTCTTTTGCCTGAGCTCCGGGTTCTCTCTCTCTCTCTCTCTCTCTCTCTACTGTTGGATCTGGTACTGGATCTCTTGATCAATTTTTTGACCTTCAATCTCTTCGACCGTGGATCTGATATTGGTTTTCTTGACCAATTTTTTGACCTTTTTCCCCATTGATAGAGGTCTCTATTTATAGAGTTTTGGTGACGTGACCACTCCGTCAGTGTAGAAACCGAGGAGTGGAAAGTATAGCACCCTTTTACACAATGGTTAAAATAACCAATGCCTGTGCATAGATGATCCTTTGAATGAGCGTGTGACGCGGGTCCAACTAAGGGACAAAACGCGTATAATTGCTACGAAGATCATGGCGTAGAAGCCACGTAGGTAGGTATCCCTTGTGTAGAAGAGGTGGGCGTAGAAGCCAATGTCTGTCACCATGGCGTAGAAGCCAAGTAGGCATAGAAGTCGAAATAGGCGTAGAAGCCGAGTGGTTATAGAGGCCGAGTGGGCGTAGAAGCCGAGTGGTCGTAGAGGCCGAGTGGGTGTAGAGGCCGAGTGAGCACATGAGCTGAATGGGCGTAGAGGCCGCTGCGTACCGTGCCAGAGTGCTGATGTGGACATCTTAGCCAGAATTACGGCTTTTGAAGATATAATCAAATCTCTTGCATTAAATGCTGAGATTTGCCACCATCCTATGCATTAAATACGGAGGCATGTTTTTGAAGGTCTGCAGCCCTTCTGTACATCAGTCGCAGAGACGTGCCTCGAGAAACTGTCACCGCTCTGTGCATTAGACGTAGAGACGTGCCTCGAGCAACTGTCATCGCTCTGTGCATTGGACGTAGAGACGTGCCTGGAGCCCCGTAAGAAATACAGCTTTTGATGTGGCAGGCAGTTTGTCTACTGCGGAGCGTAAACTGCTCATGTCTGCATGTGTAAAACAAGGCAGCGTATCCCTTTGTGTACGTAAAAGCAGTTTACGCAAAGGAGATGGCGGTAAATGACAGCATGGGTCGCAGTATTGTGCCATCATTATAGCCGTCGTCTGGGTAGTCGAGCAGTATCCTTGGGTAGTCGAGCAGTATCCTTTTGTCAGAAGTCCAGACGTTAGGTTCATTGCAGGATCTGACAGGTTCTCTTTGGAGAATACGAAGCGTCTCTCGTATACTTCAATGTTGCGTTGCTAGAGGATGGGTTTTACGCCCAGGAGTCGATGAAGCACCCTGTTTATGCTGAAGCGGTTTGGACATACTGCCTTACGTTGAGCTTATATTTTATGCTGTGTTTGGCGGAGAAAGCTCTGTTGCACGCTTGATGGCTCTGAAGGCCTCTGTTTACGCTGCTCTGTATCAATATGCTGCGTATAGCCATCCAGCGTATTTTTTTATGCTTCTACAAGAATCCCTTCAAAGCTTTCAAATTTCTCAGAATTTGAAATGCTTTGAATGAAGCATGAACCGCTTCTCGTAACTCGAAACGTTTCTGAATGGAGCGTTGAAACGGTCGATGCTGACTTTATGGCAAATTTATTGGAGACTGATGTGATCTCTATCGCCTAAAAAAAGGCTGGGGGGTTAACCCGTTCTCCCAACATTTCCATCACCACGCAGAGATGATCGCCGGAGTTCGTCGGGTCGATCAGAGGAAGAAGGAGATCATGTTCTTCCAGCTTGTAAGGAGCCAAAAAAGACGGCGTCTTCGAGTAAATGTCCACTGCAACGATGGATCATGGAAAGATATCTTAGCCTCCCTTGCTCGAGATAATCAGCAACTTTGTATGGTAGTTCTTCGGGAGAAAGGAATGGTCATATTTGACCACACGGCTTGCAAGCGGTGTCTTCTCCTGTTACCTCCGGGGATGAGAGCAGCAACTAGCTCTGACCTCGGGTATTGAGTTGGGTAAAATATATCAACTCAATCTGTCACGGCGCACGGAGCATGGGATCTGCATAATTTATGCAAGCCCAAACTCTGTATTCTCCCACAGTTGATCATTGCCATGTCAGTCAGTTTGCTGGAACTGACTGACTGCTGGAGAAGATGGATGAAGAATTGTGCCCATGCGAGAACCTGTCAGAACAGCTTTTGGGCGATCTTCAGACGACGATGGGGAAATCCTTTATAGACGGAGTTTCCCTTATATGTAACCATAAAAAATAGAGAAAAACACTTGTAGATTGGATTTCCCTCATATGTAATCATGACTTTAATCTTTAATAAAATTGTCTTCTTCTCTGCATATGATCGTCTTGCCATACGTTGCTGTGAAGTCTGAATATGTATAGCTTCAAAATGTCTGATTCTTTACGCTGACTCTGATAGAAAGAGTGCTACGTTCTGTCCTTTTGCGCATAGCGAATAGTCCATAGAACGCCGTTTGAGCATTTTAAACATTTAGAACTGTCCTGCTGCTAGGACTGAGGAACCGCGTAGAGCTCTGAACTGTTGTTTTTACTTCTGATGAACAGAATTTTTGTTCAGACTTCGTTTTCAAGAATGATTTCTCGAAAATCCCTTAGAACAGGGTCGAGAAATGGCTGTCAAACTGAGTTGCCATCTTGATAGACGAGATATTCAGACTGGAGTCTGGATGAACCTCCAATTGACCCGAGAAGAGTAATTTCTCAGTGTTTGAACTCTGTAAGTTTCGGGTACTTGGGATATTTTGAGGTCAAGAAGGAGTATCTTCTGTGTGAACTCCTGTAATCGACCGCCTTGAGGATCGTTCAGATGTACGCGTAATCTGGCCGGCGTATCTTTCAGATGTGCAGGAAGTCGTGGAGCATGAAATCATTAGTCTGTAGCCTCTGAGCATAAACTAAACACCATCGAGCGTGAAATCATAGACTTGTGGTTCCTGAGCGTGAAGTCGTAGGTTTGTAGCCTCTCGAGCATAAAAGCTACTGAGCACAAAGGCATCCGGGCGTAAAAACCTGACTTGTAGCCGTCGAATATAAAGCCGTAGATTCGTAGCTGTCGAGCGTAGAAAGCTCCTTAGCGTAGAACTGTAGATTTGTAGCTTCTGAAAAGAAAATTTTTTCGAGCGTGAAGTTGCGGATCTGTTGCTTCTGAGCGTAAACTAAGCGCCACCGAATATGTGATCATCGATTTGGTATCTGCTGAGCGTAAAGTCGTAGGTTTGTAGCCTCTCGAGCATAAAAGCTACCGAGCAAAAAGGCATTCGGGCGTAAAACTATAGACTTATAGCTTGCAAGCGTAAAAACCGTAGATCTGTTGCTGTCGAGCGTAGAAAACTCCTTAGCGTAGGAACCGCTGACCTGCTTTGCGCGAAAAACTTTTCGAATTCGTTGACTGTCCAGCTTCTCTGAATAATAGGCTGACGTAGGACCCAATCATAACCAAATGTTAATTGTGAGATTTGGTTGGGGTTTCGAGGAGCCCGTCTGAGGATTCGAGGAGTCGACCTGAACTCTATATATATCCCAAGCTTTTGAGAGAAAAACTTTTTATCCGTCTTCTGCGAAAGAGAGCCTTCGACTGTTTGAGTTTTTTCCTCTCGTTCTTCTTCCGAGCGCTTCGAGTTTTCAGAAATGGCACCGAAACAAATCCCCTCCACTAAGGGAAAGAGTATAGGTTCTCTTTCTCGTTCTTCTGCCCCAGCAAGAGAGTCTTCGGTCGGGCAAGGTAAACTTTCTTCTGAGCGAAGCATCCTGCCACGAGTAGCGCACCCGGCCTTAGAGGTAGAGCCTTTGGGATGACAAAGAACGACGAAAAATCCTTCGCACACGTTGAACGTGACCGCGCTAGGTCATCTTCTGTGCTGATAGCCTCTTTGAGGAAGATGACGCACGGGGACGTTTTTATCTTTTACGCCCATATTTCTAATGTGCCAGCGTAAAAACTCCATGTTTTTGCAGTTTTGAGCGTAAAAGCTCTGACTGCCGAAAACTTGGTGTATACTATAAAATTTTAGTTTTATGCTTGTGGATGGGACCTCCGGCGTAATAACTAGAATTTTGGCAGTCTGGCGTAAAGCACGGACTGTATACCGCCAATTACGCTTCTGGATGTGACTTCCGGCGTAAAAATGACCAAATTTTGTACAGTCTTGGCGTAAAGCACAGACTGTCGTTTCTTGGTCTTTATGTTGCAAGATTTGTAATGACATGTTTTCCTTGCACTTTTGCAGTTGACTTGCATGAGTCTCCACTGGCCGAGGTGATGGGTTCCACTGCCGGGATGCTGCACTCAAACTATCTGGAGGATCTGTCCCACGTGACATTTCCTATCTCCGGACCCCAGTATCCAGAAGGAAGGAAGATCTTAATATCGGCTCAGGGCGAGCGGACGTTGCTGAACCTGATTAACGGAGAGCCCCTGACGTACATAGACGGGGACCAGTACATCAAGCCGACTTTTCTCTTTGGGGACATGATTGAAAAATGGTCCCAGACGAAGCCCAAGAGAGAACCCTGGGTTTTTCCCGCCGAGAGTGTGGTCTTGTATCTGCCAACGATGCCGAAAGATTATCCCATCTCGGCTTTCTCCCATGCTACACATCCCAGGAAGATGTCGTGGACGCTGACTCCCGATCTTCACGGCAAGCCGGGGAAGATCTTTCATTTGAAAGGAGCTGACCAGGGGTCGTTTGTCAGCCGCCCTTCCGGCGTTGTGACGCTGTTCAGGGGACTGTGCCCGGGCAGCATCCCGAGTGAAGACAGTTCTGTGATCCAGCCGGTCCAGTTACCGACTTTCTGTAACAACTTTATAGGACGAGGGGGTGTATACCCCAAGGAGAATCTTTGGTGCAATGGGTGGATCACCCCAACAAACCTCCGATGGGCTTGCCTAGTTGACTGGGCCTTAAAGCATTTTCGGAGAGAGCTGGAGGTCATTGGACTGTATGCTGCTGTGAGTGCGACGAGTGTTGGGTTGCCTCCCAACCCTAACCTGTTTTTGGCACTGATGGAGCGATATATTTCGCTCACCGGGACCTTCGCCACTCCACTGGGGGAGTTGGGGTTGGCCCTCCACGAGATGGCAGTGATCTCGAGACTGCCGATGAGGGATACCGCATATGAAGAGTATGTTCCCACTAACCGGGAGTTGGAGGACTCGGACCCTCGGGTTATGGAGGTGTATCAGGAGCTGATGTGACACTACTTCACGTGCACCACTTTTTATGATGAGCCTTCTGATTTGGCTCACACCACTAAGTGGATGTCCTACCTCTTCTTCCACCGGGCCAGGGCCGCCAAGTCGGAGAAAGTTTTGGGGGGCAAGAACGAGCCCGTGAACTGTTTGGGCGTGCTCAGTGCCCAGGTCGTCGAGGATCTTATGGAGGATGCTAAAGCTCTAGATCAGATTCTCAATGACGGGGTAGGAAAGTATCCTGAAGGCACTAAGGCCTACAGTTACTTGAGGCGCTGCCGCAGGCCTCTGTCTAAGGAAGCCCGGCTGGCTGGCTTTCTCTCCATATGGCTACGTCGAGTCGTGGTGCCCGGCATCACGTCCGCGGACCGCATTCACTGGAACATCTTGTGGCCTGCCGTACGTCTGGTGTTCGGGGCAAGACTGGGCTTGCTCCCTGCCATGGTGTGCCGTATACAGGCTGGTTTTAGAGCCATGACTGATGGACTGCTCGTCGATGAAGTTCGGCGTGATAGCTTTCCCCGGGTAGAGTTACCATACCTGTACTTAATGGGATGGTTAATTCTCCACAACCCCCGGGTTATGTCTCCCGGCCCTGGTAGTAGCTCGGGGGGTAGTTTCTTGCTGAACTACAAGGACTCTCCCTGGAACGTGAACACAATTTTAGACTGTCGGCTGGCGCTGAGCCTCAGTCACAGCTGGAAGCTCCTCTGCACTGTCCCCTCTGTACATCGCAATCAGTCAGAGATTAGGCTTGAGGATTTAGGTGGAGAGAAGACCAATCTTTCTCCGAAAGCTTTTAATTGGTTGGTCTGCATCAGACCCTCCCATTTGCTGTACAGAAGCAAAGATTATTGCTTCTTCGAGCCCTACATGCCCAATCGATTCGCCAGGCAGTTTGGGTACGATCAGCTGCACGTGGGCAATGCCGTCACCAGCTTCAGGTCCAGGGGCAGACTCATTGATGGAGCCAGAGGGTGGCGGTATTTTATTGTGGGTTACACGGGAGCAATCTTTATCGTGCCGGTCGTCACACTCTCTACGGAGCTGCGCATCCTCCATTCGTATGCCCAGTTCTACGTGGCGATCAACACCTTCCATCGCGATTTTGACATGCGTGGAAGCTTTAGAGTGCCTTCTCCCAAGTCTGGGGAAAGAGTCGAAGTCCCCTCGGTTTTGTCTGACGAGGGTAAGGAGTCCGTCACTCCGGATGAGCCTCTGGTGTCGGTGACGAGGTGTGAAGTGCCTCCGCCTGCGGGGGCTTTGGCAGTCTCCAGGAAGCGAAGGGCTCCTGCTTTGAAGCAGACTTCCCCTCGTAAGAGGAAGAAGAAGACGGTTGCTCGTTCTCTCCGGATTCCTGGTATTGAGGCTCCTAGAGAGGAACCTGTTGTCTCCCCTGTTGGGGATGTCTCTTTGATTGGAGGTTCCTCGCCTTTCGGAGAGGGATCCTCAGTTTCGGCCGGCGATGCCGGAGAACCCCTGCTTGAGTCTGCCGTTGCTGCTGTCGCCTCTGGTAGTGGAACAAAATCGCCTAGCAAGATTCCAGCTGACGAACCTCGACCACGTCTTGGTGAAGGCTCGATAGAGCACCTAGTGGTGTCGGTGGGCCCACCCCCTTCTCCAGGTATGACAGTTCGCATCACGTCATTAAGGCATAATTTAGCTACGTGGGCTGCAGATGCGACATATATACCGTTGGCTACGGGTAAATATCATCTTTCTGTCTCCTCTTAGAAAGATTACTATCATATTGATATAAACTTTCTCGTCCTCTTCTCAGGAGACGGCGTCCACGGGGAGTATAGCGTTGAAGTGCCTTCTGGCTCTGCTCGGGCTCTTGGCGATGATACGGAGGCGCCCAACTTCGAGGAGGAAATATCTTCAGGGGCCAGCTCGCCCGGAGTGGTTTCGTCACCTCAAGAGGAGGACGAACCCGTTGTCGTGACCTCGCCTCTCGCGAGTATGCCGATGACTTCGACCGTCGTTGTCGCACCTCCTTCGATCGCACCACCTGCCGAGGCGGCGGTTGTGGCCACCTTGTCTGCAATTATTCCTGGAGGGGGACTTGCCAATATCGTGGCCACTCCTGGCGTCCAATCGGATCTAGTTGCGCTGACCGAGCAATACACCAGCCTCTTTTATACCAGTTTGAAAACACTGATATCAATGGTGTTGGCGAAGAATCTAGACTTCAAGCGTCTGAAGAAGGCTTCTCAGTTTCCGATCGGGGCGGTCAGAGAGTTCAGCAATTCTGGGGTAGCTGACGCCCTGGAGGCGATGGTTAATGGTTTGGAGCAACCTATTAACGAATACTTGCAGCTGGCTCGGGGCAGCCTTGAAGCTGAGGTCCAGGCCAGATATGACCTCAGGACTGTGCGGCTTACTAAACAGCTGGAAAGCCTAGATGACTCCATCAAAGCACATAAGCTGGAGATAGATGAAAGAAAAGCTGTCGTGGAGGAGGCTCTTGCCCTTTAGACGAAGTGCCAATCCGAGCATGAAGGGAACGTAGCGAGGGCCCGCAAGTTGAAGGAAAAACTCGCTCTGGCAGAGGAGTGGGCTTCTCAGTCTTTGGCGGGTCTAGATGTAGCGACTGGTCGACTTAGCACAGCACGACGGGATCTGGAGCGTGCAGAAGCTGCCCGTGCTAGCTCTCTTCGGGCAAGGGCCGAACTGTCCTTTATGAACAATCCCGAGGCACGGATGGAGCGGGCCCGCGCTGATGCCTTGGTTTTTAGGGTGAGAGGATAGCTGCACTAGTATAGCTGATTCGCGATCTGACCGCTCCCCCACAATGATGTACCCTTTCTTCTTTTTGCTTCCCAAATATAATTTTGCTCTTTTTGGGAATAAATAAAGTGAATCTTTTCTGACTTTATGGACCCATCATTTCGGAATGTAAATAACAGATTTGGGCGAGAGTGATATCAGAGGTAGTATGAACGTGATAGACTCTTGATAATCTTTTAACAGGACAAATCTATTCAGAGGTCATGCGGACATGATAGAATATGACCCAACTAGTTTCGTTTTGGAAGTAGTTTTGTCAGAATTGAGTTTCTCGCTATATTCCACTTGAGTAGGGGAGGTTAAGCATAGTACCTTTTCAGGAATTTACCGTTGATAGGAGCCATTAACAGGTCTCCATTAGGCTGGGCTAACCGGTAAGTGCCGTTTGAGAACGTTGTCTCGATCACATAAGGGCCTTCCCACTTGGGCTGGAATTTGCCTTTACTCCTGTGAGTAAGGATCATCGGCCTTCTTACGGCTAAAACTAGCCTGTCGACTTTGAACACTCTTTCCTTTACTTTATGATTGAAAGCTCTGGAAATGCGTGCTTGGTAGAGCGCGATGCGCTGTTGAGCTTGGAGGCATTTCTTGTCTAATCCTTCTAGCTCTTGAAGCCTTAACAGGTCATTCTTTTATTGAGTCAGCTCATTAGTCACGGCTATCCTGAGTGACGGGATCTAGATTTCAATGGGGAGAACTGCTTCGCTCCCGTAGACCAGTAAAAATAGGGTACAACCTGTTGGTGTTCGTACCGTTGTGCGGTATGCCCAGAGACATTCGCCCAGCTTCTCATTCCAATCTCTCTTGTTTGAAGAGACGAACTTCTTCAAGAGTTTGATAATGGTTTTGTTGAAGGCTTTCGCTAAGCCATTAGCAGCTGGATAATATGCCATAGAGGCAATATTATATATCCGATTTTTATCGCAAAATCGGTAAAACGCTTGGCTGATAAACTGAGGCCATTGTCGTGAATTATCCTCCGGGGTACCCCGAAGTGATAAATGACGTGATGCTTGATAAAGCCGACCACATTAGATATTTTTACCTCAGTAAGAGGGATCGCCTCTGCCCATTTGGAGAAGTAATCCGTGATGGCCAGTATGAACTGGTGACCTCTGGAAGAAGACGGGTGAATAGGACCAATGATATCCATACCCCATGCTTCGAAAGGCCAAGATACAATCGTAGGATATAGATATTCAGACGGTTGATGTATGAAGTCTGCATGAATCTGACAGGCTTTGCATTGTCTTGCATAGTTGATCGCGTCTGCGATCATAGTAGGCCAGTAATAGCCCATTCTCCTGATACGATCATGTAGCTTAGGACCGGGCTGATGTGCTCCACATACGCCGACGTGAGCTTCTCAGATAATCTGCTGTGCTTCACCATTAGAGAGATATCTTAATAGTAGTCCATCGTAGGTCCGGCGATATAGGCATTATGAAGATGCCTCGAAGTAGAAGCGTAATGATCGTCTTTTAACGGATACTACTTCTTTGGGGTCCTCCGGCAAGATTCCGTATGCGATAAAATCTATGAAGGAACTTCTCCAGTCTCTTCTTGGGGGATCTGTGTTCACAGCGTAGCTGCGTTCTATGTGAAAGTTGTTCTTCACACAGAATAAATCTCTGTTAAGAAGGATTACCGAATCCTATTTTCTTATAGGAGTGGCTAAATCAGCAGCTAGACTGGCTAGGGCATCAGCTTCCAGGTTCTGAGATCGAGGTACATGCTCTAGGAAGAACCCTTTGAATGTCATGGCTATCTCGATCGTTGCTTGGTGATAAGGGATGAGGTCTGGATTACGGACTTCATATATTCCCCTGACTTGATTGACTATAAGCAGAGAATCACCGAAAGCTTCTAGGGACTCGACCCCCAGCTCTTTGGCGACTTGGAGCTCGATTAGCAGAGCGTTGTACTCTGCCACATTGTTGGAGCATGGTTCGCTAAGAGAATATGCTCGGAAGATGACGAGTTTATCAGGAGTGACCAGGACGATTCCTACCCCTGAAACTACGTTTCCCTTGGGACCAATCCTGGAGGCGTCGTCGAAGAACAGTTGCCATGCGTCACTTTCCATTACGGAATTACATTCTGCAACTTCGTCAGGGATGTCCTCATATAATTTAGAGGCCTCCGGGATCGGATGAGCAGCTAGGAAGTCGGCCAGCGCTTGGCCTT
The DNA here is from genome assembly GCA_036927795.1 of Iris macrosiphon. Taxonomy (NCBI): domain Eukaryota; kingdom Viridiplantae; phylum Streptophyta; class Magnoliopsida; order Asparagales; family Iridaceae; genus Iris; species Iris macrosiphon. Next base: position 111,258,250 of record JAYESA010000008.1, on the reverse strand, counting down.
TGATGGACTTCTGCGGGACGTATATCATGTCATATGGTGTTAACAGCATCGCCCAAGTCGCGAGTCAGGAATTAAGAGCACTTGGCTTGCTCATCAGTACTCGAAGAGGGTTGATCCTGGAGATGATATGAATAGTCTGGCCGGTGACATAGTGCCGCATCTTCTGGATAGCGAACATCAGAGCCAAGCATTCTTTCTCCACTGGGTTGTACCGGTGTTCGGCTCCGACCATCATCCTGCTGAGGTAGTAGATAGCCTGTTTATAACCCATATCGTTCTTCAGTGCGAGAAGAGTTCCTAGCGAATGATCCATCGCTCGAACGTACAGCAAGAAGGGTCTTCCCATGACGGGAGGTGCCAGAACTGGCGGACTGGTGAGGTAGTATTTGATATCTCCGAACGCTTGCTGACAGGTTTCGTCCCATACGAAGGATACACCTTTCTTCATGAGATGGGAAAAGGGATAACATCTCCCCGAGAGGTTGGATATGAACTTCCGGATATAAGCCAGACGGCCTTGAAATCCCCGGAGTTCTCTCAGATTGTGGGGTGGTCGCATTTCTACGATGGCCTGGACTTTGTCAGGGTCCACTTGGATGCCTTTGGCGGTGATGAGAAATCCCAGAAATTTGCCACTAGATACAACCAGAAAGGACTTCGTAGGGTTCATCTTGAGTTGATATTGGCGCATTAACTCAAATACCGTCCTCAAGTCTTGAATATGATCATCTTTGAGGCGGCTCTTGACGGCTATGTCGTCCACGTAACATTCTACTATTTTGCCTAAATGCTCATGAATATGTTACTCATAGCCCGTTGGTATGTAGCCCCAGCGTTCTTCAATCAGAAGGGCATGACCGTATAGCAATATACCCCCAACGGGGTTCGGAAGGTAGTGTGCTTCTCGTCTTCAGGATGCATCTTGATCTGATTGTATCCTGAGAATCCGTCCATAAAAGACATGCGTTCAAAACCGCAGGTGTTGTCGATCATGATGTCCGTGATGGGAAGAGGGAACTCATCCTTGGGGCAGGCCGCATTCAGATCTTGGTAATCGATGCAGATACGTATTTTCCCATTTTTTTTCATGATTGGGACAACGTTAGCGACCCAGTCGGGATGTTGTTCTTCCCGGATAAAACCGTAGGCTATCAACTTCTTGACTTCAGCTTCGATGGCGTCCATTATATCCGGGCGGAACCGGTGTTGGTGCTACTTCACATGCTTTGAGTAGGTCAATATGTTGATTTTGTGAGTAGCCACCTTTGGGTCAAGGCCCGACATGTCCTCATAATCCCATGCAAAGACGTCGATATACTCTTTTATCAGCTGGATAACTTCTTCCCTTTCAGTTAAGGAAAGATTGTTACTGATAAATATCGGCTTTGGCGAAAGTTTACCCCCAACATCAACCTGGATAACTTCGTCTTTGGTAGGAGGTTCCCTTTGCTCGAAGCGGAATTCCCACTGCGTATCCATTTGTTGAGCCCAAGCGTCATTCTCGAATAGTTTGGATTCTTGTTCGTCTGATTCGAAGGAATCTGCCACTACCATATTCACTGATAGTGTTTGTTCGAGAGCATCAGGTGAGTCAGAGGGTAACGAGCCGTTCTGAGAAGAGGAAAAGATGTCCTCATTTGACTTGGAAGTCGTAAGGAAGGTGGCATACCCTAACCCGAAACGAGTTTGTTGATAGCAGGGGTCGCCGCGCAGCGGCGTTCGTCTGCCTCTTCCGTAGTTGAGGCCTGGCTTCCGCTCCAAGTCGTAGCCCATATTTTGCATGATCCTCAACGCTTGCGGGCTGTATTGGTAAACTTGCATTTTTCCAGCATCGTCATTGAAAGGATCTTCCTGGATAGCTGGTTGATTGCGCATGCGGCCGAAGACTATTGATCGCTGGCTGCTGCAGGTAGACGGGACAATGAAGATAGAATCCTCATGTGGTCCATACGTCGTGACGATGTTGGATGATGATGCTACTTCCCAGACATACGGACGGTAGGAGTTCATAACTTCCAAGAATTTTTGTGCTATGGGTTCTACCTCATCACGGGGAGTGGATTCCTGATTTGGAATTTGAGCACCAATATACTGGAAAAGAGGATGTTTATTATCATCTTGAACTCCATTCCTGGTTGCATTTACATCGGTCGGCTGCCTGTTGCGCCGAAGGTTGATGACCAGGGGTGAAGGCTTCTGGTTCAAAGTGATCACTAGAGGATCACTCCCTTTTCCTGACTTGGTCTTGTTCAGGTGAATAGCCATAGGCTCCATGGCTTTTGGACGAGTGGTTCGTCCTTTCACCTTGATTGACAGCGGTAGTTCGGCAGAGGGTTCTTCTGGCTCCCGGTGGGATTCCTTCTCTGCCTCGCCTGACCCTTCTTTCGTGTGGTCTTGAGAGTACAACACGACATCAGAATAGTAGTATTCTACTCCTTTAAATCGGTTTAAGTCAGCAACCTCCGTTTGTACTGTTCCTTGGGGGTCTACATATTTGAGGCATTGAAGTAGAGTTGAAGGAACGATGTTGTGGTCGTGGATCCACGGTCTTCCCAGCAAAATTTGTAGGACACCTCTGAATCGATGACGTAACATATGGCCACCGATCTGAGGTTGCCAATCTGGATCCTCAGGTGAATTTTCCCCAATGGCTTACTTCTTCCGGCGTTGAAACCTACGATTGTAGTGGAGGTGTAAGCCAATTCGCTGGTAGGAATCCTCAGCGGTCTGAGTAGAATGGGAGGGTTGATGCTGATTGACAATCCCAGATCTATGTGAATCCGATTGACCTCCATAGAAATGACGTACCCGGTGTAATAGAGGGGCCTGTCATGCCTGTTATGTTTTAACAGCATGTCATCTTGAGTGAAAGTGATATTTGGGACCACTTCCATTACACTGTAGCATTGAGGACATGCCACCGGTTCTTCGTCGGGGGACTTGAGCTGGGTCAAGCATGCCTCCGCCTGCATCAGTGCTTCACTCAGGGCTAGACGAGTGTCTTGGGAGAGCCTGAGTAGCTCGAATATGGACAGCCTGGCTGGTGTATTAGCCAGTTGGGCCAGTATGTCAAAGTTGTATGGCTTCTCTAAACCTTTGTTTGGAATATTTTTCACAGGTTATCAAAGCGCACTTCTCTTCGCTTTTCCTTGTCCGCCGGAGTTGGTTTTGAAGGACCGGCATCTGGTACGACGGGGTCTGGTCCTGAAGGTTTGGCAGCTGAAGCGTCCGCCGGTGCATCTTCCTGACTTGCTCCGTAGTCGTTGAGGTAGGATTTCCCTAAACGGGTTGCAGCAAATACCTTGTCTTCGTCTGATGGCGAAGAAGTTGTGACCATATGGCATGGTTTGTATTTGGAGCTCTTTCTAGACGTAGCCTTAGTAGCTTTAGTCTCCTCCTCGAGCTCTGATACCAAATTTGGATGAACACATATAATCTCGCCCTGCCGGGTGGTTAGGGGTACCAGGTCATGATTTTGACCCCTAGTCGCAGGGAGATTGACGATGTTCATCGTGGTCCGGAAAATGGGTGTGACACCGTTAGAGACTTCTTGGGAAGGCAGGTTGCCAAACCGTGGAGAGATCATGTTGGCCGTGACCGTCTTCTCGGTGTTGTGCAGAGTGATGGCTTTAGCATCGATTAACCCCTGGATCTTCCTTTTCAGTATGTAACACGCCTTTGTCGGGTGGTGCACATATCTGTGGAAGATGCAGTATTTGGGGTCATTAGTATTGCCGACTTCTTGGGGCCATCTTAGCTCCGGAAGGGTGATCTTGCCATTTTTGACGAGACGCTCGAATATACTTGGGATATCGTCGTCGTCGAAAGAGTAGACTTCGACGAGCCTGGAGGTCCCGGGTCTCGCTTGTCCGGATGCCACAGTCTTTTGTCTGGCCGTATTGATCGCCAGAGCTTCTTTTTCTTTGGAGCTGCGAGGATGGTCGCTGCTGGGAGATGACCTTTTGCCTCTGTCAGAGGCGGAGACCATGATGCCATTGTCGTGCGCCTTACGACTGTTGTCTTCGGCGGCTACTGCCGAGATGATAAATGAGGGCCAATCATGGAACTGAGATGGTCCTGTAAACACCGAGACTACGGGAAGGAGGTTCTTCCTGCAAATGTCTACTAACGCAGAGTTTGGAACTCCTGGGGGCATCTGTAAGGTGACCTGACGAAAATGTTCGACGAAGGTGTGAACGTCTTCCTTTTCTCTCTGTTTGACTTCGATGAGAGAGGACATAGACATTTCTATTCTTCCCTCATAGAATTGCGAAAAGAATAAAGCTTTGAAGTCCTCGAAGGAAGTAATGTAGTTGTTCGCCAAGCTACGGTACCACTGATAGGCTACTCCTGAGAGGCAGCCTTTGAACACCCGAGTGAAGAGGGCGTCGTTCCCTTGTAGCAACACCGTTATCATACTAAAATAGTTCATGTACTGACTTGGTGATATTTTTCCCTCGAACAGAGCCATAGTCTGAGGTTTGTACCTCGGAGGGAAAGGGACCTCTTCCCATATAGCTGGGTAAGGCTGGTTGATTCCCAGTTTCTTGAGCTGATCTTTGTGCTTCAAGGCGTCAAACTGGGCTTTCAACTCCCGTACTGCATGTATCGAATTTTCAGTCGGAAGCGGGACTACGGGGGGTAATGCATTCTCTGAGTGAGGAAGCGGAGGAACTGCTGACTCTTGATCTAGAGCAGGCTCTTGGCTCGAGTTGGATGGTGGTAAGTCCACCCCCACACGTATCTGAGTTGGCAGGACCGATGCTTGAGCCATGGTAATTGCGTGCTGAGTTAGCATCATCTGGTGCATGTTCTCCATTATGGATTACATTTGTTTCGGAGATGTCTCCAGTATAGTGATGCGTTGTTCCGCGTTTCCTGACGGCGAAGCTTCCTCGCGTTCATCTTCAACGTCATAAACTCCTATTTCCCTAGGCATCATCGAAGGATGCGTATAGGTTGTTGCAGAAGTCGACTCTATACTCTCAGTATTTAATTTAGGAGAATGGTGACCCCCAGCGTCAGAATCAGAGGAGTACGAAGTCAGTTGTTGTGACCTTGAATGAGTGTTCTGGAATACCCCATCTTCAGTGTCTCTGAGGAGCATGTTGGATCTCCTTCGGCTCAGAGTTCTAGAGGACGGACGTCTCGAGCCTGAGCTTCCTCCAGGTATATGCGAAGCCATATTCACGGATGCATGTACGGGATCTTCTTCCTGGAAAGACAGAGAGTAGCTTAACCGGTCAAAAACTGACCGTTTTGCTTTAGAACAGCAGCAGTCAATCACAATCTTATGACTATTACAACAATGCTCGCCAGGAGGCGTAATAGACATGTTGGAAGGTACCCTTTCCTTACGCTTCTGGATTAGATATTTGTGCAAGTCAGGAGGAGTAGAAGAAGAAGACGACGGCTTGTTCCTTCTGTTCCCACCAGTGGACATGCGGAGACTGGGTACCATGGTTTTCCCTGTGCCACCTGTGTACAACAGGTTGGCCATCTGGGTGGCGAATAATCCCCGGGGAGGGTATCTTTCCGCAACCTGAGCTTGCTTTACGCCGTAGGACTTTACCTGGCGTAATTTAGAGATTTTCTCAGACTGGCGTAAAGCTGAAGAGGTCCTCAATCGGCCATCGGCTTCTCGCGTAATCCGGAGGGTAGGCAGATTGCTCCCTCGCTGGCGTAGAGGCCGAGAAGTTGAGTACTCTGTCGCTTGCTTCCCTTCGCGGAGATTACAGTGCTCATCTGGTTCCCTATAGAGGTCAGATGTTGTCTTACGCACGGAGCATGATTTGTACTTCCGATTTGGCACTGAGGCATCATTAGAAGTTTTGCCTGTACCGCGCATAGCGGGAGACTGGTTTCTACGCGTAGAGCGCAGTGGATACCTCTGGGTTAGTGCTGAGGCTTTGCCCGAAGTTTTGTCTGTACCGCGCGTAGCGGGAGACTGGTTTCTATGCGTAGAGCACAGTGGATACTTCTGGGTTAGCACTGAGGCTTTGCCCGAAGTTTCGTCTGTGCCGCGCGTAGCGGGAGACTGAATTTTACGTGCAGGGCACGGAGGGAGCAATGCTACAACCTCATTGGTCGGAGAGATCGGAGAGATCGGACAGTCCACAGGAATGGTAGAGGATGTCTTCGGCATCCAGACCTTGCGCAGCTTTCTGTTGTCTTGGACGGAGAGAGGGTGAGAGCTACCCCCGGTTCGGAGCATGTCTTCGTAGGCAGACTGGTCAAATTGGACGACCAGTTTCTTCTTCACGGTTCCTACAGATACCGCATCGTGTTGAACAATTACTTCCTCATCAAAAGAGAAAGATGTCCCCAGCAGAGTCGCCGTCTTGTTTGTGGTAGAAAATAAAAGAATGAAGATGTATTCAAGATGGGGTTTACACGAAACCCGCCTTCTTTGGTTTACAAACAAACTTGTATAATTTGATCCTATACGAGGATGTGGGAGTACAATTTATTTAATCTGGATAAATATTGCTATAGGTGTCTGATCTGCAGTCGATCACTTTAGCCCTTGGACCACACGATGTTGAAGAAGTGTCGTGGAAGACAGGTAGCAGCTTCAAAATTTGCAAAAGAAGGTGGATGCACGATGCCAAAGTCGTCGATCCCTACTCTTTTGCCTGAGCTCCGGGTTCTCTCTCTCTCTCTCTACCGTTGGATCTGGTACTGGATCTCTTGATCAGTTTTCCGACCTTCAATCTCTTCGACCGTGGATCTGATATTGGTTTTCTTGACCAATTTTTTGACCTTTTTCCCCATTGATAGAGGTCTCTATTTATAGAGTTTTGGTGACAGTGACCACTCCATCAGTATAGAAACCGAGGAGTAGAAAGTACAGCACCCTTTTACACAACGGTTAAAATAACCAATGCCTGCGCATAGATGATCCTTTGAATAAGCGTGTGACGCGGGTCCAACTAAGGGACAAAACGGGTATAATCGCTACGAAGATCACGGCGTAGAAGCCACGTAGGTAGGTATCCCTTGTGTAGAAGAGGTGGGCGTAGAAGCCAATGTCTGTCACCATGGCGTAGAAGCCAAGTAGGCATAGAAGCCGAAATAGGCGTAGAAGACGAGTGGTCATAGAGGTCGAGTGGGCGTAGAAGCCGAGTGGTCGTAGAGGCCGAGTGGGCGTAGAGGCCGAGTGAGCACAGAAGCTGAATGGGCGTAGAGGCTGCTGCGTACCGTGCCAGAGTGCTGATGAGGACATCTTAGCCGAAATTACGGCTTTTGAAGATATAATCAAATTTCTTGCATTAAATGCTGAGATTTGCCACCATCCTGTGCATTAAATGCGGAGGCATGTTTTTGAAGGTCTGCAGCCCTTCTGTGCATCAGTCGCAGAGACGTGCCTCGAGAAACTGTCACCGCTCTGTGCATTAGACGTAGAGACGTGCCTCGAGCAACTGTCATCGCTCTGTGCATTGGACGTAGAGACGTGCCTCGAGCCCCGTACAAAGTACAGCTTTTAATGTGGCAGGCGGTTTGTCTACTGCGAAGCATAAACAGCTCATGTATACCTGTGTAAAATAAGGCAGCGTATCCCTTTGTGCACGCAAAAGCAGTTTATGCAAAGGAGATGGCGATAAATGATAGCCTGGGTCGCAGTGCTGTGCCATCATTATAGCCGTCGTCTGGGTAGTCTAGCAGTATCCCTGGGTAGTCGAGCAGTATCCCTTTATCAGAAGTCCAAACGTCAGGTTCATTGCAGGATCTGACAGGTTCACTTCGGAGAATACGAAGCATCTCTCATACACTTCAATGCTGCGATGCAAGAGGATGGGTTTTACGCCCAGGAGTCGATGAAGCACCTTATTTACGCTGAAGCGGTTTGGACGTACTGCCTTACGTTGAGCTTATATTTCATGCTGTGTTTAGCGGAGAAAGCTCTGTTGCACGCTTGATGGCTCTGAAGGCCTTTGTTTACGCTGCTCTGTATCAATATGCTGCGTATAGCCATCCAGCGTATTTTTCATGCTTCTACAGCCGCCCGTCGCATACTCAAATACATGATAAATCAAACCAATATCTTAGATCTATATGAAGGTGGTCATTGGAGGCAAGCATGCCTACCATAGCGGATGATACACTGTATCTACGATATGCCCTTTTAACCTATTGGTTGCACCGCCTCAATTGAAGGTCCCATAATACCTTATATACATGGTATACGATGTCTCATCCCTCCGAGGGTTGTAATACATCAGTGGATGCCTCAATACCCAATGTTCCTTCCTAGGGTCGAGCGGTCCCGGTGCTGCAGTGCCTATCCTGCTCCTGGAACCAAGCCTGTGCACAGGCTATCAGCTTCCATAACCATGCTATATTCCGATAATATAGGTACGATGAGGAATCGAGCATTCTTGCCCCACCATACTCGCCATGTTCCATCTGATACACCATCTTCGTTCTCAAATTATACATCTTAAGGTACCATTCTCAATCTAAATCATAAGGCACCATCCCACTTCTCGATACATTGCTTTATGGGTGCAATACCTCACTCCGAATGCTCAGCGGCACAATGCCCCAACAGTGGCACAATATCCCAACAGTGTCAGAATGTTCTCTCCGATGTAGTTGCCAAATTTTGAACCAAAATTGCATGTTTTGTTTGATAAAGCATTCCAACTTGATACTCGAACACAAGGCACGCTCGCTCGATAAAATGTTTCCATGCTCCAACTATACTGATCAAATCAAAGTGCTAACTTCTATCCCTCCAAAAGGTGTATACCCCATGTATGCCACAATACAATATTTCTAATGTTCCAGACCAAGTATTCAAGCCATTACATGTGTTCCATTTATTAGCATGAAGGAGTAGAGGAGAAGGGACAGGGCCTACTCACAAAGTTTAACCTTCTCATTGCACTACCTAGAACTCTTCCTTGCCGATATGATTGATTTCTTGAATCTGTGGTCTAATGCAAAGCACGATATACTAAATTGGTATGATCGTGCAAGCAGATCGTGCTCTCTAAATCATCAGACCCGATTGAACTAAGTCAGACGACATTATTGCTCCAATCCTGTTATTTTTGTACTGCTCCGAACAAACACACTGCTTCCAAGAAGACGACGCCCATGCTTCAGCCTGATGTAAGGTGATACTCTGATCCCACTGAACTTTGCCCGTGATTTGCACATGAAACCAACTCAAATCAATACTTGTCCCCAAATCTAACTCAATGAAATGCAACCAAACTATTGTTTCATTTTAATCTGACTCAGTGTAATGCACCATGCGGATGCAGGGCATTGCATAATATACTACTTAGAATAAGGTTCGTCCTTGAACCAAACTAGTACCCATTCCTTTTTCGTATGCCGCTTGAACATTTTATAACTCTGCTCTAAGTAACTCATACTTCACTTATCCAGACTTATAATCTCCACTTCACGCTCAACGCTCACACAAATTCTATATTCTCACATCCTCCTTGTAGCTCAATTCAAATTCAACATATCACTTAGTTTTGATCATACACATATTTAAGGCATCCCCAAAATATATGCATTTCAGCCGAGCTTAGTGATAGCGAATTTGGACAAGTTATAAGGGTATCTTTATGTCCGAATCATCTATCGCTTCACTCTAGACTGAACCGATCCTAACGTTCATTCCATAACTCATCTGTATACGCGCTATTCTCAGATATGTGATTCTCCACTAACGATCTCTCCACTTGACTTAATTCAATCTAAGTTCCTACTCAATCCAATCCCTAGCTAGATCCAACATACTTCAAGTCCTTGTGCGTCCAAGTGCAACGGGTATTCTATAAGGCCCTACCATTCTACTATTTTTGAATTCATACTTGTATCATTCGGACTCAACAAACCAATCTCTAACCTGACTTCAATCACACTATACCTTGTATGCACCATTTCCAAATCATCTTCATCCTCCGAACAATCATCACATCTGATACTATGCCAGCTTAGCGACTTACCCAAATATCGCACTCAACTCTTAGATCAGCTCGGCCCAATACCACTGCCTGAAATCTCAATACCTCTCTGGGAGAACACCTATTTTGGGCTTATGTGATCTATGAAGATTTTGCCGTCATGCCATAGGGATAGTTTCGTCATGATTTAACCACGGACACAATCGCCATAATTTCTAAGTCACACTTGGAATAGTTCTTCTTATGCTGCTTCCACTGCCTCAAAGCACAAGATATCACCTTCACCCTCTACATGAGCATGTATCCCAAAATAAGTTTTGATGCATCTTGTAGATCTCAGGCACATACGTCCCTTCCGGTAATACAAGGATTTGATCTGAACGAACTTCGGCTTTCACTCCTCGAAGCTAGTTAGACAGTCATCAATTCAACTGAATAATATTCCCTTTTGGGGTATGACGTGTCAGAAGCGATACCATCTTCGATAATCTGTAACTCTGAATCTTATCAGTTGACATAGGTCATTTATACCATCGCTTTGATCTTCTAGCTGTATCTTCAGCTGAAGGCTATTCCAATAATCTCTCAAATCCAATATTCAGTCTCTTAGACTTATCTCCAATATATACCACTCAATATCCACCCTCAACGCATTCCCAAATACGCCACCACAAGGGTCATTCTATGGTCTACAATATTTATTTTAATTTAGTAGTCAAGTCTCTAAGGTCAGCTGTCCCGAAGCTTCGCTCAATAATTGTAAGTCATTACTATGGACAGTTACTATGAACCATACTATATCTCTTCTGCAAATTAATCCATATCCCAACAATCTAATCCGAACACACTTCTGAATCCGAGCACTTCATGCACTATCGATGATGTATCTGCTAACTAACGCCGCATAACCACCTAGAGTCTGACTATCTATCCAAGCCAGTACTCGTGTGAGACTCATCTAACTATTCTAGTATATACACTAGAGATACGCATATTTTATGTGTATAGCTTTCTTTATGTTTAATTGCTTACTTTATGCTTTAAGCCATTCATGCATTGTTTAGGTTATTTTTGTAAATTTCCCTTAGTTGCATGCTTTGAACCATTGGTCCCTTGGTTTTCTTGTGTGTGACTATGATGAACCCGAGTGAGGGGAATAGATTATGATCAAATGGACTACAATCCTAGTTTTTCTTATACATACTCGGCCTTTCTCTTCCCTACACTTTATTTTCCTTTTATTTCTCTTTCCTTCTTTACTTCTTCCCCAGTCGAGAGTAGCAGCTGAGCTTGGCCTTGGCCATGGGTGACTTGGTAGTATTGGTATTAGGCTAGAACTTGACCGTAGGCAAGTACATCTTGCCAACCGAGTGAACCCATAATTAAGAGATTCTTGATAAACCTATGTTTATATTTATTTGTTAGCTTAGTTATCTACATATCTTTAGTAGCTTAGAACTGTTTTGTAAACTCTTTTGTAACCTTGATATTTTGTTGCTCTTATATTAGATCTTGAACGAAAAAGTTGAGAACAACAAAGTCGGAGCACAAAGTGTGATGGCCAGAGAAGAATGAACAATTTTACGAAAAGTATACAAGACCCTTGTAAAATGCTTGCGTTTAGCAAAGCATTCAAATCCTTTTAAATGCTTGCGTTCAACAAAGCATTCAGATCCATAAAATTTCTTGTGTTCAGCAAAACATTTAAATCCTTGCAAAAAGTATGCCAAGATATGTTGAGTAATCTGGGCGCATTTTACTCATAATGATTAAGTTTTGTACGAATGTCATCTAACCAAATTCTTGCAAATAAGTGCCAAGGCTATCATAAACTTGGGCGCACTTTTGAGAAAAATTCTCAGCGGCCTACATTTGAGCGTTCAGTCTCGTTAATCAAGGGAAACTCCCCCAAGCCCCTGTTGGCGCACTAATTCCTTTCTTTGAGTATTATTGATGGGCGAGCCTTAACTTTGGCATCGCCTCAACTGCCGTGTTCTCGAATATCATATCTTAACTGCTGTTCCATGCTTTGAGACTTTTGTTTTATCTTTTAGTAGACCTTCTACCTACGCTTGTTTGTGCGCCAAACCTCCCTTCTGGCAAGGTTGATGGAAGTGCGCCAAGCCCTTGGCTCGTGCACTTCAATCATTGTGTGCCAAGTTATAGTAGCGCACTTTAGTATCATTTGTGTGCCATCATTTGCTCAAAGCACTTTTGGTATCAAAGTGCGCCAGAACTGTCTGAATTATTGATTTGTGTACCAAATGTTGTTTTTGGCCATTTGTGCGACAAATGTTGTTTTTGGCCATTTATGCGCCAACCCTGAATTGATAATTTTTGTGCCAACCCTGAATTGTTGATTTATGTGCATGTATGCCGTTATTCTTTTGTTAGTAATTCTTAGCACTTGATGTTTTTTGGTTCTTTTTTATCCAGTTATTTTTAGTTAATCCTGGTTATTTCATGAACATGACATTCTTAACATGGAGCTTGATTTATGACATGAGCTAGGTGATTGTACACTATAAATGAACTTATGAATCTTGACACAAAACTGATAACCCTGATATCTTGACCCTGATACTTCTGATAGTGGCTCATCGTAGCTCACCCATGACTTGAAAATTACTGTAATTGTCCTGATTAAGGCTATTAGTAGCACCTGTATTATGTGTCATTTATCCCCGTGGTTGATTTTGATTGTTCTCGTCAAGCTACTGTCCTGTCTTGCATCATGTCTAAGGCAGATTCCTGAGCACCACGGTCGAAAATTCTTGATAATTGTTCAGGCTAATAACTAGAATAATAATCTAGAAAGCATTTAGAGAGATTTCCTAACTATATGCAATCCCGGTATCCCAGCGACACCTGATGGATTTAGAGCTCTTCGTCATGAGGGACACACTTTCAGTATACAGACGAGTGTTATACTACCAAAAAAGGCAAGAAAATGATTATACTTGATAAACCTATATTATGTACCCGTTCGTCTAGATAACCCGAATAGTCTTCCGGACATGTGGTATAAGGAATCTCAAAAAGTATGTGTTAATAACTAGGACTGTGATAACACTAGTCAACTAATGATAGAAGCCGTAGGGCATGATTGGCCGTGATTGCTTAATTTCAAGTCTAGTCTTGTCCTAATTTAATTAACAGTTGATCCAGAAATGGTAGTCAGAGTACTGATTCCAGATGTCCTTATTTAATTACTTAAGAACTGTTAAATTTTTATTTTATCTGTTATTCTTACTGATTTATCTGTATGCTAGTTTTAGTTCATAAGTTTGGCTCCCTTGTGGAACTTGCAATTTGGGGTCTGATCCTACTAGTTTTATATGGCCAGATTTTTAGAGCAGGACAACAAGATCATCTATACTTTTTTTTTCTCAAGATGGTGAATAAGAGGAGCACTTGAGGATATTAGTGGATATCTTCTTCCTCACCTACTTGATCTTGTATATTATACTTTTGAGGTATTTAACCATCGAGTACGTGTTTAGCTCGGGTTTTAGGATTCTTGATACTACAGCATGCGGGCCTACATATAAAGAATATTCTAGACTATAACTAGAGCTGATCATGTAATATTGTACTCTACTAGTTCTTCATTCTAGTAACTAGCTTCATGATCATCTGGGTATTTATAGTTTGGGGTACCTCACTATTATATGTTTGGTGATCATACATCTTGTAAACTTATTACCTATTTGAGATTGAGACACATAGGATTCTTGACCTAGGATTGCCTGATGGATTGTAGAGTAAACACTGACATTTCTAAACAGCCATGACCGTATCTAGAGTTATAGAGTACTCAGATATACATAGCTGGCTTTGTCTGCCCTCGTTCTCTAATATTCTAATTCTGGGGCATGACAACTTGAGAAACTATGCTCGCTGAAACTGTCTTCTAATACTCTTTTGTACTGTATTGAATCCATCAAAATCTCGAACTGCCTTGTTCGACTTCTTATACCACTACTTGCAACCTTTTCTAAAAGAATAGACTTATTTCATTTCTTATCCATATTCCATGCTTCAACACTACACGTCCAAATCACTCGAGCGGTACACTGAATTACTTCGATGTCTCCTCCTTGTTCCACTATCTTCAAAGGTCTTTTCGCCATAATTCTTGTTCACGTTCCATTTCTTAGCACCGTCTTGATTTAACTGTGTTCCAATGCATCCAAACGCTCTTAATGACTTGCACGCCAATCTTAGATGCACTCTCAGTTCCAATTTAATCGTCTCTTTGCGCCACGTCCATCTCAGTACTGTAAGTGTTAATTTCTAATTCGACCCAACATCGACTAGACTCGCATCACGCCCGTTTACGTCTTTCGGAGAACTCATCCACCGTCATTGCACCATTTCTCTAACTCTGCATCTACTAAACTTTGAGTCAAACTTCTCGAGTGCTAACATCCGTATCCTTTAATTTTCTATGTGACTCAACTGTATTACTCCTTCAAAACCAAACATGTTCCGCTACTCGACCAATTGCTCCTTTGAGTTACAAAAATCCATAGTCCGTTCTCGTTACTCTTCAATACATCCATCGCTCATGCATGCGTGCACCAACTGTTTGTTCCTTATGCTCAACACGCTTTGTATTAGTGAATGTTCCATTAAACTTCCAAATCGTGCAAGTAAAACTATGATATTCAGCTTCACGTTTGATCTATCTCACCCTATCCTCAATACCTGGTCTGCATCCCTTCTTCAAATTCCAAACACTCGTTCTATTGCTTGTTCCGTTCTTATCCAATAAAACTTCCATTTATGTGAATCTATTTTCGATCTCTCAAACCTGACGCATCGAAGAATACCTGAGTCAAACTCTGTTACACCAATTCCTGCCATATCTCATACTATCCTATTTATTGTGAGCAAACCTAACGCTTATCTTGTTTCGAACATTTTGAACTTGTGCACCACTACATGGCGTTGCATATATATCATGCCCTAGTACCAGATTACGGAGACGGACACAGACAGCTACCCCGTACAAGGTTGGAGCAAACCTCTACTATGTGTAATATCTCTAAGTGAAGTCCCTGCTGGTACCTCATTGCTCTCTCCAATACTGTTGCCACCAGGGTTGGAGCAAACCTGCTCATTCGGTAAAACTCTATCGTGTAACCATCTACTGTCCTTCCAACCTGCTTGAGGATAGTGAATCTCTGTTGTAGCTCGCACTAAGCCACAATCCTAAAGTAATTTGTCCTGAATCGGGTCCTAAAATTGTCCCACAAAATAGGATGCCTCAATCCTACCACTATTGTGGCCCACCAATCTATTGCTAGATCTTGGAGCTGCAAGCGAACCGGTCAACCTGTTCCTTGGCCAAAACATTAGCTGCTGCTAGAATGGTCTCAATATCCTTGATCAACTTATCTATCGTAATGACGTTCTCCGTGTGTCACACCCGATTTCAGATATGGTATTTCTTGAATTTTAAGAATTTAATTTTTTCTGATAATGTATACTTGTTGTATTTCTCATATTAGTTCATGTAAAAAAGAAATTATATTTTTCCTATTGTTGAGAGAGACTACCCGAAATTAGTAGAATACCCATTAGCATTGGCATTTTCATAGACCCGATTTAGGACCCGTATATAGAATGGACACTTGGTTCGGTTCATTTTGGGTGAACCCGTGACTAAACCCTCTTTCTCTTCTCTCTTAGTATATATATGGGCTTTTCTCTCTCTCCTTTCTTTATTCTTCTTTATTTTCTTTTCCTTGTTCTTCCTCCCCCTCAAGTTTCCTCTAACCCTAACCCTATGGGAAAGTTGCTTTGACTTGGACCGTGAGAGATAGAGGCTAGGAGCCACTCGAGGTAAGTACATCTTGCTCAATGGTGAAGTCATAAATTTCTATATTGTTTATATATGTGTTGTTTTAAAAAATATATTTAATGGAAAATATTTTCTTGAGTTTCTGATCATATTAAGTTCTTAGATTTTTGGATTTTGATGTATAGATTTGTGTAGATCTGAGTTTCAAGTTTAGGATTTTTATGTGTTCCATGAGGTTTTCTTGGTTTTGTTATATTAAACCCAAGTGTTTTCAAAAAACTAGTGGTTCCTTATGTTAGAGCATTTTATTTCGTATAATTTGGCTTTTGTTTCACTTAATTTGGAGTTAAAATAAAGTTTTATAAAGAAAATAAAATTTTAACTTTTGGAGCTTTCGGCCATGGCTGAACCTGCTGTTGGAGAAGAGGAAGTCTTCATGCGACCAGCGAACTATGCGGCTGAGAGTGCTATACAGCCTGAGAGGGTTATACGGCCTAAACTCTTGTCACATACGGACAACATGTGTCCATCTTGGTGGACGCATGACTACTTATTTACACAAGTGTCGTTGAATACCTTGTGTTTTCACTCGCTGAACGAATGGAAAATTTGCTAAGTCCAAGAGGGATGTCCATGCGTCTAGTGGATGCATGCGGTCAGTGAGTCCATGCGGCCAGTGGGTCCACGGGACCAGTGTGTGCATGCGGCCAGGGAGTCCATGCGGCCAGTGGGTGCATACGGCCAGTGAGTCCATTCTGCCAGTAGGTACATGCGGCTAGTGAGTCCATAAGGCCAGTGGGTGCATGCGGCCAGTGAGTCCATGCGGCCAGAGGGCGCATGCGGCCAGGAATTCTTGTATGCATTTTGTGTTCCATGTTGTTATGTTCTTTTAGTAATTCCTTTTAGTGATTATTGTTGTGTGCTTCCTTATGTCGATACAAGTTTAAGATACCAGACAAGTTTTGCATATGAGTTCACAAGACAAGTTTATGTACAAGTTCATAATCCTCACGATACCATAAAAATATTTGTGTATAAAAACTCATTGCATTTGGCATCGGGCAATCGAGTGTGAGTATTATCCAATGTATCGCGTGTCACAAATACTATAACTCATGAAAAGCTCGTACTCGTGACTCATCATTTTTGGGAGTTCTCAAGTGTCCATGACTCGAGAACTTGAAATAATTTACTAATAATTAAAAAAGATAAGGTTTACCTAAATCATTGGGAGGAAAGAATATTGCACTACCGGCTACCCCGATCTCTAAGGGCCCTATGCATTATGGACAACCCTACTAGGCAAGGGCTCCATGACTGACCAAGTTTACTCATCCTAGGGCACTTACAAGGAAAGTTATATACAAGTTTATGTTACAAGTCAAGTTTATGTTTATAAAGCAAGTTTATGATTGCAAGTTTAGGTTTATGTTTATAAGTTCAATTTATGTTTATGACTAGTAACAAGTTATGTTATTGTTTGGTTGATTGTGCATTGAAGTTTAATAGACAAGCGTACCCTTGGCCATCCGGGTTAACTGCAGTATCGGTGGTAGCAATATTCTTAAAACATGCATTTAGTAATCAATGTATGTGACAACCCTAGCTAGTTAATTGTAGCAAGCCGTAAAGTTTTTTGGTCGTACGATGAATGATATTACTTCCATTATAGCTCACACTTCTAGTTCCATTTTTACCCGATGCGTGGTTAGGGTGCTAAGTTCTGCTCGGGTGAAGAGCTACAATCCCGGTCCTTGTTTAGTTTAAGGGTTGTGGTCCCGATCCAGGTTAATTCCTATTCTTTTTTGCTGCTTGTCACCTTACTTTCATTCTTTTGCATTTATTATCAGTTCTTCCTGTATTATTCTTGAGATGAGAACATTGGTACCGGACAAGTCTCGATCAGCATTAATTTATATATGTCTCTTTCTGCTAATGTTGTGATGTGTTTGGTCTATCACCTTGAGCTCATTTGTGGTACTTGTTGCTTGGGTTTTTGACCCCACTAGCTTTGTATGGCCAGGTTATCCTGAAGAGAACCAGGATCCAATACACTTCCAATAAGATGGTTCGCACTCGTAGGACTGCGACCGATGTTTGTGAGTGGTTTTCTTCTTCCAACCCTCGTCTTGTTTACTTTATTTTATGGTATTTAGCAAGGAGCAGAGTTTGCTCCTTATATTTTTGAGACTACGGTCAACATGATATATATATTAGACCATGGCTGGTATATTTGATCATGTATATTTATACTCTACTAGTGCAACATTTTATATTCACTAGCTTCATGATCATATATGGTATATAATTTGGGATACCTTTTTACTTTAATATATAATATACTATTGTACTTGTGTTGCTGGATTGAGATAAATGGGTTTGTCGGCCTTAGGACTGATATCATAGCATACTATAGTTCGCCCATATGAATTTTAGACAACCTTAACACATTGCGGCTTACTTCCGTATTTGGCTAGGTGCAGTTGGCAATGTCAGTCCCCGTGTTTACCTAGTTTTCTAGAAGCAGGGAGTGACAAGGTTTTAGTGGTGGTCCATATAGGTCTATTTTTTAAACTTATAGGAGGACTCATCTTGTTAGAATCCCAATCCTCTATTGTCTTTAATTGAACTCCATATGTGACCTACACCTCTCGCTTTTCTTTAACTTTAAACTTGCTTAACATGATTGTTCCATTTTCGTCCCTTATTGATATCCTTGTGTCCTTATCCTTCAGGAACACCACACCTGCTCCTCCTTTCGAGGGTTTTGGTGTACCGTTAACTCCAGAAGATACATTAGTACGCCAAATTCTGCCACTGAACCAAGGGCAAACGTCAGTAGCATTTCATCAGTTAGCTCCGCAAGTCACGCATGCCCGAACGACACAATCATCTCTACCAGTCTTGTCGGAATAGCCAGTTCAGCCCGCTCAGTCATTCATACTAGCCCACCCAACCCAGATAATACTACTAGTTCTTCCAGTATAATCAGGGCAGGGAGGCTCGCAGGCAATGTTAGTGATCATCCAAGCTATGACGATGGTACAACAACAAAAACAACAATAACCACTCTATCTTCAGCAACAAGTGGTCCAACTCTGCCAACAGTTTCAGCAAGGACAAGAACAGACCAACGCAACTCTGTGCCAGGGAGTTAGAGTAGCACTCGACAACAGTGGGCGTTATACTCATAACACGATTACCAATGTTAGTCACATGCGTCCAACCATGTTCCTCGGCACAGAAGATACAATTTTAGCAGATTCTAGGCTCCAGGACTTTGAGTCAATCATGCATGCAACCAAAACCCTAGATAATGAGAAGGTAGCAGTCGTAAAGCTATAATTATCAGATCATGCCCTAGATTGGTGGACAACACAAGAAATGGAGCTTCTGAAGGCCATTGACTGGCAGACGTTCAAGGAGCGTTTCTAGGAAAAGTATTTTAATACCACCGCCAAGTTCCAGCTCCAGTAGCAGTTCATCAACCTCCACAAGAAACCAAGATCGGTCGACCAGTATACAGGCAAGTTTTGCCAACTTAGCCAATTTGCTCCTTATATGGTAGCTTTTGAGGAAGACCGAGCCAAGAGATTTGAGCAAGGGTTACATCTAGAGATTTAGCAGTTTATGGTGGGTCATAATTATACCACCTACAATGCAGTACTCAGGGAAGCTAGGTCCCAAAAACTTGCCGACCAGAGATTAGTAGCAAGGACCAAAGGCCAAAAGAGGTCGCACTCATCCCTGAGAAGCACCGGTATTCAGTCATCACCTCATATACCAACAGTCAGAACTCCTCGCCCGCCAGCACCTCCAGCCTCCATAGTAACCTCAGTACAATCTACTAGGCAGCCTGTATCAGCATAATACAGCCACTACGGCAAGCCAGGGCATACCAAAGATCAGTGCAGTAGGGCCAAAGGCCAGTCTCTCTGATATGGGGCATCCGACCACAAGAATGTTTCATGCCTAATGTCACGACCCGCATCCGGTTTAGGGGCACGAGTGCGTGGGTACGTCCAGCCTACGCCGCAGCATCGGCGGTAGAACGCTGTCTAGGTCAAGTACTATCTAAATAATCTCACCCTAGTATCCAACTCCATAAGGAGATGTGGATATCATAAAATAAATCTAGAATACTCAATCACAACTACAGCACGATAGGAAAATAAAGAAATAAAAGAATACATCACAAGTCTAATGACACAATAATCATACCTGCAATCATTAACTTCCAATCCTCAAGTGTCGGAACCAGTCTACTAAGGTCACAGTCTGGAAAAATATTTTCCAGTCAGGAAGGAGCAAAGTACATCTCTAAATAGCAGTTCTATATAAATAACATAAACTATGTAGCAGTTCTAGATGGAAATATACCAGATGCATGTATAGGTACGAGAAATGTACAATGAAAGAAATACGGGAAATACTGTAAGTAACTGCAGGAAAAGAAACAATATGTCCATGAGCAAGAAACCTAAGACTAAGTGTGTGAGTACTAGATTTGACATGTGATCGGCTTGGGAACAAGATCAGGCTGGTTACATGTGATTAGCTATGATTCACGAAGGTCAGGCTAACCGTTGGTTAGCTATGATGCATGTAGGGGTCAGGCTAATCACACGTAACAGCTATGAGGCACTGAGATGGTCAGGCCGCACCCGACGTGAGATGTGGGGTGAGCTATGATGCATGTAAAGTTGGGTATGATCACATATCTACACTAAAATACTCCCCACCCCCGACTGGTATAGTAGATCCAATCATGGTACGCTATGGCACTGGATTCCCTAGGAAGGTAGCAAATCTCCCCGGGAATTAGTGTCTGTACGTGCACAAGATAACAAGGAAAACAAGTCTTGTACAAGCTACACCATGAATAAGGAATAACATCTCATGACGAGATCCGTGTATACCAATCCGTGTAACCAATGTGTCAAGAACATGGATATTTACACTAGATACAGTGAACATAGGAGATATCATAAATTAGAAACTAATCAGAGAATGTACTCGCCTTGGGTCCTTAGCTGGTAAAACCAATGTCCTGTCCCAGAGTATCGTCTGGAGGATGCAACAGTCCTAAAATATATCAATACAACATTTGCATCAGGTGCTACACTAACACATCACAAATACATGAACTCAGGGCTCTGCCAGGTATGGCACTAGTCAACTAGGGTCATCTAGTAGGGATACGTATATAAATACACATATTATTAATTATCATTAATACTTACAATATATATATACCATTTAATTCATGCATAATATATATATATAGGTTGAACAATATATTTACCATATCTATTAATTTTTATATATTAAAATATGCTAAGTATGTTTACAAATACATAAATATACATATACCAATTCGAAAATATAAATCTACATACATGTATATTTACCAAAATACGTATTAAATTAGTATGTATATTACCAATATATTTTTATACCAAATTACATACCTATATATATGTTATACATATGCTAAAAATACACACTTTTATTAAACATATACCCTTACCAAATATATATATATATATACATATATATATTTTTATACCAAAAATAAGAATTATACTATATACAATTTTAGAATTTACGTAAAAGCCAATATATTTATATATCTATAGTAAAATTGGTCACCAGCCCCAAATAATAATTTTGAACTAAGTTTTATTATTAAAATTATTTCTTAAATATAAAATAACCCAAAAATTATTATTTTTGTTCACACAACCAAAATCCTTATATTTTACTAAACTAAATAAAAACTAAACTATTTAATCTTATTAAACTAATTATATATATATTACCAAACTAAATATATAAATTTACTAAACTAATTACATTAATAAATAACTACTGATTAATAGTTAATTACTGATTATTAATAATTAACTAAACTAAACTAATATAAATTTAACTAATTGATTAATTAATTAATGATTACTAAAATTAACTAAACTAATTTTATAAATTAATTCAACTAATTATAAATTAATTAAACAAATTATAAATTAATTAAACTATTACAAATTAATTAAACAATTACATATTAATTAAACTATTACATTTTAATCAAACTATTACATATTAATCAAACTATTACATATCCCTAACCGTGACTTTACAAACAGAAGAACAGGGGAAGAGGGAAAGAGAGAGAAGGGCTCACGGTGGGTTTCGTCGGCGCGGTGGGTCTCGCCAGGGTCGGCCGGCAAGGCGGTGGTCTGTTCGAGGCGGTCGGCGGTGCTCTGTTCGAGGCGGTCGGCGTGGAGCTCGAGAGCAGCGGCGGTTTCGAGGCGGCGGCAGCGGAGCTCGACGACGGGTCGTCGGTCCGAGGCGGCAGCGGAAACTCGGCGGCGACTGGATCTCTGCGGCGGGGCTCGACTCGAACTCGGCGAGGAGGGGATCCGCGGCGGCGGCTGTCGAACTCGGCGGGGGTGCTCGACTCGACGCGGTAGCGACTCGATGAGGGCTCGACGCAGTGAGGCTTGGCCACCGGCGGTAGATCTAGGTTAGGTTTAGGGTTTGGACTCTGTGTCGGGGTCTGGACACAATGGGTTGTTGTGTGGTCGCTGTGTCCGAGGCGGACACACGGATCCGATGTACTATGGTGTGGGGCCGACGTGTCGAGGTGTTGGACACAGGGATGAGGTTGTACTGGTGGAGGTGGATGTGTCCGGGTGTGTCGGACACAAAAAATCTGATTGTAACGTTGTAATCGGACACAGGAAATGAATGGATACGATGGGACACCCGGGGTCGGACCCGAGGCCATCACGGCTGACACGGTGATGCTGGACACACGGACACGAGCACACAAAAATGGTGGTGGCTTGGCTTTGGGAATTTTGGGGGCTAGCTAGGGTTTCTAGGGAGTTGTGATGAGAGACTTAAATAGGGAGAGATGGTGTGGGATAAAGGGTTGCGGGTTGGCCCAATAATGAATGGCCCAGAATTAAATATAAAAGGGTTTCTCATGTGGGAAAAATGAGGGTGTGGGCTAGTTAATGGGAAATGGCAACTCGTAAAAATAAAAAATAAAGATTATAATTTCAGAAAATGTTTTTAGGAAGGCTAGCTAATTTTCAATTAGCTACTAATTAATATATTTTGCAAAATCTTTGAAAGTATGACATTTATTTATTTACTAACCCAATAAATAAAAATTTATTTTATTTTATCAACTAGTCTTTTAAATAAATATTTAGTTAAAACAATAATTTTTATGATTCAAGCCAATAAATATTTGAAACTAGAAATATATATATATTATTATTTATGTACTTATTTTATAAGAAAGCGACATTTATGAAAAATAATTTTTTATACAAGATTATAAATTACCTTCTACAATCAAACATCGTTCAAAACCAAATAAAAATTTCAAGGAGAAATATTTTATAAAACTTGATATTTTAAAATAAATTAAAATCTAATTATTTGAAAATTGGAAATCGGAGGTTACAAGTCTATCCACCTTAGAAGAATTTCGTCCTCGAAATTTTAGGGATGACTAGGATAGAAAAAAAATTGTTGTTCATAATGATGAATATATCATTGAAGAAAATATTTCTATAAGGAGAATATTTACCAAACAGAAGAAACATGAAGAAAAAGAAAATATGGTTTAAGACAGGAATAACTTGAAGGAATCATGGCTCGG
Organism: Iris macrosiphon; assembly: GCA_036927795.1. Taxonomy (NCBI): domain Eukaryota; kingdom Viridiplantae; phylum Streptophyta; class Magnoliopsida; order Asparagales; family Iridaceae; genus Iris; species Iris macrosiphon. The sequence continues at coordinate 111,234,834 of JAYESA010000008.1, read as the reverse complement.
TCTTGAATCCACTAGAAGGTTTAGGTTTTGGGAAGTAGACACGATCACTGAAAAAAACAGATAATTGGAATAATGCACGTTACCTTTTCAAAGTAACTAACCCAAGGGAGACCCAGTATAATGAATGATATAGACATGAAAGTTATAGCTAATTCGAAAGATACGGTCGACAATTTGATTTAAGAAACTTAAATACATCCTTCAGAATGTAATCAAGAGACATCTAATCGCCTTTCTTAATTTCTAGGAAAAGAAAGAAAAGAGTAGTCTTTACTACCATCTGAAAATAATCCTTCCTTTTTATCCTCGTTCATTTTACTTTTCTCAATCTTGTGATTCATCATTAACTAATATCTATAAAAGTTTCAAATTCCACAAACTTTATTAGATTAGGTCTTAGAATTTCTGAATCAAAATTTATTACATGTCCAAAATCCTTATCATCAAATTCGAGTTTGTTTATCTTAACATCAACTATACCTCGATTATTTTCTTCGATTTCAAATGTTACTGTCATGGTCAAGAGTTTAATTTAAATCACAACCTTAATATACCATGATCTTACCTTACGACCTTCAATTATATGATCACATAATCAATTATATTATAATCTTCTTTACCATGAGCTTCATTTCATTCCATATTTCTTTATCCGTATGTATAATGTTTCCGAGTTTTGAACTAATATATATTTTTTTTTCATCCTCTGAATTTATTATCCCAATGTAAAAATTTTACTACTCAAATCCTCAATATTTTAATTGAATTCCAGTCGTATCATAATCCCTCAAATTTTGAGTAAATAACTAAATACAAAATTTTACTATCCAATCCTTTTAATTGAAATCCAATCGATGCATATTTATAAAACTAAAAAAAAAATCTGCATCCCAAAATTTAACTTTAAACACTCATCAATCATCTAACTCAAATTCAATTGATGCTTATTCCAATCTAACTCCTCATCCCAAGAATTTAATTTGACACTATTCTATTTACGATTTTATTTCCTGCTTTTCTTTTTCCTCAAATACTCAACGATGCGATGCTTCCAGTATCTTCAATGCAACATTCATACTATATAAAATTTCTATCTTGCAATCAAATAGATAGAATGATAATCTCTCAATTTTTTTTTTGGCTCTGTGAAATTTCTTAACTCTCCCTTCAAGTCAATATCTATCCTCGAGTTTCAATCATCCTCAATCTTCGTAAAATAAATGATCCGCCAATTCTGTTATTAACGCCTTAACTCTTTATTTAAATTAATGCTTATCCACAAATTTAATTCTTGTCCCTTTTTGTCAGTTATAACCTCGTCATAGATCTTTGCTATGGTCAAAACCCAATGATCATGGTTTAAGAAAACTCTACCTACAGCCATGCAATTTAAGAAAATATAGGTCATGTGTCTTTTGTCATGGTATTTCAGTCTCTGTTAGGGGGGTACTACTAGTTATATTCTAACAAAAAATCATGCATGTGAACCACAGTACTAGAAAAATCAATCAATCAATCGAAAGGCGAAAGAAAAGGAACATTAGGAAGGAAGAAGGATCATGTTAACATATTACTTGTAGTGTCTACTATCTCTAACAAACACTTAACTCTAGCACACTAACAAATTCCTATTCATGTACACTGGTACCCATATCAACGAATCATATATTAATATTCATATCTCTCATCTACCAAAAATTAATCCTCAAAATAATCGTCAAGGTTTAACTTCCCGATCAACTTAAAATAAAATGCATATACCTCCTCAAAATTAGATACTTTCCATCGAAATAAAATTTAATCACTTCTAAAATCTTTGTAGCCTTAACTATGTTTAGTGAATCAAATTTAAATCCTCAATATTTTAACAACAAAAATCTCAACTCCTTAAAAATTCTGAAAATTAAAATTCATTTCCACCTTTTAATTTATAACTCCTCAATATACATATTAGTGCTCACGGTCTCTGATACTAAAGGTGCACTCAATACCTAGATTGTCTAGAACTGTGTACTAAATTTGTACTGCCCGAACCACTTGCACTATTACCTCCAATGATCAAAGTTATCATCAACTGTGTTTTCTTTCATGATTTCAATTTATCATCTAATTATCAACACACCGAGTGCTTACTGTTATTAACGTCATCCTTGACTAATCCTCGATATAGAATCATTAGCACTCTTGGTATTACATCACTAGCTGCATTAATGGATTATCTCATCAAGCTCATTAGACTCATGATCACCTGTATCCTCTATAACACTCATGTTTCTTTACTCTTATGGGTATGTGTATGGTTCCTCATCTCGATGGTTGTATATGTATTTCCTTCAATCCTTTAAAGCCTATTAAACTAATCCGTGATACGCTTCACAACTTCCATTACTAATCCTGATATTTCTCTACTTATGACATCTCATTAAACCCTTTATACATATACATTTCCTTACCTTTAACATTTTCGATATCAATCATCAAATTGGACATCATGCTCCATAAATCCTTAACACAATTCCCGGATACTTAATCGTTTACATAGATCACTCAATTACATAATCATGATTATCCAGGACGGGTAATTGGCTCTGATACTAACTCTGAGAACTATCACTGATACTCTATACTCTCCTTAACTCTCAGTTTCTAATGACACTACTCCTAGAATCATTGGTACAAGGTACTATGCTAAGGGCTAACTCTAGATTAAAGTATACTGCTCACATGCCCAACTAAGAAACACTTACAAATCACTAGCAACACAGTCAATACTAATACAAGACACAAACAAAATTACAAGCCACTAATTACCATGCTTAACAAGAAATCCTCAAGGAATAGGAGCTCCAAGACTGAATTGAGGACAGAAGGTATCCTTACTGCTAGTAAAGAAAGAAGCGGTGGAACAAAGTCCTGGAATAACAGAAATAGACAAGTCTTGAGATGATACTTTAAGAACCAATTTAAGATACAACCTGATAATCATACACGTCTATCCGAAATCATGACACACAGAATCCTCGCCACGCCAGTAAGCATAGATGCGATAAATGACAGGTTCCGTAACTAAGGTATGCAACCCTATAATCATGTCATCTAGAATACTCGCCACGCCAACCGGTATGGCTGCAAGAACTCTAAATCTCATAACTAAAGTATGTACATCCAAGTTAGGTTCCTACGTTCTCGTCACGACAGCTAATATGGCTGCGATAAACTCTAGGTTCCATAACCAAAGTAGACGTTTTTACCTTTCTCACTGTCCTCATCAATATATGTCATCAGATGATGCCGTAAATTTTAGTCCGTAAAATTCATCTCAATTTGAAATCAACTCAACAACGATACCAAGAATTAAAGTTAATAACTGGTCAACAAGAATCAAACTCAACAATGATACCAAGGATTTAATTTAATAACTGCTCAACAAGAATTAAGTTCAGTAACAACAAGCGAGAGCGGACGGAAACAAGGAAAGATTTAAATTGAAAATAAGATTCTCATGGGGTCATCCCAGGAAATCTTTCAAGAATTTGTGATTGAGTATCCTCTCTCATCCTAGTATCCTATGTCCTACATTCTATAGCAGGTACGCAGTAGTACAACTATGACGTCGCACTACCACGATATCGCACAACTTGCGAAGTCTGACCTGCATGGGCCACCACTAAAAACGTGTCACGACCCGCATCCGGTTTAGGGGCACGAGTGCGTGGGTACGTCCAGCCTACGCCGCAGCATCGGCGATAGAACGCTGTCTAGGTCAAGTACTATCTAAATAATCTCACCCTAGTATCCAACTCCATAAGGAGACGTGGATATCATAAAATAAATCTAGAATACTCAATCACAACTACAGCACGATCAGAAAATGAAGAAATAAAAGAATACATCACAAGTCTAATGACACAATAATCATACCTGCAATCATTAACTTCCAATCCTCAAGTGTCGGAACCAGTCTACTAAGGTCACAGTCTGGAAAAATATTTTCCAGTCAGGAAGGAGCAAAGTACATCTCTAAATAGCAGTTCTATATAAATGACATAAACTATGTAGCAGTTCTAGATAGAAATATACCAGATGCATGTATAGGTACGAGAAATGTACAATGAAAGAAATACTGGAAATACTGTAAGTAACTGCAGGAAAAGAAATAATATGTCCATGAGCAAGAAACCTAAGACTAAGTGTGTGAGTACTAGCTTTGATATGTGATCGGCTTGGGAACAAGATCAGGCTGGTTACATGTGATTAGCTATGATTCACGAAGGTCAGGCTAACCGTTGGTTAGCTATGATGCATGTAGGGGTCAGGCTAATCACACGTAACAGCTATGAGGCACTGAGATGGTCAGGTCGCACCCGACATGAGATGTGGGGTGAGCTATGATGCATATAAAGTTGGGTATGATCACATATCTATACTAAAATACTCCCCACCCCCGACTGGTATAGTAGATCCAATCATGGTACGCTATGGCACTGGATTCCCTAGAAAGGTAGCAAATCTCCCCGGGAATTAGTGTCTGTACGTGCACAAGATAACAAGGAAAACAAGTCTTGTACAAGCTACACCATGAATAAGGAATAACATCTCATGACAAGATCCGTGTATACCAATCCGTGTAACCAATGTGTCAAGAACATGGATATTTATACTAGATACAGTGAACATAGGAGATATCATAAATTAGAAACTAATCAGAGAATGTACTCGCCTTGGGTCCTTAGCTGGTAAAACCAATGTCCTGTCCCAGAGTATCGTCTGGAGGATGCAACAGTCCTAAAATATATCAATATAACATTTGCATCAGGTGCTACACTAACACATCACAAATACATGAACTCAGGGCTCTGCCAGGTATGGCACTAGTCAACTAGGGTCATCTAGTAGGGATACGTATATAAATACACATATTATTAATTATCATTAATACTTACAATATATATATACCATTTAATTCATGCTTAATATATATATATAGGTTGAACAATATATTTACCATATCTATTAATTTTTATATATTAAAATATGCTAAGTATGTTTACAAATACATAAATATACATATACCAATTCGAAAATATAAATCTACATACATGTATATTTACCAAAATACGTATTAAATTAGTATGTATATTACCAATATATTTTTATACCAAATTACATACCTATATATATGTTATACATATGCTAAAAATACACACTTTTATTAAACATATACCCTTACCAAATATATATATATATATATATACATATATATATTTTTATACCAAAAATAAGAATTATACTATATACAATTTTAGAATTTACGTAAAAGCCAATATATTTATATATCTATAGTAAAATTGGTCACCAGCCCCAAATAACAATTTTGAACTAAGTTTTATTATTGAAATTATTTCTTAAATATAAAATAACCCAAAAATTATTATTTTTGTTCTCACAACCAAAATCCTTATATTTTACTAAACTAAATAAAAACTAAACTATTTAATCTTATTAAACTAATTATATATATATTACCAAACTAAATATATAAATTTACTAAACTAATTACATTAATAAATAACTACTGATTAATAGTTAATTACTGATTATTAATAATTAACTAAACTAAACTAATATAAATTTAACTAATTGATTAATTAATTAATGATTACTAAAATTAACTAAACTAATTTTATAAATTAATTCAACTAATTATAAATTAATTAAACAAATTATAAATTAATTAAACTATTACAAATTAATTAAACAATTACATATTAATTAAACTATTACATTTTAATCAAACTATTACATATTAATCAAACTATTACATATCCCTAACCGTGACTTTACAAACAGAAGAACAGGGGAAGAGGGAAAGAGAGAGAAGGGCTCACGGTGGGTTTCGTCGGCGCGGTGGGTCTCGCCGGGGTCGGCCGGCAAGGCGGTGGTCTGTTCGAGGCGGTCGGCGGTGCTCTGTTCGAGGCGGTCGGCGTGGAGCTTGAGAGCAGCGGCGGCTTCGAGGCGGCGGCAGTGGAGCTCGACGACGGGTCGTCGGTCCGAGGCGGCAGCGGAAACTCGACGGCGACTGGATCTCTGCGGTGGGGCTCGACTCGAACTCGGCGAGGAGGGGATCCGCGGCGGCGGCTGTCGAACTCGGCGGGGGTGCTCGACTCGACGCGGTGGCGACTCGACGAGGGCTCGACGCTGTGAGGCTTGGCCACCGGCAGTAGATCTTGGTTAGGTTTAGGGTTTGGACTCTGTGTCGGGGTCTGGACACAATGGGTTGTTGTGTGGTCGCTGTGTCCGAGGCGGACACACGGATCCGATGTACTGTGGTGTGGGGCCGACGTGTCCAGGTGTTGGACACAGGGATGAGGTTGTACTGGTGGAGGTGGATGTGTCCGGGTGTGTCGGACACAAAAAATCTGATTGTAACGTTGTAACCGGACACAGGAAATGAATGGATACGATGGGACACCCGGGGTCGGACCCGAGGCCATCACGGCTGACACGGTGATGCTGGACACACGGACACGAGCACACAAAAATGGTGGTGGCTTGGCTTTGGGAATTTTGGGGGCTAGCTAGGGTTTCTAGGGAGTTGTGATGAGGGACTTAAATAGGGAGAGATGGTGTGGGATAAAGGGTTGCGGGTTGGCCCAATAATGAATGGCCTAGAATTAAATATAAAAGGGTTTCTCATGTGGGAAAAATGAGGGTGTGGGCTAGTTAATGGGAAATGGCAACTTGTAAAAATAAAAAATAAAGATTATAATTTCAGAAAATGTTTTTAGGAAGGCTAGCTAATTTCCAATTAGCTACTAATTAATACATTTTGCAAAATCTTTGAAAGTATGACATTTATTTATTTACTATCCCAATAAATAAAAATTTATTTTATTTTATCAACTAGTCTTTTAAATAAATATTTAGTTAAAACAATAATTTTTATGATTCAAGCCAATAAATATTTTAAACTAGAAATATATATATATTATTATTTATGTACTTATTTTATAAGATAGCGACATTTATAAAAAATGATTTTTTATACAAGATTATAAATTACCTTCTACAATCAAACATCGTTCAAAACCAAATAAAAATTTCAAGGAGAAATATTTTATAAAACTTGATATTTTAAAATAAATTAAAATCTAATTATTTGGAAATTGGAAATCGGAGGTTACACCTAATCCTGTACCCAGAGACTTCTTCAGTCCGACTGTTACCAGCTCCTCCTCGGGCAAGGATTGAAGGCCAGCGAGGACCAGTGTTAGTAGTTCGACCACTAGCCCAACGTCCTCTTACGATGCAGACTCAACAGTTTCAGCATTAACGTCCGGTGCAGTATACGCAAGTCCAAAGAGCCCAACCAGTAAGATAGAACCATCAACAAGTTAGAGTCACGTGCCCTGGACGATGGCCTGACAAAATATTTGGTAACCTAGAATAGTTGTTAGCCGAAGGTTCTATAATTGTGGGTGAGATTTTTGAGTTCTCCTTAGCTTGTCTTAATCTTGGTTTCCTGTTGAACGATCTCATATTCCGACCCATTCGAAATACAATAGTCGTTTCGATCTTTTCATTGAGCAAAGAGGATTTTTTTGCTCCGCTCTTCTGCCTTTGTATCTCGTGGAACGTTATGTCCATCATGTGTCCCGACTGCGAAGGCATGTCCTGGATTAGAGTCATCTCCTCGATATAGTCGTTGGTATCGACTTACCTCCAGGATTGACTCTTGTCCATTTGTGTGAGTCGGCATAGGGAAGCGAGGACGAGTTCTTATTCGACTGACTCAAGAGTATATGTATCCATATGCCTCCATTTCTCTGTTTGTTACTTTTATGCATTTATTTATTAGTTACTTCTGCTCCTATCTTTTCTATTTTAGTTATTTATATAGTATAATTATTTTAATTATGATTTGATTTCTTAAGCTTTCTTGTGTGTTTCAGCTCAACAAGCCTGGTAAAATTTTGAGGACAGAATTTTTCTAGGAGGGTAGAGATGTCACACCCGATTCCAAATTTGGTATTTCTTGAATTTCTAGAATTCAATTTTTTCTGATAATATATTTCTCATGTTGTTTCCTGTAATTTTATTTTTTTATCTTTTTTTTGTTGTTGAGAGAGACTACCCGAGACCAGTTGAATATCCATTGGCGTTTCCATAGACCCAATTTAGGACCCGCATGTTGAATGGATACTTAGTTCGGTTCATTTTGGGTGAACCCATGACTAAACCCTCTTTCTCTCCTCTTTTAGTATATATATAAGTTTTTCTCTCTCTCTCATCTCTTTCTTCTTTATTTTCTTTTTCTTCTTCCTCCTCTCCCTCAAGCTCCCCATAACCCTAGGGGAAAGTTCCTACGACTTAAACCGTAAGAGGTAGAGGCTATGAGCCACTCGAGTCAAGTACATCTTGCTCAATGATGAAGTTATAATTTTTTGAATTTTTTATATATATGTTATTTTAAAATATATATTTAACAAAAAAAATGTTCTCCTTGAGTTGCTGATCATATTTAGTTCTTGTAGTTTTGGATTTTGATATATAGATATTTGTAGATCTGAGTTTCAAGTTTAGGATTTTTATATGTTCCATGAGTTTTCCTTAGTTTTGATCTATTAAACCTTAGTGTTTTCAAAAACTATTAGTTTCTTATGTCAGAACACTTTATTTCGTGCAATTTGGCTTTTGTTTCACTTGATTTGTAGTTAAAATAATTTTTTTATGAAGAAATTAAATTTTTTACTTTTGGAGCTTTCTGCCTGGCTGAACCTATTATTGGAGAAGACAAAGTCTTCATGCAGCCAGCGAGCTATGCGGCTGAGAGTGCTATCGGCCCTTGAGGGTTATGCGGCATGGACTCTTGTCGTATATTGACAGCATGTGTCCATCTTGTTGGACGCATGACTGCTTATTTACACAAGTGCCCTTGAACACCTTGTATTTTCACTCGCTAAACGAATAAAAAATTTGATAAGTCCAAGAGGGTCATCCATGCGTCCAGTGGGTGCATGCAACTAGTAGGCCGAGGCAGCCAGGAATTTTTTATGCATTTTGTGTCCCATGTTGTTATGTTCTTTTAGTAATTTATTTTATTAATTATTGTTGTGTACTTCCTTATGTCGATACAAGTTTATGATACCAGACAAGTTTTGTATGTGAGTTCACAAGACAAGTTTATGTACAAGTTCATAAACCTAATAACACCATAGAAATATTTTTGTATGAAAAACTATTGCATTTGGCATCGGGCACTTAAGTATGAGTATTGTCCAATGTATCGAGTGTCGCAAATGCGATAACTCATAAAAAGCTCGTGTAATGACCCGTTCCGTTCAAGCGGACAACCAATTCAAATGGCACAAGTGCAATGAACCAAACCACTTTGCTCAGAGAAGACTCGTTCGAGGCAAAGGATTTCAAGACTTGGCCCTTCAGGAGTTAAGACTTAGACTTTCAAAGGCTTGCTCGGAGTATCGCTCGACCGTGATGAATCATCGCTAAGGTGGGTGGCTACGATAAACTTGTCTTTACTTAGCCAACACACTTAAAATATGGACGATACATGCTAGTCGCTAGGTGAATCACCCCTGCATGCTATTAAAGAATACAACGCACATAGCTAAGGGAATAATCCCAACTTGTATTGCTTGTGTTAGAAGATGGAAATAAAATTTGGCTTATAACATGGACCCTCTCATGCTACCTTCGCCTTATGCAACTAGACCCCGCTATGTCTCAAGTAGATCATTGCATATTCTCCGTAGTATACTATTTCACTTGGTTACACTGTACGCCAGTAGACTATGTCGCTCGGTATGTCCCTTTACGGTTTTACTCATCGCTTTACCCTTAGACCCGTGCCAACGTAAAATGCTTATGTTTCATATAAAATAAATGCTTGCCTGCTTAGATGCTAACTTGTACTCGTTGCATTAATTTAATGCTTGTCACTTATATGTATGCAATAATTCATTGCACTTTGCTATCTGTGATTTACTCAATTGAGGTAGGAAAACTATCAAAATAGTCATTCTGAGCCAAGTATAGAATATTAAAAGTATTCGGGACCGTTAAGTGGCCTGGCCATTTTCCGAACTAGGGGACTACATCAATGGACAGTTAAGTAAGATAACATCACAACATCTCTGAAAATTAATACTCGTCCTGTACTAAATCTGACCGCTCAGGGAGTCAAAACTATTCTGATTGAACCTGAATTGTAATTGTATTTGTACCTACGAGAATATGGAAAACTTGAGGATACGCATGGTCACGGAAAACTTATGCAAAAGGTAGATTTTTGGATCTAGTTCCGCGGACGGTCGCCGGGGCAGTGGGGTCGATCCGATCTAGACAAAGCCGATTGGTTGTCGTTTGTATGGGCGGGATGGGTGAAATACCATCTGTATCTTGCTTGCACAACATCTTTAGCCTCGAGACTACACCGTCCTTTATGGCGTCATGCTAGTGACCATCTATCATATATATTAAGTTAGCTCGATTGCGGCAACCTGCGTGTGAGTCATTGCATTATAGGCGACTGCTCTGTGTAACACACATGTGCCTATAACTGCATATGAAATACCTAAACGATCATGAGTATAAAACACTTATGCATAATTGAACAAAGGACCAACCCTACAACCAAACAAGGACAAGGGTTCGATCCATCACACTATGATAGTCCATTTTCCTAGGCAACTAATAGAATAATACAATCACTTGTACGGCTTGCTAATTGTAGAGTCTGATGTTATCACAGGATAATGCATAATAGTATCCTCAGATCATGTCATTGTCGAACATGAGCTAACCGAGCCAAATAAATTAATTATTCATGCACTTCACAAATTGCACCAATTTTCCATAGGGCCACTACAATATATCACGATATTAGCAGTTCCATTGTGGCTCAATATTATTTATAATAGGTCAGATAATGTACAATACTAAGGCAGACGATATACAGTATCTATGGTGGCCAGCCTACAACACACTTAGAATGAATCTCTGTGGGAAGGTTCGTTGGCATGATCTCGGGATATCATTTCCTTCCAATATTACTACCAATTTTAGTTGCCTAATTAACCCTATATTATTTTAAAATCTCAAGCGTGGCCACATGAGAATTTCCCTTAAAATATCATATAAAGTATGGGCATGCTAGATACGAATCCATGAAAGTTTAATCTGGCTTCACCCGAACGTGTATGCAACATTCAACAATCAATATCCTAGCCATGCTTTGGTACTAGACTCGTATACCATATCTGTACTGGGGGGAAAATATATATATACTATCACGCATTTAAGAATTTACAGGCATTATCGATGCACAATCCAAATATAAATTACTTAATACGTAACACGGTATATCGCACCTCGGTGCACCGATCATGAACAATATCTGGCAATAATTGTATAAGCAAGGATTCAGTATTCGAGTCCAATTACCAAGATCATAAGCATGATTTCTAGCATAGGGTCGGGTTATTGAGTCTATTCTCTCCTAGAATCATAACACAAGTAATAACCAGGATCAACCACATAGAGGATGATAAAAAACATTCCAAATAAAAATAAATGATCAAAACATGAAAGTACTACGTGTATACAAGGAGTCACTAAGAATAATACGTGTCTAAGTCGTGCATAAGAAGATCAGGCCGCATAAACCAACCCGGCCGCATGTTCTAACCTGGTCGCATGATCCTCCAGGCCGCATGCTTGGACAAAATTCTACTACTTAGGATATTAGGATAAGTGCCAAAGTGATGGGCAATAAATGAAGTATCGGGAAAGTGACATAAAAGTGATTGATGTGACAAGGCATAAGTGTCAAAGAGAAAAGACAAAAGCATAAAAAGTCGTGCAAAGATACATAAAGTTCTAAACATTCTTAAAATCACACAATAAATATAATAGACCAATAATATGGAAGGTTTCTCAATTTCTCATGCAAGGTGTACTTGCCTATGGAGGGAGAAAAAAATCAAAGAGAGAGAAGGAAAAGAAAGAAATGAAGAGGGAGAAATAAAGAAGTTGGGTTATATATATATAGGGTTTGAGTTTTAGACCATGGGTTTAACTCATGATCAAACCAACCCAAACCATAAACCAAAAACTAAGACAAACCATAAACTAAGAACCAAGACCATAAACTAAGAACCAAGACAAACCAAAAAATTGGTCTTGTTTCAAGCAACCAGATAAATAACATGCCAGTAAATTAACTTATGCAATACGTATATTGGGAACGGGGAGTGACATCTCAATCCACCTTAGAAAATTTTTGTCCTCGAAATTCAAATCCAAGTAAGGCAGGAGAAGTCAGGAAAAGCATAATAAAAATCTACTAGAAAATCTACATATGCAATCAATAACATCATAACACATAGGTGATCGCCTGATCAAGGAGTCAAAGATTCGAAGGCATAAGGTAGAATATACCTTTCAGATCGAATATGTACAGGTAACAAGATCGTATATCATCCTTGCGCTCTTACGTTGATTCTCCAAGAGTATGATGGTCCTAGGCAACTCAGACAAGTAAAATAGTCTGTCATGACCCGCACCCGGAATAAGGACACGAATTATGAGAAATGCCCAGCCTACGCCGCAGGATCGGTGGTAGAACATTGTTTCAATCAACTCTACTATCTAAACATCTCATACAATATATACATGGCACCAGTCAATCATCTAAACTCCAAACGGAGGAACAATATGGTATCTGGTAATGATAAACTATACTCAATCATAATATAAACTAAGAAAGATAAAGCACAAGATAGAATAATGAAAGAAAGAGTCACGATACATCCACAAGCCTGAAACAATATATACATACCATAAACCTCAATAAAAGTCTAATACAAGTCTAAACAATAATCCAAACCTTCTCAGACTCTAGTACTAAGTCCTCATGCTCTAAATGAGCATCATCTAATGGTACGTCGTCTTGCGGCCCATAGTAGGTAGGACACTAGTCCATAAGCCAATCATCTAAAAAAAATATCCAGTTAGGATTGGAGCGAAGTACATACCTCTGAAAGTAGTTTTAAATACATAATCGAGCATGTATGATAGATAATAGAAAAGGATACACGATAACTAAATATCAGAATAAAATAAACTAGAGTGAACAGGTAATATACTGGAATGAAGAACAGGCAATAGAATAACTGTAATATAATAAAAATAAATGAAACTAGCTAATACGCCATGGAATACAAGTTTATTATGTGATCGATTTAGGTTGAACACGAATACAATATGGTAACTCGATTACACGTATAATATGTAATCGACATGTACACGAATACACTTGGGCTTTATCATATAATCAACTCATATTCTCCCATCCCCAACCAATACCAATGGATCTAATCATGACACATTATGAACACGAATATGGGCACATTGAACACGAGCAGGGTGTATACACGAATATGAGCATACTGAACACAAGCATTGTATGAATACAAAGTACACGATAATCAATACCTGATACACACGATAAAATACATGTGAAGGATTACTCGCTGAACATGGTAAGGGATAAGATCTTCTAACAGGATCCATATAGTACCAGTCCGTGAAACCATTGTGTCAGAATCAAGTATACAGTTCTAGAACATTCGATATATACACGATCATGAAATAAAAACTAACAGAGAAATATACTCTCCCCTGGTCCTAAGCAAGGTGTGTCTCTCGATGCCCAAGCTGGTGTCATACAGATCTATATATGAAATTCTATGTCATTTGGTGTATTGGAATGAAGAAATAGCTAAAATGAGCTAAAATATGATTTTGAGGCCATTTCTAGGTCATACTAGTCAACCTAAGTCAAACTAGGTTGGTACCTTGATTTTAAGTTCATACCCAGCTTCTAGGGTGGTTACAAGTCTAAACTATTTGATACTAGGTCAAACATAGGTTTTTAGGTCCATACCTTGAAGGTATTAGCTATACTAGCTAATATCACTATGGTACCTATATAACTAGTTAATATGATATCATATGTATCTTAATATTCTATATGAACTTCTATAAATACCAATATAAATAATACTTTAGTATCTAGTTACTATCTTATTATCATACCTACTTCATATACTTCAACTATAATTTGGTATCTAATACCTTAACTAATATATAAATATCTATTATATCAATAATATTGGTATTACCTTAGCTATTTACTTACAACCTATTACCAATACTTCAAAAGCTAACCAACCCCTCACTTAACTCTATGTCTATATGGATGTATTTGTATTATAAATATATACATATATCTTGACACTCCCCCTGATACTTATAACCTGACACACTTCTGGCACTAAAACATACACATACACAAATATGCACATCTCATATACTGATATATATATATACTGTCACACACACACACACTGGTATAAAATGTCACACATGTGCACACATGTGCACAGCTCACTCCTTCCCCTTGCACTGACCTGAGCACCCCCTGCCTCAACCTTGCACACAAATCTCCTATGCCATGCCCCCAACTACTAACATGGGCAATGGAAATGCACCTTTTTCACATCTAATCTGTGCAGACCTTCCTCCCTTCCAATTTCCCTTAAACTCGAGTATACACCCCCTGCTTCATATGGAAATTAGTAGCAAATGCCAAACTTCCTAGCCTGACTCCCTATTCAAACTAAACTGCCATAGGGCAGTCACTATAATGTAACTGATATGCAACTGTAAACCCTCTCCCCTTTTCTGATCACTGATGCTAGTACTATGGTCGTGTATTACTGACACTGACCTGACAACAGCAAGACCCCCATTCAAACTCCCCAAACTAATCCATTGTCAATAAAACTATACCCACACAGACAACTATATACAAATATATATACTCCCATCCACTGTCACAGTGCCCGAACACTGTGTATCCCCCAACCAATATATATATATATATATATATATATATATATATATATATATATATATATATATATATATATATATAACACATTAGAATATTACATTAAACACTAGGCATGCTATATGTAATAATCCATGATACTCTCTCTAAGGATTTGCCCAAACTCACAATGCAACATAATATATATTCCTACAAACAAAATACACTATTATATAACTAATGCAACTTACTACAATAAAGATTTAGGAGAATTGCACAAAAATACCCAAAGTGAGCTCTGTATCGCACCGTATCATAAAATAACTTGATACGGCCTACACGTATCCAATTGTGGATATGTACCTAGTCCCATAACCCCGATGTAAGTCTAATTAGATCTAATTGGTCTCATGACACATAATTAATGTATCAAAATTATAATTTCCCCAAAATATACACAAAATACCATATAGAACTCATAATACTTAACCAATTAGCCTAGAACTTGTTCCTATAGGTAGTCTTACGCCATGGGATGATTCCTAGGGGTCAAATGCATGATTAAGAAGCTACAATGAAAGGCAAAATTTAGGAATTAGCAATTGGATGATGGATTCCCAATAAAAATACTATTGGACACGATCCGGACACGATCTCTAGCTCCAAAGCTCCTCTTCCTTGTGCTTCTTGCTTTTCCAAGTTCCAAGGCTCCAAGAGTTATGAATTTAAGAAATAATTGGTGGTAAAATATGTAGAAAATCAATGGAGGGAATAGAAAATTGGGGATCTATAATTTGGATCAAAAATAAAATACAAATGAGGAAGAGAG
Source organism: Iris macrosiphon (assembly GCA_036927795.1). NCBI lineage: Eukaryota > Viridiplantae > Streptophyta > Magnoliopsida > Asparagales > Iridaceae > Iris > Iris macrosiphon. The sequence continues at coordinate 111,219,091 of JAYESA010000008.1, read as the reverse complement.
ACAAGGAGAGCCCCTATTCAACTGGGCGGCCCCTTACGCCTTCCCCAAGCAACATGCTAAGGTCCCAAATACCCCTACATGATGTATTATGAGGAATATTTAAGGATGGATATTTTTTGAAGTCTCTAACTAATTATAATTAAACTAATTCTCATTAATTTAATTAGTGTAAAGACTAATGGGCTTGGGTCCAAGTTGGATTCACTATTTGTCATGACAAGTCTAAATATTGGGCTAGTCTCTCTAACAAAAATAAATAAAATAAGTCTCTAATAACTAATTAATACTAGTCACAAATAATCATAGTTCAACATAATTAAATAATTAATGCAATCATCACATTAATATTTAATATTTATTCCTAAAAAAAATATCCATGCCAAATTATGAAATGAATCCTAGCTTAAAAAGTGAGAGTAACAATCCTACCCACCTTAGAAAAATTTTGTCCTCGAAATTAAGGACGAAACTAACAACCAAAAGCAATCAATACAAACAAGAAAGAATTATACCTCACGGCTCAAACAAATAAGGATATCGCTCGCGCATCTCAGCTTCTCACTCCTAAGTACTCTATTCTGGTGAGTGATGCCTCCATGCGACGCGCACCGAAGGAATCGTCTGGTTTTGCAGCACCTTCTCCCTACTGGCCAAAATATCCACGGGCTGCTCTGGGTAGCTAAGAATCGGACCAACCTCGATCTCTGAATGATCTAGTAAATGGCTAGAATATTCTACGTACCATCTTTTCTATGACACGTGGAACACATTGTGCACTCCCTCTAATGCAGGTGGCAAGTCTAGTCTGTAGGCCACTGCACCGACCCTCTCAAGAATACCGAAGGGTCCTATGTACCATGGACTAAGCTTTCTGCATCCATCAAAGCGAATAGTACTCCATATAGGAGAAATCCTCAAGAAAACTAGATCGCTAACATAGCACAAAATATAGCCTTAGCACTCTAACTAAAACAAGCAATGCAAAATAAAATTTATACCTCAAACTCAAATGGCCTCCGGTGGCCATCGGCCCAATGTCGCGATCTGTCCTGCGCCACCCGAGTCTATCCCTAATGAGCTTCACCTTCTCAGCTGCATCCACGACCATCTTTGGTCCCAATAAGGTTCTCTTACCAACATTATCCTATGATAACGGAGTGCGGCATCTCCGTCCATATAATGCCTCAAATAATGATATCTCGATACTAGTCTGATAGCTGTTGTTATAAGAAAACTCTATCAAGTGAAGATGATCCTCCCAAGCGCCTCCAAAATCTATAACACAAGTGTGTAACATATCCACAAGAGTCTGGATAGTCCTCTCCGACTGCCCGTCTGTCTGAGGGTGATATGCGGTATTAAACTTGATCTGAGTATCCAAGCTAGCCTGCAAACTTCTCCAGAAGTGGGACATGAAGCGACTATCCCAATCTGGGACTATGCTATCAGGAACTTCATGCAATCTGACTATCTGATGCACATACATCTCCGCGATCTTCTCCGTAGATGTACCCACTTTGAATGGCAGAAAGTGGGTTAATTTGGTCAACCTGTCTACGATGACCCAAATCGCATCTTTGCCTCCTAAACAACATGGAAGCCCCGATAGAAAGTACATCGTCACATGCTCCCACTTTCACTCTAGAATGGGTAAAGGCTAAAGAAATCTACTTGGCCTCTGTCACTCCTCCTTTATCTGCTGGTATATCAAGCATCTGGATACGAAGCTAGCCACCTCTCGCTTTATACCATACCATAAAATATGCTCTCTCATATCCCTATACATCTTGTTGGCACCTGGATGCATAGAGTACTGAGATCGATGCGCCTCCTGAAGAACCTCCTCGTAAAATGCTCCACTCAGCACACACAACCTGGTACCGTGCCGCAATGATCAATTATCTGCAATACTGAAGTCCTCTGCCAATCCTATTTGGACCTGCACTCTGATGCTCCTCAGAGACTTATCCTCGAACTGTGAGGCTCTGATCCGGTCCATCAACTCTGACTGTACTTGGAGTCCCCACATCTATGCTACAACTCCAGGAAGTAACACCTCAATACCCAATCTATCAAGATTGGCCAATACATGTATGTCCCTCGTCAATTACATAGCCACTGAATACCAGCTCAAGGCATTCGCGACTACGTTGGCCTTCCCTCGATGGTACTATAAAGCAATATCGAAGTCCTTAATAAACTCCAACCACCCTGTTGTCTCATGTTGAGCTCTTTTATGTAAACACATACTTCAAGCTCTTGTGATCTGTAAAAATCTCTACTCTCTCTCCATACAAGTAGTGCTTCCACAGTTTAAGAGCAAAAATAACTGTTGCCAACTCTAAGTCATGGGTAGGGTAATTGTATGGAAGCATTGGCAATCACCTTCCTATTCTGCTATATCACACAACCCAAACCCTTACTCGAAGCATCACTATATATAAAAAATCCTCATATCCCTGATAGCAATATCAACACTGGAGCTGTAGTCAACCTCTTCTTTAGCTTCTCAAAAGCAGACTGACAATCCTCAGTCCAGACGAACTCTACGTACTTTCTGGTTAGTCTAGTCATAGGCTCCATAATCCTAGAAAAATCTTGAACAAATCTCCGATAATAGCCTGCCAATCCAAGAAAACTCCTGATCTCTGCCACCAAACTCGGGGTAGACCATGACTCAACTGCTAAAATCTTCTTCGGGTGAACTGAGATCCCGTATCCTGTAATCATATGCCCGAAGAATTCAACCTTATCAAGGAAGAACTCACAATTTAAAAGCTTGTAATCAAACTTCCCCTTCCTGAAGGTCTCCAGAACTATCCTCAGGTATTTCTCATGCTCCTCCGGCGTCTTCGAATAAATCAATATGTTATAAATGAACACTACCATAAACTGATCCAAGTACTGATGAAACACCTTATTCATCAAGTTCAGGAATATCGTCGGTGCATTGGTCAACCCAAACGGCATCACCAAGAACTTATACTGCACATACCGAGTCTTGAAAGTTGTCTTCGGAATGTTATTCTTCTTCACTTTCACCTGGTGGTACCCCGACCTCAAGTCTATCATTGAGAATACCTTCGCTCTGCTCAACTGATCAAATAAATTGTCAATCTGCGACAACGGGTATTTATTCTTGATAGTGAGGTTGTTAAGTACCCTGTAGTTGATACACATACGTACCGACCCATCCTTCTTGGTACAAATAATACCGGAGTACCCCACAGTGATGAATTGAAGCGGAAGAAGCCCTTGTCCTGTAACTCATCCATATGCTTTTTTAACTCCGCCAGTTCACTATTGTTCACTCTATAGACGTGCTGTGATATCGGCTCTGTGCTTGGCACCAAGTCTATCGATAATTCTACATCTCTGTCTGGTAGTAACCCCGATAACTCCTCCAGAAAGACGTCCATATAATCAGCAATCAATGGATATGGCAGCTCCTGCTCTTTTACCAAAGTTCCACAGAAATCTTCTTCGCTCTACTCTACTACTCCTCTAACAAAACAAAACTCTGCCTCCATGATAATCTATACTAGCATGGTGTTTACTCAACCAAACTATCCCAAGGACTAAATCGTAGCTCAGAAGTGGCATTACGAGTAGACACACGCTCAACTCTCGACCTCACAAAGAAACTCTTCGGTCCTTGCAAATTTCACTAACTAGAATAATGCCTCCCCCGGTCATGATCTTGCAAGTCCTCGCCAACGGTTCAGTCTTAAAGTGGTATTTCAGAGCAAAATATAGAGATACGAAACTATGTGAAGCACTGGAATCAAATAAAGCATGAGCTGAAAAAGAATCAAGATAGACTGAACCTAAGATAACATCACCGACTGGCTCCTCCTCCTCGACGGTCAAAGCAAAAGCTTGCCCCTGTCATTGGGCACCTCTCTGCTGCTGCTGTTGTGGTGGTAGAGAAGGTCCTCTCTGCTATCCCGCTGGTGGTCTCACGGGTGTTCTTTATGCCTGGGTTCCTTCCTGAGCTGGACTAGCAGGAACCTTACGATAAGCCCTCAACTGATGGTCTCTTGATCTGTAGAATAAGCACTGGACTAATCTTATCCTACATGCATTCCATCCATGTCCTTTCTTCTTAGAGAATTGGCAAGGAATATCTGGCCTCTTGATATGGTGTATCTGTTGTACTGGCGCTCAAGCTGGTCCATGATACTACTGCCTCGACTGCTGGAAGTGCCTCTGATGCTGCTGCTTAAAATGAGACCGCTTTATTGGACCCATATTTGTACTGGATCCTCCTATGTCTTTCGGCCTCTTAGAGCCAAGCTCTAGATCATCCGCTTCCCGCTGTGCCTGTCTCAGAATCTCCTCAAATATAGCGGTGGGATCTCCATTCGTATGTGATTTGATCTCCATGTTCAGGCCCTTCCAAAACTTTTTGGCTCTTTCTCTACGGTTCTGCCCATCCATAAAGTGGCCCAATCTGCAATACTCTGCTATATACTCATCCACCATCAAACCTCCCTGAACGAGGTATTCAAACTGGCTTACTAGAGATGTCAGAGCCATATTTGGAAAGAACTTTTTTTTGAAGAGCTCCTTAAAAGCTTCTCAAGTAAGTCCTAGTGCTGAGATCCTGGGATCCGTCCTGAACCAAGTCAACGTGATATCGAACATCATGCTCCCTGCAGCCTCTACCTGTAACCTCTCTGGAATTTATGTATGCCGCAAGTTCCGCTCAATGTCTTATATCCAATCATCAGCATAAATAATTCCTTCAACGCCTTTAAAGTCCTTTGGCCCTATCCTCTTGAAATCTATGATAGTCCCCGACCTCGGCTACTGCGGGATAAACGGAGGCGGTGTCATCTGTAGCTAGACTAAGATGACTCTCTCGACTGCTGCGAGTGCAATCTGATGAGCATTCTCAATGCCCTGCCACATAACCTCTGATTGTCGCTGCTGCTCCTCCATCATCTGCTGAAAGAGTATAAATTTTTGTGTTTGATCGACCGCGGATGGTGAGGGTTGAAGATCTCCTAAAACTGTCGATACTTCCCTCTTTATCGGAGGTGGAATACCTCCGACAGTTGCTATAAAAATGCCCACCTAGATTGGTGAAACGGACCTCTAGAATGTAGCTGCTGGAACAACATCTGCTGGTGGTGCCTGGTCCGGATAATAAACGAAAGAAATAAGGAAACGACAGGTTTTATTACGAAAACCCTGCTCTTCGGTTTACAAACAAGTTTGTACAATTTAATCCTATACGAGGATGTCGAGTATAATTTATTTAATCTGGGTAAATATTGCTATAGGAGTCTGATCTGCAGTCGATCACTTTGTCTCTTGGACCACACGATGATAAAGAAGTACCATAGGAAACAGAAAACAGCTTCAAAGGTTGCTAAAGAGAGTGGATGCTCGATGCCAAAGTCGTCGATCACTACTCTTTGCCTGAGCTCTGGATTCTTCTCTCTCAAAGACTCTTTGGTTCTGATCTTCAAATCTTTGACCGTTTTCCCTCTAATTTTTCGACCTTGGACCTCTGCTGATAGATTTTTTGACCTTGGACCTCTGTTGATAGAGGTCTCTATTTATAGAGTTTTAGTGATAGTAACCACTCAGTCTGCGTAGAAACCAAGTAGTGGAAAGTACAGCACCCTTTTACAAGATGGTTACAATAACCATTGCCCCCGTATAGATGACCTTTTGAATGAGCGTATGACGCGTGTCCAATCAAGAGACAACGCGTATAACTGCTGTGAAGATCACGGCGTAAAAGTGACATAGGTAGTTATTCTTCGCGTAGAAGAGGTTGACGTAGAAGCCAATAACTGTCACCAGGCGTAGAAGCCAAGTAGGCATAGAAGCCAAGTAGGCGTAGAAGCCGAGTAGGCGTAGAAGCCGAGTAGGCGTAGAAGATAGCTGATCCTCTTTCCCTGACTGAGGCCTTGAGCGAATTCTGGATCGAATAGCCTTAATACACGCCAATGCAAATGTGGCCTGAGTTGGCGTATTCCAAGGAGATAGCGTACAGCGTGCTCCCATAGCTGAGAATAGCCTGATGGCGTAATGTGCTAAAGTGATAATGTGGACGTTTTAGCAAAAATTATGGCTTTTGGTCATATAATCAAATCTTTTGTATTAAATGCAAAGATCTGCCCCCATCCTACGCATTAAATGCAGAGACGTGTCACAAAGATTTGTCGTCCCGAAGATTTGCCATTATTCTGCATAATAAATGCAGATACGTGCCTCGAACCCTGTACGAAGAGCAACTGATGACGTGGCAGTCTGTTTGTCTTCTGCGGAGCGTAAGAAGCTCACGTCTGCCTGTGTAAAACTAGACAGCATATTCTAGAGGCGTGTCTCGAAGATCTGCCATTATTCTGCGCATTAAATGCAGAGGCGTGTCTCGAGCTCTACCAACACTCTGCGCATTAAATGCAGAGACGTGTCATGAATATCTGCCATCCCGAAGATTTGCCATCATTCTGCGTATTAAATGCAGAGACGTTTCTCGATCTCTGCTATCACTCTGCGCATTAAATGCAAAGACGTGCCCCGAGCTCTGTACGAAGAGCAGCTTTTGACGTGGCAGTCTGTTTGTCTTCTGCGGAGTGTAAGAAGCTCACGTCTGCCTGTGTAAAACTAGGCAGCGTATTCCCTTGTATGCGTAAAAGTAGTTTACGCCAAGAAAATGGCACTAAACGATAGCCTGGGTCGCCGTGTCGCGCCATCATTATAGCCGTCGTCTGGGTAGTCGTGCAGTACTCTTTGTTAGGAGTCAGACGTCAGGTTCACTGCACGATTTGCAAGGTTCACTGCACGACTTGTTAGGTTCATTTCGGAGAATACGAAGCGTCCCTCGTACACTTCAATGCTGCATTAAAAGAGGATGAGTTTTTATGCCATAAAGGCGATGTAGCACCCTTTTTACGCTGAAGCAGCTGGACATACTGTATTTACGCGGATGGTCCTTGAGCTTATATTTTATACTGTGCTCAGCGAAAAAAGCTCTATTTGTACGTCGATAGCTCTGAAGTCATCTTTTTACGCTACCCAGCATCAACATGCTGCGTATAGCTATCCAGCATATTTTTCATGCTTCTACAAGATCCCCTTCAAAGTTTTTAAATTCCTCATAATTTGAAATGCTTTGAATGAAGCATGAAATGGTCAAGTCTGACATGTCTTTCAAGGCTGACTTTATGGCAGATTTATTGAGGAATTATTGGGGATCCGTTGGTATTCGGTGGGCTCTCTCTTGCTTATAAAAGGCTGAGGAGTTTAACCTGTTCTTCCCACATTTCCTTCACCACACTGAGATGATTGTCGAATTTCATCGGGTCGATTTGAGGAAGAAGAAGACCATGTTCTTCCATCATGTAAGGAGCCAAAAAAGATGACATCTTCGAGCAATTGTCCTCTACAACGATGGATCATGGAAGGATATCATAGCCTCCTTTGCTCGGGATGATCAGCAACTTTGTATGGCGGTTCTTCCGAAGAGAAGAAGGGTCTCATTTGACTACACAACTTGCAAGCTATATTTTCTCCTGTCATTCGTGGACAAGAGCAGACAAACTAGCTATGTCCTCGAGTATTAAGTTGGGTGAAATACCTCAACTCAATCTGTCATGGCGCACGGAGCATGGGATCTGCATAATTTAGGCAGGCCCAGTTTTGTATCCTCCCTCCATTTATCATTTTCTTGTTAGTCGGTTATGGAAATCGACTAACTGCTGGAGGAGATGGATGAAAATCTCCGCTCATGCGAGAACCTGGCAGAACAGATCCTGGACGTGGCCTTTCGACGACGATGAGGAAATCCTTTGTAGACAGGATTTACCTCATATGTAATCATGAAAATAAAGAAAAACCCTTTGTAGAATGAATTTCCCTCATATGTAATCATGTTTTTTTAATAAAATCATCTTTTTCTGTGCATATGATCATCTTGCCATATATTTTGCTGTAAAGTCTGAATACGTGTAACTTCGATACGTCTGGTAATTTTATGCCGACTCTGATAGAAAGAGTGCTAGGTCTCGTCCTATCTTTTATGCATAACTAGGGATGCGCAGAAAGCCGCTAAGCATTCGAGTTTTCGAACTGTCTTGCTGTTTAGGAATGAGGAACCACGTAGAATTCTAAACTGTTACTTCTGATAAATAAAATTCTTGTTCAGACCATCATCTTTCAAGAATGATTTCTCAAAAATCCCTTGGAACAGGGCGAGAAATGGCTGTCAAAAACTGAGTCGCTATCTTGAACTGTAGATGAAATATTCAGAGTGGAGTCTGGATGAACTTCCAATCGACCCATGGAGAAGAGTAATTTTTAATGTTGAACTCTGTATGCTTTGGGTACTTGGGATATTTTGAGGTCAAGAAGGAGTATCTTTTGTGTGAACTCTTGCAATTGATCGCCTTGAGAATCGTTCAGATATACGCGTACTCTGGCCTGCGTATTTTCCGATATGCGGAAAGTCATAGATCTGTAACTGTAGATGAGCATAAAATCATAAGTTCGTAGCCTCTCGAGCGTAAAAGCTGCTGAGCATGAGAGCATCTGGGCGTAGAACTATAGATTTATAGCTTCTGAAAAGGAAATCTTTCGAGCGTGAAGTTGTGGATCTGTTGACTCTGAGCGTAAAAGCCACCGAGCATGAAATCATAAATTTGTAGCTGCTGAGCGTAAAGTCGTAGGTTTGTAGCCTCTCAAGCATAAAAGCTACCGAGCATAAAAGCATCCGGGCGTAAAACCATAAACCTATAGGCTGTGAGCGTAAAACCGTAGATCTGTAGCTGTCGAGCGTAGAAAGCTCCTTAGCGTAAAACCACGAATCTGCTTTGCACAAAAACTTTTTGAATTTGCTTACTGTCCGCCTTCTCTAAGTAATATGCTGACGTAGTCCCCAATCATAACCGAATATTAAATGTGAGATTTATTTCAGAATTCGAGGAGTCCATCCGAACTCTATATATACCACAAGCTTTTCAGAGAAAAACTTTTTATCCGTCTTTTGCAAAAAAAGCCTTCGACTGTTCGAGTTCTCTCCTTCGTCTCCTCTCCGAGCATTCAGAGCTTTCAGCAATGGCCCCGAAATCGATCTCCTCCTCTAAGGGAAATAAGACCGACTCTTCTTCTCGCTCTTCTGCCCAAGCGAGAGCGGCTTCCGTCGGGCAAGGCGAGCTTCATTCTGAGCAAAGTGTCCCGCCGACGAACAGTGCACCCGGCCTTATAGGTAGAGTTTTTAGGACGAAAAAGAACGACTAAAAATCCTTCGCACACGTTGTACGTGAACACGCTAGGTTGTCTTCTATGCTGATAGCCTCTTTGAGGAAGAAGATGCACAGAGATGTTTCATCTTTTACGTCCACATTTCTAATATGTCAGCACAAAAACTCCATATTTTCGTAGTCTGGCGTAAAAGCACAGACTGTCGAAACTTGGCGTATACCATAAAATTTGAGTGTTTCGCAGGGATGGAAATTCTGGCGTAATAACTCAAATTTTGGCAGTCTGGCGTAAAACACAGACTGTCGAAACTTTCGTATACTGCCAGTCTTGAATTTTACGCCTTGGAATGGGATTCCAGCGTAAAAGCTCAAGTTTTTGCAGTCTTGGCATAAAGCACAGACTGTTGATTTTTGGCATAGGCTGCAAGATTGTCTAGTATAGAAACTGACTTGTCTTTCTTGCATTTTGCAGTTAATTTGCATGCGTCTCCGTTGGCTGAGGTGATGGGTTCCGCTGCCGGGATGCTGCACTCCAACTACCTGGAGGATTTATCCCACGCGATATTTCCCATCTCTGGACCCCAATATCCTGAGGGAAAGAGAATCCTGATATCGGCTCAAGGAGAGCGGATGCTGTTGAGCATGATCAACGGAGAGCCCCTGACGTACATAGACGGGGACCAATACATAAAGCCGGCTTTTCTCTTCGGAGACATAATTGACAAGCAGTTCCAGACGAAGCCCAAGAAAGAACTTTGGGTTTTCCCTGCCGGGGGGCTTGGTTTTGTATCTGCCCAAGATGCTGAGAGACTATCCCATCTCGGCATTCTTCCATGCTACACATCCCAGGAGGATGTCGTGGACGCTGACTCCCGATCTTCACGGCCGGGCGGGGAAGATATTTCATCTGAAAGGAGCTGACCAGGGGTCGTTTGTCAGCCGCCCTTCCGGCTCTGTGATGTCGTTCAGGGGACTGTACCCGGGCAGTGTCCCGAGTGAAGATAGCTTAATGCTCCAGCCGGTCAAATTACCAACTTTCTGCAACGATTTCATGGGGCACAGGGGAGTATACCCTAAGGTGAACCCTCGGACAAGTGGGTGGATCACCCCTACAAATCATCGATGGGCTCGCCTAGCTGAATGGGCCCTGAAGCATTTTCAGGCCGAGCTGGAGGTCATTGGTCTGTACGCAGCTGTGAGTGCCACTAGTGTTGGGTTACCTCTCAACCCCAACCTATTTCTGGCACTGATGGAGCGATATATCTCGCTCACCGGGACTTTCGCTACTCCACTGGGGGAGTTGGGATTGGCCCTCCACGAGATGGCAGAGATCTCGAGACTGCCGATGGGGGATACTCCATATGAAGAGTATGTTCCCACGAACCGGGGGTTGGCGGATTCAGACCCTAGGGTAGTGGCCGTGTACCAGGAGCTGATGTGCCACTACCTTGCTTGCACCGCTTTTTATGGTGAGCCCTCGGATTTGGCTCACACCAATAAATGGGCGTCCTACCTCTTCTTTCACCGGGCCAGGACTACTAAGCCAGAGAAAGTCTTAGAAGGCAAGGATCAGCCTCTGACTTGTCTGAGCGTGCTTAGTGCTCAGGTAGTCGACGATCTCATGGAAGACGCTGGGGCTCCGGACCAGATCCTCGACGAAGGGATAGGGAAATATCCTGCTGGCACTAAGGCCTATAGTTATCTGAGGCATTGCCGTAGGTCTCTGTCCAAGAAAGCTCAACTGGCTGGCTTCCTCTCCATATGGCTGTGCCTATTGGTGGTACCCGGGATTGCATCTACGGACCGCATTCACCGCAACACGCTATAGCCTGCAGTACGTCTGGTGTTCGGGGCAAGACTGGGCTTGCTCCCTGCCATGGTGTGCCGCATACAAGCTGGCCTGAGGGCCATGACTGATGGGCTGCTCGCCGATGAGACTCAGCGTGATAGTTTTCCCAGGGTAGAATTACCATACCTGTATTTGATGGGATGGTTAATTCTCCATAACCCCAGAGTGATGTCTCCCGGCTCTGGCAGTAGTTCGGGGGATAGTTTCTTATTGAACTACAAGAATTCCTCCTGGAACGTGACCACAGTTTAAACTGTCGGCGGGTGCTGAACTTCAGTCACAGTTGGAAGCTTTTTTGCACTGTCCCCTCTGTACATCTTAATCAACAGGGGATCAGACTTCAGGATATAGCGACGAAAAGACCGTTCTTTCTCCTGAGGCTTTCAATTGGTTGGTCTGCATCAGACCTTCCCATCTACTGTACAGAAGTGAAGACCATTGCTTCTTTGAGCCCTACCTGCCTAGTCGGTTTGCCAGGCAATTCGGGTATGACCAGTTGCACGTGGACAACGCCGTCACCAGCTTCAGGTCCAGAGGCAGACTCATTGATGGAGCGAGGTTGCACTGAAGCAACTTTTACTGTGCCCACCATTTCACTCTCCACGGAGCTGTGCATGCTCCATTCGTATGCCTAGTTTTATGTGGCAACAAACACCTTCTATCCCGATTTTGATATGCATGGAAGTTTTAGGGTGCCCTCTTCCAAGCCTGGGGGAAGAGTCGAAATACCCTCGGTCTCTTCTGACGAGGGTGAAGATTCCGTCAATCCAGATGAGCCTCTGTTGGCGGTACCGAGGGGTGAAATACCTTCGCCTACAGGGCCTCTAGTAATCTCTGGGAAGCGAAAGGCTCCCGCTCCGAAGGAGGCTTCCCCTCGCAGGAGGAAGAATAAGACGGTTACTCATCCTCTCCGGATTCCCGGCAATGAGGCTCTTAGAAATGAGCCTGCATCTCCCCCTGTTGGGGATGATTCTTTGATTGGAGGTTCCTCGCCTTTTAGAGAGGGACCCTCTATAATTCTGGCTGGCGGTGCCGTAGAATCTCTGCTGGAGGCTGCTGTCGCTGCTACTGCTTCAGGTAGTGGAACGAGGTCGCCTTCGGGGCCGACCACAATAAAATTTAGTATACCTTTATCCGGATCAGCATCGGGAGAGACCCCGGCCGTGTCTGTAAGCGCACCCAGCAAGATTTCACCTGGTGAACCTCGAGTGGATCTCGGCGAAGATTCAGAAGAGTACCTGCCAATGTCAGTTAGCACACCCCCTTCTCCAGGTATGACAGCTTGCCTAGCATCATTAAGAAATGATTTAGCTGTACTGGCTGTAGACGCGACATATATACCATCGGCCATGGGTAAATATCGTCTTTATGCCTCTTTTTTAGAAAAATTAACATCGTGTTGATATTAACTTTCTTTTGTCTTCTTTTCAGGGGAAGACATCTTCGGGGAGGGCAGTATCGACGCATCTTTTGGCACTGTTTCAGGTCCTGGCGACGACACGGAGGTGCCTGACTTTGAAGAGGAAACATCTTCGGGTGCCGGCTCGCCCGAAGTGGTTCCGACATCTCAGGAGGAGGATGAGCCTGTCATTACGACAATGCCTCCTTTGAGTACGCCGGTCCCTTCGTCCGGTGTTGGCGCATCTTCTTTTGTCGCACCACCAGTTGAGGCGACGGCTGTGGCAACATCGTCTGCGGTCGTTCCTGGAGGGAGGTTCGCCAATATTGTAGCCACTCCCAGCGTACATTTGGATCTAACCCTGCTGACCGAGCAGTATATTGGTATCTTCTATACCACCATGAAAACGTTGATATCAATGGTGTTGGAGAAGAATCTAAGTTTTGAGGCTCTGAGGAGGTCGTCTTAGTTCGCGATAGTGCCGATCAGAGAATACGACGACACTGGGGTAGCTGACATACTTGAGGAGATAGTTAATAGTTTGGAGCAACCCATTAACGAATATCTGCAGCTATCTCGAGACAGCATTGACGACCTGGTCCAGGCTGAATATGACTCCTTGACTGCACAGCTTACTGAAAAGATGGAAGGCCTAAATAAATCCATCCAAACACATCAGCAGGAGATGGATGAAGGAAAATCTGTCTTGGAGGAGGTCATTCCTCTTTAAACGAAATGCCGATCCGAGCATGAAGGGAATGTAGCGAGGGTCCATAAATTGGAAGCAAAACTCACCCAGGCAAAGGAGTGGACTTCTCAGTCGTCGAAAGCTCTACATGTGGTGAATGGTCGACTGGACCTAGCTCAACAGAACTTGGCGCGTGCAGGAGTTGCCCGTGCTAGTTTTGTTCGGGCTAGATCCGAATTGTCCCTCCTGAGCAACGACGAGGCACGGCTGGAGCGGGCCCGCGCTATTGTTTTGAGCTCCCGGACTGAGAAGATGATCGCGCTGGCGCAGCAGATTCGCGACCTGACCGCTCCTCCCAAATAATGTACTTTTTGCTTTTTAATGTACTTTTTCTCTTTTGGGGAATAATAAAGAGGCTTTTATCTGAATTTGTGGACCCATCATTTTGGAATATAAATGACAGGTTTGGGTGAAAGTGATATCAGAGGTAATATGGACATGATATACTCTCGGTAAGTTTTAGTAGGACATATCTATTCAGAGGTTATATGGATATGATAGAATACGCTTCAGCTAAAATTTGTACACAAAATACTATCAGAGGTAATATGGACGTGATAGGTCTTGCAGTTCCAAATTAGTTTAAACATATCTATTCAGAGGTTATATGGACATGATAGAATACGATCCAACTAGTTTCGTTTTGGAAGTAGTGTTGTCAGAATAAGATTTTCGCCATATTCCACTTTGAGCAAAGAAGGTTAAGCATAGTACCTCTTCAGGAATTTGCCATTGATAGGAGCCATCAATAAGTCTCCGTTAGGCTTGGCTAACCTGTAAGCGCCGTTTGAGAAAGTCGTCTCGATCACATAAGGGCCTTCCCTGTGAGTAATAATCATTGGCCTTCTTATAGCTAAAACTAGCTCGCCAACTTTAAACACTCTTTCCTTTACTTTTTGATTAAAGCTCTGGAAATGCGTGCCTGGTAGAACATGATGCATTGTTGAGCTTGGAGGCGTTTCTCGTCTAATCCTTCTAACTCTTGGAGCCTTAACAGGTCATTCTTTTCTTGAGTCAGCTCATTAGCCACTGTTATCCTGAGTGACGGAATTTGGACTTCGATGAGGAGAACTGCTTCACTCCCGTAAACCAATGAGAATGGGGTACAACCTGTCGGTGCTCGTACCGTCGTGCGGTATGCCCAGAGACATTCTTCCAGCTTCTCATTCCAATCCCTCTTGTTCCAAGAGACGAACTTTTTCAAGAGTTTGATAATAGTTTTGTTGAAACCTTCTGCCAAACCATTAGCAGCAGGATTATATGCCGTAGAGGCCACATTTTGTATCATTTTTTTATCGCAAAATCGATGAAATGCTTGGCTGATGAACTGAGGTCCATTGTCATGAATTATCCTTTGGGGTATCCCAAAGCGATAAATAACATAATGCTTGATGAAGCTGATCACATTAGATGCCTTCACCTCAGCAAGAGGGATCGCTTCTGCCCATTTGGAGAAATAATCCGTGATGGCCAGTATAAACCGGTGACCTCTGGAAGAAGACGGGTGAATAGGACCAATGATATCCATACCCCATGCTTCGAAAGGCCAGGATGCAACCGTAGGATGTAGGTATTCAGAAGGTTGATGTATAAAGTCTACATGGACCTGACAGGCTCTGCATTGTCTTGCATACTTTATTGCATCTGTGATCATAGTAGGCCAGTAATAGCCCATCCTCCTGATACGATCTTGTAGCTTAGGACCGGGTTGATGCGCTCCGCATACGCCGTCGTGAGCTTCACGGATAATCCACTGTGCCTCGTCATCTGAGAGACATCTCAATAGCAGTCCGTCGTAGGTCCGACGGTATAGACACCGTAAAGAAGCGTCATGATAGAAGCGTAATGATCGTCTTTTGACGGATACTGCTTCTTTATGGTCCTCCGGCAAGATTCCGTATGTCACAAAATCTATAAAGGGACTTCTCCAGTCTCTCTTGAGAGGATCTGTATTCACAGCGTAGCTGCTTTCTATGCAAAAGTTATTTTTCACACAGAATAAATCTCTGTTAAGAAGGATCACCGAATTCTGCCTTCTTATAGGAATAGCTAGATCTGCAGCTAGACTGGCTAGGGCATTAGCTTCCAGATTCTGAGATCGAGGTACATGCTCTAGGAAGAATCCTTTGAATGTCATGGCTATCTCGACCGTTGCTTGGTGATAGGGGATGAGGTCTGGATTCCGGACTTCATATATTCCTCTGACTTGATTGACGATCAGCAGAGAATCACCGAAAGCTTCCAGAGATTTGACGCCCAATTCTTTAGCGACTTGGAGCCCAATTAATAGAGCGTTGTACTTCGCCACATTATTAGAACATGGCTCGCTAAGAGAATATGCCTGATAGATGACGAGTTTATCAGGCGTAACCAGGACAATCCCTACTCCTGAGACCACGTTTCCCCTAGGACCAGTTCTGGAGGCACCATCGAAGAACAGTTGCCATGCATCACTTTCCATTGCAGAATTATATTCTGCAACTTCGTCGAGAATGTCCTCGTATAGTTTGGAGGTCTCCGAGATCGGATGAGCAGCTAGGAAGTCAGCCAACGCTTGGCCTTTGATGGACTTCTGAGGGACGTACACCATGTCATATGGTGTTAATAACATCGCCTAAGTCGCGAGTCGGGAATTAAGAACACTTGGCTTGTTCATCAGTACCGGAAGAGGATTGATCCTGGAGATGATATGAATAGTCTGGCCTATGACATAGTATCGCGTCTTCTGGATAGCGAACATCAGAGCCAAGCATTCTTTCTCCACTGGATTGTACCAGTTTTTGGCTCCGACCATCATCCTGCTGAGGTAGTAGATAGCATGTTCATGACCCATATCATTCTTCTGTGCGAGAAGAGCTCCCAGTGAATGATCCATCGCTCGAACGTACAGAAAGAATAGTCTTCCTATGACGGGAGGCACCAGAACTGCCAGACTAGTGAGGTAGCGTTTGATATCATTAAACGCTTGCCAACAGGCTTCGTCCCATACGAAGGATACACCTTTCTTCATGAGATGAGAAAAAGGCTGATATCTCCCAGAGAGGTTGGATATGAATCTCCGGATATAAGCCAGACGACTTTGAAATCCCCTGAGTTCCTTCAGATTATGGGGCGGTCGCATTTCTAAGATGGCCTTGACTTTATCAGGGTCCAATTGAATGCCTTTGGTGGTAATAAAAAATCCCAGAAATTTGCCACTAGATACACCCAGAAAGGACTTTGTAGGATTCATTTTGAGTTGATGTTGGCGCATTAACTCAAATACTGTCTTCAAGTCTTGGATGTAATTATCCTTGAGGCGGCTTTTGACAGCTACATCGTCCAGGTAACATTCCACTGTCTTGCGTAAATGCTCATAAAATATGTTACTCATAGCCCGTTGGTACGTAGCCCCGGCATTCTTCAATCTGAAGGGCATGACCGTATAGCAATATACCCCCAGTGACGTCCGAAAGGCAGTATGCTTCTCATCTTCAGGATGCATCTTGAATTGATTGTATCCTGAAAATCTGTCCATGAAAGACATACGTTCAAAACTGCATGTATTGTCAATCATGACGTCTGTGATGGGGAGAGGAAACTCATCCTTGGGGAAGGCGGCATTCAGATCTCGGTAATCGATGCAGATACGTACTTTTCAATTTTTCTATATGATCGGGACAATATTGGTGACCCAGTCGGGATGTTGTTCTTCCCGGATGAAACTGCAGGCTATCAACTTCTTGATTTCAGCTTCAATGGCGTCCATCATATTCGGGCAGAACCGGCGTTGGTGGTGCTTCACAGGCTTAGAATCGGACAATATATTGAGTTTATGAGTAGCCACCTTCGGATCAAGACCTGGCATATCCTCATAATTCCACGCAAAGACGTCGATATATTCTTTTATCAGCTAGATAATTTCTTCCCTTTCTTCTTCGGGAAGATTGTTACTGATAAATATCGACTTTGGCGAAAGTTTATCGCCAACATCGATCTGGATAACTTTATCTTTAGTGGGTGGTTCTCTCTGCTCGAAGCGGAATTCCCATTGTGTATCCATCTGTTGAGCCCAAGAGTCATTCTCGAGTGGTTCGAATTCTTGCTCATCTGTTTCGAAGGAATCTGCAACTACCGTATTTACTGATAATGTTCGTTCGAGAGCATCAGATGAGTCGGGGGACGACGAGCCATTCTGAGAAGAGGAAGAGATATCCTCGTTTGACTGAGAAGTTGCAAGGGAGGTGGTATACCCTAACCTGAAATGAGTTCATTGACAGTAGGGATCACCGTGCAGTGGTATTAGTCTGCCATTCCCGTAGTTGAGACCTGGTTTCAGCTTCAAGTCATAACCCATACTTTGTATGATCTTTAAAGCTTGCGGGCTGTATCTGTGAACCTGTATTTTACCAACATCATCTTTGAAAGAATCTTCTTGTATAGTTAGTGCGTTGCACATACGGCCGAAGACTATTGAATGCTGACTACTACAAGTAGGCGGGATAATGAAGATAGAATTCTCATGTGGTCCATATGTCATGGTGACATTGGATAATGACGATATTTCCCACATATACGGATGATAGGAATCTATAGCTTCCAAGAAATTTTGTGCTATAGGTTCTATATCGTCATGGGGAGAGGATTCCTGATTTGGAATTTGAGCGTCAATATACTGGAAAAGAGGATCTTTATTATCATCCGAAACCACATTCCTGGTTGCATTTACATCAATCGACTGCCTGTTGCGCCAAAGGTTGATGACCAAGGGTGGAGGCTTCTGGTTCAAAGTGATCACTAGAGGATCACCCCCTTTTCCTGACCTGGTTCTGTTCAGGTGGATAGCCATAGGCTCCATGGCTTTTGGACAAGTAGTCCGTCCTTTCACCTTGATTGACAGAGGTTGCTCGGCAGAGGATTCTTCTGGCTCCCGGTGGGATTCTTTCTCTGCTTTGCCTGACACCTCTTCCATGTAGTCTTGAGAGTACAACACGGCATCAGAGTAGTACGATTCTTTTCCTCTAAATGGGTTCAGGTTAGCAAACTCCGTTTGTACTGTTCCTTGGGCATCTACATATTTAAAGCATTGATTTAGAGTCGAAGGAACGATATTGTGGTCGTGGATCCAAGGTCTACCCAGCAGAATATTGTAGGACACTTCTGAATCAATGACATGATATGTTGTAACTGATCTAAGGTCGCCAATCTGGATCCTCAGACGAATTTTTCCCAACGGCTTACTTTTTCTAGCGTTGAAACCCACGATTATAGTGGTAGTGTAGGCCAATTCGCTGGTAGGAATCCTCAGTGATTTGAGCAGACTATGAGGAATGATGTTGATCGATGATCCCGGATCTATGTGAATCCGGTCAACCTCCATAGAACTGACGTATCCGGTGTAATAGAGGGGTCTGTCATGCCTATTATGTTTTAACAGCATATCATCTTGAGTGAAAGTGATATTCGGGACCACCTCTATCACATTGTGGCATTGAGGACATTCCATGGGTTCTTCGTCAGGGGACTTAAGCTGGGTCAAGTATGCATCCGCCTGCATCAATGCTTCACTCAGGGCTTGACGAGTGTCTTGAGAGAGCCTGAGCAGTTCAAAGATGGACAACCTGGCTGGTGTATTAGCCAGTTGGGCCAGGATGTCGAAGTTGTATGGCTTCTCTAAACCTTTGTTTTGAATATTTTTCACAGGTTTATCGAAGCGCACTTCTTTTTGCTTCCCCTTGTCCACCGTAGTTGGTATCGAAGGACCGATCTCTAGTATGGCGAGTTTCGGTTCTGAAGGCTTGGTAGCTGAAGCGTCCGCCGCTTTATCTTCCTGACTTGCTCCATAGTCCTTGAGGTAAGCTTTCCCTGAACGGGTTCCAGTAGCCAAGACCTCATCTTCTGATGTCGAGTGTACCGCAACCATGTGACATGGTTTATGCTTCGAGTTCTTTTTAGACTTAGCCTTAGCAGCTTGAGTCTCTTCCTCGATTTCTGACACCAGATCTGGATGAACCCATATAATCTTGCCTCGCTGGGTAGTTAGGGGTACCAGGTCATGATTTTAACCTCTAGCTGGAGGAAGATTAACGATGTTCATCGTTGTCTGGGACA
The DNA here is from genome assembly GCA_036927795.1 of Iris macrosiphon. Taxonomy (NCBI): domain Eukaryota; kingdom Viridiplantae; phylum Streptophyta; class Magnoliopsida; order Asparagales; family Iridaceae; genus Iris; species Iris macrosiphon. Next base: position 111,199,787 of record JAYESA010000008.1, on the reverse strand, counting down.
TAGGTGTAACACCATCCGGGACTTCTTGGGGAGGCAGATCGCCAAATTGCAGAGAGATCATGTTGGCTGTGACCGTCTTCTCGCTGTTGCATAGAGTGATGGCCTTAGCATCGATCAGCTTCTAGATCTTCCTTTTCAGTACATAACACGCCTTCGTAGGGTGGTGTATGTATCTATGGAAGATGCAGTACTTGGGGTTGTTAGTACTGCAGACTTTATTAGGTCACTTCTCTTCAGGAAGGGTAATCTTGCCGCTTTTGACGAGACACTCGAATATGCTTGGAATATTGTCGTCGTCGAAAGAGTATACTTCAATGGGCCTGGAAGTCCCAGATTTCGTCTGTGTGGTTGCCGCAGTCTTTTGCCTGGCCGTATTGATTGTCAGAGCTTCTTTCCCTTTGGAACCACGAGGATGGTTGCTGTTGGGGGATGACCTTTTGCCTCTATCGAAGGTAGAGATCATGATGCCATTATCATACGCCTTCCGACTATTGTCCTCGCCGGCTACCACGAAGATGATGAACGAGGGCCAATCATGGAACTGATGTGGTCCTGTGAACACCGAGATTACGGGAAGAAGGTTCTTCCTACAAATGTCCACTAATGCTGAGTCTGGAACTCCGGGAGGCATTTGCAAAGTGGCTTGACAAAAACGTTCGATGAAGGTGCGAACGTCCTCTTTTTCCCTCTGCTTTACTTTGATGAGAGAGGACATAGACATGTCCATCCCTCCCTCGTAGAATCGTGCGAAGAATAAAGCTTTGAAGTTTTCAAAGGAAGTAATGCAGTTGTCCGCCAGGCTGTGGTACCATTGATAAGCCACTCCCGAGAGGCAGCCCTTGAACACCCGAGTGAGGAGGGCGTCATTCCCTTATAATAACACCGTCATCATACTGAAGTAGTTCATGTATTGACTTGGTGATATTTTTCCCTTGAACAAAGCCATGGTCTATGGTTTGTATCTAGGAGGGAAAGGGGCCTCTTCCCATATAGCTGGGTAAGGCTGGTTGATTCCCAATTTCTTGAGCTGATCTTTGTGCTTCAAGGCATCAAATTGGGCTTTCAACTCCCGTACTACCTGCATCAGATTTTCAGCCGGTAGCAGGACCACGGAGTGGTGAGGAATTGGTTGCATTAATACATTCTTCGAGCGAGGAAGCGGAGGAACTGCTGACTCCTAATCTAGAGCAGGCTCTTGGATCATGTTGGATGGTGGTAAGTCCACCCCCACACATATCTGAGTTAGAGGGATCGATGCTTGAGCCATAGTAGCTGTGTGTTGAGTCAGCATCATCTGGTGTATGTTCGCCATCATGGATTGTATTTTTTTCAGAGATGTCTCCAGTACAGTAATGCGTTGCTCAGCGCTCCCCGACGGGAAAGCTTCCTCGTGTTCATCTCCAATGGCATGAACTCCCATCTCCCTGGGTGTCATTGAAGGATAAGTATAGGTCTCTGTAGAAGTTGACTCTATACTTTCAGCATCTCATTCGGGAGACTGGCGACCCTCAGCATCGGAATCAGAAGAGAATGAAGCCGATTGTCGCGACCTCGAATGGGTGTTTTGGAACACCCCAGCTTCAGTATTCCTAAGGAGCTTGTTGAATCTCCTTCGGCTCAGAGTTCTAGAGGGATGACGTCTTGAGCTCGATCTTCCTCTAAGTCTATGTGAAGCCATGTTCACAGATGCATGTGTGGCCTCTTTTTCCTGGAATGACAGAGAGTAGTTCAATCGGTCAAAAACCGACCGTTTTGTTTCTGAATAGCAATAATTAATTACAATCCTATGACTATTACAATAGTGCTCGTTAGGAGGCGTAATAGACATGCTGGAAGTTCCCCTATCCTTGTATTTCTGGATCAGGTACTTACGTAGGTCAGGAGGATTTGCAGAAGAAGAAGAAGAAGCTGGCTTGTTCCTTCTGTTCACATCAGTGGGCATGCGGATATTGGGAACCATAGTTTTCCCTGTGCCACCCGTATACAACAGGTTGGCCATCTGGGTAGCGGATAATCCCCGAGGAGTTTGTCTTTCCGCAAACTGAGCCTACTTTACGCTAAGGGACCTCCCCTGGCGTAAATTGGAGCTCTGCTCAGGCTGGCGTAAAGCTGAGGAGGTCCTCAGTCGGCCGTCAGCTCCTCGCGTAATCTGGAGGGCGGGCAGATTCTTTTCTTGCTGGCGTAAAGGCCGAGAAGTTGAGCAGTGCGCCACTTGTTTTCTCTTGCGTAGATTGCAGGGATCATCTGCTTTTCTGCGGAGGACAGATGCATCTTTACGCGAGAAGCGCTTTGAAACTTCTGATTTGGCGCTAAGGCATTGTCAGAAATTTCGTCTGCCACGTTATCGACGGGAGACTTAATTTTACGCGCAGAGCGCGGTACAGGCTTCGGGACTAGCGCTGAGGCATTATTTAAAGTTTTGTCTGTTTCGTCAGTGACGGGAGACTGAGTTTTACGCACAGGGCACGATGTATACTTCTGGATTAGCACTGAGGCATTGCCAGAAGTTTTGTCTATTCCGTCAGTGATGGGAGACTAAATTTTACGCGCAAGGCGCGATGTATACTTCTGGATTAGCACTGAGGCATTGCCAGAAGTTTTGTCTATTCCGCCAGTGACGGGAGACTGAATTTTACGCGCAAGGCACGGAGGGAGCGATGCTACAACCTCGTTGGTCGGAGAGGTCGGATAGTCGACAGGAATTATAGGGGATGTCTTGGGCATCCAGACCTTACGCAGCTTCCTGTTGTATTAGACAGAGAGAGTGAGAGCTACCCCCTGTTCGAAGCATATCTTCGTAGGCAGACTGGTCGAACTGGATGACCAGTGTCTTCTTTACGGATCCCACGGATACCGCATCGTATTGAGCAATTGCTTCCTCATCAGAAGAGAAAGATGTCCCCAGCAGAGTCGCCATCTTGGTCCGAATAATAAACAAAAGAAATAAGGAAATAACAGGTTTTATTACGAAAACCTCGCTCTTTGGTTTACAAACAAGTTTGTACAATTTAATCTTATACGAGGATATCGAGTACAATTTATTTAATCTAGGTAAATATTGCTATAGGAGTCTGATCTGCAGTCGATCACTTTGTCCCTTGGACCACACGATGATGAAGAAGTGCCGTAGGAGACAGAAAGCAGCTTCGAAGGTTGCTAAAGAGAGTGGATGCTCGATGCCAAAGTCGTCGATCACTACTCTTTGCCTGAGCTCTGGATTCTTCTCTCTCAAAGACTCTTCGATTTTGATCTTCAAATCTTCGACCGTTTTTCCTCCAATTTTTCGACCTTGGACCTCTGTTGATAGATTTTTCGACTTTGGACCTCTGTTGATAGAGGTCTCTATTTATAGAGTTTTAGTGACAGTAACCACTCAGTCGGCGTAGAAACCGAGTAGTGGAAAGTACAACACCCTTTTACACGATGGTTACAATAACGTTGCCCGTGTATAGATGACCTTTTGAATGAGTGTATGACGCGTGTCCAATCAAGAGACAACGCATATAACTGCTGTGAAGATCACGGCGTAAAAGCCACGTAGGTAGTTATTCTTCGCGTAGAAGAGGTTGACGTAGAAGCCAATAACTGTCACCAGGCGTAGAAGCCTAGTAGGCGTAGAAGCCGAGTAGGCGTAGAAGCCGAGTAGGCATAGAAGTCGAGTGGGCGTAGAAGATAGCTGATCCTCCTCCCCTGACTGAGGCCTTGAGCGAATTCTGGACCGAATAGCCTTAATACGTGCCAATGGAAATGTGGCCTGATTTGGCGTATTCCAAGGAGATAGCGTACAGCATTCTCCCATAGCTGAGAATAGCCTGATGGCGTAATATGCCAAAGTGATGATGTGGACATTTTAGCCGAAATTATGGCTTTTAGAGATATAATCAAATCTCTTGTATTAAATGCAGAGATCTGCCCCCATCCTGTGCATTAAATGCAGAGTCGTGTCACGAAGATCTGTCGTTCTGAAGATTTGCCATCATTCTGCACATTAAATGTAGATACGCACCTCAAACCCTGTACAAAGAGCAACTGATGACGTGGTAGTCTGTTTGTCTTCTGCGGAGCATAAGAAGCTCACGTCTGCCTATGTAAAACTAGGCAGCGTATTCCAGAGGCGTGTCTCGAAGATCTGCCATTATTCTGCGTATTAAATGCAGAGGCGTGTCTCAAGCTCTGCCATCACTCTGCGCATTAAATGCAGAGACGTGTCACGAAGATCTGCTGTCCCAAAGATTTGCCATCATTCTGCGTATTAAATGCAGAGATGTGCCTCGAGCTCTGCCATCACTCTGCGCATTAAATGCAGAGACGTGCCTCGAGCTGTGTACGAAGAGCAGCTTTTGACATGGCAGTCTATTTGTCTTCTGCGGAGCGTAAGAAGCTCACGTCTGCCTGTGTAAAACTAGGCAGCATATTCCCTTGTATGCGTAATAGCAGTTTACGCCAAGGAAATGGCACTAAACGACAGCCTGGGTCGCCGTGTCGTGCCATCATTATAGTCATCGTCTGGGTAGTCGTGCAGTACTCTTTGCCAGGAGTCAGACGTCAGGTTCACTGCACGATTTGTCAGGTTTACTGCACGACTTGTCAGGTTCATTTTCGAGAATACGAAGCGTCCCTCGTACACTTCAATGCTGCATTAAAAGCGGATAAGTTTTTACGTCATAAAGGCGATGTAGCACCCTTTTTACGCTGAAGCAGCCTGGACATAATGCATTTACGCGGATGGTCCTTGAGCTTATATTTTACGCTGTGCTCAGCGAAAAAAGCTCTGTTTACACGTCGATGGCTCTGAAGTCATCTTTTTATGCTGCCCAGCATCAACATGCTGCGTATAGCTATTCAGCATATTTTTCATGCTTCTACAGTGCCCTCATAGGCGATAAAGTGATCGACTTCGCTGATACTGCACATGAGCACTGGGAATGCATCTTCGGTGGCATCCTGAAAATAGATTGAACAAATGAATCATTATTGAGTAAGATACGATATCATCAATGAAGGACAAATTATATTCAAAGTAAAGAAACCATTCTAATATATATGAATAGCAAAGCTGATATTTGGAAGTGTTTTCTAGTAGTGATTGAGTATACTTTCAGCCTAAATACTATTTCTTAAACCAGGCTCGTAACAGTACTCTAGGTGAGCATGACAATGATATTGCTCTAATTGCGACTCTTGACCTACATGGGCCACCACTAAAAATGTGTCACGACTCGCACCCGGAATAAGGGTATATAGTGAGCAACGCCCAGCATGGTACATGTCATTCATCTAAACTATCTAAATATCTCATATAATATATATACATGGTACATGTTAATCATCTAAACTCCAAATTGAGGAACAATATAGTATCTGGTAATGGTAAACTATACTAAATCATAATGAAAACTAAGAAAGATAAAGCACGAGATGGAATAACGAAATAAAGAGTTACAATACATCCACAAGTCTGAAAAAATATATACATGCCATAAGCCTCAATAAAAGTCTAATACAAGTCTAAACAATAATCTAAACCTCCTTAGACTCTGGTACTAAGTCCTCTTGCTCTAAATGAGCATTCTCTAATGTACGTCGTCCTGCAGTCCGTAGTAGATAGGACGCTAGTCCACAAGCCAATCATCTAAAAAATATATCCAGTCAGGATTTGAGTAAAGTACATACCTATGAAAGCAGTTTCAAATATATAATCGAGCATATATAATAGATAATAGAAAAGGATACACGATAACTAAATATCAGAATAAAATAAACTAGAGTGAACGGATAATATACTGAAATAAAGAATATACAATAGAATAACGATAATATAATAAAAATAAATGAAACTAGCTAATGTGCCATGGAATACAAGTTTATTATGTGATCGGTTTAGGTTAAACACGAATACAATATGGTAACTCGATTACACGTGTGATATGTAATTGACATGTACACAAATACACTTGGGCTTAATCACATAATCAACTCCTATTCCCCTATCCCCAACCAATACCAATGGATCCAATCATGACACGTTATAAACATGAATATGGGCACACTAAACACGAGAAATGTGTGTACACGAATATAAGCACACTGAACACGAGCAGTGTATGAATATATTGTATACGATAACCAATACTCGATACACAAGATAAATATATGTGAAGGAGTACCCGCTGAACATGGTAAGGGATAATATCTCCTGATAGGATCCATATAGTACCAGTCCGTGAAACCACTATGTCAAAATTAAGTATACAGTTCTAGAACATGTGATATATACACTATCATAAAATAAAACCTAACAGAGAAATATACTTGCCTCGGGTCCTGAGTAAGGTATGTCTCTCGATGCCCAAGCTGGTGTCACACGGATCTATATATGAAATTCTACGTTATTTGGTGTATTGGAATGAAGAAATACCTAAAATGATCGAAAATATGATTTTGAGGCCATTTCTAGGTCATACTAGTCAAACTAGGTCAAACTAGATTGGTACCTTGATTTTAAGTTCATACCCAGCTTCTAGGGTGGTTACAAATCTAAACTAGTTGACACTAGGCCATACCTAGGTTTCTAGTCGATACCTTTAAGGTATTAGCTATACTAGCTAATTCACTATGGTACCTATATAACTAGTTAATTTGATATCATATGTATCTTAATATTCTATATAAACTTCTATAAATACCAATATAAATAATACTTTAGTATCTAGTTACTATCTTATTATCATACCTACTTCAAATACTTCAACTATAATATGGTATCTAATACCTTAACTAATATATCAATATCTATTATATCATTAATATTGGTATTACCTTAGTTATATACTTACAACCTATTACCAATACTTCAAAAGCTAACCAACCCCTCACTTAACTCTATGTCTATACGGATATATTTGTATCATATATCTTGACACTCCCCTGATACTCATAACCTAACACACTTCTGGCACAAAAACACCCACAAAAATCTGCATATCTTATATACTGATATATATATATATTGTCACACACACACACTAGTATGCAATGTCACACCTGTGCACACATGTTCACAGGTCACTCCTTCCCCCTGCACTGGACCTGAGCACCCCATGCCTTAACCTTGCACACAAATCTCCTATGCCATACCCCTAACTGCTAACACGAGCAATAGAAATGCTCCTATTTTCAAATCTAACCTATGCAGACCTTCCTCCCTTCCAATTTCTCTTAAACCCGAGCATACACCCCCTGCTTCATATGGTAATTAGTAGTAGTTTCCAACCTTCCTTGTTTGACTCCCTATTTAAACTGAACTACCATAGGGCAGCCACTCCAATGCAACTGATATGCAACTGTTAACCCTCTTCCCTTCACTCATCACTATTGCTACTGCTATGGTCTTGTATTGCTGACACTGACCCGACAGCAGCAAGCTGGCAAGACCCCTATTCAAACTCCCCAAACTAATCCACTGTCAACACAACTATACCCACACAGACAACTATATGCAAATATATATACTCCCATGCACTATCATAGTACCCGAATACTGTGTATCCCCCCAACCAATGTATATATATATATATATATATATATATATATATATATATATATATATATATATATATATATATATAACACATAAGAATATTACATCAAATACTAGGCATGATATATATAATATTCCATGATACTCTTTCGAAGAATTTGCCAAAACTCACAATACACCATAATATATATTCCTACAAACCAAATACACTAATATATAACTAATACAACTTGCTACAATAAAGATTAAGGAGAATTGCACAAAAATACCCAAAGTGAGCTATATATCGCAACGTATCATAAAATATCTTAATACGGCCTATACGTATCCAATTATGGACACGTACCTAGTCCCATAATTCTAATCTAAGTCTAATTAGTCTCATGACAAACAATTAATGTGTTAAAATCATAATTCCCCCAAAATACACAGAAAATACCATATAGAACTCACAGTACTTAACCAATTAGCCTAGAACTTATTCCTATAGGTAGTCTTATGCCATGGGGTGATTCCTAGGGGTCAAATGCATGATTAAGAAGCTACAACGAAATGGAAAATTTAGGAATTACCAATTGGAAGATGGATTCCTAATAAAAATACAATTGGACCCGATCCGGACACGATCTCTATCTCTAAAGCTTATCCTTCTTGTGCTCCTTGCTTCTCCAAGTTCCAAGACTCCAAGAGTGATGAATTTGAGAAGGAATTGGTGGCGAATTTTGTAGAAAATTAATGGAGAAAAAATAGGAAATTGGGCATCTAGAATTTGGATCAAAAATAAAATACAAATGAGGAGGAGATAGAATGAGAGCCCCTCTTCAAGTGGCCGACCCCTTACCCCTTCCCCAAACTACATGCTAAGGTCCCAAATATCCCTACATGATGTATTATGAGGAATAATTAAGGGTAAATATTTTTAAAAGTCTCTAACTAATTATAATTAAACTAATTATCCTTAATTTAATTCGTGGAATGGCTAATGGGCTTGGGTCCAAGTTGGGTTCACTATTTGTCATGAAAAGTCTAAATATTGGGCTAGTCTCTCTAACAAAAAATAAAAAATACAAGTCTCTAATGACTAATTAATACTAGTCACAAATAATCATAGCTCAACATAATTAAATAATTAATACAATCATCACATTAATATTCAATATTTATTTCTAAAAACAAATACCCATGCCAAATTACTAAACTACCCCTAGCTGGAAAAGTGAGGGTGACATAGTCTTGTTCTTGAGTTCCTTCTCCCATCGATCTAGAACTTATACGGGTTGCACCTAGTAATATAAGTCGGTACCAAAGAATAATTCAGAGTGATCGTGGACATGACTCGGATCAGGGACATACCAACGCAAAAAAGATATATGAAATACATTATGCACCTATCATAGCGAAGGTGGAAGGGCAAGACGATAAGCCACATCTCCTACCCGATCGAGAATGTCAAACGGCCCAACGTATCAAGGACTAAGCTTTCCGCGGACCCCGAATCTAATAACTCCATGGGTTAGCAAAATTCTTAAGAATACGTGGTCGCCGAGACGAAACTCTAAAGTCCTACGATGCTGGTCTGTCCAGTGACGATGCCGATCCTGCACAACCCGAAGTCCCTCTCTGATCTGCCTGATAACTTCTACGATCTGCATGATCATTTCGGGGACTAAAATATTCCGCTCATCAATATTGTCCTATGCCAATGATGATCTACATCTCCTGCCATATAGTGACTCAAAATGTGTCATCTGAAAAATGGCCTAATAACTGTTATCATACGAGAATTCCCCTAAGTGAAGGTTATTCACCCAAGGTCTACCAAAGTCTAAGGTACAGACTCGTAACATATCTTCCAGGGTCTGGATGGTCCTCTCTGATTTTTCGTCTGTTTGGGGGTGGTACGGAGTACTGAATCTTAACCTGGTATCCAATCTTTTGTGCTAGCTTCTCTAGAAATAAGAAGTGAACCCGATATCTTGGTAGGGCACTATGCTTATCGGCATGCCATGTTGCCTCATAATATATCACATATACAAATCTGTCAACCACTCTGTAGACTGTCCCACTCTGAAAAGAAGACAATGCTCCATTTTTGTGAGTCAATCCACTACCACCCAAACTGTATCTCGACCAGTCGGAGATCTAGGTAAACCAGTCACAAAGGCCATGGTGATGTGTTTCTATTTCCACTCTAGAATAGGAAGCAACTGTAATAACCTTGTCGGTCTTTGTTGGTCTGCTTTTACTTGTTGACATATCAGACATCGTAATATGAAGCATGTTATTAACCTTTTCATTCTGTTCCACCAAAAATATTGCTTGATATCTTGGTACATCTTCGTGCCTGCCAGATGAATAGAGTACTGGGAACTATGTGCTTCTGTCACAACTTCTTGTTAAATATTTTCGCTTGGTACACATAAACGGTTCCCAAACCTTAGCATTCCATCCGCATGAATTGTTAACTCTTTCCAAAAATCGGACTCACATTCTGCCCATATCTTATGAATCTTCGAGTCCTTTGCCTAAGCTATCTTGATTCTATCCACCAAAGTTGACTTGATCAGTAGACAAGCCAGAACTCATGTATCCTGTAAAAGTACTATCTCGATTCCCATTTCTCGTAAGTCTTCTAGAATATGCTTCTAACTATAAATCGTGAGTGGGATAGTTCTTCTCGTGATCTCTAAGTTGTCGAGAACCATACGCTATCACTCTCCCATGCAGCATCAAAATATATCCAAGTCCCTTGCCAGATGCATCACAATACACCATGAATCCTCCGGAGCCTACTGGAAGAGTAAGAATTGGTGCAGAGATTAACTTTTTTTTTAACTCTTCAATGGCTATCTGGCATTCCGCTGAACATACAAATTTAACTTTCTTGCAGATCAACTGAGTCAAAGGTGCCAAGATCTTAGCAAAGTCTGACATAAATCTTCTGCAGTATCGTGCCAAGCCCAGGAAACTATGAACCCAAGCCACTATCTTTGGAACTAGACAGTTCTCTACAACATCTACCTTCTTGGGATCAACTGACACTCCAGCTCCAGAAATAATGTACCTAAGAAATGATATGTAATCCAGCAAAAACTCACACTTACTAAGCTTCGCATATAACCGGTGCTCCTCAAAGTCTGTAGTACTATCTTGATATATTCTTCACGCTCCTCCTATTACGAGAGTACACAAGGATGTCATCGATAAATAATACCATAAATTGGTCTAAGTATGGCGTAAAAATATGGGTCATCAAATCCATGAATACTACTGAAGCATTAGTCAATCCGAATGGCATAACTAAGAATTCGTAATGCCCATATCGTGACATAAATAATGTTTTCGGTATATCCTGCTCTCGAACTCACACATAATAATATCCTGATCATAGATCTATCTTGGAGAAGGGTTTTGCTCCATTTATTTGGTCAAACAAGGCATCAATCATTGGCAATGGGTACTTGTTCTTCACTCTCACTGCATTCAAGCACCTGTACTCCATACACAACCACATCGATCCATCTTTCTTTTTCACCAATACCGTTGGTGCTTCCCATGGTGATCCATTGGTCCGAATGAATTTATTTGCCTTCAGTTCCTCGACGTATCGATATTACTGATCAAGCTCTAATGGTGACATTGGATATACCTTCTGGGATATTAGTTCTTCCCCTGACATCAACTCTATACAGAACTCTACTTCTTTAACTGGGGGTAATTTGAGAAGCTCGTCGGGAAAGACGTCCATTAATTCTTCAACTATTTTGGGTATCGGGTCCTCTTCCTTTGCTATGGTTGCGATTCCTTTCTTATGATAGTCTTCTCAATTCTGGTAGGAATAAACTCTTCTAGACCAGGGACTCTAAACAACACTCTTCTCTCATGACAATTTATCATCGCATGACTGTCTCTCAACTAGTCCATGACTAAGATAACATCAAAGTTCCCCATAGAAAACTCGATTGACTTTGCAGGTAATAAATATCCACATACTACTACTGGACATGCTAGGCACACCATACTAACTCCAATAATTCCATTGCCAGTAAGTATATTCAGCCTCTTTGGCAATGCCTCAAACTTTAATCAACTATGTGTCGCATATTATGCAGATATAAATGAGTGCGAATCTCCAAAATCAAATAATGCTATGGCAGCAATGGTTGTAATGGAAATGTTACCTGCCACTACGTCGCCTGATGTCATAGCTTCTTCTAGGGATAAGGTGAACGCATGCCCTTGGCCTTGTCCAGCTCCCTGTTGCTTCCTTCCTTGGTATTATTGTTATGGTATCTGTTATTCCTGTTGTAGTTGTTGTCGGTATAATTGAGCACAACGACACTGAGATATAGGCCGCACACTACTACTAGTCCTCCTTGCTGCATTGCCCTTGGAGCCGGCAATGCAAAAAACTGTTCTACTGGCCCTCCTGGCCTCTGTATCATTGGACAAGTGGAAACTCTATAATCGGGTCTTCCACATCTCAAGCATAGTCTATTTGCGGCCCAATAAATATTTTTGGTATGACCTCCCTTGCCATAATACATACAACCCGTCGGCTCTCCCCTTCGTTGTTGCTGTTGTTGCTGTTGCTGCCTCGGCTGCCGCTGCCGAGTAGATGCTATCACTGTCGAGGTTACTGGCCTCCTCTGTGTCACATTTTGGATGTGAATGACAGGGGATGGTGCTGGCATTCATGGTACTAGTCCTCCCTCACTGCCCTGTCTATGAGGCCTCTTCCGGTCTACTCTTCTTGATGTCGTCCTCTAAGAGGTAAGCTCAACCCTCTTGGCCACTATTAATACTGCCTCAAAATTTTGGTAGTCATGCACCTCTACCATGTGTAAGATCTATAAGTAAATTCTCTACTGGAACAATAATGCTCTCTCCAACTCTATTGCCACCATGGTTGGAGCAGACCTGCTCAGTCGGTAAAACTTTATCGCGTAACCATCTACTGTCTTTCCAGCCTGCTTGAGGTTGGTGAATCTGTTGTAGCTCACACTGAGCCATAATCCCAAAGTACTTCTTCCAGAACCAGGTCCTAAAATCATCCCATAAAATAGGATGCCTAAATCCTTCCTCTACTATGGCCCACAAATCTCTTGCTAGATCCTGGAGCTGCAAGCGAACCAAGTCAACCTATTCCTCAGCCAAAAATTTAGCTGCTGTCAGAATGGTCTCAACATCTTGGAATCAATCATCTGCCATAATGGCTTCCTCTGTGCCATCAAAATATTTGGAATTTAGTCTACAAAACCTAACAGATTCCCCTGAATCTACTCTCCCGCCTCCTTACAGGGCCGTCTGCAACCCTTGTTTCAACAGGACATTGTGTTCTTGCTGTTGAAGCTGTTGACGTTGTTGTCCCTGATATTGTTGCTGATGAACCACCATCTAATTTTGTTGGGCAGACAATATGCCCCGATAATCTCTAGCAAGGTGGGGTATCTAGTGCTACCGGTACTGCGGGAGGTACAGGAACATCTGGAGCATGTTGCCCTACCGTATTTATCGTGCGCTTAACTTGGATCCCGGGTTTGGTTTCTACAGGACCTCGTCCCACTGGCAACCTTGCCTCTCTTATTACTACAATATCTGGAGGAGAGGAAACCCTAAACAAGAGCACAAGAAACATCAAGTAAAAGATGAAAAGGAACAAGGAAGCAACCAATCTGGAAAATTTTAAGCTGAGTATCAAAGAGGACGAATTCAGAATATCAAGAAGGATTATGTTTGATTGAGACACCTATGACCATAAAACCCTACAAGTATGTAGAACTGACCTTCATGGGCTACCACTAAAACCTTATCATGCCCAATACCAGAATACGGAGACGGTCACGGTCAGCTACCCCGTACAAGATACTATACGTCGTATGATGATCACGGCTGTAACGAGACATGGGGGTGCATGCTACAATCAGGTCACTTAGGGCACACGAATATCTATCTCTCAATCAATCAAATAAGAATCATTAATCATAGAAGGGAAACTAAATGTTACAGCTGGATTGTAGCATTTAGTCCAGACATGCCGGATTATAGCATTTATTCTTCTTCTTCTTCTTCTTCTTCTTCTTCTTCTTCTTCTTCTTCTTCTTGTTCTTATTTAGCAATAGCTCGATCAGTGTTATTGTTTGAATGGAAAACCGTAGCAAACATTAACATTCGGTGCATCTGATCGCATATTTGTTAGTCAGAACAACCATCTATGTTCTATTCATAGATAATACCGCCACTATAGTTATTCTAAATTATGTTATCATTTTCTTTTATTATTTAGCAATATCTTGATCAGTGTTATTGTTTGAATGGCAAACCACAACAAACATTAATATTCGGTGCATCTGATCGCATATTTGTTTGTCAGAACAACCATCTATGTTCCATTCATAGATAGTACCACCACTATAGTTATTTTGAATAATGTTATCATTTTCTTTTATTATTATTATAATAATAATTATTTTTTTTCTTTCTTTCTTATTATTACTTAAGTTATAATTATTTATTTTGGTTTATAGATAATTTATCTACCATTATTCTTTATTAACTTAGTTTATGCGTATTTATTATAATTTAAACTAGTTAGGTTATTTTGTAATATATTAAATTAGATTTTATTTATATTATAACTCTAACTATTACTTAATACTATTATATACTTTTACAAAAAATATTAAGGTATTTATTAATTATATGTTAAGTTTTATATGTAAATAACTTATATTAATAATTACTGAAAAGGAGGAGGTTTATTTTTAATTTACCTAATGGACTTAGAACAAACATTGGAGAAAAACAGGGCATCTAGATTTTCTTATCTTTATGAAACAACAACAGTTGAATTCTAAAGCGTCTGGAGGTAAATGGGTTGTATTTTTCGGCAGTGTTTGGACGAAGGGTCGCTAGAAGAATGTGGATGTTCAGGAGGGTTACCTTCTGGATATATATCTACTAATTTTTATTTAAAATAAAACATAATAAAATAATCTTAAAATAAGAAGATGTAAACAAATGATTTATTATGTGTGTTATATGATCATTTAGTCATGTTGAACATACAAAATAAGGATTGGATCCCCTAAGGCTAAGCAAATTTGGGAAAAAATGCATTAAAAATTAACATATTTGTATGAAATAATGGTCATTGGAAATATTTAATATCTGGTGCATTCCAAAATGGAAACTACCATAATTCAATGTTCAAGAAGGTTCTCTTTAAAGAAGGAAATGTGATTCTAATCACAAATCATGTTAACTGCAAAACATGGAAGGATTTCAAACTCATTAATATGTACTACATAAACAGATCTCTTATTTTTGAATTCTATCATGAAATTTCTCATTTTTGGTCAAAGTTTTCTAATACTAAAATTTTTGTTATGTCAGCACCACATCATCGTCGTCGTGTCTTGAGTGATGAACATGATTTTGTTTAGATAATTACGTCAGTGCTACGTCATCGTCACTTTGTCAATTTCAACAATACGAGATCACTGGAATAGATATATCTCAATTTTGTTATATGGATTTCAAAATACAAACATGATACAAACTACATATTGAAGGACCATAGGACAACTGTATAAGAGGGTGAATAGAGTGCAGCAGAATAATCTTCCCAATTAAAAATTAAGCAGAGTGAAGGTCGTTAACTACAAATAATATATATGTAAGACAAATATATAAATCAGTAAGGGTAAGAGAGAAAAAATGCAAACACCAAGATTTTTATCCTTGTTTCCCTCTGAAAAGGACTAGTCCATTCCCGAGAACTCTTTGTCATGCCCCAGTCCCAAAAATACGTAGGACTAGGATCACGTAAGCATGCCAGCTGTATGTATATGGCAACTCCAATATATGGATACCATAATATACACGTACGCTGTAGAATGAATATAAATCCACAAGTGGTATAAACATATGTCACAAGTCACAGGGTACAATCTAAATCTCATCACAGAAAATCAATATAAATAAATAACCAGTATCTATGAAACTAGATCTCAATACAAGTATCTAAAGATGATAGTTGGATGGAAACAAATCCACTACCAACTCGAATGGAAAAGTATAACACAATAAACACAATATAGGAATACCAGCTAACAATCATGGGGCTCGGAGAGAAGACATCCACGAAACGTATATAACCATCCAAATCTGCGCTCCTGTAAATACTCAAGAACAGATACACCTAGCAGGGGACCAGATCCTCAGAGTGACGTAACAAGATACAGAACATCAAGCCAATTTAAATACAGTAAACATGCATATTATTTGAAAATAAATAAGTATGCTGTACAAGAAAAACTATATGAATGCAAATGAGGACAACTTTTCGACGTATGGGCAAGGGTAGGCTACTCGATCTACCGCACAACTCACACACACGTCAATGGACATCAGAAATCGACATACCGCGGGGGTAGCGACCAACGAGACTCCAGAAATTGACATACCGCGGGGGTAGCGACCAGCGCGACACACGCCCGTAGTGCGAACTATATACTACGGTTTACCATAGTGGTTAAAAGCCCATACGCCTAATGATTGTCCTCTCATGATACTAGGTGCCATGTGTGTGTCAACATATCTAATATATAGTATGACTGAAAGAAACTACACATGCAATAAATAAACAGAAATACAATAAATATACAGGACTATACTAAGCATGCAGAATACTATAAATAATTTGGCAAGGTATCTTGCCTGGTAAGAAAGCTGCAAGGTGTACTGTCCAGAAGTCAAGCACACAGGATCAGAAGCTATGGCCTCAGAACTAATGTCTCCGGATGCTGAAATAGATATCAGCAACGTTCCTAGAAAAAGCAAAATAGCTAAAAAGCACTTCCCTTTCGTCCAATTTGACCACAGGAGCAAAACGGTAATTTCGGGTAAAAGTGGGGTCCACGTGGCCCACTTTGTACCAAAAAATGTGCCAAGGGTAACAGTCTCTAAATGGGACAAATTATAGGTCAAACAACTCTAAATGTCAATATGAACCCAACGGTATGTCCAAATGTGGATTCCGATGGACCGAACACAATTTTGCCCAAAAAGTCAACCATGGGGCCCGCCAATTGATAACTTGGTCAACTGTCTCAGAATTGCGTGAAAATTGTGTTACAGGACCAGCACGTTACCACGAGTCCAGTGTCATAAATTTTGTCGCAATCTGACGAGCGGGCACAAAATGCGCGCGACTTCCACAAAAGTTGCGACATGGTGTGTGTTCGCGGATACAGGCTGATTCCAGCGCGCACACGCGTTCGAATCAGTTTTCGCTAATTTTTATGTGTTCGATTATGCTACGCGCACCATTCGGTACACTTGGTACACGGCGGGGCGATCCCGTTTGGCTAGGTCCGCTCTGTTTCACAACTTTTGGAAATCTGAAAAAGTGGGTTCGCGGAGTTTTCCCATAAATTTAATTATGTCTACAACAGTTAATAATCTAGGGTTATTTACCTAAAATTAAACTAGGTTAAGTGGTATACGCATACCAAAAAGAATTATCAAATTCGGATCTCTGTGGTGAGAGATACGAACTCCGAAACATGGATGATCACCGCAGTTTTCTGCGATCCCAGAATTCGGTCTATTTCTGCCAACTTTGGCATTATTTTTGCCTATGATTATGCGTTGTTCGAGGTATACTAACACACAGATATGGAGGAGGGTTAAGGGGTGAGCATACCGGTGAAGACGGGGTGGCGTTTGGTTGAGCGAGTCGACGGAAAATAACCCCGGAACACAAGTACCTCGATGTGGGAATCTGCAGTGCGCGGGGTCGCGGTCGTCGGGATTGGTTTGGACGGCCTGGCGGGGTTCTCCGGCTGCGGTGGCGGCGCTATCTAGGTCTAGATGGGAAGAGGAAGGGTTGGGATGATTTTAGGATTAGGATTTTATTGAAATAAATATATATATATGAATAGGTAGAGAGGAGATTGGTTTAAAGGCCGCGGGCTAAGTGGTATACTAACGTGGTTCCTAATTTGAAATTGAGTCTGCTGTGTTTGTTGCTAGGAGTGGGCGGCTACTTGCTAAGGGAAAGTGGGCGTTGGTTAGTAATGGAATGGATGGGTTTGCTAGGTTATTAATGGTTATAAGTGGATTGTTATTTAATAGTATTATTATTTTCTTTTCTTTTCTTTTCCTTTTTATAATACTTTTCCAATTAAATATATATATGCATATATATATATATATATATTTGTATATATATATATATATATATATATATATATATATATACTCATAAGAAAAATTCCAACTTATTATAATGCACACCGTTAAGCTAGCAACTGCTCAAGGGGTCTCCTACATGAAATAAATTCTGAAAAAATCCTAATGGTCCCATAAATCCTCTAAGTGCACCAACACCTAAAATAAAAATTATTAAAAATCTATTTCTCCTAATTAGCCACTAATTACTATAACTAAATTAATAATTAATAATTAAAAAAATTATATATATTTTCTAGGAATAGGGGTTTTATATTCTACCAAACTTATAAAACTTTCGTCCTCGAATTAAAATTAAGCCACGGTAGAAGTCAAGGATGGTATAAGATTTGCATTGTTTAAAATGCAAGACTAGGTTTAAAGGAATGGGCGATGTTGCGCGTTGCACATCCCAAAAAATCATAGAAAAATCCACATGAGCGAAAAATAGGTTTCATTGTCATGTCCAATGGTGTGGACACCTAAATGCTCTTTTGCATGAAAGTGCCCAATAATTGAAAAGTTGCACAAAGATCAGAACGGATGATGGGCACGTCTAGGATAAGGGTGTAGAATTTATAGGAAGGCGGTGGCTAGTGTAGTGTCCCAATTATAGGAGCACGATAATGTGCGCTAAGTGATATAATTATTGCAAAATTAAATAAAAATACCGTGTTCTATCTCTAACTGGACTCAATCTAGCCTTAGTCCCACTATCTCTGCCAAGTGGGTCTAATTTTGGGCGAGGGGTTCACAATGTACCGAACTTAAATTTATCCATCTATCCCCTAAGTCAATACATCTAGAAAAACTATTCCTCAAATTATTTAATCATATTATTCAATCCTCAAAGTTTTAACACCAAACATATCACCTATGATATGTCCTTAATCAATTATAAAAGAGAGTCACTAAGTTATGTGATTAGTCTTATGGGTTATATCTGATACTATCAGTGTGTCAACTTATACCAAGCACGAGGTTTCGTCTTTCCGAAATAAGGGGAAGACGGAGAGCAATAATAAAGAATTCAAGGTGAAGGTGATAGAATACAAGTAGGAGGTTCAAAGGAATTAAAGAATTCAAAAAGAGAGTTGTCAGGACAGTTGTGGATTGAAATCCTATTTTTGGTAATTTTCTATTTACATGCTCGTATCAGTACAGTTATGTAACCGATACGATATGTCAGACATGTCTAGGGACAAGTATATTCGTCTACTACCATATATCTCAATCCACGTAAAGTAGTTATGCGAAGAGCGAACCAAGCGAACTAAGGTTAGCTAGACCTTAATACACCAATTCTGATTAGGCAATTGTATCATTGTGTGCACCCAATAATACATATGTCATGAGCAAGCTCGATAAAAGAATAAGCTTGCAAAAACTAGGCTATAATAGCAGCATAAGTCAAGGTAGTACAGTAAACATAAATACGCTGGATTATGATGAAGAAGGTACATAACAATTCAAGTTCACAAAAGATAAGACTCCATAATCACTACAGTTGTCATACTAATTCCTTGTCTAAGTCGATAGTCAACAAAGTAGGGGTATAGCCTCTAAGTTCTATAGTCTAAAAAAAATACTATCGTCCTAAGCTAGCATACAGTTAATGTTGTTCATTCACACTTCAATAATAGGTCAAAAGACTAAGTGATACTAGGTTGTGAGGTATACTACCCAACTTATAATGATAAACTAATACTGTAATTGCCTTAAGGATACCGTAGAAACTCCTGTTAAGGTCTACGAGAAGGGGGTCTTGGTACTTATTAGGGTATCCTCTTTACTAGGGTCAAACATTATGGTAAAATTTCTAACTAACTCTAGTAGGGTCTATACTTCTCTCAAGTCTTCATAATACATCAAGGGGTAATGGTAAACCAGTCTATAGATAATGAATTCTAGGGTTTACTAGATATTCTAAACTTAGTGGTGTGTCTATATTCTCGTTGTATTCTTAATAGTGGTGCTACCATAATTATCATCCTAATAACAGGGGTTCCTATATTCTAGCAAAAGGCTATACTCAAAGGACTATTAGGGAAGTACGTGAATCAAGCAGGATGCAATTATTCGAATAGAATGGATTGGAAGGAGAGCGAATCATAGTCAATTATGGATGAGATCCTATACTCTATTCCTAGGTGCAGGCTTGCTCGGTACAGTAATGTAACCGAGACAATATGCTCTCGACCTGCATGGGCCACCATAAAAACATGTCATGCCCCAGTCCCAAAAATACGTAGGACTAGGATCACGTAAGTATGCCAGCCGTATGTATATGGCAACTCCAATATATGGATACCATAATACACACGTACGCTGTAGAATGAATATAAATCCACAAGTGGTATAAACATATGTCACAAGTCACAGGGTACAATCTAAATCTCATCCACAAAAAATTATTATAAATAAATAACCAGTATCTATGAAACTAGATCTCAATACAAGTATCTAAAGATGATAGTTGGATGGAAACAAATCCACTACCAACTCGAATGGAAAAGTACAACACAATAAACACAATATAGGAATACGAGCTAACAATCATGGGGCTCGGAGAGAAGACATCCACGAAACATATATAACCATCCAAATCTGCGCTCCTGTAAATACACAAGAACAGATACACCTGGCAGGGGACCAGGTCCTCAGAGGGACGTAACAAGATACAGAACAGTAAGCCAATTTTAATACAGTAAACATGCATATTATTTGAAAATAAATAAGTACGCTGTACAAGATAAACTATATGAATGAAAATGAGGACAACTTTTCAACTTATGGGCAAGGGTAGGCTACTCGATCTACCTCACAACTCACACACACGTCAATGGATATCAGAAATCGATATACCGCGGGGGTAGCGACCAGCAAGACTCCAAAAATTGACAAACCGCGGGGGTAGCGACCAGCGTGACACACGCCCGTAGTGCGAACTATATACTACGGTTTACCAGAGTGGTTAAAAGCCCATACGCCTATTGATTGTCCTCTTATGATACTAGGTGTCATGTGTTTGTCAACATATCTAATATATAGTATGACTAAAAGAAACTACACATGCAATAAATAAATAAAAATACAATAAATATACAGAACTATACTAAACATGCAAAATACTGTAAACAATTTGGCAAGGTATCTTGCCTGGTAAGAAAGCTGCAAGGTGTACTATCCAGAAATCAAGCACACAGGATCAGAAGCTATGGCCTCAGAACTTGTCACGACCCACACTCGGCGTAAGGGTACTAGTCGAAAATAATGCCCAGCCTACGCCGCAGAATCGACGGTAGAACACTGTCTAGATAATCTATCTAACAAAATAATGAACCACCAATAATGATAGTATACTCAATCACAGAACTAAGATAGAAATGAGCACGAATCCGATAAGAATAGAATAGTCACAATACAACTCATGAGTCTAAAATAATACATCAATGAGTCTGAAGAAATACAAAAATAAGTTGGAGACAAATCCAGTACAAAGAATACTACGAGGCTACAACTCCAGGGTCAACTGTCTCAGTTGGGATAAGTCCCTCTTAAGCCAGGAACTCAGAATCTAAACCCACAACATCCTGGGGTCCATAATAGGTAGGGTACCACTACTCAGTGTCATCTGGAAAAATATATCCAGTCAGGAAAGGAGCAGAGTACATCTCTAACAGCAGTTCTTATTAATGATAAAAACTATGTAACAGTAAATAGCTGTGGATAAACAAGATATACAACAGATACAAGAGATATATATACAATAAGGAAATAATGGAAATAAATACAATAATGAACAATATGCCAATAAAACAATAATACTAATGACTAAGTGTGTGAGTACTAGCTTAACATATGATCGGCTTGGGCAAGATGCAATATGGCCTGGCTAATCATACGTGCGGTGCATGATCAACACTATTCTGTAATCTGTACTTTAGTCAATAGGGATATTGATCACATATCTATACTAATACTCCCTACCCCGACTGGTATAATTGATCCAACCCCGGTATGCTATGGCACGAGATTCCCCAAGAAGATAGCTAGTCTTCCCGAGAATCGGTGTCTGTACATGTACAAGATAACCAATAAAACAATACTTGCACCATATACACCATATACCAAGGAATAATATCTCATAACGAGATCCGGATATACCAATCCGTGTAACCATAGTGTCAAGAGAACATGGATATCTACACTAGATACAATGAACATAGAGGATATCATAAATGAGAAAATATCAGAGAATGTACTCGCCTGAAGTCCAATGAACAGTCTCACAGATGTCTGATTCGGTGCCTCGAAGACCTAGATATGGAATATAACATCAATACAAGGTCCCGAAAAGAGAATAAGTTAAACTAGTCAACTTCTAGGTTAATAAGTCAATTCTAAGTTAAAAGCCAACTATGGTCAACTCTAAGGTCAACTATGGTCAAACCAAGGTCAACTATCTATTTCTATGTTGCACAAGTCTAGCACCAAAATCTTGGATCAAAATACTAAAATCTAAGTCATAGAAACTACATCCTAAAATATTAGGATACCGTATCTCAGGATACGTGAATCCAGGGTAAACCTCACAATACCTATATATCAACAATAGAGTATAATAATATAGAATATTAATTACAAACAATAAGGGACCATGGTTTTGAACCAACTTGGTATCCACACAAAGTCACAAACTTGATACCCAAACCCCGTATCTTGAGTATCCCACTTACTTTGGTTTCCACAAAGTAATGCTCAAGATACATAGATATAGTATTTACCCTTATACAATATATAATATATATAAACTAATATTATACAATTAAGAATATAACAATACTAGTATTATATCTCACAATAAATACATATATATATACATATATATATATATATAAATATAATATAGAGAACTATACACTAAACTGCCTAACTGTCACTGAAAATAGTGTGCTAAAACACTGATTTTTCAATAAACAGACTTTCAGCGACAGTTCCAACTGTCACTGAAAACGCCGTCGCTAAATCTGCTGTGTAAATGCACTACTGTCACTTTATTGGTGACAGTTCAACTGTCACAGAAATGTCCGTCGTTGATGTTGTTTAAATCCCGCCCGCTGATTTTTAATGACAGAACTGTCATTAAATGCTCATTAAAGCTACAATGGCTGCTGTTGTTGTTTAATGACAGAAAACTGTCATTAAATGCAGTTGTCGCCAAAAGTAAATAATATATATAACTATATATTATTAATATATAAATATATAAATCAATATATATATATAAATATATAAATCAATATATATATATATATATATATATATATATATATATATATATATATATAAAACAATTAAATAAATATATACTTCTATATATACATAATCATACACATATAAATAAATAGCTATAAAACACATCCTATGTACTAATGTACATATTTTAACATGGTTAAATGTACACATAAAAATACATTCATTTATATACAATTAATTATATAATAATTATAATTAATATAATTACTCATTTAAACACATAAATATATTTATAAAACATTTACATATAATTTATACTACTAACATAAATTGTAACATATATAAATGCATGTAAAAGAAAGCTACATATATATTTATACATTATATTAGTATATCTACAATACATATTTCTATGCTACCAAAAATACTATAATAAATACTAAAATAAATATATAAAATCTATATATATTTACTAATTATAATTCAAGAATTAAAGCATAAATAATTAGATCTACACATAAACACACACAAATGGAGAGTATCACATCGTATCCCACTAGATCTAGGATATGCATGCGACACGAGTCGAATACACAACCAATTGCACCCCGAAGGACACAAACAAGTCACAAATATTATTTATGAACAAATCAAAGTGTCAAATATAGATCTATGTGTCCGTGTCAAAATACGTCATGTACAAAGTCCCGTGTCGGAGGGAAAACCCCCAAAACAACACGTATCACCAAATTGTTGGTATACGACCTACACGTACCCAATTGTGGACACGATACTAGATCCAAACACATAAGCACATGCCCAATTGATCTATAGGATCAATTGACACACACAACAAAATATCAATTCGGAATTTCCCCAAAATTGACACAAAAAGCACCATAACTTTCTCCATGGGTCTCCTATGAATACAAAACCAAGTCCTATGGGTAGTACATACATATGGGTTGATTTTACATGATTAAATCTCAGATTTAGAAGCTATTTTAAGGGAAAAAACTGAATTATACCTATTGGGAGATGAATTCCCAAAGAAACCTCCAATTGAGATAAAATTGCTTCCAAATTGTAGATCCTTGCTCCTCTTTGTAGATCCTTGCTTCCTCCTTCTAGATCCTTACTTCTTAACTTTCTATTGGTGAATTGGGAAGGAATTGGAATAAATTTGGTAGAAAAATGGAATGGAAATGAAAGGAATTTGGTAGTGGAAAATTCTAGATCTAGATTTGGAATAAAAATGAGAGGAGAGAGAATTTTCTTCCCTCTTTTAATAGGCCGGCCCCTACCCATTCCTCAAGAAATTTAAAATGTCCAATATACCTCTTGGGGCCTCTCATGAAGAAATAATTAAGGAAGGAAGCTTCTAGTCTAATGATTTAATTAATTTTAATCTATCTCCTTAACAATGGGCTTTCTAAATGGGCCTAGTCTAACTAATTAATTCATGTTGGTCCATGGATCCAAACTAAACCAGTTGGGTCCACTAATACAAGTACAAAATAATTAAATAACATCTAACAAAAATTAAATAATACAACAAATAATTATTTACCATACACAATACTTAATTAAATAGGAAAAGACTAAAATACCCTTTCCTAGAAAATGTGGTAGTGACAAGTCTACCCTCCTTAAAATAATTTTGTCCTCGAAATTCAAAGATAAAAACTACCTCCAAAAATAACAGAACAGAACTAAAGAATCACAACTAACTATGAAAGAACATAACAATGAACTGAACATAACTAGAAAATAACATACCTCAAGGTACAAACAAATATGGATAACGCTCTCGCATTTCATTCTCTCTCTCCCAGGTAGACTCTCCCGGAGAGTGATGCCTCCATGCGACGTGCACCAAAGGAATAGTCTGGTTCCTCAGCACCTTCTCTCTCTGATCCAGAATCTCAACTAGCTGCTCTGGATAGCTAAGAGTAGGGCCCACCTCTATCTCCGAGTAATCCAATACATGACTAGGATCTGTCACGTATTGTCTCAACTGCGACACATAAAACACGTTGTGCACCCCCTCCAATGCAGGTGGCAAGTCTAGTCTATAAGCAACTGCACTGACCCTCTCTAGAATAGTAAAAGGTCCGATAAATCGCGGACTAAGCTTTCCGCCTCCACCGAAGCGAATCGTGCCTCATGTTGGAGAAATCCTCAGAAACACCAAATTACCCACCTAAAACAAAATACTATCTTAAGAACTTAATCTATAACAAACAAGAACAAGCACAAACAAAATCTAAACTATACCTCGAACTCCAAAGATCTCCGATGGCTATCGGCCCAAAGCCACTGTCTGTCCTGCGCCACTCGAAGTCTGTCTCTGATCAACTGAACCTTCTCTACTGCATCCACAACCATCTCTGGCCCAAGCAAAACTCTCTCTCCAATATCGTCCCAAGACAAAGGAGTACGACACCTCCGACCATATAGAGCTTCAAAAGATGACATCTCTATACTGGCCTGGTAACTGTTGTTGTAAGCAAACTCTACCAAATGGAGATGGTCCTCCTAATAACCCCCAAAATCTAGTACACAAGTACGCAATATATCCTCGAGAGTCTGAATAGTCCTCTCGGACTGCCCATCTGTCTGGGGATGATATGTAGTATTGAACTTGAGCTGAGTGCCCAAACTCTCCTGTAAACTCCTCCAGAAATAAGAAGTGAAACGACTATCTCGATCTGAGACTATGCTAACGGGAACTCCATGTATCCTAACGATCTGCCTCACATACATCTCTGCCAGCTTCTCCATAGACAAACCCACCTTGAAGGGCAAAAAGTGGGCCAACTTGGTCAACCTATCAACAATGACCCAAATTGCGTCTTTCTCTCCTGGAGATCGTGGAAGTCCGGACACAAAATCTATAGTAATGTGTTCCTACTTCCACTGTGGAATGGGTAATGACTGAAGTAAACCTCCTGGCCTCTGCCTCTCGGCTTTCACCTGTTGGCACACTAAGCTTCTGGATACGAACTGTGCCACTTCCCTCTTCATGCCATACCACCACACACTCTCTCGTATATCCTGATACATCTTGTTAGCACCTGGATGTATGGAATACTGAGAGCGATGCGCTTCCTGTAATACTTTCTCTCGCAGCTCTCCACTAGGCACCCACAATCTAACTCCATGCCTCAAAGATCCATCCTCTGCAATAGTAAAATTATCCTCCAATCCTGCTCTCACCTGAGCTCTGATACTCCTCAGAGATACATCATCATACTGTGCTGCCTTGATCCTGTCCATCAAATCTGAGTGTATTTGTAATCCCCACATCTGCATAGCACACCCAGGAATAATCACCTCAATGCCCAAGCTCTCAAAGTCCTCCAACAAATATCGATCCTGCGTCAAGAATATAGCTACCTGATACCTGCTCAAAGCATCGGCAACTATATTCGCTTTCTCAGGATGATATTGCAAAGAGATATCAAAATCCTTCATCAGTTCCAACTACCAATGTTGCCTCATGTTCAACTCCTTCTGCGTGAAAATATACTTCAAGCTTTTGTGGTCTGTGAAGATCTCCACACGCTCTCCGTACAAATAATGTTTCCACAACTTCAGGGCGAATATGACGGCTGCCAACTCCAAATCATGGGTAGGATAGTTCTTTTTATGAGGACACAATTGTCTGGATGCATAGGTAATAACTTTCCCATGCTGCTGAAGAACACAACCCAAACCCTTCCCTAATGCATCACTATAAATAGTGAAACCTTCGGACCCTGATGGCAACATCAAAATAGGAGCATACGTCAACCTCTTCTTCAACTCCTCAAAAGCAACCTGGCAATCCTCCGTCCAAACAAACTCCATATCCTTCCTTGTGAGTCTGGTCATCGGCTCGGCAATCCTCGAAAAATCTTGCACAAACTTCCTGTAGTAGCCTGCCAATCCCAAGAAACTCCTGATCTCTGCTACCGAACTCGGAGTCTTCCAAGATTCCACTGCTGAAATCTTCTTCGGATCTACTGAAATACCATCACCAGTCACAACATGCCCCAAGAACTCTACCTTGTCCAAGAAAAACTCACACTTGGACAACTTACCATACAGCTTCTCCTTCTTCAGCACCTCCAACACAATCCTCAAATGCTCCTCATGCTCCTCCGATGTCCTCGAGTATATGAGTATGTCGTCGATGAACACCACCACGAACTTGTCAAGGTACTGGTGGAACACCTTGTTTATCAAGTTCATAAATACCGCTGGGGCATTAGTCAAACCAAACGGCATCACCATAAACTCGTACTGACCATACCGAGTTCTAAAAGCAGTCTTCGGTATATCCTCCGGCTTCACCTTCACCTGATGGTAGCCTGATCACAAATCTATCTTAGAAAATACCTTGGCTCCACTCAACTGATTAAACAGATCATTAATTTGTGGCAAAGGATACTTATTCTTGATAGTGAGATTATTCAAAGCCCTGTAATCAATGCACATGCGCACCGATCCATCCTTCTTCGATACAAACAATACAGGGGCTCCCCATGGTGAAGAACTCGATCTAATAAACCCCTTACCCTGCAATTCGTCCACCTGCTTCTTTAACTCGACCAGCTTGCTATTGTTTACTCTATAGACATGCTGCAAAATTAGTTCTGCACCAGGCACCAAGTCTATAGAAAATTCAACATCTCGATCTGGCGGCAATCCTAGCAATTTCTCAGGAAACACATCCAAGAACTCTGCTATCAACGGATGTGGCAACTCTTTGTCTTCCACCATAGCTACACAAATAATGCCTTCGCCTTGCTCTGCAGCTCCTCTAGCAAACTCAAACTCTGGCTCTCCTGGCGGACCAAACAAAACTCTACCTCCTCTATAATTTATGATAGCACGGTGCCTACTCAACCAATCCATCCCGAGTATAATGTCGTAGCTCAGAAGTGGCATTACAACTAGACACGTACTCAACTCCCGGCCTCCCAGAGTAACTCTCCGGTCCTTGCAAATATCATTAACCAGGATAATGCCTCCCCCGGTCATGATCTTGCAAGTCCTAAGCAAAGACTCAGCTACCAAACCATGCTTTAGAGAAAAAGAAACAGATACAAAACTATGGGAAGCACCACTATCAAACAAAGCTAAAGCTGGAATGGAATCAAGAAGAATAGAACCTGCGATGACATCTCCGGTGGGTTCCTCCTCTTCGACGGTCATAGCAAACGCTTGTCCCTGCCGAGCACCTCCCTGCTATTGATGCTGGATAAAATGCTGCTGCTGTGTCGGAAGCGGTCCTCTCGGCTGTGCTGCAGGTGGTCTCGTCTGTGCCCTCGGAGCTGGAGCTGCTCTCTGAACTGCACGACAAGGACACTCCCTCGATTGATACCCTTCAGTACCATAATACAGACAAACTCCTAGCCTTCTCCTGCAAACTTCTCATATGTGGTCGGGCTTCTTGCAGTAGTTGCATAGAGCTTGTTGTAATTGTCTCTGTTGAGGTGCCTGGTGAAAAGGCGCTCTAGCTGGAGTCTGGTTCTGCTGTGGCTGCTGGAAAGGTCTGGACTAGAAATGAGGACGTTTGGCAGATACTGCACTGCCATTGGCCCCCAGAAAAGAATCACGGTCTCTCTTGGTCTTCAAACCCAAATCCCGCTCAACCTTGCGTGCCTCTGCAAGTATCCCCGAGTATGTCTCATAAAAAGACGGAATGAGAATCTTCACTTCCCAGTTTAGACCCTCACGGAAACGAATAGCTCGAACCTCCGGCTCCCTCACCAGATACTCTGCAAATCGGGTTAACCTACCGAACTCCGCAGCGTATTCCTCCACTGGCATGCTCCCCTGAATGAGACTCTCAAATTGTCTCCCCAAGTCAAGCCTGTCTATCTGGGCGAAAAACTTCTTCTTGAAAAGGTCCTTGAATACCTCCCAAGATTGTCCTACGTCAACTAGAACTGGCTCATTCCTGAACCAAGTGCGAGCAACGTCGAACAGTTGAAGTCCTACCGCCTCAACCTTCAGATCTTCAGAAAGACGGAAAACCCTCATAAGACGCTCAATGTCCTTGAGCCAATCATCAGCATAGACGATGCCCTCCGTCCCTTTGAAAACCCTAGGTTCCAGTTTCTTGAAGTCCTGAATATTGCCTGGCCGAAGCTGAGCAACCTGAGAAACAACCTACTGTTGGACCGGAACTCCTCTCTCAACTACAGCACGAGCAAGCTAATGAGCACTCTCGATACCCTACCATAGAACGTCGGTCTGCCTCTGATGTGCCTCTGACTGAGCCCTCTGTGACTCGAGCATCTTACGAAACAGTGTAAACATTTGTGACGCCTTTGCTGGCACAGGAGGTGGAGGTGGAAGCCCCTCAGATACAGCTGGCACAGTCCTCTGAGTAGGTGGTGGACCTCCGTAAGCAGCTGACACTCCAATCACTGGAGAAGTGACTGGTGCAGGCCCTCGGGGTGTCGCAAACCTCTCAGAAACTGCTCTCCCCTGCTGTGATCTAGTCTTAGGCGGTATCCTGAGACAAAGCGAAAGAAATAATCAATATGGCACAAGATGTAAGACATCAAGGAAAGGACAGATTAAGAGATCAAGTATCAATATCAAAGGAGAATAGTTGAATCAAAAGAATTTTCCTAGATGTGATTGAGTATCTCAGCCTATTTCCTATATCCTATTGCAGGCTCGTAGTAGTACAACTAAGTTGTCGCACTACCACGACATCATATACTTTGTGAAGCTTGACCTGCATGGGCCACCACCAAAAATGTGTCACGACCCGCACCCAGCATAAGGGTACTAGTCGGAAACAACGCCCAGCCTACGCCACAGAATTGGCGGTAGAACGCTGTCTAGATAATCTATCTAACAAAATAATGAACCACCAATAATGATAGTATACTCAATCACAGAACTAAGATAGAAATGAGTACAAATCAGATAAGAATAGAATAGTCACAATACAATTTATGAGTCTAAAATAATACATTAATGAGTCTGAAGAAATACAAAAATAAGCTGGAGACAAATCCAGTACAAAGAATACTACGAGGCTACAACTCCAGGGTCAACTGTCTCAGTTGGGATAAGTCCCTCTTGAGCCAGGGTCTCAGAATCTAAACCCACAACATCATGGGGTCTATAATAGGTAGGGTACCACTCCTCAGTGTCATCTAAAAAAATATATCCAGTCAGGAAAGGAGCAGAGTACATCTCTAACAGCAGTTCTTATTAATGATAAAAACTATGTAACAGTAAATAGCTGTGGATAAATAAGATGCACAACAGATACAAGAGATATATATACAATAAGGAAATAATGGAAATAAATACAATAATGAACAACATGCCAATGAAACAATAATACTAATGACTAAGTGTATGAGTACTAGCTTAACATGTGATCGGCTTGGGCAAGATACAATGCGGCCTGGCTAATCATACGTGTGGTGCATGATTAACACTATTCTGTAATCTGTACTTTATTTAATAGGGATATTGATCACATATCTATACTAATACTCCCCACCCCGACTGGTATAATAGATCCAACCACGGTATGCTATGGCACGAGATTCCCCAAGAAGATAGCTAGTCTTTCCGAGAATCGGTGTCTGTACATGTACAAGATAACCAATAAAACAATACTTGTACCATATACATCATATACCAAGGAATAACATCTCATGACGAGACCCGGATATACCAATTTATGTAACCACAGTGTCAAGAGAACATGGATATCTACACTAGAAATAATGAACATAGAGGATATCATAAATGAGAAACTATCAGATAATGTACTCGCCTGAAGTCCAATGAACAGTCTCACAGATGTCTGACTCGGTGCCTCGAAGACCTAGATATGGAATACAACATCAATACAAGGTCCCGAAAAGAGAATAAGTTAAACTAGTCAACTTCTAGGTCAATAAGTCAACTCTAAGTCAAAAGTCAACTATGGTCAACTCTAAGGTCAACTAAAGTCAACTATGGTCAAACCAAGGTCAACTATCTATTTCTAGGTTGCACAAGTCTAGCACCAAAATCTTGGATCAAAATACTAAAATCTAAGTCATAGAAACCATATCCTAAAACATTAGGATACCGTATCTCAGGATACGTGAATCCAGGGTAAATCTCACAATACCTATATATCAACAATAAAGTATAATAATATAGAATATTAATTACAAACAATAAGGAACCATGGTTTTGAACCAACTTGGTATCCACACAAAGTCACAAACTTGATACCCAAACCCCGTATCTTGAGTATCCCACTTACTTTGGTTTCCACAAAGTAATGCTCAAGATACATAGATATAGTATTTACCCTTATACAATATATAATATATATAAACTAATATTATACAATTAAGAATATAACAATACTAGTATTATATCTCACAATAAATACATATATATATATATATATATATATATATATAAATATAATATATAGAACTATACACTAAACTGCCTAACTGTCACTGAAAACAGTGTGCTAAAACACTGATTTTTCAATAAACAGACTTTCAGCGACAGTTCCAACTGTCACTGAAAACGCCATCGCTAAATCTGCTGTATAAATGCACTGCTGTCACTTTATTGGTGACAGTTCAACTGTCACAGAAATGTCCGTTGCTGCTGCTATTTAAATCCCGCCCGCTGCTATTTAATGACAGAACTGTCAATAAATGCTCATTAAAGCTACAGCGGCTGCTGCTGCTGTTTAATGACAGAAAATTGTCATTAAATGCAGCTGTCGCCAAAAGTAAATAATATATATAACTATATATTATTAATATATAAATATATAAATCAATATATATATATAAAACAATTAAATAAATATATAATTCTATATATACATAATCCTACACATATAAATAAATAGCTATAAAACACATCCTATGTACTAATGTACATATTTTAACATGGTTAAATGCACACATAAAAATACATTCATTTATATACAATTAATTATATAATAATTATAATTAATATAATTACTCATTTAAACACATAAATATATTTATAAAGTATTTACATATAATTTATACTACTAACATAAATTGTAACATATATAAATGCATATAAAAGAAAGCTACATACATATTTATACATTATATTAGTATACCTACAATACATATTTCTATGCTACCAAAAATACCATAATAAATACACTAAAATAAATATATAACATCTATATATATTTACTAATTATAATTCAAGAATTAAAGCATAAATAATTAGATCTACAAATAAACACACACAAATGGAGAGTATCATACCGTATCCCACTAGATCTAGGATACGCATGCGACACGAGTCCAACACACAACCAATTGCACCCTGAAGGACACAAACAAGTCACAAATATTATTTATGAATAAATCAAAGTGTCAAATGTAGATCTATGTGTCCGTGTTAAAATACGACATGTACAAAGTCCCGTGTCGGAGGAAAACCCCCCAAAACAACACGTATCACCAAATTGTTAGGATACGACCTACACATACCCAATTGTGGACATGACACTAGTCCCAAATACATAAGCACATGCCCAATTGATCTATATGATCAATTGACACACACAACAAAATATCAATTCGGAATTTCCCCAAAATTGATACAAAAAGTACCATAACTTTCTCCATGGGTCTCCTATGAACACAAAACCAAGTCCTATGGGTAGTACATACATATGGGTTGATTTTACATGATTAAATCTCAGATTTAGAAGCTATTTTAAGGAAAAAAATTGAATTATACCTATTGGGAGATGGATTCCCAATGAAACCTCCAATTGAGATGAAATTGCTTCCAAATTGTAGATCCTTGCTCCTCTTTGTAGATCCTTGCTTCCTCCTTCTAGATTCTTGCTTCTCAACTTTCTAATGGTGAATTAGGAAAGAATTGGAATAAATTTGGTAGAGAAATGGAATGGGAATGAAAGAAATTTGGTAGTGGAAAATTCTAGATCTAGATTTGGAATGAAAATGAGAGAAGAGAGAATTTCCTCCCTCTTTTAATAGGTCGGCCCCTACCTCTTCCTCAAGCAATTTGAAATGTCTAATATACCCCTTGGGGCCTCTCATGAAGAAATAATTAAGGAAGGAAGCTTCTAGTCTAATGATTTAATTAATTTTAATCCATCTCCTTAACAATGGGCTTTCTAAATGGGCCTAGTCTAACTAATTAATTTATGTTGGTCCATGGGTCCAAACTAAACTAGTTGGATCCACTAATACAAGTCCAAAATAATTAAATAATATCTAACAATAATTAAATAATACAACAAATAATTATTTACCATGCACAATATTTAATTAAATAGGAAAAGTCTAAAATACCCTTTCCTAAAAAATATGGTAGTGACAGAACTAATGTCTCCGGATGCTGAAATAGATATCACCAAAGTTCCCAGAATAAGCAAAATAGCTAAAAAGTACTTCCCTTTCGTCCAATTTGGACACAGGGGCAAAATACTAATTTTGGGTAAAAGTGGGATCCACGTGTGGCCCACTTTGCACCGAAAAATGTGCCAAGGATAATAGTCTTTAAATGGAACAAATTATAGGTCAAATAACTCTAAATGTCAATACGAACCCAACGGTATGTCCAAATATGGATTCCGATGGACCGAACACAATTTTGCCCAAAAAGTCAACCATGGGGCCCGCCAATTGGAGACTTGGTCAACTGTCTCAGAATTATGTAAAAATTGGGTCACAGGACCAGCGCGTTACCACGAGTCCAGTGACGCAAGTTTCGTCAAAATTTGACGAGCGTACACAAAATGCGCGTGACTTCTACAAAAGTTGCGATACGGGGTGTGTCCGCGGATACGGGCTGATTTCGGTGCGCACACGCGTCCGAATCAGTTTTTGTAAATTTTTACGTGTCCGTTTATGCTGCACGCACCGTTCGGTACACATGGTACATGGCGGGGCGGTCCCGTTTGATGAGGTGCCCTCCATTTCATAACTTTTGCAAATCTGGAAAAGTGGGATCATAAAGTTTTCCAACGAATTTAATTCTATCTACAGCAGTTAATAATCTAGGGTTATTTAATAGAAATTAAACTAGGTCAAGTGGTCTACGCATACCAAAAAGAATCATCAAATTCGGATCTCTGTGGTGGGAGATACGAACTCTGAAACATGGATGATCACCACAGTTTTCTGCGATCCCAGAATTCGGTCAATTTCTGCCAACTTTGGCATTATTTTCGCCTATGGTTACGCGTTGTTCGAGGTCTACTAACACACAGATATGGAGGAGGGTTAAGGAGTGAGCATACCGGTGAAGACGGGATGGCGTTTGGTTGAGCGAGTCGACGGAAAATAACTCCGGAACACAGGTACCTCGCTGTGGGAATCTGCAGTGCGCGAGATCACGGTCGTCGGGATTGGTTTGGACGGCCTGGCGGGGTTCTCCGGCTGCGGTAGCGGCGCTCTCTAGGTCTAGATGGGAAGAGGAAGGGTTTGGATGATTTTAGGGTTAGGATTTTATTGAAATAAATATATATATATGAATAGGGAGAGAGGAGATTGGTTTAAAGGCCGCGGGCTAAGGGGTATACTAACGTGGTTCCTAATTTGAAATTGAGTCTGTTGTGTTTGTTGCTAGGAGTGGGCGGCTACTTGCTAAGGGAAAGTGGGCGTTGGTTAGTAATGGAATGTATGGGTTTGCTAGGTTATTAATGGTTATAAGTGGATTATTATTTAATTGTATTATTATTTTCTTTTCTTTTCTTTTCCTTTTTATAATACTTTTCCAATTAAATATATATATATGCATATATATATTTGTATATATATATATATATATATATATATATATATATATATATATATATATACTCATAAGAAAAATTCCAAATTATTATAATGCACACCGTTAAGCTAGCAACTGCTCAAGAGGTCTCCTACATGAAATAAATTCTGAAAAAATTCTAATGGTCCCATAAATCCTCTAAGTGCACCAACACCTAAAATAAAAATTATTAAAAATCTATTTTTCCTAATTAGCCACTAACTACTACAACTAAATTAATAATTAATAGTTAAAAAAAATTATATACGTTTTCTAGGAATAGGGGTTTTACATTCTACCCAACTTATAAAAATTTCGTCCTCGAAATTAAAATTAAGCCACGGTAGAAGTCAAGGATGGTATAAGATTTGCATTGTTTAAAATACAAGGCTAGGTTTAAAGGAGTGGGCAATGTTGCGCGTTGCACATCCCGAAAAATCATGGGAAAATCCACTTGAGCAAAAAATAGGTTTCATGTGTCATGTCCAATGGCGTGGACACCTATATGCTCTTTTGCATGAAAGCGCCCAATAATTGAAAAGTTGCACAAAGTTCAGAATGGATGATGGGCACGTCTAGGATAAGGGTGTAGAATTTATAGGAAGGCGGTGGCTAGTGTAGTGTTCCAATTATAGGAGCACGATAAGGTGCGCTAAGTGATATAATTATTGTAAAATTAAATAAAAATATCGTGTTCTATCTCTAACTGGACTCAATCTAGCCTTAGTCCCACTATCTCTGCCAAATGGGTCTAATTTTGGGTGAGGGATTCATAATGCACCGAACTTAAATTTATCCATCTATCCCCTTAGTCTATACATCTAGGAAAACTATTCCTCAAATTATTTAATCATGTTATTCAATCCTCAAAGTTTTAACACCAAACATATCACCTATTATATGCCCTTAATCAATTATAAAAGAGAGTCACTAAGTTATGTGATTAGTCTTATGGGTTATATCTGGTACTATCAGTGTGTCAACTTATACCAAGCACGAGGTTTCGTCTTTCTGAAATAAGGGAAGACGGAGAGCAATAATAAAGAATTCAAGGTGAAGGTGATAGAATACAAGTAGGAGGTTCAAAGGGATTAAAGAATTCTAAAAGAGGGTTGTCAGGACAGTTGTGGATTAAAATCCTATTTTTGGTAATTTTTTATTTACATGCTCATATCAGTACAGTTATTTAACCGATACGATATGTCAGACATGTCTAGGGTCAAGTATATCCGTCTACTATCATATATCTCAATCCACGTAAAGTAGTTATGCGAAGAGCGAATCCAGCGCACTAAGGTTAGCTAGACCTTAATACACCAATTCTGATTAGGCAATTATATCATTGTGTGCACCCAATAATACATATATCATGAGCAAGCTCGATAAAAGAATAAGCTTGCAAAAACTAGGCTATAATAGCAGCATAAGTCAAGGTAGTACAACAAACATAAATACGCTAGATTATGATGAAGAAGGTACATAACAATTCAAGTTCATAAAAGATAAGACTCCATAATCTCTACAGTTGTCATACTAATTCCTTGTCTAAGTCGATAGTCAACAAAGTAGGGGTAAAGCCTATAAGTTCTATAGTCTAAAAAAAATACTGTCGTCCTAAGCTAGCATACAGTTAATATTGTTCATTTACACTTCAATAATAGGTCAAAAGACTAAGTGATACTAGGTTGTGAGGTATACTATCCAACTTATAATGATAAACTAATACTGTAATTGCCTTAAGGATACTGTAGAAACTCCTGTTAAGGTCTACTTGAAGGGGGTATTGGTACTTATTAGGGTATCCTCTTTACTAGGGTCAAACATTATGGTAAAACTTCTAACTAACTCTAGTAGTGTCTATACTACTCTCAAGTCTTCACAATACATCAAGGGGTAATGATAAACCAGTCTATAGATAATGAATTCTAGGGTTTACTAGATATTCTAAACTTAGTGGTGTGTCTATATTCTCGTTGTATTCTTAATAGGGGTGCTACCATAATTATCATCCTAATAACAGGGGTTCCTATATTCTAGCAAAAGGCTATACTCAAAGGACTATTAGGAAAGTACGTGAATCAAGCAGGATGCAATTATTCGAATAGAATGGATTGGAAGGAGAGCGAATCATAGTCAATTATGGATGAGATTATATACTCTATTCCTAGGTGCAGGCTTGCTCGGTACAGTAACGTAACCGAGACAATATGCTCTCGACCTGCATGGGCCACCACAAAAACATGTCATGTCCTAGTCCCAAAAATACGTAGGACTAGGATCACGTAAGCATGCCAGCCGTATGTATATGGCAACTCCAATATATGGATACCATAATATACACGTACGTTGTAGAATGAATATAAATCCACAAGTGGTATAAACATATGTCACAAGTCACAAGTCACAGGGTATAATCTAAATCTCATCCACAAAAAATTAATATAAATAAATAACCAGTATCTATGAAACTAGATCTTAATACAATTATCTAAAGATGATAGTTGGATGGAAACAAATCCACTACCAACTCGAATGGAAAAGTACAATACAATAAACACAATATAGGAATACCAGCTAACAATCATGGGGCTCGGAGAGAAGACATCCACGAAACATATATAACCATCCAAATCTGCGCTCTTGTAAATACTCAAGAACAGATACACCTGGCAGGGGACCAGGTCCTCAGAGGGACGTAACAAGATACAGAACAGCAAGCCAATTTGAATACAGTAAACATGCATATTATTTGAAAATAAATAAGTACGCTGTACAAGACAAACTATATGAATGCAAATGAGGATAACTTTTCGACGTATGGGCAAGGGTAGGCTACTCGATCTACCTCACAACTCACACACACGTCAATGGATATCAAAAATCGATATACCGCGGGGGTAGCGACCAGCGAGACTCCAGAAATCGATATACCGCGGGGGTAGCGACCAACGCGACACACATTCGTAGTACGAACTATATACTACGATTTACCAGAGTGGTTAAAAGCCCATACGCCTAATGATTGTCCTCTCATGATACTAGGTGCCATGTGTGTGTCAACATATCTAATATATAGTATGACTGAAAGAAACTACACATGCAATAAATAAGCAGAAATATAATAAATATACAGAACTATACTAAACATGCAAAATATTGTAAACAATTTGGTAAGGTATCTTGCCTGGTAAGAAAGATGCAAGGTGTACTATCCAGAAATCAAGTACAGGATCAGAAGCTATGGCCTCAGAACTAATGTCTTCGGATACTGAAATAGATATCACCAACGTTCCCAGAATAAGCAAAATAGCTAAAAAGTACTTCCCTTTCGTCCAATTTGGACACAGGGGCAAAACGGTAATTTCGGGTAAAAGTGGGGTCCACGTGTGGCCCACTTTGTACCGAAAAATGTACCAAGGGTAATAGTCTTTATTGGAACAAATTATAGGTCAAACAACTCTAAATATCAATACGAACCCAACGGTATGTCCAAATGTGGATTCCGATGGGCTGAACACAATTTTGCCCAAAAAGTCAACCGTGGGGCCCGCCTATTGGCGACTTGGTCAACTGTCTCAGAATTGCGTAAAAATTGGGTCACAGGACCAGCGCGTTACCACGAGTCCAGTGGCACAAGTTTTGTCATAATCTGACGAGCGTACACAAAATGCGTACGACTTCCACAAAACTTTCGACACGGGGTGTGTCCGCGGATACGGGCTGATTCTGGCGCGCATACGCGTCCGAATCAGTTTTCGCAAATTTTTACGTGTCCAGTTATGCTGCGCGCACCGTTCGGTACACTTGGTACATGGTAGGGCGGTCCCGTTTGACGGGGTGCGTTCCATTTCACAACTTTTAGAAATTTGGAAAAGAGGGTTCACGGAGTTTTCTAACGAATTTAATTCTATCTACAGCAGTTAATAATCTAGGATTATTTAACAAAAAATAAACTAGGTCAAGTGGTCTACGCAATACCAAAAAGAATCATCGAATTCGGATCTCTATGGTGGGATATACGAACTCCGAAACATGGATGATCACCGCAATTTTCTGCGATCCCAGAATTCGGTCTATTTCTGCCAACTTTGGCGTTATTTTCGCCTATGGTTACGCGTTGTTCGAGGTCTACTAACACACAAATATGGAAGAGGGTTAAGGGATGAGCATACCGGTGAATACGGGGCGACGTTTGGTTGAGCGAGTCGACGAGAAATAACTCCGGAATACAGGTACCTCGCTGTGGGAATCTGCAGTGCGCGGGATCGCGATCGTCGGATTGGTTTGGACGGCCTGGTGGGGTTCTCCGGCTGCGGTGGCGGCGCTCTCCAGGTCTAGATGGGAAGAGGAAGGGTTTGGATAATTTTAGGGTTAGGATTTTATTGAAATAAATATATATATGAATAGGGAGAGAGGAGATTGGTTTAAAGGCCGCGGGCTAAGGGGTATACTAACGTGGTTCCTAATTTGAAATTGAGTCTGCTGTGTTTGTTGCTAGGAGTGGGCGGCTACTTGCTAAGGGAAAGTGGGCATTGGTTAGTAATGGAATGGATGGGTTTGCTAGGTTATTAATGGTTATAAGTGGATTGTTATTTAATAGTATTATTATTTTCTTTTCTTTTCTTTTCCTTTTTATAATACTTTTCCAATTTTATATATATATATATATATATATATATATATATATATATATATATATATATATATTTGTATATATTTATATATATATATATATACTCATAAGAAAAATTCCAAATTATTATAATGCACACCGTTAAGCTAGCAACTGCTCAAGGGGTCTCCTACATGAAATAAATTCCGAAAAATTTCTAATGGTCCCATAAATCCTCTAAGTGCACCAACACCTAAAATAAAAATTATTAAAAATCTATTTCTCCTAATAAGCCACTAATTACTACAATTAAATTAATAATTAATAATTAAAAAAATTATATACGATTTCTAGGAATAGGGGTTTTATACTTTTGCTCAGAGTTGTATCCACTATAATCATCAATAATGAATCACAAGCTTTGATTTGAAGGCTTGCTACTTCTTATAACCACGAGATTTGATCCGAAGTCCCACAACTTCACAACAAGAGAGAGAGAGAGAGAGAGAGAGAGAGAGAGAGAAAATCGGTTGAGCCAAGCTCTTTACAACTCTTGTCAACTTCTAGACCAAGATCGCACTTGGCACTTAGA
Organism: Iris macrosiphon; assembly: GCA_036927795.1. NCBI lineage: Eukaryota > Viridiplantae > Streptophyta > Magnoliopsida > Asparagales > Iridaceae > Iris > Iris macrosiphon. Next base: position 111,159,731 of record JAYESA010000008.1, on the reverse strand, counting down.
AGGTTAGGGAGCTGCTCTTGCAGATGGAAAAATTGAGGCTCAGATGTTTTCTTACTAAAGGATTTAAGAATGAAGAATATGATAAGTTGAGTGAGTTGGAATGATGGAAAATTCAATCCTTTTTATTGGGTATTAGCAAACTGAATTCGGCCAGAGTTCGGGTAGGTATTAATTCAAATTTTGAATGTTGGGCCAAGAAATTAGGGGTGTAATAACAGGGTTGATTTTATACTATATAGGTAACCGAGTTCAGTCCGAGTTCTGTACAAATTGGACCCGAGTTCGATTGCCTATTCTAGTAGGGGTTGAGTATGAATGTGGTCTGATTTTGGTAGATAGGTTCGATGGTTTAGGTGATTGGACATTGGGTTATGCCAGTGTGACTTGATATACATAAGTCTATACTCAATAAAGTAAATAATTATATTTGAATAATGCAGTACAATTATCATGTAGTAGCAGTGTTGAGTCTTCAGATTGTGACATAATGATACATGGGTTATTTAACTATCAAAATCAAGTTGACTGAGACAGAATGGACCAACAATCTCCCCTATTTGGATAATTGACAATCTATGAATGATACAACAAGCTTTGAGTGTGCATGCTCTCTCCCGCAGTTTATGGAGAAATTTGATATGCTGAAGTCAACGTCTGATTCTGAGTCAAGTATCATCTTGTTATTCTTTCCAATACAGCATCATGTTATTCTTTTCCCCGTTGTTATTTGATCGAAATGGTATGCTCCTCCAAAATCGGTGAGGTATTATATATGAAAAGGAAACAAGAGAGTAAAACATATATATAAAATAACAATAATAAGAAGAACCAACAGTAAATGGCAAATAGTGAAATATAATGCTTTTATTAAACAGTAGTTCTCAAAATTAATAAAAACATATAATAAAAGTTGCGTAATAGAAACATCATAGTAGAACGACGAAACTAAGCCAAAAATATTCAAATCCATTGTAGCATCTAATTATCATCTTCATCTCCATCTCCATCATTGGGTTCAGCTGTTCTATTTGGATTAAAGAAAGCATCAGCAGGATCCAAATATCTCTGAAAATATGAGTGATCAATGCGAAATCTTGGTTGGTTTGGATTTCGGAGAGTCAAAAATGGTCCGGATGGGTGCTGAAAGAGGATGTACTGGATATCTATCAAGGTGTTGCCAAGGGCTTGAGTTTGAAGATTTTGTCAGTGATCAAGAAAATGATAGGATTCAACTTCTTCGTGGAAGCAATCACTCAATAGAGTGGTTTTGCGATGGCTCAACAACAGTAAGAGAGGAATCAACAGGATGTGTGTTTGAATTTGAGGATGAGTTATAAGGAAGAAGTAAAGATGGTTCAATCCTACGAACACTATTAAGGGATAAAGGTTCATCGAGATGTTGGCAAGTAGCCAAAGGAATGCCAAAGTAGCTAAAAATGGTTGGCAAGTACATGGCGTAAAGTAGTAGACGCTATTTCCTGCGACAGAGAACTATTTGAGAGATGATGGTCTGGGAAACATTAAAGTGAATGGAGAAATGCAGATGGTATAAAGGCTGACATTTCTATGTAAGAGATGTCATCATAGAATGTCATCTTAGGTAGAAACGTAAAAAAGATAATGTTGTGTATTTTAAAGAAGTGACCATTTAGATAGAGAGCATAAAATTTCCCAGGTGGACATTCTTGAGGGGCACAAAGGATATTTTTAAAAGATTCTAGAGTTAAGTCGTGTTCAAGTTGAACTTGTGTAATATTGACGAGGGGTCTACCTTCAGCAGGAATGCGTAAGATTTCACCCAAGTCATTCACATCGAATTCAATATGAATATCGCGTACTCTAGAGTTGATAGTGTCATTTTTATATGCTAAGTTGTAATAGAACATACTGATAGCATTGAGAAAAATATGAGAATGGGTTACAATGAATTCTCCAAGTTAAATTTTTGAAAAATAAGCATATAGTCATTATAGTGGAGGAAATCAATAGGATGGCCTAATAGATAGTTCTTTGGAGAAATCATTAAACCAATCAATAGAGTTTTCTAGGTTTCTAAAGACGAAACCATCAAATTCTCTGATGTTTGGCATAATGGGATAGAAAAGAGAATCAGAAAAGGGTTCTAACTTTCTCTTGGGGGCCATAAGGGAAAAGGTTGACACAATAGGAGGAAAAAACTAGGCTTTTGTTTGTGGAGGAGGTAGTTTTTCTTTGGTCTGAAGGTTTAACCACGAATGGATATATAAATAGACCAGCAAAAACCTTAATTATAAAGATATTAAATAATTATAATATTCAAGAATAATGCTAACTGAGTTCGGTCCAAATTATGTTTCCATTTATTTCCAGAATCACAATACAACTTTAATCGATATGTTTCCTTTTTGGACTTGATATAAATATAGAATAATAAGTGCTAAAGGGGCTTTATCAGATCTTAAGTTTTCAAGGATTTAGATTATCTCAGAGTAGGTGTAGAGGCCAGATCCCAACTAGCGGTGGTATGAAGACACTTAAATACCATGTCTCTTAAGGTTATTTACAACTTATTGACAGAAGGGCCCTTTCGGCTCGTATCCAAGATTTATTAAACTTTGAATAATTTTGAAGCAACTTATAATTCTTATATTTTATCAAAATCTAAAGACCTAACTCTCGACGGATAACGTTGAAGCAATCTTCAGCTAAAGGTTTATTAAAGATGTCTGCAAATTGATGTTCCGTGTCAACATATTCCAAACAAATATTTTTTTGTTGTTGATGATCCTTTAAAAAATAATGCCTAATTTCTATGTGCTTAGTGCATGAATGACATAATGGATTTTTGGTGAGATTAATAGTGCTAGTATTATCACAGAGAATATGAATGTTCTTGTAGTGCAGATTGAACTCTTCGAGAGTTTTATTCATCCACAAAATTTGTGCACAACGATGGCCTACGACGATATACTCAGTCTTAATTGTTGATAATGTAAAAAATTATATTTCTTGATAAACCAGGAGACTAGAGACTTTTCTAGGAAATGACATGTGTCGCTGGTACTTTTTTGATCGACTTTGCATCTAGCAAAATTAGCATCCGAGTAACCATTAAGGTAAAAGGACGTGGTTTTGGGATACCATAAGCCTGTTGATAAAAATTGTTTGAGGTATCGATGTATATGTTTGACTGTGCGCAAATGTAATTTCTTAGGATTAGCCTGATATCTTGCACAAAGATATACAACAAATATGATGTCTGGATGACAAACAGTTATATATAACAAACTACCAATCAAACCTCGATACTTACGTATGTCTATCAGTTTATCACTCTCATCAAGGTCAAGCTTTGTGGATGTTTCTTTGGAGTTCCGATAGGTTTTGCATTGTTCATGTCGAACTTTTGAGCAAGTCCTTCGTCTACTTAGCTTGATTAATGAATATTCCTCGTTAATCTTGCTTAATTTGTAATCCTAGGAAGATGTATTTCTTCTATCATGTTTATTTTAAATTTACTCTACATACACTTAGCAACTCGTTACATAGTATCTCATTAGTAGATTCAAATATGATATCATCTACATATATTTGCACTAATAAAAATGAATCAGCAGAAGATTTTATAAAAATGGTAGTATCAACCTTTTCTTTTGAAAAACTGTTTTCAAGTAGAAAGGAGCTTAGGCGCACATACCAAGCACGAGGGGCTTGTTTGAGTCCATAGAGAGCCTTTCGTAGCTTGAATACGTGGTCAGGGTATTTAAAATCTTTAAAACCAGGGGATTTCTTAACAAAAAAATTTCTTTATAAAATCATTTTGAAAGCACTTTAATGTCATTTAAAAAGTTTAAAATTGTGAAAACTAGCAAAAGCGCAAAGCATTTAGATAGATTCGAGGTCTAGCAACAAGAGCATAGGTCTCATCGTAGTCAATACCTTCTTCTTGGTTGTAAACATGAGCTACGAGACGTGCTTTGTTGCGTGTAACTGACCCAACCTCATTTAATTTATTTTAAAAAACCTATTTAGTACCAAAGATCGGATAATAATTAGGTCTGGGAATAGGTTCCCAAACTTGATTATGTTCAAATTGATTGAGTTCATCTTGCCTAGCAGAAATTTAAAATTTATCAAAAAAAGTTTCTCCTATATTCTTTGGTTCTATTTAAGAAATAAAAGTAACATGATATCTCTATTTGAAGAACATGTACTTACACCTTTTGATACATCATATATTATCAAATCGTGTGGATAATTTGTAGAGAATTTTAGTCCCTTTGGCAGACTTTCCAGATAAATTGTACTTGTGGTATCTTCAGGAGTCTTGTTGGTTGCGGGTTGACTATTTTCATCGTCGCTGTCGTTTGGTACTAGAGTGTTGAGTTCATCGAATGTAAGATTTATAGATTCTTCAACATTCAATGATTGCTTGTTGAATATTGTGAATCCTATGCTTTTTGTAGCATAACCTAAAAAAATACCTTCATCGGTCTTGGAGTCAAACTTTCCAAGATTTTCTTAAGTATTAAGAACAAAGCATTTACGGCCTATGCTTCAAAGTAACTAATAGTGGGGATTCTACCAAACCAAAGTTTATAGGGGGTTTCTTCGAGATAGGTTGAATAAATACCCTATTTAAAACATGGTATGTTGTACTTACAGCTTTAACCAAAAAATATTTGGAAGGTTATACTGATTTAACATGACTCTAGCCATATCGCCAAGAGTTTTATTCTTCCGCTCCATAACACCATTTTGTTGGGGAGTTCTAGGACAAGAAAAGCCATGAGAAAAATAATTTTTGTTACAAATTTTTTTGAAATCACTATTTTTGAATTCGCCTCCCTGATCACTTCGAATACGATCAATCATGAAACCTTATTCGTTTTAAACCTTTTTGCAAAATGTGACAAATCCATAAAATGATTTATTTTTGTTTGCAAAAAAAAAATCCATGTGTATCTAGAAAAATCATCAACAGTGACATAAGCATAGAGCGTACCGCCATGTTTGGCAACTCTACCGGGTCCAAACAAGTTTATATTCAAGATTTGTAGTGGTCCAGAGGTACTTAAAATGTTGATTGACTTAAAAGAAGATTTAGTTAGTTTATTCTTTTCACAATCAGCACATACCATACCTTTCTTGACTGTAATCTCCGGTAAGCCTCTTACCAACTTCTTTGTGGATAGTCTTGCAATAGTGTCCATGTTTGTGTGTCCTAGACATATGTACCATTGGCAGCTGTCATCTTTATTGGCGTATAGACATCTGTATGTATAGTTAGTGTCCTTTGCAAGATAGAAAATATATATGCTATCTTCCATAATACATTCAAAGATAACATTACATGTGGATCTTTCATATATAGAACATTTATCTTTTACGAAGTTAATGCAACAACCATGGTCAACAAGATGACTGATGCTGAGTAGGTTATATTTTAATTTTGTTACTAGACAAACATCTTTAATAACATAATATGGAGGAATATCTATATTACCATTACCAATAATATATCCTCTAAGGTTATTATTGCCGAAGGAGACATATCCTTCTTTCTTCATTGATAGCATTAAAAATAGGTTAGCATCATCAGTCATATGTCGTGAGCAACCACTATCGAGAATCTACTTGCTTCTAGCATGAGAGGGTTGGTCGACCTATAAAACGAGTTATAGATGTAACCCTTGGTACCCATTTCTTTGAGGGTCCAACTGTGTTAGTCTTTGGTATCCATGCATAAATATTCATATATACTAACTTTCTAGTTCTACAGAATCTAGATATGTCATTTCTTACCATAATAGTGACTTATAGTTGTGTTGTTGGTGCTAGATGCAGTATTATAGATATGAGTGTATAAAGTAGTTCAGTAAACCCCCTCACCCAAAATATGCATTTTGTGTATATTTTATATTATTATATTTATTATAGATTATTTTAAATATTAAATTTCTTTAAAGTATTCTCTTAGTTAATAAGAAAATAAATTTTTTGATATATTTACTTATATAAATATTTATTTAGAATTATTTTTAGGCTATTTTAGATTTTTGGAGATTTTTCTAAATTTTTTTGGGTAATTAAAACATAAAAAACAGAAAATTTTAAATTCCATGATTTACTATGAGACCATACTTGCATGTTGTTCCTACCAAATATTTATTTTAGGTTAAAATATTTAATTATATTTTTCTGTAGTTTATTTAGAATTTTAAGAAATTTATTTATATTTTTAAAATTATTTAAGATTTATTTGGTTATATATAGTCTTAATATTAGATAGATGCTAATTTAGTGTTAGATATTAATAAGATTATATATAAATTATTTGTATTATCTTTAATTCTATTTAAGATTATAAATTATTGAGATAAACTCAAACTCTATTTTAAATTAATTCAAATTCTGAGCTTACTAGGAAAGCCACTTCATGCATATCCTATCCTTATTTAAACTGATCCTAATCATATACAAATTAGCCAATCCTAGTCGTATTCAATTAAGTAGTCTCCACCATTATAAATACCTATTAGACTTATGGAATAAACTCTTCTTTCATATTTTTTCTTCCCCAAACTCATCTCTTTTTCATCCAAAAATAGTCAAAATCCGACATAAATTCAGCCATATTTTTTTAGTAGTTATGACGACTTAAAAAGACGATATCTCCTACCTCCGGACTCCAAATATCACGCCCGAGTCCCAAAATACACGGAACTAGGCCTCGTGACAATAGCCAGCTGTCATATCTCCGAGGATGTCGTAATTTAATGGATCCTAACGAAGAGTGCTACGCTGTCCTAAATACTAACATGTCCCATACATATGTATCAGCAACAAGTAATCTAATCTATAATATAAAAAAACAAGGAGTACTAAATAAACTGCTAGAAGATAAACACCAGTCTCAAGATATCATAGTACAACTAAGAATGTCTGGTGGGAACACCCCCACTACTATGACGGAATAAAAGTACTAAAATGATAGATAAAAACTAATGACTAGGGCATCGGCTGACTAAATAATGATGCACCCAATCCTAGGCAGAAGGCCTACCAAGTGATCACGGGAACTCTGACGGTAGCACCTCTAGCTCCTCCGCGATAGCGTACCTCGTCTCCTGTCCTGGGCCATTCACGGTGGGGTAATACGCCTCGTCCAAATTTAGAAAGGTACCAGGTCCTCAGAGGGACGTAACAAGATACATAGAAACATGCCATATATAAATACTGAATAAAATAAATACAATAAAGGGTGTACTAACCATCTAAGTGAATGCAATATGAGAACAACTTTGGTACGTATGGGTAGGCGTAGGCATAACGTCCAACACTCCGAAGAGCGTGGTATCTGTAACGTCCATCATCCGGAAGAATGAGGTATCTGAATATATATATGTCCGTATCACTCCGAAGAGCACGGTGTTTACAATAAAGGGAGTCATTAGATCTGTGGCTCCTCCGGATATGACAGAGTCTAATATGTGTATCTCATACGCCTACTAGTTGTCATCCCCGTCCAATGTAGATATACTAGTCGAATACTCGACTTGTATACCACGTATCTAAATGCCAGTCTCTATAAACAAAATAATCCTGAGTTACATACTAACCGTGATGCATGTCACACGCACCAATACCTAGTCGAGTACGCGGACCTGCATCCCAATATGAATTTGTCACAGTAAAACATGTAAGAGTGTCAGGTCTCGTAAGATATCAGAGTATCCTTCTAATGGGGTGAGTCTGCTAGTGACTAGGCCGAGTACACTAATCATCGACACATTCGTCGACTGTACCCGAGTCAATCTCGGACGCGCACAGTCATAAGAAATAAAGCAACTAGATATCATACAACATATGCATAATTTAAATTAGATAGTAAATATGGCAAGGTATCTTGCCTGGGTCCTGAAGCTGTGAATGCCAATAGCCTGCTCCTGCGGTGTCTCCTGGCTGATCCAGTGACCCTAGACATATAATATAATATAGCAAATACTGACATCAGACACTAAGAAATATATGTACACACTATTACGACGCCACTCTTGGGTATTGTAGCAAGTTCACGGTTGATCGAATACAGCGTCACGTGTGCACGTAGCTAGGGCATACATATGTTATATCCTCGGTTATCATGTGCCTTGAGATAATTATAACTATGCTATTGGTTTATGAACTATATTACGTCTTGTTGAATTACCCGCCATTTGATTTCTATGATAAATGCACTAGGTCTATGTCTACGCTTACAGGTGAATTATAAGTCTTAAATTATAGGTCATAACATCAAGTTAATCGCTTATTTATTAATTTACTATCTAATTTAGTTAATACTCATACATAACCATATAGGGTTTCTCATTTCATAACTTGTGTCCAACCCTAGGATACACGACATAACGACACAATGGAAGGATGATAGGACACAAGGCAAGTAATGTTGGTGGACGAGTACCTGATCACTAGGGCAATGGAAAACTGCTTCGTCGACGTCCTCGCTCGCCGTCGATCGGCGGACCTCTGGTCGACAGTCCACGCAGCAGCGACAACAGCTGCAGTACGTGCATCAACAGCAGCAAACGCAACAGCGATGGCAGCGTCTTTGGTAGCGGCGTGGCAGCTGAGAACGGTGCGGGGACGGTCGGCGTAGGCTTGGGAAGGGTGGTGGGCGGTGACCGAGGCGACGGGGTCGTTCGGGGACAGTGGCTTTGGAGTCGGGTTATTGGAGAAGTTGATGAGGTTGAAGGAGATGGAGGCGGCGGTGGATTGGGGTGCTGCGCTGGCGATGGGGGTGGTGGTCCAGTGGCGAAGGGATGGTGTGGTGGTCGGGTGGCGGCCTAAGGACGGTAACTGATCGGAAGTGGGGGCTTGCTCGGGACGCAAGGGGAATGGCTAGGGTTTGGCTAGGGTTTTGAGGGTGGCGAATAGTGAATTAGGGTTAAAAGTCAGGGGAAGATATGTATTTATATGAGGAAGGAATTCGTGGGTTGGCCTCGGGACTTGGGCCTGCCACGGCTCAATGGGGTGGGGCTGGTCCACATGAGAGTGTGCACGTAGGCTTGGTTAGGTCCTGCTTTAGGGTGAAATTGGCCTCAACTTTAATTAGATTAATAATTGCTAGGCGTTTTATTAGTGAATATATGCATAGCTAAGATGCGACGAAATAACGAATATTTAAAGTTACACTATGGTCAGATGGGTAGTCTGGCATGTTCAGGAGGTGTTTGTGACATTGGGTTGAAGGTAATTGCTAGTGTGGCTTTACAACCTCGTAGCAACAGCGCGGTGCAATAAGACATATAGTTGTCACACATTAATCCTAATTAAATCCAATTATCCCTAGTCTCTAGCTTTAATTCAAATAAATCTCTAAATTGGTCGAGGGGGTTTACAATCTACCCTCCTTAGACCATTTCGTCCTCGAAATTAAAACATACGCATGGTAAGAACTTATTGCCCGAAATAAAATAAAGAAATGTACTATAACATACCCAGGCCTTCGAAGAGATGGGGGTAACGCTATAGAATATCCTCCTCGCGTTCCCAGGTCGACTCACCTAGTGCATGATGCCTCCATGCGATCCGAACTAGGGGAATAGTCTGACCTCACAGTATCTTCTCACTCCTGTCCAGAATCTCAACGGGCTCCTCTTGGTATAATAAACTTGGGCCGACTGTGATTTCTGAATGGTCAAGCACGTGACTCGGATCTGGTATGTACCTTCTCAGCTGAGATACATGGAAGATGTCATGGACTCCTTTCAAAGTCTGCGGCAAGGATAACCTGTAAGCAACCTCTTCGACGCATTCTAATACGTCGAATGGTCTGATGTACCTCGGACTCAGCTTTCCTCTGCCTCCGAATCTGATAGTCCCTCGATTAGGCAAGATCTTTAGAAATACGTGATCTCCAACCTGGAACTCTAAGGGTCGTCGATGCGCATTCGCCCAATGCTTCTATCTGTCCTGTGCTGCTCGTAGGTATCCTTGGATCTTCTTCACCTTTTCTACTGTACGAACAACCAACTCCGGCCCCAGAATCTGTCTTTTGCCTATATTGCTCCAATATACTGGGGAACGAAACTTCCTTCCATACAACGCTTTATATTAAGCCATCTGGATGCTCGCTTGATAGCTATTGTTGTAGAAAAGTTTGACCAAATGTAAGTAGTCCTCCCATGATCCTCCAAAATCCAGCATGCATGCCCTTAACAGGTCCTCCAACGTCTGAATGGTGCACTCCGATTGTCCATCTGTCTATGGGTGAAATGCTGTACTAAACTTCAGACGGGTACCGAGACTTTCTTGCATACTCCACCAAAAGTAAGAGGTAAACCTCGTATCCCTGTCAGACACTATGCTAACTGGCACTCCATGCAGTCGCACAATCTCCCTCATGTACATATCTGCTAAGACCTCTGTCGATTGCCCAACTCTGATGGGTAAAAAGTGTGCGGCCTTGGTGAGTCTATCCAAGATTACCCAAACTGCATTGCGACCACTAGGACTCCTCGGAAAGCCCGTAACAAAGTCCATAGTGATATGCTCCCATTTCCACTCTGGTATAGGGAGCGGTTGAAGCAATCCTGCAGATCTCTGATGCTCAGCCTTGACTTGTTGACACACCAGGCACTTGGCCACAAAGCGTGCTATCTCTCTCTTCATTCCATGCTACCAGTAGTACTTTCTCAAGTCTCTGTACATCTTCGTGCCTCCTGGATGAATAGAGTAGGTTGAACTGTGTGCTTCTGTCATCAACTCCTGACGAAGTTCTCCATTTGGAACATAGAGACGATCTCCACATTTCAAAGCCCATCTTCATGTATACGTAGTCCTGTCTGTATTCCTACCTCTGTCCTCTGTCGTAGCCTCTGAAATCTGGCGTCTGTCGGTAGGGCAGCCTTGATCCTCTCCACTAATGTCGATTGTAACTAAAAACTCGACAACTGTCCGTCTATTCCAGGAATAACGACCTCTATACCCATATACTCTAGATCTATCAACAGGTGTTTCTGTGTAGTCAAGAAAAATGCCATGGGTCTTCTGCTCAATGCGTCAGCTACGTTGGCCTTTCCCGGATGGTACTGTAGCTCAATATCGAAGTCTGTCATTACCTCGAGCCAACGTCTCTTCCTCTGGTTCAGATCCTTCTGAGTGTAGACGTACTTTAAGCTTTTGTGATCAGTGAATATCTTAACCCTTTCTCCATATAGGTAGTGCCTCCAAAACTTCAAGGCAAAGATTATTGTGGCAAGCTCCAAGTCATGGGTGGGATAGTTCTTCTCATCGGTACTCAATTGCCTAGAGGCATAGGCCACAACCTTGCCATGCTGCATCAAAACACATCCTAATCCTTTTCCGGATGCATCGCTATAGATTACGAATCCTCCGGGTCCAGAAGGTATGGTCAAGATAGGTGCTGTAGTCAAACACTTCTTCAGCTTCTCGAATGCCTTCTGACACTCCTCTGTCCAAGTGAACTTCTGCTCCTTATGAGTTAAGCGGGTCATCGGCTCTGCGATCTTCGTGAAGTTCTTTACGAACCTCCGGTAATATCCGGCAAGTCCTAGGAAACTCCTCACTTCTGAGACATTGGTAGGGGTTGGCCATGTCTCTACTGATAAAATCTTCGCCGGATCTACTGAAATGCCATCTCCTGAGATAACGTGTCCAAGAAAAGTGACACGATCTAGAAGAAACTCATACTTGCTCAGCTTGGCATAAAGCCTCTCTCTTCTCAGCGTCTCTAATACTAGTCTCAAGTGCTCCTCATGCTCCTCGTAGCTCTTCGAATATACTAAAATATCATCGATAAAGACAACCACGAACCGGTCCAAGTATTGATGGAATACTCTGTTTATCATGTTGATAAATACAGCTGGCACATTTGTCAGTCCAAAAGGCATCACTAAGAACTCGTAGTGACCACAACGAGTCCTGAATGCTGTCTTTTGAATGTCTTCTCTTTGTACCTTCACTTGATGATAACCCGATCTCAGGTCAATCTTTGTGAACACCACTGCTCCTGTCAGCTGGTCGAATAAATCATCAATCTGTGGCAGGGGGTACTTGTTCTTGATAGTCAAGGCATTAAGGGCGTTGTAATTAATGCACATACGTACTGTTCTATCCTTTTTAGGTACAAATAACACTGGTGCTCCCCAGGGTGATGCACTAGGACGGATAAATCTCTTGCTCTGCAACTCCTCTAGTTGTAGCTTTAGCTCATCTAACTCCTTCTTCGCCAATCGGTATGAGATGATACTGGTGCTGCTCCGGGTACTAGCTCACTAGTGAACTCCATGTCTCTATCTGGCGGTAAGCCTGGCAATTCTTCAGGAAAAATATCCTCGAATTCTGTAACTATTGGTGGGAGTACCATCTCCATAGCCATGTAAGCTCCAGCTATTTGTCCTACTCCTTTTTCGACGGTCCCTCGCATGTACTCAAACTCCGGTTGATCTGGTGGTCTAAAAGTGACACTACCCTTCCAGCAGTTCAGTACAGCATTATACTAGCTTAACCAGTCCATGCCTAGCACAACATCAAAGTACGACATAGCAATACTAAGAATCGCGTTCTCATCTCTCTACCACATACAACTACCGAGCATATTATGATAGTGTTGGTAACCGACACGAAACCTCCTCCGGTCAGAATCTTCCAACTCTTAGGTATGGGGGAAGTCGCTACTCTATGCATTGCTACGAATCTACTAGATATAAATGATAGCGTAGCGCCATAATCAAATAATACAGTTGCAGGTAATGATGCAACTAAAATGGTACCTGTAATATCTTCCTCTTCTGTTTCCTCCTCTGTAGATGCTAATGCAAAGGCATATCCGTGCCTCTGTCCTCCGGTCTGCTGTCGGGCTCGATCAACCTATGCCTGCTGTGGGTATGGTGCTGCCCTCTACTGTGTTTGTGTTCCGGGACGACGGATCGGTCCTCCTACTCCGGGCTGGGCTCTGGCTGGTGTAGTTATGCTGGAACGTCTAGCTCCATTGACGATGGCTTCCTGGATCCTCGCCTCTACAAGAAACTCCTTATAAGAGATCCTCGCCTGCGTGGTGGTATACCTCTGTAGCTCAAAAGTAAGACCGTGATGGAATCTCTGAGCCTTCTTTATGTCATTGGGTATCAGGACGGCACCAAACTTGCTAAGACGGCTAAACTCCGTATTATATGCGTCGACAGTCATATTCCCCTGTTCTAGATGTAGGAACTGGGAGTACAGGGCATTTCTGACGGTAGTTGGGAAATACTTCGTATTAAAGTATTCTAGGAACTGTTCCCATGTCTGATTCTTGCCTACACTGTGCTCAATAGAATCCCACCAATGATGGGCGTTGCCTTTTAGTTGGGCCCTCACGACGGTCATCCAAAGGTCTGGATGTAGTTGTGAAGCCTCTAGTAATATCTCCGTGTTGGCGACCCAATCGGAGATCTGTTCTATAGTCTCTTTGCCCGAGAAAGTATTCGGTCCCATCTGTCGGAACCATCTTACAGTGTCACCTGTCTGGGCTGGTGCAGGTGCTCGTACTGGTGTTATGACAGGTGTCCTCTCTAGTACTGCAATCAAACTCTGTCTCAACGTCTCTGTCTGATGCCACCGTGCTTGCATCATAGTCTGGAAGAACTGAAGCATCTGTGGTTGTCCATCTGGTTGTGTCATCTCGGGTGGATAAGGTGGAGGTGGTGGTAATTGGACCTCTGGCTGTGCGGTAAGTGTCTCTTCGGATGTCAGCCTCTCAGTTTGTGGCATTGGCGTAGCTCCTGAGGTCTAGCCCTCGAAATGCTGTGTGGGGATCATTTGGAAAGTCTGTCCCTCGTGTTGTGGTGTAGGATCGCCCTGAGAAGTCTCGTGCCAATGTATCACCGGGGCCTATAGCGGTGGTTGCCATCCAGGTGGTCCCTGGGGTATCTCCTCTCTTTGGGTGGTGTTGTCTGGCACCGCGGTACTGGGTGCTCCTCGTCTACTGCACAAATTTATCTTGCTGCAAAAGATAGGACTTCATCAAAAAGAGTACGGAATCAAGCAAATAGGATGCAGATATTTAGAAGCAATACGAAGGAAGTTTAAAGATGCAATCAAGTGGATGAGACCTAGAAATTTCTATCCTATTGCAGGCTCGCTGGCCATGTTACCATACCATAAACGAAAAGTTGACCAGCATGGGCCACCACTAAAACCATTTCACATCCCAGTCCCAAAATACACGGAACTAGGCCTCGTGACAATAGCCAGTTGTCACATCTCCGAGGATGTCCCAATTTAATGTATCCTAACAAAGAGTGCTACGCTGTCCTAAATACTAATATGTCCCATACATATGTATCAGCAAAAAGTAATCTAATCTCATCCAAAATATAAAACAGCAAGGAGTACTAAATAAACTGTTGGAAGATAAACACCAGTCTCAAGATATCATAGTACAACCAAGAATGTCTAGTGGGAACAAACCCACTACTATGACGGAATAAAAGTACTAAAATGATAGTTAAAAGCTAATGACTAGGGCATCGGCTGACTAGATAATGATGCACCCAATCCTAGGCAGAAGGCCTACCAAGTGATCACGGGAACTCTGACGGTAGCACCTCTAGCTCCTCCGCGGTAGCGTACCTCATCTTCTGTCCTGGGCCATACACGGTGGGGTAGTACGCCTCGTCCAAATCAGGAAAGGTACCAGGTCCTCAGAGGGACGTAACAAGATACATAGAAACATGCCATATATAAATACTGAATAAAATAAATACAATAAAGGGTGTGCTAACCATCTAAGTAAATGCAATATGAGAACAACTTTGGTACGTATGGGTAGGCATAGGCATAACATTCAACACTCCGAAGAGCGTGGTATCTGTAACGTCCATCATCCGGAAGAATGAGGTATCTATAATATATATACGTCCGTATCACTCCGAAGAGCGTGATGTCTGTAATAAAGGGAGTCATTGGATCTGTGGCTCCTCCGGATATGATGGAGTATAATGTGTGTATCCCATACGCCTACTAGTTGTCCTTCCCGTCCAATGTAGATACACTAGTTGAATACTCGACGTGTATACCACGTATCTAAATGCCAGTCTCTATAAATAAAATAATCCTGAGTTACGTACTAACCGTGATGCATGTCACACGCACCGATAGCTAGTCGAGTACGCGAACCCGCATCCCAATATGAATTTGTCACAGTAAAATGTGTAAGAGTGTCAGGTCTCGAAAGATATCAGAGTATCCTCCCAATGGGGTGAGTCTGCTAGTGACTAGGCCAAGTACACTAATCATCGACGCATCCGTCGACTGCACCCGAGTCAATCTCAGACGCGCACAGTCATATGAAATAAAGCAACAAGATATCATATAACATATGCATAATTTAAATTAGATAGTAAATATGGCAAGGTATCTTGCCTGGGTCCTGAAGCTGTGAATGCCAATAGCCTGCTCCTGCGGTGTCTCCTGGCTGATCCAGTAGCCCTAGACATATAATATAATATAGCAAATACTGACATCAGATACTAAGAAATATATGTACACACTATTAGGACGCCACTCTTGGGTATTGTAGCAAGTTCACGGTTGATCGAATACAGCATCACGTGTGTACGTAGCTAGGGCATACACGTATTCTGTCCTCGGTTATCGTGTGCCTTGAGACAATTATTACTACGCTATTAGTTTACGAACTATAATATGTCTTATTGAATTACCCGTAATTTGATTTCCATGATAAATGCACTAGGTCTATGGCTACGCTTACAGGTGAATTATAAGTCTTAAATCATAGGTCATAACATCAAGTTAATTGATTATTTATTAATTTACTATCTAATTTAGTTAATACTCGTACATAACCATATAGGGTTTCTCATTTCATAACTTGTGTCCAACCCTAGGATATACGACACGACGACACAAAGGAAGGATGATAGGACACAAGGCAAGTAATATTGGTGGACGAGTACCTGATCACTAGGGCGAGGGAAAACTGCTTCGTCGACTTGCTCGCTCGCCGTCGATCGGCGGAGCTCCGGTCGGCAGTCCACGCAGCAGCGGCAACAGCGACAGAACGTGCAGCAGCAGCAGCAGCAGACGGCGACAGCGGCTTTGGTAGCGGCAGGGCGGCTGAGAATGGTGCGGGGACGGTCGGTGTAGGCTTGGGAAGGGTTGTGGGCGGTGACCGAGGCGGCGGGGTCGCTCGGTGACAGCGGCTTTAGAGTCGGGTTAATGGAGAAGTTGATCAGGTTGAAGGAGATGGCGGCGGTGGTGGATGGGGGTGCGGCGCTGGCAGTGGAGGTGGTGGTCCAGTGGTGAAGGAATGGTGCGGTGGTTGGGTGGCGGCCTTGTAGAAGCATGAAAAATATGCTGGATAGCTATACGCAGCATGTTGATACTGGGCAGCGTAAAAAGATGACTTCAGAGCCATCGGCGTGCAAACAGATCTTTTCCGCTGAGCACAGCATAAAATATAAACTCAAGGACTATCCGCGTAATACAGTATGTCCAGGCTGCTTCAGCGTAAAAAAGGGTGCTACATCGCCTTTATGGCGTAAAACTCATCCACTTTAAATGCAGTATTGAAGTGTACGAGGGATGCTTCGTATTCCCCGAAATGAACCTGATAAATCGTGCAGTGAACCTGACGTCTGACTCCTGACAAGAGTACTGCACGACCACCCAGACGACGGCTATAATGATGGCGTGGCACAGCGACCCTGGCTGTCGTTTAGTGCCATTTCCTTGGCATAAACTGCTTTTAAGCATACAGACTGCCACGTCATCAGTTTTTCTTCGTACAGGGCTCGAGGCACGTCTCTGTATTTAATGCGCAGAATGATGGCAGATCTTCGAGACACGCCTCTACATTTAATGCGCAGGATAGGGGCAGATCTTTGCATTTAATGCAAGAGATTTGATTATATCTCCAAAAGCCATAATTTCGGCTAAAACGTCCACATCATCACTTTGGCACATTATGCCATCGGGCTATTCTCAGCTATGGGAGCACGTTGTACGCTATCTCCTTGGAATATGCCAACTCAGGCCATATTTGCATTGGTGTGTATTAAGGCTATTCGGTCCAAAATTTGCTCAAAACCTCAGTCAAGGGAGGAGGATCAGCTATCTTCTACGCCTACTCGGCTTCTACGCCTGCTTGGCCTCTATGCCGGTTTGATAAATCTTTGGCTTCTACGCCATAGTGACAGTTATTGGCTTCTACGCTAACCTTTTCTATACAAGGGATAACTACCTACGTGGCTTTTATGCCGTGATCTTCACAGCAGTTATACGCATTGTCTCTTAAAGGGACACGCGTCACACGCTCATTAAAAAGGTCATATATACGCGGGCAACGGTTATTGTAACCATCGTGTAAAAGGGTGCTGTACTTTCCACTACTCGATTTCTACGCCGACTGGGTGGTCACTGTCACTAAAACCCTATAAATAGAGACCTCTATTGACAGAGGTCCAGGGGGGAGAAAATTAAGGTCAAAAAATGGAAGATCAGAACCTAAGAGTCTTTGAGAGAGAAGAATCCAGAGCTCAGACAAAGAGTAGTAATTGACGACTTTGGCATCGAGCATCCACTCTCCTTTGCAACCTTTCAAGCTTTTTCTGTCTTCTATGGCACTTCTTCATCATCGTGTGGTCCAAGGGACAAAGTGATTGACTGCAGATCAGACTCCTATAGCAATATTTACACAGATTAAAAAATTATACTCGACATCCTCGTATAGGATTAATTGTACAATCTTGTTTGTAAACCAAAGAGCGGGTTTCATATAAACCTGTCATTTCTATTTCTTTCGTTTATTATCAAACATAAGATGGCGATTCTGCTGGGGACATTTTTCTCTTCTGACGAGAAAGATATTGCTCAACACGATGCAGTATCCGTGGGATCCGTGAAGAAGACCCTGGTCGTCCAGTTCGACCAGTCTGCCTACGAAGATATGCTTCGATCAGGGAGTAGCTCTCACTCTCTCTCTGTCCAAGACAACAGGAAGCTGCGTAAGGTTTGGATGCCCAAGACATCCCTTACCATTCCTACCGACTCTCCGATCTCTCCGACCAACCAGGTTGTAGCTGCACAACCTTCTCGCTCTGCGCGTAAAACTCTGTCTCCTGTCCCCGACGTGGCTGACAAAACTTCGGATAATGCCTCAGCGCTAGTCCAGAAGCCTATTCCACGCTATGTGTGTAAAACTCTGTTTTCCGTCCCTGATGTGGCTGACAAAACTTTGGACATGCCTCAGCGCTAGTCCTGAAGCCTACTCCACGCTCTGCGGGTAAAATCCAGTCTCCCGTCGATGACGTGGCAGACAGAATTTCTGACAATGCCTTAGCACCAAATCAGAAGTTCCAAACGTGCTCCGCACATAAAAATGCATCTGCCCTCCGCAAAAAAGCAGATGATCCCTGCAATCTATGCAAGGGAAAGCAAGTGGCGGACTGCTCAACTTCTCGGCCTTTACGCCAGCAAGGAAAGAATCTGCCCGCCCCCCAGATACGCGAGGAGCTGATGGCCGACTGAGGACCTCCTTAGCTTTACGCCAGCCTGAGCAGAGCTCCAATTTACGCCAGGTGAGGCCCCTCAGCGTAAAGCAGGCTCAGTTTACGGAAAGACAAACCCCTCAGGGATTATCTGCTACCCAGATGGCCAACTAGTTGTATACAAGTGGCACAGGGAGGACTATGGTCCCCAACATTCGTATGCCCACTAGCGTGAACAGAAGGAACAAGCCATCTTCTTCTTCTTCTTCTGTAAATCCTTCTGACCTGCGTGAGTATCTGATCCAGAAACGCAAGTATATGGGATCTTCCGGCATGTCTATTACGCCTCCTAGCGAACACTATTGTAATAGCCATAGGATTATAGTTAATTATTGCTGTTCAGAAATAAAACGGCAGGTTTTTGACCGGTTGAACTACTCTCCATCTTTCCAGTAAGAAAAGCCCACGCATGCATCAGTAAACATGGCTTCACACATACCTAGAGGAAGATCGAACTCAAGATGTCATCCCTCTAGAACTCCGAGCCGAAGAAGATTCAACAAGCTCCTTAGGAACACTGAAGCTGGGGTATTCCAAAACACCCGTTCAAGGTCACAAAAATCGACTTTGTACTCTTCTGATTCTGAAGCTGGGGGTCGCCAGTCTCCCGAATCAGATGTTGAAAGTATAGAGTCAACTTTTACCGAGACCTATACTAATCCTTCAATGACACCCAGGGAGATGGGAGTCTATGCCATTGGAGATGAACGAGAGGAAGCTTCTCCGTCAGGGAGCGCTGAGCAACGCATTACTGTACTGGAGACATCCCTGAAAGAAATACAATCCATGATGGAGAACATGCACCAGAAGATGCTGACTCAATACACAGCTGTTATGGCTCAAGCATCGGTCCCTCCACCTCAGATACGTGTGGGGGTGGACTTACCACCATCCAACGCGACACAAGAGCCTGCTCTAGATCAGGAGTCAGCAGTTCCCCCGCATCCCCACTCGGAGAATGTATTACCTCCCGTTGGAGTCGCGATGCAATCGATTCCTCATCACTCCGTGGTCCCGCTACCGGTTGAAAATACGATGCAGGCAGTACGGGAGTTGAAAGCCCAATTTGATGCCTTGAAGCACAAAGATCAGCTCAAGAAATTGGGAATCAACCAGCCTTATCCGGCTATCTGGGAAGAGGCCCATTTCCCTCCTAAATACAAACTACAGACCATGGCTTTGTTCGAGGGAAAAACATCACCGAGTCAGTACATGAACTACTTTAGTATGATGACGGTGTTATTACAAGGGAATGACGTCCTCCTCACTCGGGTGTTCAAGGGCTGTCTCTCGGGAGTGGCTTATCAGTGGTACAGCAGCCTGGCAGACAACTGCATTACTTCTTTCGAAGACTTCAAGGCTTTATTCTTCGCACGATTCTACGAGGGAGGGATGGACATGTCTATGTCCTCTCTCATCGAAGTGAAGCAGAAGGAAAAAGAGGACGTCCGCACCTTCATCGAACGTTTCGTCAAGCCACTTTGCAAATGCTTCCCCGAGTTCCAGACTCAGCATTGGTGGACATTTGC
Source organism: Iris macrosiphon (assembly GCA_036927795.1). Taxonomy (NCBI): domain Eukaryota; kingdom Viridiplantae; phylum Streptophyta; class Magnoliopsida; order Asparagales; family Iridaceae; genus Iris; species Iris macrosiphon. Next base: position 111,139,645 of record JAYESA010000008.1, on the reverse strand, counting down.
ATGAAGAACCTTCTTTCCGTAATCTCGGTGTTCACAGGACCATATCAGTTCCATGATTGGCCCTCGTTCATCATCTCAACGGTAGCCGCCGAGGACAACAGTCGGAAGGCGCGTGATAATTATATCATGATCTCTACCTCCGATAGAGGCAAGAGGTCATCCCCCAACAACGACCATCCTAGTGGTTCCAAAGAAAAAGAAGCTCTGGCAATCAATACGTCCAGGCAAAAGATTGCGGCAACCATTGAAGTATACTCTTTCGACAACGACGATATTTCGAGCATATTCGAGTGTCTCGTCAAAAGGGACAAGATTACCCTTCCTTAAGAGAAGCGGCCTAATAAAGTTGGCAGTACTAATAACCCCAAGTACTGCATCTTCTATAGATACATACACCACCCTACAAAGGGATATTATGTACTGAAGAGGAAAATCCAAGAGCTGATCGATGCTAAGACCATCACTCTGCGCAACAGCGAGAAGACGGTCACAGCCAACATAATCTCTCTACAATTTGGCGATATGCCTCCCCAAGAAGTCCCGGATGGTGTTACACCTATGTCCCGGACAACGATAAACATCGTTAATCTCCCTCCAGCTAGAGGTCAAAATCATGACCTGGTACCCCTAACTACCCAGCGAGGCGAGATTATGTGGGTTCATCAAGATCGGGTGCCAGAGATCGAGGAAAAGACTCAAGCTGCTAAGGCTAAATCTAAAAAAAACTTGAAGCGTAAACCATGTCACATGGTTGCGGCACACTCGACATCAGAAGACGAGGTCTTGGCTACTGGAACCCGTTTAGGGAAAGCTTACCTCAAGGACTATGGAGCAAGTCGGGAAGATGCACCGGCAGACGCTTCAGCTACCAAGCCATCAGAACCAGAGCCCGCCATACCAGAGGCCGGTCCTTCGAGACCAATTCCGATGGACAAAGGGAAGCAAAATGAAGTGCGCTTCGATAAACCTTTAAAAAACATTCAAAATAAAGGTTTAGAGAAGCCATACAACTTTGACATCCTGGCCCAATTGGCTAAAATACCAGCCAGGTTATCCATCTTTGAACTACTCAGGCTCTCTCAAGGCACTCGTCAAGCCCTGAGTAAAGCATTAATGCAGGCGGAGGCATACTTGACCCAGCTCAAGTCCCGTGACGAAGAACCCGTTGAATGTCCTCAATGCCACAGTGTGATAGAGGTGGTCCCGAATATCACTTTCACTCAAGATGACATGTTGTTAAAGCATAACAGGCATGACAGATCCCTCTATTACACCGGATACGTCGGTTCTATGGAGGTCGACCGGATTCACATAGATCCGGGATCATCAATCAGCATCATTCCTCATAGTCTGCTCAGACCGCTGAGGATTCCTACCAGCGAATTGGCTTACACCACCACTACAATCGTGGGTTTCAACGTTAGGGAAAATTTGTCTGAGGATCCAGATTGGCGACCTTAGATCAGTGGCCACATGTTATATCATTGATTCAGAGGTATCCTACAACATTCTGCTGGGTAGACCTTGGATCCACGACCACAACATCGTTCCTTCGACTCTACATCAATGCTTTAAATATGTAGATGCCCAAAGAATAGTACAAATGGAGTTTGCTGACATGAACCTGTCACGACCCGCACCCGGTTAGGGCACGAGAGCGTGGGTACGTCCAGCCTACGCCGCAGCATCGGCGGTAGAACGCTGTCTAGGTCAAGTACTATCTAAACAATCTCACTCTAGTATCCATCTCCATAAGGAGACGTGGATATCAAAAATAAATCTAGAAATACTCAATCACAACTACAGCACGATAGGAAATGAAGAAATAAAAGAATACAATACAAGTCTAAAGACAACATAATCATACCTGCAATCATTAACTTCCAATCCCCAAGTGTCAGAAACCAGTCTACTAATGTCACAGTCTGGAAAAATATTTTCCAGTCAGGAAGGAGCAAAGTACATCTCTAAATAGCAGTTCTATATAAATGACATAAACTATGTAGCAGTTCTAGATGGAAACATACTAGATGCATGTATAAGTACGAGAATGTACAATGAGAAGTACTGGAAATACTGTAAGTAAATGCAGGAAAAGAAACAATATGTCCATGAGCAAGAATTCTATGACTAAGTGTGTGAGTACTAGCTTTAACATGTGATCGGCTTGGGATCTTGATCAGGCTGGTTACATGTGATTAGCTATGGTTCATATAAAGTCAGGCTAACCGTTGGTTAGCTATGGTTCATATAAAGTCAGGCTAACCGTTGGTTAGCTATGGTGCATGTAGAGATCAGGCTAATCACACGTAACAGCTATGGTTCATATAAGTGGTCAGGCCGCACCCGACGTGAGATGTGGGGTGAGCTATGGTGCATATAAAGTTGGGTATGATCACATATCTACACTAAAGTACTCCCCAAACCCCCGACTGGTATAGTAGATCCAATCATGGTACGCTATGGCACAGGATTCCCTAGGAAGGTAGCAAATCTCCCCGAGAATTAGTGTCTGTACATGCACAAGATATCAAGGAAACAAGTCTCGTACAAGCTACACCATGAATAAGGAATAACATCTCATGACGAGATCCGTGTATACCAATCCGTGTAACCAACGTGTCAAGAACATGGATATTTACACTAGATACAGTGAACATAGGAGATATCATAAATTAGAAACTAATCAGAGAATGTACTCGCCTTGGGTCCTTAGCTGGTAAAACCAATGTCCTGTTCCAGAGTATCCCCTGGGTAAACCAACAGTCCTATAAACATAACACAAGCAAACCACATTCGCATCAGATGCTACACTAACACAGTCAAAAATACTGGTCTCAGGGCCATGTCAGGCAGGGCACTAGTCAACTAGGGTCATCTAGTAGGGACACGTATATAATATACATTACACTTATTATACTTACAATATTTATACATGCACCAATTTAAATGTATTTACAATATATATATATATATATATATATATATATCTTTTAAATACATATTTGATTTATACTAGTTGAACATTATATATGTATACTCATACATATGCAAAATACCTTTTTAAAATATATATATATAAATACTAAATTGATTACATATACTAGAAATACGTATTTACGTATATGAATCATTTCGAACTTATTTTGAACAATAATTTCAAATAAAAGTTTTATTTATAAAAACTAGAATTTATGTAAAAGCCATCATATATTTTTATATCCATGGAAAATTGGTCACCAATCCAATAACTAATTTTTGAACTCATTTTATTATTGAAACTATATTTTTAATAATAATATAAAACCCAAGATTTATTATATTTAACATAATTAAAAACCTTTTAATTTAATACGTAAAAATGAACTAATTATATGAAATCACTAAACTAATCATATGAAAATACTAACTAATTAATTAATAGTTACTAACTAATCAATAATTAATTACTGGTTAATAAATTATTAAAACTTAATTACTGAATAATTATAACTAATATAATTAAACTAATTGATTAATTATAACTAATTAAGAATAACCACCCTAATTACATAAAATGTTTATACTAATTACAGACTACTAATTTATTAAGAATTTACTAACTGGTTATTAATTAACAATTTAGATTAACTAAACCGAACTATGTTAATTTACTACTGATTTAGAATTAATTACTAATTAAGAAAATAATTAACTGATAAAATAATTAACCGATTAATACTAAACTAAGCTAATACATGAAATTACTAACTAATTACATTAATTTACTAGACTAATACATTAATTAAACTAATTATTAATTAATTAAACTAATTATTAATCAATTAAACTAATTATTAATTAACTAATTAACTAAATAATTAATTAACTAATTAACTTAATTAACTGATTAACTTAATTACTAATTAACTTAACCTATTACATATATTACTTAACTACTTAAAATCAGAGAAAGGAAAGGGGAAGAAGAGGCTCACTGCGGGGGGTTTTCCGGCGAGGTCGGCCGGCCAGGGTGTCGGCGTCGGCGGAGGAGAAGCTCGCCGGGGCGGTCGGCGTTCGTCTCGGCGCAGCGGCAACTTCGAACTTGGCAGCGGCGGGATCTTGAGGGCAGCGGCGTTCGAGGAGCGGCGGCGACAGCGGATCTGCTCGACGCGGCGGCTGCCGATCATCTCCAGCGGCGTGGAGCTCCGAGCTTGACGCGGCGGAAGGAGCTCGACGACGAGGTGCTCGAGGTGGTGGTTTGCAGGCGGCGGCTTCAACAGATCTGAGGCGGCGGCGGATCTTCTGCGGAGGCGACGGCGGCTCCGGGCGGCTTCGAGGCGGGGCTCGGCTTCAACGGCGGCGCTCAGCGCTCGAGGACGGCTGCGCTTGGATCGAGGGGCGGGCTCGGCGCTCGAGGAGACGGCTCGGCGCTCGAGGACGGCTGCGCTTGGATCGAGGGCGGTTGCAGGCGGCCACCGGCGATCGTCGGAGTTAGGTTAGGGTTAGGTTAGGGTCTGGGCGTGTCAGGGGGTCGTCGGACACGGGGATGGTGCTCTGTGGAGGACGTGTCCGGGGCAGGACACAGGAATCCGATGTACTGTGGGCGTGGGGGTTGTGTCCGGGTGTGTCGGACACGGAAATCTGATTGTAAACTGTAAATCTGGACACAGGAAAAGAAATGGATATGGTGGGACACCCGGGGTCGGACCCGAGGCCATCACGGCTGACACGGTGATGCTGGACACACGGACACGAGTACACAAGATGATGGTGATGGCTTGTTGGCTTGGGAATTGTGGAGGCTAGCTAATAATTAGGAGATTAGGGTTTCTAGGGAGATGTGAAAATGAGAACTTAAATAGGGAGAAGGGTGTGGGATAAAGGGTTGCGGGTTGGCCCAACGATGAATGGCCCAGAATTAAATATAAAGGGGCTTTTCATGTGGGAAGAATGGGGCGTGAATGGGAGACGGAAAACGATAAATTAAATAGAAAAGAAATTTAAGAAAAAATGTTTTTAAGAAGCTTTTGATTAGCTACTAATGAAACTCATTTTTTCAAAATATTAGGAAGTATGTAATTCATTTATTTACTATCCCAATAAAAATCTATTTTATTTTATCAACTAGTCCTTTAAATAACTATTTAGTCAAAACAATAATTTTATGACTCAAGCCAATAAATATTTGAAACTAGAAATATATATTATTATTTATTTATTTATTTTGTAATACATCGTCATTTAGGAAAAATGATTTTTATAAAAGATTTTTAAATTACCTTCTAAAATCAAACATCGTTCAAAATCAATTAAAATTTTTTTTTTTTTTTTAAGGAGAATTATTTTATAAACTTGATATTTTAAAATAAATTAAAATCTAATTATTTTGGAAATTGGAAATCGGAGGTTACAAGTCTATCCACCTTAGAAAAATTTCGTCCTCGAAATTTAGGGACGACTAGGATAGAAAAATTTTGTTGCTCATAATGATGAATATATCATTGAAAAAACATTTCTATAAGGAGAATATTTACCAAACAGCAGAAAACATGAAGAAAAAGAAAATATGGTTTAAGATAGGAGTAACTTGAAGGAATTATGGCTCGGCCTTGAATCCTCTAGAAGGTTTAGGTTTTGGGAAGTAGACACGATCAAAAAAACAGATAATTGGAATAATGCACGTTACCTTGTCAAAGTAGCTAAACCAAGGAAGACCCAGTATAATGAATGATATAGACATGAAAGTTATAGCTAATTCGAAAGATACGGTCGACAATTTGATTTAAGAAACTTAAATACATCCTTCAGAATGTAATCAAGAGACATCTAATTGCCTTCTTAATTTCTAGGAAAAAGTCTACACTACCATCTGAAAATAATCCTTCCTTTTTATCCTCGTTCATTTTACTTTTCTCAATCTTGTGATTCATCATTAACTAACATTTATAAAAGTTCAAATTCCACAAACTTTATTAGATTAGATCTTAGAATTTCTGAATCAAAAAGCCTTATCATCAAATTCGAGTTTGTTTATCTTAACATCAACTATACCTCGATTATTTTCTTCGATTTCAAATGTTACTGTCATGGTCAAGATTTTAATTTAAATCACAACCTCAATATACCATGATCTAACCTTACGACCTTCAATTATATGATCCCATAATCAATTATATTATAATATTCTTTATCATGAGTTTCATTTCATTCCATATTTCTCTATCCGTATGTATAATGTTTCCGAATTTTGAACTAATATTTTTTTTTTTTCATCCTCTGAATTTATTATCCCAATGTAAAATTTTTACTACTCAAATCCTCAATATTTTAATTAAATTCCAGTCGTAACATAATCTCCTCAAATTTTGAGTAAATAACTAAATACAAAATTTTACTATCCAATCCTTTTAATTGAAATCCAATCAATGTATATTTATAAAAATCGTATCCCAACATTTAAATTTTTAAACACAATCCATCAATCACCTTACTCCTCTAACTCAAATTCAATTGATGCTCATTCATAATCTAATCCTATCCCGAGAATTGAATTCGACACTATTTCATTAACGATTTTATTTCCTCCTTTCTTTTCTTTTCTTTCCCTTTTTTTTTTTTTCTCAAAACACTTAACGATGTGATACTTACGAAATCTTCAATGCAACCTTCATAATATAAAATTTTAACTTTTTATCTTGCAATCAAATATATATGATGATAATCTCTCAAATTTCTCAAACTTTTCATAGTCAATTCAATCATATCAAGACCTCCTTAAAATTAATAAATCCTCAAATTTTTGGCTCTGTCAATTTCTGAACTCTCCCTTCAAGTCAATATTTATCCTCGAGTTTCAATCATCCTCAATCTTCGTAAAATTAATGATCCGTCAATTCTTTTATTAATGCCTTAACTTTTTATTTAATTTAATGCTTATCCACAAATTTAATCCTCTTGTCTCTTTTTGGTCAGTCATAACCTCGTCATAGATCTTTGCTATGGTCAAAAACCTAATGATCATGGTTTAAGAAACTCTACCTACAGCCATGCAATTTAAGAAAATATAGGTCATGTGTCCTGTCATGGTATTTCAGTCTCTGTTAAGGTGTACTACTAGTTATATCCTAACAAGGAGATCATGAATACGAACTACAGTACTTAGGGAAATCAATCAATCAAGAGACGGGAACATTAGAAAAAACCTGCTAACATATTACTTGCAGTATCTACTATCTCTAACAAACACTTAACTCTAGCACATTCACTACTAATTCCTATTCATGTACACTGGTACCCATATCAACTAATCATATATTAATATTCATCTCTCTCATCTACAAAAAATTAATCCTCAAAATAATCGTCAAGGTTTAACTTCCCGATCAACTTAAAATAAAATGCATATACCTCCTCATAATTAGATACTTCACATCGAAATAAAATTTAATCACTTCTAAAATCTCTGTAGCCTTAACTATGTTTAGTGAATCAAATTTAAATCCTCAATATTTTAACAACATAAAATCTCAACTCCTTAAAAATTCTGAAAATTTAAAATTCATTTCCACCTTTTTAATTCATATCTCCTCAATATACATATCAGTGCTCGCGGTCTCTGATACTCGAGGTGCACTCAATACCTATATTGTCTAGAACTGTGTACTAAATTTGTACTGCCCGAATCACTTGCACTATTACCTCCAATGATCAAAGTTATCATCAACGGTGTTTTCTTTCATGATTTCAATTTATGTCAATTGGTATATCATCTAATTATCAACACACAGAGTGCTTACTGTTATTAACGTCATCCTTGACTAATCCTCGATATAGAATCATTAGCACTCTAGGGATTATATCACTAACTGCATTAATGGATTATCTCATCGAGCTCATTAGACTCATGATCACCTGTATCCTCTATAATACTCATGTTTCTTTACTCTCATGGGTATGTGTATGGTTCCTCATCTCGATGGTTGTATATGTTTTTCCTTCAATCCTTTAAAGCCTTTTAAACTAATCCGTGATACGCTTCACAACTTCCATTACTAATCCTGATATTTTTCTACTTATGACATCTCATTAAACCCTTTATACATATACATTTCTTTACCTTTAACATTTCCGATATCAATCATCAATTTGGACATCATGCTCCATAAATCCTTAACACAATTCCCTGATACTTAATCGTTTACATAGATCACTCAATTACATAATCATGATTATCCAGGACGGGTAATTGGCTCTGATACTAACTCTGAGAACTGATACTCTATACTCTCCTTAGTCTCTAATGACACTACTCCTAGAATCATTTGTACAAGGTACTATACTAAGGGCTAACTCTAGATTAAAGCCTACTGCTCACATGCCCAACTAAGAAACACTGACAACTCACTAGCAACACAGTCAATACTAATACAAGACACAAACAAAATTACAAGCCACTAATTATCATACTTAACAAGAAATCCTCAAGGAATAGGAGCTCAAAGACTGAATTGAGGACAGAAGGTATCTTTACTGTTAGTAAAGAAAGAAGCGGTGGAACAAGGTCCTGGAATAACAGAAATAGATAAGTCTTGAGATGATATTTTAAGAACCAATTTAGGATACAACCTGATAATCATACACGTCTGTCTGAAATCATGACACTCAGAATCCTCGCCACGCCAGTAAGCATAGATGCGATAAACGATAGGTTTCGTAACTAAGGTATGCACTCTATAATCATGTCGTCTAGAATCTTCGCCACGCCAACCGGTATGGCTGCGAAAGACTCTAAGCTTCATAACTATAGTATGTACATCCAAGTCAGGTTCCTACGTTCTCGTCACCACAGCTAATATGGCTGCGATAAATTCTAGGTTCCATAACCAAAGTAGACGTTTTACCTTCCTCACTGTCCTCATCAATATATGTCATCAGATGATACCATAAATCCTAGTCCGTAAAAATTCATCTTAATTTGAAATCAACTCAACAACGATACCAGGAATTAAAGTTAACAACTGGTCAACAAGAATCAAACTCAACAATGATACCAAGATTTTAATTTAATAACTGCTCAGCAAGAATCAAGTTCAGTGACAACAAGCGAGAGCGGATGGAAACAAGGAAAGATTTAAATTGAAAATAAGATTCTCATGGGGTCATCCCAGGAAATCTTTCAAGAATTTGTGACTGAGTATCCTCTCTCATCCTAGTATCCTATGTCCTATATTCAATAGCAGGTACGCAGTAGTATAACAAGGATGCCACACTACTACGACGTCGCACAACTCGCGAAGTCGGACCTGCATGGGCCACCACTAAAACGTGTCACGACCCGCACCCGGTTAGGGCACGAGAGCGTGGGTACGTCCAGCCTACGCCGCAGCATCGGCGGTAGAACGCTGTCTAGGTCAAGTACTATCTAAACAATCTCACTCTAGTATCCATCTCCATAAGGAGACGTGGATATCAAAAATAAATCTAGAAATACTCAATCACAACTACAGCACGATAGGAAATGAAGAAATAAAAGAATACAATACAAGTCTAAAGACAACATAATCATACCTGCAATCATTAACTTCCAATCCCCAAGTGTCAGAAACCAGTCTACTAATGTCACAGTCTGGAAAAATATTTTCCAGTCAGGAAGGAGCAAAGTACATCTCTAAATAGCAGTTCTATATAAATGACATAAACTATGTAGCAGTTCTAGATGGAAACATACTAGATGCATGTATAAGTACGAGAATGTACAATGAGAAGTACTGGAAATACTGTAAGTAAATGCAGGAAAAGAAACAATATGTCCATGAGCAAGAATTCTATGACTAAGTGTGTGAGTACTAGCTTTAACATGTGATCGGCTTGGGATCTTGATCAGGCTGGTTACATGTGATTAGCTATGGTTCATATAAAGTCAGGCTAACCGTTGGTTAGCTATGGTTCATATAAAGTCAGGCTAACCGTTGGTTAGCTATGGTGCATGTAGAGATCAGGCTAATCACACGTAACAGCTATGGTTCATATAAGTGGTCAGGCCGCACCCGACGTGAGATGTGGGGTGAGCTATGGTGCATATAAAGTTGGGTATGATCACATATCTACACTAAAGTACTCCCCAAACCCCCGACTGGTATAGTAGATCCAATCATGGTACGCTATGGCACAGGATTCCCTAGGAAGGTAGCAAATCTCCCCGGGAATTAGTGTCTGTACATGCACAAGATATCAAGGAAACAAGTCTCGTACAAGCTACACCATGAATAAGGAATAACATCTCATGACGAGATCCGTGTATACCAATCCGTGTAACCAACGTGTCAAGAACATGGATATTTACACTAGATACAGTGAACATAGGAGATATCATAAATTAGAAACTAATCAGAGAATGTACTCGCCTTGGGTCCTTAGCTGGTAAAACCAATGTCCTGTTCCAGAGTATCCCCTGGGTAAACCAACAGTCCTATAAACATAACACAAGCAAACCACATTCGCATCAGATGCTACACTAACACAGTCAAAAATACTGGTCTCAGGGCCATGTCAGGCAGGGCACTAGTCAACTAGGGTCATCTAGTAGGGACACGTATATAATATACATTACACTTATTATACTTACAATATTTATACATGCACCAATTTAAATGTATTTACAATATATATATATATATATATATCTTTTAAATACATATTTGATTTATACTAGTTGAACATTATATATGTATACTCATACATATGCAAAATACCTTTTTAAAATATATATATATAAATACTAAATTGATTACATATACTAGAAATACGTATTTACGTATATGAATCATTTCGAACTTATTTTGAACAATAATTTCAAATAAAAGTTTTATTTATAAAAACTAGAATTTATGTAAAAGCCATCATATATTTTTATATCCATGGAAAATTGGTCACCAATCCAATAACTAATTTTTGAACTCATTTTATTATTGAAACTATATTTTTAATAATAATATAAAACCCAAGATTTATTATATTTAACATAATTAAAAACCTTTTAATTTAATACGTAAAAATGAACTAATTATATGAAATCACTAAACTAATCATATGAAAATACTAACTAATTAATTAATAGTTACTAACTAATCAATAATTAATTACTGGTTAATAAATTATTAAAACTTAATTACTGAATAATTATAACTAATATAATTAAACTAATTGATTAATTATAACTAATTAAGAATAACCACCCTAATTACATGAAATGTTTATACTAATTACAGACTACTAATTTATTAAGAATTTACTAACTGGTTATTAATTAACAATTTAGATTAACTAAACCGAACTATGTTAATTTACTACTGATTTAGAATTAATTACTAATTAAGAAAATAATTAACTGATAAAATAATTAACCGATTAATACTAAACTAAGCTAATACATGAAATTACTAACTAATTACATTAATTTACTAGACTAATACATTAATTAAACTAATTATTAATTAATTAAACTAATTATTAATCAATTAAACTAATTATTAATTAACTAATTAACTAAATAATTAATTAACTAATTAACTTAATTAACTGATTAACTTAATTACTAATTAACTTAACCTATTACATATATTACTTAACTACTTAAAATCAGAGAAAGGAAAGGGGAAGAAGAGGCTCACTGCGGGGGGTTTTCCGGCGAGGTCGGCCGGCCAGGGTGTCGGCGTCGGCGGAGGAGAAGCTCGCCGGGGCGGTCGGCGTTCGTCTCGGCGCAGCGGCAACTTCGAACTTGGCAGCGGCGGGATCTTGAGGGCAGCAGCGTTCGAGGAGCGGCGGCGACAGCGGATCTGCTCGACGCGGCGGCTGCCGATCATCTCCAGCGGCGTGGAGCTCCGAGCTTGACGCGGCGGAAGGAGCTCGACGACGAGGTGCTCGAGGTGGTGGTTTGCAGGCGGCGGCTTCAACAGATCTGAGGCGGCGGCGGATCTTCTGCGGAGGCGACGGCGGCTCCGGGCGGCTTCGAGGCGGGGCTCGGCTTCAACGGCGGCGCTCAGCGCTCGAGGACGGCTGCGCTTGGATCGAGGGGCGGGCTCGGCGCTCGAGGAGACGGCTCGGCGCTCGAGGACGGCTGCGCTTGGATCGAGGGCGGTTGCAGGCGGCCACCGGCGATCGTCGGAGTTAGGTTAGGGTTAGGTTAGGGTCTGGGCGTGTCAGGGGGTCGTCGGACACGGGGATGGTGCTCTGTGGAGGACGTGTCCGGGGCAGGACACAGGAATCCGATGTACTGTGGGCGTGGGGGTTGTGTCCGGGTGTGTCGGACACGGAAATCTGATTGTAAACTGTAAATCTGGACACAGGAAAAGAAATGGATATGGTGGGACACCCGGGGTCGGACCCGAGGCCATCACGGCTGACACGGTGATGCTGGACACACGGACACGAGTACACAAGATGATGGTGATGGCTTGTTGGCTTGGGAATTGTGGAGGCTAGCTAATAATTAGGAGATTAGGGTTTCTAGGGAGATGTGAAAATGAGAACTTAAATAGGGAGAAGGGTGTGGGATAAAGGGTTGCGGGTTGGCCCAACGATGAATGGCCCAGAATTAAATATAAAGGGGCTTTTCATGTGGGAAGAATGGGGCGTGAATGGGAGACGGAAAACGATAAATTAAATAGAAAAGAAATTTAAGAAAAAATGTTTTTAAGAAGCTTTTGATTAGCTACTAATGAAACTCATTTTTTCAAAATATTAGGAAGTATGTAATTCATTTATTTACTATCCCAATAAAAATCTATTTTATTTTATCAACTAGTCCTTTAAATAACTATTTAGTCAAAACAATAATTTTATGACTCAAGCCAATAAATATTTGAAACTAGAAATATATATTATTATTTATTTATTTATTTTGTAATACATCGTCATTTAGGAAAAATGATTTTTATAAAAGATTTTTAAATTACCTTCTAAAATCAAACATCGTTCAAAATCAATTAAAATTTTTTTTTTTTTTTTTTAAGGAGAATTATTTTATAAACTTGATATTTTAAAATAAATTAAAATCTAATTATTTTGGAAATTGGAAATCGGAGGTTACAGAACCCGTTTAAAGGAGTAGAATCCTACTACTCTGATGCCGTATTGTACTCTCAAGACTACATGGAAGAGGTGTCAGGTGAAGCAGAGAAGGAATCGCATCGGGAGCCAGAAGAATCCTCTGCCAAGCAATCTCTCTCAATCAAGGTGAAAGGGCGAACTACTCGTCCAAAAGCCATGGAGCCTGTGGCTGTCCACCTGAACAAAACCAGGTCAGGAAAAGGAGGTGATCCTCTAGTGATCACTCTGAACCAGAAGCCTCCACCCTTGGTCATCAACCTTCGGCGCAGCAAACAGCCGAGTGATGTAAATATAACCGGGAACGTAATTTTTGATGATAATGAAGATCCTCTTTTTTAGTATATTGACGCTCAAATTTTGAATCAGGAATCCTCTCCCCATGACGATATAGAACCTATAGCACATAAATTCTTGGAAGCTATGGATTCCTATCATCCATATATGTGGGAAGTAGCATCATCATCCAATGTCACCATGACATATGGACCACATGAGGATTCTATCTTCATTGTCCCGCCTACTTGCAGCAGTCAGCATTCAATAGTCGTCGACCGCATGTACAATGAACCGACTGTACAAGAAGATTCTTTCAACGACGATGTTGGTAAGATGCAGGTTCACAAATACAGCCCCCAAGATTTGAAGATTATGCAAATTATGGGTTATGACTTGAAGCTGGAACCAGGTCTCAAGTACAAGAAAGGCAGACGAATACCGCTGCACGGTGATCCCTACTATCAATGAACTCATTTTGGGTTAGGGTATACCACCTCCCTTGCAATTTCTGAGTCAAACGAGGATATCTTTTCCTCTTTTTAGAATGGCTCGTCGTCCTCCGACTCATCTGATGCTCTCAAACGAACATTATCAACATTCAATAGTCTTCGGCCGCATGCGTAATGAACCGACTGTACAAGAAGATTCTTTCGACGACGATGTTGGTAAGATGCAAGTTCACAAATACAGCCCCCAAGATTTGAAGATCATGCAAATTATGGGTTATGACTTGAAGCTGGAACCAGGTCTCAACTACAGGAAAGGCAGACGAATACCACTGCACGGTGATCCCTACTATCAACGAACTCGTTTCGGGTTAGGTTATACCACCTCCCTTGCAACTTCTGAGTCAAACGAGGATATTTTTTCCTCTTTTTAGAATGGCTCGTCATCCTCCGACTCATCTGATGCTCTCAAACGAACATTATCAGTAAATATGGTAGTGGCAGATCCTTTCGAAGAAGACGAGCAAGAATACGAACCATTTCAGAGTGGCTCTTGGGCTCAACAAATAGATATACAATAGGAATTCCGGTTCGAGCAGAGAGAACCTCCCACTGAAGATGAAGTTATTCGGATCGATGTTGGGGATAAACTTTTGCCAAAGCCGATATTTATCAGTAACAATCTTTTTGCAGAAGAAAGGGAAGAAATTATCCAGCTGATAAAAGAATATATCGACGTCTTTGCGTGGAATTATGAGGATATGCCAGGTCTTGACCCGAAGGTGGCTACTCATAAACTCAATATATTGCCCAATTCGAAGCCTGTGAAGCAGCACCAACGTCGGTTCAGCCCGGATATGATGGACGCCATCGAAGCTGAAATCAAGAAGTTGATAGTGTGCGATTTCATCCGGGAAGAACAACATCCCGACTGGGTCGCCAATGTTGTCCCAGTCATGAAGAAAAATAGGAAAGTACATGTCTGCATCGATTACCGAGATCTGAATGCAGCCTGCCCCAAGGATGAGTTTTCTTTTCCCATCACAGACGTCATGATTGACAATACATGCAGTTTTGAACGTATATCTTTCATGGACGGATTTTCAAGATACAATCAAATCAAGATGTATCCTAAAGATGAGAAGCATACTGCCTTCCGGACACTATTGGAGGTATATTGTTATACGGTCATGTCCTTCGGATTGAAGAATGCCGGGGCTACGTACCAATGGGCTATGAGTAACATATTCAATAAATATTTACGCAAGATAGTGGAATATTACGTGGACGATGTAGCTGTCAAAAGCCGCCTCAAGGATAATCACATCCAAGACTTGAAGACAGTATTTGAGTTGATGCGCCAACATCAACTCAAAATGAATCCTACAAAGTCCTTTCTGGGTGTATCTAGTGACAAATTCCTGGGATTTGTCATTACCACCAAAGGCATTCAAGTGGACCCTGATAAAGTCAAGGCCATCTTAGAAATACGACTGCCCCGTAATCTGAGAGAACTCAGGGGATTTCAAGGTCGTCTGGCTTATATCTAGAGATTTATATCCAACTTCTCTGGGAGATGTCAGCCTTTTTCTTGTCTCATGAAGAAAGATGTATCCTTCGTATGGGACGAAGCCTGTCAGCAAGCGTTTAATGATATCAAACGCTACCTCACTAATCCGCCAGTTCTGGTGTCTTCCGTCATAGGAAGACCATTCTTGTTGTATGTTTAGGCGATGGATCATTCTCTGGGAGCTCTTCTCGCACAGAAGAACGATATGGGTCATGATCAGGCTATCTACTACCTCAGCAGGATGATGGTCGGAGCCGAACACAGGTACAATCCAGTGAAAAAAGAATGCTTGGCTCTGATGTTCGCTATCTAGAAAATGCGGTACTATGTCATAGGCCAAACCATCCACATCATCTCCAGGATCAATCCTCTCCGGGTATTGATGAACAAGCCAAGTGTTCTTAATTCTCGACTCGCGACTTGGGCGATGTTATTAACACCGTATGACATGGTGTACGTCCCTCAGAAGTCCATCAAAGGCCAAGCGTTGGCTGACTTCCTAGCTGCTCATCCGATCCCGGAGACCTCCAAACTGTACGAGGACATTCCCGACGAAGTTGCAGAATGTAATTCCGCAATGGAAAGTGATGCATGGCAACTGTTCTTCGATGGTGCCTCCAGAACTGGTCCCAAGGGAAACGTGGTTTCAGGAGTAGGGATTGTCCTGGTTACTCCTGATAAACTCATCATCTACCGAGCATATTCTCTTAGCGAGCCCTGTTCTAATAATGTTGCGGAGTATAACGCTCTACTAATAGGGCTCCAAGTCGCTAAAGAATTGGGTGTCGAATCTCTGGAAGCTTTCGGTGATTCTCTGCTGATTGTCAATCAAGTCAGAGGAATATATGAAGTCCGGAATCCAGACCTCATCCCCTATCACCGAGCAACAGTCGAGATAGCCATGACATTTAAAAGATTCTTCCTAAAACAAGTGCCCCAATCTCAGAATTTGGAAGCTGATGCCCTAGCCAGTCTAGCTGCAGATCTAGCTACTCCTATAAGAAGGCAGAATTCGGTGATCCTTCTTCTTAACAGAAATTTATTCTGTGTGAAAAATAACTTTCACATAGAACGCAGCTACGCTGTGAACACCGATCCTCCCAAGAGAGACTGGAGAAGTCCTTTTATAGATTTTGTGGTATACGGAATCTTGTCGGAGGACCCTAAAGAAGCAGTATCCGTCAAAAGACGATCATTACGCTTCTATTTTGATGCATCTTCACAGTGTCTATATCGCCGGACCTACGACGGACTGCTATTGAGATGTCTCTCCGATGACGAGGCACAGCGGATTATCCGTGAAGCTCACGACGGTATATGCGGAGCGCATCAACCCGGTCCTAAGCTACATGATCGTATCAGGAGAATGGGCTATTACTGGCCTACTATGATCACAGATGCAATAAAGTATGCAAGACAATGCAGAGCCTGTCAGGTCCATACAGACTTTATCCATCAACCTCCTGAACATCTACATCCTACGGTTGCATCCTGGCCTTTCGAAGCATGGGGTATGGATATTATTGGTCCTATTCACCCGTCTTCTTCCAGAGGTCACCGGTTCATACTGGCCATCACAGATTATTTCTCAAAATGGGCAGAGGCGATCCCTCTTGCTGAGGTGAAGGCATCTAATGTGATCAGCTTCATCAAGCATCATGTCATTTATCGCTTTGGGATACCCCGAAGGATAATTCATGACAATGGACCTCAGTTCATCAGCCAAGCATTTTATCGATTTTGCAATAAAAATCGGATACAAATGTGGCCTCTACGATATATAATCCTGGTGATAATGGTTTGGCAGAAGCTTTCAACAAAACCATTATCAAGCTCTTGAAAATGTTCGTCTCTTCGAACAAGAGGGATTGGAATGAGAAGCTATAAGAATGTCTCTGGGCATACCACACAATGGTACGAGCACCGACAGGTTGTACCCCATTCTCATTGGTTTACGGGAGTAAAGCAGTTCTCCCCATCGAAGTCCAAATTCTGTCACTCAAGATAGCAGTGGCTAATGAGCTGACTCAAGAAAATAATGACCTGTTAAGGCTTCAAGAGTTAGAAGGATTAGACGAGAAACGCCTCCAAGCTCAACAGCGCATCGCGTTCTACCAGGCACGCATTTTCAGATCTTTTAATCAAAAAGTAAAGAAAAGAGTGTTCAAAGTCGGTTAGCTAGTTTTAGCTGTGAGAAGGTCGACGATTCTTACTCACATGAGTAAGGGTAAATTCCAGCCCAAATGGGAAAGCCCTTATGTGATCGAGACGACTTTCTCAAATGGCGCTTATAGGTTAGCCAAGCCTAATGGAGACTTTTTGATGGCTCCTATCAATGGCAAATTCCTGAAGAGGTATTATGCTTAACCTCCTTTGCTCAAATGGAGTATGGCGAAGATCTCATTCTAACAAAACTACTTCCAAAACGTAACTAGTTGGATCGTATTCTATCACGTCCATATAACCTCTGAATATATATATTTAACTAATTTGGAATTTCAAGACCTATCACGTCCATATTACCTCTGATAGTGTTTTGTGTACAAATTTTAACTAAAGCATATTCTATCATGTCCATATAACCTCTAAATAGATATCTCCTGTTGAAACTTACCGAGAGTATATCACGTCCATATCACCTCGGATATCACTTTTATCCAAACCTGTCATTTATATTCCAAAATGATGGGTCCACAAAGTCAGATGAAAGCCTCTTTATTATTCCCAGAAAGAGCAAAATTATATTGGAAAGCAAAAAAAAAGTACATTATTTGGTGGGAGCGGTCAGGTCACAAATCTGCTGCGCCAGCGCGGTCATCTTCTCAGTCCTGGAGCTCAGAGCAATAGCACGGGCCCGCTCCAGCCGTGCCTCGTCATTGCTCAGGAGGGACAGTTCGGATCTAGCCCGAACAAAACCAGCAAAGGCGACTCCTGCACGCGCCAAGTTTTATTGAGTTAGGCCCAGTCGACCATTCACCACATCTAGAGCTTCCGACGATTGAGAAGCCCACTCCTTTGCCTGAGCGAGTTTTGCTTCCAGTCTGTGGACCCTCGCTACATTTCCTTCATGCTCGGCCTGGTACTTCATTTGACGAGGAATGACCTCCTCCAAGAATCAATGGTCTTCACTTATGTACAGTAAATAGGAAGGTCTAATGCAGACCAACCAATTAAAAGCCTCAGGAGAAAGAACGGTCTTCCCGTCGCCTATATCCTGAAGTCTGATCCCCTGTTGATTGAGATGAACAGAGGGGACAGTGCAGAAGATCTTCCAGTTGTGACTGAAATTCAGCACCCGCCGACAGTCTAAAACTGTGGTCACTTTCCAGGAGGAATTCTTATAATTCAGCAAGAAACTACCCCCCGAACTACTGCCAGGGCCGGGAGACATCACCCTGGGGTTATGTAGAATTAACCATCCCATCAAATACAGGTATGGTAATTCTACCCTAGGAAAGCTATCACGCCGAGTTTCATCGGCGAGCAGCCCATCAGTAATGGCCCTCAAGCTAGCTTGTATGCGGCACACCATGGCAGGGAGCAAGCCCAGTCTTGCCCCAAATACTAGACGCACTGCAGGCCATAGCGTGTTGCGGTAAATACGGTCCGCAGATGCAATCCCGGGTACCACCAGTCGGCGCAGCCATATAGAGAGAAAGCCAACCAGTTGAGCTTCTTTGGACAGAGGCCTGCGGCAATGCCTCAAATAACTATAGGCCTTAGTACCTGCAGGGTACCACCAGGATCTGGTCTGGAGCCCCAGTGTCTTCCATAAGTTAGTCGACTACCTGAGCACTAAGCACGCTCAGAAAATTCAAAGGATGATCCTTCGTATCCAAGACCTTTTCTGGCTTAGCAGTCCTGGCCCGGTGAAAGAAGAGGTAGGACGCCCATTTATTGGTATGAGCCAAATCTGAGGGCTCACCATAAAAAGCGGTCCAAGCAAGGTAGTGGCACATCAGCTCCTGGTACACTGCCACTACCCGAGGGTCTGAATCCCCCAGCTCTCGGTTCGTAGGAACATACTCTTCATATGGAGTATCCCCTATCGGCAGTCTCGAGATCTCTGCCATCTCGTGGAGGGCCAGTCCGAACTCCCCCAGTGGAGTGGCAAAAGTCCCGGTGAGCGAGATATATCGCTCCATCAGCGCCAGAAATAGGCTAGGGTTGAGAGGTAACCCAACACTGGTGGCACTCACAGCTGCGTATAGACCAATGCCCCCCAGCTCAGTTTGGAAATGCTTCAGGGCCCATTTAGCTAAGCGAGCCCATCGAAGATTTGTAGGGGTAATCCACCCACTTGTCCGAGGGTTCACCTTAGGGTATACTCCTCCATGCCCCATGAAATCATTGTAGAAAGTCGATAATTGGACCGACTGGAGCAGTAAACTGTCTTCACTCGGGACACTGCCCGGGTACAATCCCCTGAACGGCATCACAGAGCTGAAAGTGCGACTGACAAATGACCCCTGGTTAGATCCTTTCTGATGAAATATCTTCCCCGGCCGGCCGTGAAGATCGGGAGTCAGCATCCACGATATCCTCCTGGGATGTATAGCATAGAAGAATGTCGAGATGGGATAGTCTCTCAGCATCTTGGGCAGGTACAAAACCAAGCCCCCGGCAGGAAAAACCTAGAGTTCTTTCTTGGGCTTCGTCTAGGACTGCTTGTCAATCATGTCCCCGAAGAGAAAAGTCGGCTTTATGTATTGGTCCCTGTCTATGTACGTCAGGGGCTCTCCGTTGATCATGTTCAACAGCGTTCGCTCACCTTGAGACGATATCAGGATCCCCCTTCCTTCAGGATATTGGGGTCCAGAGATGGGAAATGTCACATGGGACAAATCCTCCAGGTAGTTGGAGCGCAGCATCCCGGCAGCGGAACCCATCACCTCGGCCAACGGAGACGCATGCAAGTTAACTGCAAAATGCAAGAAAGACACGTCAGTTTCTATACTATACAATCTTGCAGCATATGCCAAAAATCAACAGTCTGTGCTTTACGCCATGACTGTAAAAACTTGATCTTTTACGCTGGAATCTCATTCCAAGGCGTAAAATTCAAGACTGGCAGTATACGCAAAGTTTTGACAGTCTGTGTTTTACGCCAGACTGTCAAAATTTGAGTTATTACGAAGGAATTTCCATCCAGAAGCGTAACACTCAAATTTTATAGTATACGCTAACTTTCGACAGTCAAAGCTTTTACGCCCGACTGCGAAAATATGGAGTTTTTACGCTGACACATTAGAAATGTGGGCGTAAAATATAAAATATCTCTGTGCATCATCTTCCTTGAAGAGGCTATCAGCAAAGAAGACGACCTAGCGCATTCACGTATGACATGTGCGAAGGATTTTAGTTGTTCTTTTTCGTCCCAAAAGCTCTACCTTTAAGGCCGGGTGCACTGCTCGTCGGTGGGACACTTCGCTCAGAATGAAGCTCGCTTTGCCCGACGGAAGCCGCTCTCGCTTGGGCAGAAGAACGAGAAGAAGAGTCGGTCTTCTTTCCCTTAGAGAAGGAGATCAGTTTTGGGGCCACTGCTGAATGCTCTGAATGCTCGGAGAGGAGACGAAGGAGAGAACTCGAATAGTCGAAGGCTTTCTTTTGCAAAAGATAGATGAAAAGTTTTTCTCTAAAATCCTTGGGGTATATATAGAGTTCGGATGGACTCCTCGAATCCCGAACCAAATTCGATATTTAATATTCGGTTATGATTGGGGACTACGTCAGCCTATTACTCAGAGAAGGCGGACAGTCAGCGAATTCGAAAAGTTTTCGTGCAAAGCAGATTCGTGGTTTTACGCTAAGGAGCTTTCTACGCTCGACAGCTACAGATCAACGGTTTTACGCTCACAGGCTATAAGTCTATGGTTTTACGCCCGGATGCTTTTATGCTCGGTAGCTTTTACGCTCAAGAGGCTACAAACCTACGACTTTACGCTCAGAAGCTATAAATTTATGATTTCACGCTCGGTGGCTTTTAGGCTCAGAGGCAACAGATCCTCAACTTCACGCTCGGAAGATTTTCTTTTCAGAGGCTACAAATCTACAGTTTCTACGCCCGGATGCTCTCATGCTCAACAGCTTTTATGCTCGAGAGGCTACGAACTTATGATTTTATGCTTATCTACAGTTACAGATCTTTGAATTTTCATATATCTGAAAATATGTAGGCCAGAGTACGCGTATATCTGAACAATTCTCAAGGCGGTCAATTACAAGAGTTCACACAGAAGATACTTCTTCTTGACCTCAAAAATATCCCAAGTACCCAAAGCATACAGAGTTCAAAATTGAAAACTGACTCTTCTCCTTGGGTCGATTGGAGGTTCATCCAGAATCCAGTCTGAATATTTCATCTACAGTTCAAGATGGTGACTCAGTTTTTGATAGCCATTTCTCGCCCTGTTCCAAGGGATTTTTGATAAATTATTCTTGAAGATGATGGTCTGAACAAGAATTCTGTTTATTAGAAGTGACAGTTTAGAATTCTACGTGGTTCCTCATTCCTAACAGCAGGACAGTTCGAATACTCAAATGCTAAGCGGCTTTCTGAGCATCCCTAGTTATGCGTAAAAGACAGGACGGGACCTAACACTCTTTCTATCAGAGTCAGCATAAAGTTACCAGATGTGTCGAAGCTACACATACTCAGACTTCACAGTAAATTATGGCAAGATAATCATATGCACAGAAGAAAGACGATTTTATTAAAATCATGATTATATATGAGGAAAATCCAGTCTACAAAGGGTATTTCTTTATTTTCATGATTACATATGAGGGAAATCCTGTCTACAAAGGATTTCTTTATCGTCATCGGAAGGCCACCCCTAGAATCTGTTCTGCCAGGTTCTCGCATTGGTGGAGATCTTCTTTCGTCTTCTTTAGCAGTTAGTCGGTTTTCGCGACCGATTAACAAGAAAATGATAAATGGCAGGAGGATACAAAACTGGGTCTGCCTAAATTATGCAGATCCCATGCTCCGTACGCCATAACATATTGAGTTGAGGTATTTCACCCAACTTAATACTTGAGGACATGGCTAGTTTGTCTTCTCTCGTCCATGAACGACAGGAGAAGATACAGCTTACAAGCTGTGTGGTCAAATGAGACCCTTCCTCTCTCCTGAAGAACCGCCAAACAAAGTTGCTGAATATCCCGAGCAAAGGAGGCTATGATATCCTTCCATGATCCATCGTTGCAGAGGACATTTGCTCGAAGACGTCATCTTTTTCGGCTCCTTATATGCTGGAAGAACAAGATCTTCTTCTCACTCAAATTGACCCGACAAACTTCGGCGATCATCTCTGTGTGGTAAAGGAAATGTGGGAAGAATGGTCCTCAGCCTTTATATAGGCAAAAGAGAACGCACAGAATCCCAACAAATCCCCTATAATCTGCCAAGAAGTCAGCCTTGAAGAACGTGTCAGACTTGACCGTTTCATGCTTCATTCAAAGCGTTTCAAATTACGAGGAATTTGAAATCTTTGAAGGAGATCTTGTAGAAGCATGAAAAATACGCTAGATAGCTATACGCAGCATATTGATGCTGGGCAGCGTAAAAAGACGACTTCAGAGCATCGGCGTGCAAACAGAACTTTTCTGCTGAGCACAGCATAAAATATAAACTCAAGGACTATCCGCGTAATGTAGTATATCTAGGCTGCTTCAGCGTAAAAAAGGGTGCTACATCGCCTTTATGGCGTAAAACTTATCCACTTTAAATGCAGCATTGAAGTGTACGAGGGACGCTTCGTATTTCCCGAAATAAACCTGATAAATCATGTAGTGAACCTGATGTCTGACTCCTGACAAAGAGTACTACACGACCACCCAGACGACGGCTATAATGATGGTGCGACATAGCGACCCAGGCTGTGGTTTAGTGCCATTTCCTTGGCGTAAACTGCTTTTACGCATACAAGGGAATACGCTGCCTAATTTTACACAGGCAGACGTGAGCTTCTTACGCTCCGCAGAAGACAAACAGACTGCCACATCATCAGTTGCTCTTCGTACAGGGATCGAGGCACGTCTCTACATTTAATACGCAGAATGATGGCAGATCTTTGAGACACGCCTCTGTATTTAATACGCAGTATGGGGGCAAATCTCGACATTTAATGCAAGAGATTTGATTATATCTCCAAAAACTATAATTTCGACTAAAACGTCCACATCATCACTTTGACACATTACGCCATCGGGCTATTCTCAGCTATGGGAGCATGCTGTACGCTATCTCCTTGGAATATGCCAACTCATGCCACGTTTGCATTGGTGTGTATTAAGGCTATTCGGTCCAGAATTCGCTCAAAACATCAGTCAAGGGAGGAGGATCAGCTATCTTCTACGCCTACTCGGCTTCTACGCCTGCTCGGCCTCTATGCTGGTTTGATAACTCTTTGTCTTCTACGCCATAGTGATAGTTATTGGCTTCTACGCCAACCTTTTCTACGCGAGGAATAACTACCTACGTAGCTTTTATGCCGTGATCTTCGCAACAGTTATACGCATTGTCTCTTAAAGGGACATGCGTCACATGCTCATTCAAAAGGTCATCTATACGCGTGCAACAGTTATTGTAACCATCGTGTAAAAGGGTGTTGTACTTTCCACTACTCAGTTTCTACGCCGACTGGGTGGTCACTGTCACTAAAACCCTATAAATAGAGACCTCTATTGACAGAGGTCCAGGGGGAAGAAAATTAAGGTCGAAAAACAGAATATCAGAACTGAAGAGTCTTTGAGAGAGAAGAATCCAGAGCTCAGACAAAGAGTAGTGATTGACGACTTTGGCATCGAGCATCCACTCTCCTTTGCAACCTTCGAAGCTTCTTCTGTCTTATATGGCACTTCTTCATCATCGTGTGGTCCAAGGGATAAAGTGATCGACTGCAGATCAGACTCCTATAGCAATATTTACCCAGATTAAAAAATTGTACTCGACATCCTCGTATAGGATTAATTGTACAATCTTGTTTGTAAACTAAAGAGCGGGTTTCATATAAACCTGTCATTTCTATTTCCTTCGTTTATTATCAAACACAGGCCTGAGAACGGTGGCTGGTCGGAAGTGGGGGGTAGCTTGGGACGAAAGGGGAACGACTAGGGTTTGGCTAGGGTTTTGAGGGTGGCGAATAGTGAATTAGGGTTAAAAGTCAGGGAATATATGCATTTATATGGGGAGGGAATTCATGGGTTGGCCTCGGGACTTGGGCCTGCCAGGGCTCAATGGGGTGGGGCTGGTCCATATGAGAGTGTGCACGTGGGCTTGGTTAGGTCCTGCTTTAGGGTAAAATTGGCCTCAACTTTAATTAGATTAATAATTGCAAGGCGTTCTCATTAGTGAATATATTGCGTAGCTAAGATGCGACGAACTAACGAATATTTAAAGTTACACTATGGTCAGATGGGTAGTCTGGCATGTTCAGGAGGTGTTTGTGATATTGGGTTGATGGTAATTGCTAGTGTGGCTTATCAACCTCGTAGCAATAGTGCGGTATAATAAGACATATAGATGTCGCACATTAATCCTAATTAAATCCAATTATCCCTAGTCTCTTGCTTTAATTCAAATAAATCCCTAAATTGGTCGAGGGGGATTACAATCTACCCTCCTTAGAGCATTTCGTCCTCAAAATTAAAACATACGCATGGTAAGAACTTATTGCCCAAAATAAAATAAGGAAATGTACTATAATATACCCAGGCCTTCGAAGAGATGGTGGTAACGCTGTTGAATATCCTCCTCACATTCCCAGGTCGACTCACCTGGTGCATGATGCCTCCATGCGACCCGAACTAGGGGAATAGTCTGACCTCGCAGTACCTTCTCACTCCTGTCCAGAATCTCAACAGGCTCCTCTTGGTATGATAAACTTGGGCCGACTGTGATTTCTGAATGGTCAAGCATGTGACTCGGATCTGGTATGTACCTTCTCAACTGAGATACATGGAAGACGTCATGGACTCCTTCCAAAGTCTGTGGCAAGGCTAACCTGTAAGCAACCTCTCTGATGCGTTCTAACACGTCGAATGGTCCGATGTACCTCGGACTCAGCTTTCCTCTGCCACCGAATCTGATAGTCCTTCGAGTAGGCGAGACCTTTAGAAATATATGATCTCCAACCTGGAACTCTAAGGGTCGTCGATGCGCATTCGCCCAATGCTTCTGTCTGTCCTGTGCTGCTCGTAGGTGTCCTTGGATATTCTTTACCATTTCAACTGTATGAACAACCAACTCCGGCCCTAAAATCTGTCTTTCACCTATATCGCTCCAACATACTAGAGAACGACACTTCCTTCCATATAATGCTTCATATGGAGCCATCTGGATGCTCGCTTGATAGCTATTGTTGTAGAAAAATTTGACCAAATGTAAGTGGTCCTCCCATGATCCTCCAAAATCCAGCATGCATGCCCTTAACATGTCCTCCAACGTCTGAATGGTGTACTCCGATTGGCCATCTGCTTGTGGGTGATACGCTGTGCTAAACTTCAGAAGGGTACCGAGACTCTCTTGCATACTCCGCCAAAAGTAAGAGGTAAACCTCGTATCCCTGTCAGACACTATGCTAACTGGCACTCCACGCAGTCGCACAATCTCCCTCATATGCATATCTGCTAAGACCTCTGTCGATTGCCCAACTCTGAAGGGTAAAAAGTGTGCATACTTGGTGAGTCTATTTACGATTACCCAAACTGCATTGCGACCACTAGGACTCCTCGGAAAGCCCGTAACAAAGTCCATAGTGATATGCTCCTATTTCTACTCTGGTTTAGGGAGCGGTTGAAGCAATCCTGCAGATCCGAACTAGGGGAATAGTCTGACCTCGCAAGGTTAGTTTTCTCAATATATAAATTATTTTAATAATTTATGAACCTATTTTTTCAGAAAATTCAAAAAGTGTCAGTTGTTTGAAATCAGATGCGTTTTCGTATTTTCGAGATTTCGGGAGATCCCGAATTCGGAATTACGAACCGTTTGAAGTTTCAAAAAGTTGACATAATGAACATTAGTAAAATAATATTTACAAAATTTAACATGTAAGTTTAATTTACTGTAAAATTTTTGCAACGTAGAGGTAAATAGGAAACTACCGAAAATTGTCATATGTGCGCCCTTGTGGAGATAACTCTTTACCGACTTGTAATTTTATGAAACCGTCAATTCCGGTATTTATGTAGAACTAAAATCTATAGAATTCTACACACAAATCAAGAATTTGAGTTAGTTGACTTTTTGATCAACTGATTGCCTCGATTTGCGTGTCACGAATCACAAATCAGTAAAGTTGACTTTCTTTGGACCAAAAATAGGGTTTAACAATAAAAACAGATTATAATAAGATTAAAATACTATTTTAGGTTATTTTATTCATAATTAAAATATATTAAAATAAAGGAACCTAATCACCAACTTTTGTAATCTAACTTGTTTAATTTATGTGACGGGTAGATCCGACGACGCCTTGAGTTGCGACTTCATCAATTTTCAGACTAGGCAAGATACCTTGCCAAATTGCTTATAGTACTTTTGCATGCTTATTATATTTTATATATTCATTACATGTGTATTTTCTTTCAGTCATAATTATATACTATATAAATGTTGACACACACTTGACATATAGTATCATGGGAGGGGAGGACAATCAGTAGGCGTATAGGCTATAACCACTCTGGTAAACCATAGTAACTAGCACTCACTATGGTAGTTGTGTCACGCTGGTCGCTACCCTCAATGTATGTCAATTTCTAGTATCGCGTTGGTCGCTACCCTAGAGGTATGTCGATTTTTGATGTGCCTGACGTGTGTGTGAGTTGTGAGATTAGATAGAGTAGCCTACCCATGCCCATACGTCAAAAAGTTGTCCTCATTATGAATTTATATAGATTGTCTAGTACAGCGTACTTATATATTTTTTGTCCATTATGAATGTTTACAGTATTCAATTGGCATGCTTCTATGTATCTTATTATGTCCCTCTGAAGACCTGGTCCCTTGCAAGGTATAGACGACCAGGAGTATCCGCAGGAGTACGGACCAGGACCTGACGCATTATTTTCTGTTGAGGAGGTTTTACCTTATGAGCATCTTTAATTACCTCTAGCGATGGATCTCTTATTTGATACTCTTATATCATCATCTTATTTTATATTAGAGATTTACCCTCCTCTCTCATTTTAGTTTTGGGTATAGTCTTTGGTAGTGGATTTGTCTCCACCCGACTATCATTTTGGATTATTCAGACTCATTATTCTAGTTTAGTTATTTCTTTTATATGACTCATTGTGTGGATGAGATTAGTATTTCTGTGACTTGTGACAATATATACCACATGTGAGTTAATGTTCATATTATAGCGTACGTATATATTATGGTATCCATATATTGGAGTTGCCATATACATACGGCTGGCATGCTTACGTATTTCTAGTCTTACGTATTTTGGGACTGGACGTAACATATTTTTGTGGTGGCCCATGCAGGTCGAGAGCATATTATCTCCGTTACTGTACCGAGCAAGACTGTACATAGGAGTAGGGTATAGGATCTCATCCACTTATTTAATATTCCCCCATGATTTTATTTCGCATTCTTGTTTGATTGCTTGCATTGCATCTTGCTTGATCATTTCTTAACGTTAATCTTATCTTTTCTTTCGTGATTGATAGGGGTCAGGAAGATGACTGGTACTAGGTATATATGATCTATTATTCAATAACACTATTAGATAAATTCTTGTAAGTTGGATAGTATGCCTTATAATCTTGTATCACATAGTCCTTTTGACCCATTAATGAAGTATAATTGAATGACACCAACTATAGGCTTGCATAAGAAGATAGTGTTTACCTAGACTGTAGAACTTAGAGGCCCATAACCCCATTTGGTCGACTATAGACTTAGATAAGAAGTTAGTATGACAACTGTAGAGGCACACTACCGGACGAGTCTTATCTTCTTTGTGAACTTGAATTATTTTATACCTTCCTTCATCATAATCCAGCGTACTTATATTTTTTGGACTACTTTGACTTATGCTGTTATTATAGCCTAGTTTTGTAAGCTTATTCTTTTATCGAACTTGTTCACGACATATGTGTTATTGGGGACGCCTACTAATACATTATCTAAATCAGAATAAGTGTATTATGGTCAGATCAACCTTAATGCACTTTGTTCGCTCTTCGTAACTACTTTACGTGAATTGAGATATAGTTGACTCAGCATGTTAGACGAATATACTTTTCCTCTAGACATGTTTGAGCATATCGTATCGGTTATATAACTGTACTGATATAAGCATGCGAATAGGAATTTACCAAAATAAGATTTCAATCCACAACTGCCCTAACAACTCTCTTTTTGAATTCTTTAATCGCCTTGAACCCGTACTTGTATTCTATCACCTCCTCCTTGAATTCTTTATTATTATTTTTTGTCTTCCCCTATTTCGAAAAGATGAACGCTCATGCTTAGTATAAGTTTGATACACGGAGAGTACTAGATATACCCCATAGGCCAATTATATTACTTTGTGACTATCTTTTGTAATTTAGGGCATAAAACATGTGATATATTTGGTATTAAAAATTTTGAGGATATATTGAATAACACAATTAAATAATTTGAGGAAGACTTTCTTAAAGGTATAATCTTATGTGATAGATCGATAAATTCTAAGTTAGGTAGAAGTTACATTGTCAACTTGAGGTAAAAAATTTTAGATTGTCATTAAGTAAGATTAGATTGAAAAATTTAAGTCATTTTATTTTTGAGAATTTTTAGAAGAATAATTTAGATTATGATGATTTAACTTTAAAGATAAGAATGCCTTATAAAATAAATTTTAAAATTTAGATATTAAAGACCAAATATTTATAATTTGAGCACATGATTTAAATTTTGAATATTGGAGATTGAATTAACAATTTAAATATTGAGAAAAAAAAGAACTCTAAACATGAACATTGATGGATTAAATTCAAACTTTTATAATTTGATGATTTGAATTAAAAGTTAAATTTTGATTGTTGGATCACCTATTTGAAATGTTGATAATAGAAATTGAATTTAAAATTTGAAGAGTACAAAATTCTTAAGTTGAAATATAGGAATAAGATTTGATTAGAATTGTTTAAAATCTATAGGAGATTATGATAGTTGAAAATCGTGATGTAAAATTTAATGTAGGTTATTTAAATCTTGAAGATGTCATATAGATTTGAATTAAATTTGGATATTGATTATTTAAAAATCTAGAAGAAATTATGATAGATTAAATTTTGATTTAAATATTTGTTATTTTAATTTTGAAGAGATTGTGACGGATTTGAATAGATTTTGTCATTTAAATTTTTTAGAAGATTGTGGTTGGCTTGCCTTAGATACAAATATGAAATATTTAACAAATCATTCCTTATTTTTAATTTCGACGACTAATTTTTTTTATGTTGGGTAGATTATAAACCCCCTCACCCAAAATATGTATATTTTGTGTATTTTATATTATTATATTTATTATAGATTATTTTAAATATTGAATTTCTTTAGAGTATTCTCTTAGTTAATTAGAAAATAAATTTCTTGATATATTTACATATATAAATATTTATTTAGAATCATTTTTAGGCTATTTTAGATTTTTGGAGATTTTTCTAGAATTTTTTGGGTAATTAAAACAAAAAAAACGTAAATTTCTAGAATTTCCATGATTTACTATGAGACCATACTTGCATGTTGTTCCGACCAAATATTTATTTTAGGTTAAAACATTTAATTATATTTTTCTATAGTTTATTTAGAATTTTAAGAAATTTATTTGCAATTTTAAAATTATTTAGGATTTATTTGGTTATATATAGTCTTAATATTAGATAGATGCTAAATTAGTGTTAATAGATATTAATAAGTTTATATATAAATTATTTGTATTATCTTTAATTCTATTTAATATTATAAATTATTGAGATAAACTCAAACTCTATTTTAAATTGATTCAAATTCTGAGCCAACTAGGAAAGCCACTTCATGCATATCATATCGATCATAATTATATCCAAATTAACCAATCCTAGTCGTATTCAATTATGTAGTCTCCACAATTATAAATACCTATTAGACTTATGAAATAAACTCTTCTTTCATATTTTTTCTTCCCCAAACTCTTCTCTTTTTCATCCAAAAATAGTCAAAATTTGTCGTAAATTCAGCCTCATTTTTTAGTAGTTATGACGACTTAAAAAGAGCATATCTCCTAGCTCCGGACTCCAAACGTGCTCTAGTTTTTTAGTTAGACCTATATCAATGTTAGTTTTCTGAATAAATAAATTATTTTAATAATTTATGAACCTATTTTTCCAAAAAATTCTAAAAGTGCCAGCTGTCCGAAATCAGACGTATTTCCGTATTTTTGAGATTTTGGGAGATATCGAATTCAGAATTATGAACCGTTTGAAGTTTCAGAAAGTTGACATGATGAACTTAAATAAAAAAATAATTCTAGAATTTAACATGTAAGTTTAATTTACTGTAAAATTCGTGCAACATAGAGGTAAATAGAAAACCACCAAAAATTATCATCTGTGCGCCCTTGTGGACATAACTCTTTACCGACTTATGATTTTATGAAACCGTCAATTCTGGTATTCATATAGAACTAAAATCTATAAAATTCTACACACAAATCAAGGATTTGAGTCGGTTTACTTTTTGGTCAACGGATTGCCTCAATTTACGTGCCACGGATCACAAATCTGTAAAGTTGATTTTTTTTGGACCAAAATTAGATTTTAACAATAAAATCCGATTATAATAAGATTAAAATACTATTTTAGGTTATTTTATTCATAATTAAAATATATGAAAATGGAGGAACCTATTCACCCACTTTTGTAATCTAACTTCTTTAATTTATGTGACGGGTAGATCCGACGACGCCTTGAGTTACGACTTCATCCCTTTTCAGACTAGGCAAGATACCTTATCAAATTGGTTATCGTAATTTTGCATGCTTATTATATTTTATATATTCATTGAAT
Source organism: Iris macrosiphon (assembly GCA_036927795.1). Classification (NCBI taxonomy): domain Eukaryota; kingdom Viridiplantae; phylum Streptophyta; class Magnoliopsida; order Asparagales; family Iridaceae; genus Iris; species Iris macrosiphon. Next base: position 111,108,208 of record JAYESA010000008.1, on the reverse strand, counting down.
GTGTATTTTCTTTTAGTCATAATTATATACTATATATATGTTGACACACACTTGACTCATAGTATCATGGGAGGGGAGGACAATCAGTAAGCATATGGGCTATAACCACTCTACTAAACCGTAGTAACTAGCACGCACTACGGTAGTTGTGTCGCACTGGTTGCTACCCTCGAGGTATATCGATTTCTGGTGTCGCACTGGTCGCTACCCTCGAGGTATGTCAAATTTTGATATTTCTGACATGTGTGTGAGTTATGAGATTAGATAGAGTAGTCTACCCACATATAGATTGTCTAGTACAACATACTTATATAGTTTTTGTCTATTATGCATGTTTACTGTATTCAATTAACATGCTTCTATGTATCTTGTTATGTTCCTCTGAGGACCTGGTCCCTTGCCAGGTATAGACGACCAGGAGTATCCGCAGGAGTATGGGCCAGGACCTGACGCATTATTTTCTGCCGAGAAGGGTTTACCTTCTGAGCGTCTTTGATTACCTCTAGCAATGGATCTCTTAGCTAATACTCTTATATCATCATCTTATTTTATATTGGAGATTTACCCTCCTCTTCTATTTTAGTTTTGGATATAGTCTTTGGTAGTGGATTTGTCTCCAGCCGACTATCATTTTGTATTATTCAGACTCATTTTTCTAGTTTAGTTATTTCTTTTCTATGACTCGTTATGTGGACGAGATTAGTATTTCTGTGACTTGTAAAAATATATACCACATATGATTTAATGTTCATGTTACAGCGTACGTGTGTATTATGGTGTTCTTATAATGGAGTTGCCATATATATACGGCTGGCATGCTTACGTATTCCTAGTCCAACGTATTTTGGGACTGGGGCGTGACAAGTTCTTTGTGGTTTAGGTGGGACTACAAGAAAAATAACTTTTCTTGAAGGTTTTTTCCCGTCAAAAAAGGGTTTTCTTGACGGTTTTGGATCCGTCATCTAGGCCACAGTCAAGCAAAGTTGCTACTTTTCTTGACGGTTTTCAGTTTTATTATCTTGGCGGTTTTAAAACGTCAAGTAATAAAATTATCTTAACGGTTTTTATCCGTCAAAAACACATAATAAAAAAACATCAAAGTATATATCAACTTTTCTTGACTGTGGCCTAGATGACGAGTAATGACCGTCAAGAAAGCCATTTCTTGACCTGAAAAAACCGTCAAGAAAAGTTAATTTAAAAAAAAAATTATATTTATAATTATTTATTATATGCTTCCCACACAAATATCAATTTAATCCAAAATATCACAAACATCATAAAACTATAATACACAATTTATATATCAACAAATAAGCATTTGTATACCACAAACATCCAATCACGTCCAAATAACAAGAATATATGATTTGTGTACTATATTAAATATCAATAACCTATTTATACAAGCACATCCTCTATTATCCAACAAAATACATGACCACCATGCCTAATTATATAACACTGAACCTGAAGAACATCCCTCCCATCATACAACCTTCATTTTCCAGCAAGAGCACCTAATCTGGAAAAAAATTACTAATCAGTAGTAGTTATGTATTGTCATTACATAATAGTTTTCAAGTATCAGATTATTTTCAATTTTCAAGTTTCAAGTTCCGTTTTCAAGTATCAAACTTTTTTTTTTCTATTTTCAACTACTTTTCAAGTTCAGTTTTCAAGTACTTGGTTTAGTTTTAATCCATTGTCTTGTGCTGAACAAAGTTCAGTTTTCAAGTATCAGACCCTAATTATACACCCCTACCCTCCTATTCTCTTCCTATCACACACTTTCACTCTCTCAAACTTCATTACTAAGAAGAACAAGAAGAAGTAGCTATAAAAGCCATGACTATTGTTTAATTATCAAGTTTACAGTATAGTTAATACTTCTCAATCCTATGACCACCAAAATAAAAAACTTGATGATGTCACCTTGTTCTTACGCACCAAAACGTATACAAGGTACGGTAGGGACACGACAACACATACCAAATTTTATTTTGGTGTGTTCTAAGTAGTTTGTAGTGTATGTGGTGTGTACTAGTATAGTCTATAGTCTGTCATAATTTTTGTCCTAGATAGTTTGTTAGTATTAGTCAGAAAAGTCAAAATACTCTTCATTTTGCAGTACTATCTTAGCTTATGTAAAAAAATTGTAGACCATTTTAGAGTTTTTCAGTCTCTTACTAGAATATTATGCTAGTGTAGCTACCATATCCCTTGGGTTTGTCACATAATAATTTCAACTTGCAGATACGACAATCCTTCCTTATTACCGTCCCACCTGTTCATTTTCTAGCATCAATATGCGGGTGTGGTTGATTTGTAAGACATCATGCCTAATTATCAGGTCTTTTCTGATTAGTTGACAAGGACACAACTAACACACTTTGAAATGGACATGGATGTTTTGTATGCCAACTCTCCAAAATATATACATAGATGAACATGATAAAATTTTAGTATGAAAAGTGTCCTATATGTAAAATAACCGTATTTGTTATGAAAAAGATGCTGCTACCACTAATGATGTAGCAATACTTCAAGCAACTTGAGTGTTGATAACTATAAGTACAATAAGCCTTATCTAATTTACATCTGAATTAAGCCAAAATAATCCCTAATGGCCTCATACAAAGCAAGTCGGTCAATGCATAATTGATTTTGCTAGTGGTATCTAATAGAAAATCCGAATCCACTAGACGGTTACAACTCACAAGCAACTAAGTCTCCTCATTATCTACTTCCTAATTAGACAGAAGATAATTCTCTTAACAAAAACTAAAATACATAACCCTACAATATATTTTTTTTCATTTAAGCAAATCATTCTTTACTAACTGTTTACCATATCTTTACCGAGAAAAGTCACCAAATGTAGGTAAAAGCAATCAATCCAATTAGCAAAGTATGTGTGAATGAATGGCAGTCATATTCTCGTAGTAGATACAAATAGTTCAAAACTATAAGCATTTCTTGTGGGAGTGATATTTATTATGTAACTTTATGATAAATTTGGATTTTTCATATTCAATTGTCTTATTATCCAATTGGCAAGACAAGGTCATTCTGAGATTCAAGAAGAAGAAAATATAAAGTGGGAGATTTGATAAATAATCAAATAACATTAATAATATAAAAACTAAAATGCCCATACAACCCATTTTTAAGTTTAGCTAACAACTAGGCTGAACTCATTCCTCAAATCCAAGCATCATTATTTTATCTATAAAGATAAAAGTGATACTCACTTGAAAATAATTTTTTTATTGAGGAGACCCTGTGGTATTGATACAACAATAGATGGTTCTGCAAGTAACTGCAAACATTAGTATGAAATAGGAAGAGAATTTGTCTTTTAAGATGCACTGGAAAACAGAAAAGAAGAATTAACATTAAGCACCATAATTGAGAACAAATTGATTCCTTGAGCATAAAGGTTAAGTATGATTTTCCTACTCATAATTTTTTTTTTATAAGAGACTCTGTAACTTAATCTGAAAAACTAAATAATATTATTTCTAATATCAAGTAGAATTTAGCATGCAAAACTTGCTGTTCCTTTTGACTTGGTAGTTTTGCCAAAGATGAAGGCACCTCACCAGTCAAGTCATTGTTCTCAAGATGGCTGTAATAAGAGAAAATATGTCACTTTGACAACAAGTCAGCGATTTCTAAACCATGAGAGTTGTAATCTCTCATAAGATCCATATTGGAACATCCATTAAAATTAGGTATAGCACCAGTAAGTGAGTTATCATACATTCGTCTGCATAAACGAAAGACCCAAAGTATATTTTCCATGTCAAAAAGGTAAAACTCAATGCATAATGAGGAAATATATCAGAAGTATTTGAAAGAAAAGCAAGAAAACTCTTTGAATCTAACAACTCAACCAAGCATGTTAACTTCGTCAGTTCCAAGAGAATATTTTCTGTAAGATCTTCCTGGAAAACACACTGCAGATATACCATATACAAATATTAGTCCAAATAAAAATTTTCTACCTGTAGGCACAAGTTATTATAGGAGAAATCTCAAAGATATATTATAATAAATATAATAAAATTACAACTAAGAATTTATACATCGAGATAACTTTCAGTTGTGGGTCTGAATTATATTGCACCCAAGAGCATAATGTTAGCAGACATGGATCACCCACTTCCTATGCCCAATCGGCTTCTGGGTAATGGGAACAAAACTGGCTTTGCTGTAACATAGTTACAAGGATTTATCAACTTCACATGAATATTTTTCCTCGAAATATAATATTAAAAAATACTATATTCTGGATAAACATTAGACTTAACACCTACAGAGCCAAGATTAATCTTCATGTGCTTAGTTTATGAAACATTCCTCTATACTGGTAAGGGGAGTTCTCACTCTCCATCAAATAGAAAGTACGTACATATGAAAGATACATTGAATGGGAGTCAATGAACATTCACATACATGGCAATTATAGAATGGGAAACAATGAACCCAGTATTTCAAATAATGCTTTGGATATTATGCAAGATGATCATTATACAATCGGCATTTTAAATATTCAGTTTTCTCTTATGCTTTTCCACGAACAGGTGGTGGATGGGTTGAAATTGAGAAATTATAGCCTTATCGTTTTGTTTTCTCTTATGCTTTTTCAAGGACACGGACACGACACAGATAACCTGAACCACAAAAATCCAAAATTAGTTTTGTGTCCGTGAAACCTAGCCTGCATATCTCTACAAAACTTTTACTACTCACAGAATTAAGGAAGAGAGAGAAGCACCTCATTCCCTAACTTAAAAGTGAAGGAGAGAAAGGAAAATAGAGAGAGTGTTCGGCATCTTACCGAGGGGAGCTGGAGATGCGCTAGCTCGTTGGGATCGGAGCTTGGATGGTGGCGGATATGCTGGTTCCGGGTGGAGACTCGGTTGATCGGCCGCGAGGGAGGAGGACGGTGGAGCAAGAAGGCTAAAGATCGAGGAGATTCGCGCAACTGCATCATCCGGGGAGGCGATGGCTTGTCTCGGTGTTCGGAAGGACTATAGTGACGGCAGAATGGCACAAATCTTGCTATGTTGCTCTGAGAAAGGCGAGAATGGTCGGAGATGAGGCACGATGGAACAAGGCGTCGGGGTAGAGATCATGATGGCGCTGCTCCAACTGAGTGATGAGGAGGGAAAAAATTTTGGAGGAGAGAGAGCTTTAGGAGGGAGGAGGAGAAGAGGGCTGATGGTGTTTGGGAATATTAGGGATCGAGGGAATCGTGATATAAAGTATAAAAAGTCATTGATCCCAAAATTTTGTTAAAACCATCAAAAATATTTATTTTTTGAAAAATTACAAAATTGGCAGAAAAATATGCGCGATAATTTTTTTGCACATGTCTTTACTTGACGTTTATCAACAAACCGTCAAGTAATGCAATGGGTTTTCTTGATGCTTCGTCTAAAATCATCAAGGAATATAGTCAAATTTTGATACTTAACAGAAAAATGGTATTTTTTGATGTATATCTAAAACCGTCAAGTTTACTGCTTTTCTTGACGGGTTTGAGCATATGTCAATAAATCGACCGTCAAGAAAGACCATTTTTCTTATAGGATCTATAGTTAAAAAGCATGATTATATGAGGCATATTGAGTTCTAGCATGCAGTGTTATAATGTGTTCTGTATGTATAATTGCATGAAGCATTATGCTTGTAGGTAGGAACATAGTTATGAGTGCTCATCTGTTTTCCTATGTGTCTCGTGTTAGGTTGGGTAGGGGTTGTTCAACCTATTTACCTAATCTAATCTCTAATCTTTTAGAGGTAGCAGATACTTCATCATATTTAGCACTGAGAGCATCTATTCTACGAGCAACAATGGAATACTTCTTCCTTTCGGATTTGTGTTCTTCCTTAATTTTAGTATTCTCTTGAGAGCTCTTGTCAATGCTGGAAAGTGCCTCATAAAGATTAAGCTTAAGTCTAGAATTCTCTTCAGAATCATTAGAAGTATCATTTACTTCACTTAGTAAAGATGTAAGTCTCTCTATCTCAGTTTGATAATCTTGAATATCTTTTATAGCATGCTTGTATTTATTCCTAAGCTTTCTAAAATCATCAAGCAAATCACTAAAGGCATTACCTAACTCATCAAATATAAAATCATTATAATATTTTTTGTCTGTTACCTGATTAGTCAGTTCCATGAAGCATAGGTTTGCTGCTTCTCGAGGATTTTCCTCTTCGGATTTAGTAGCTTCGCTTTCATGTCAGATGCTAGTATTTGCATACTTTCTTGATGTTATTCTGGATGAGCGTTAGTGGCAATTTTGTTTCTTTAAGGTTGGGCAGTCTTTCTTTATATGCTATATCTTCTTACAGTTGTAACATATAGGCTCTTCGTCACTGTTGTCATTGAGCTCCTCTTCTTTGATCTCACAAGCTTTAGAAATTTTTTGAAGTTCTAAGTGATTAGGGCAACTTCTTCATTTAGAGATTAATCGTCGTTGGAGTCATAGTTGGTGACCTTCTTGTGATGCACCTTGAAAGAAATCATCTTTTCCTTTGGAGTGGGATCTTCGAATTCCATGAGATCCAGCTCATAAGTCATCAGCTTGCCCTTGAGCATCTCAAGGGTCATCATGGTGAGATCATTCCCTTCTATGATTGTAGTGGCCTTGGAGTTCCAGTTCTTGGCAAGTCCTCTGAGTACTTTGCGAATCTTCTCGTGATTGTTTTACTCCTTGTCAAGAGAGGATAGAGGGTTGACGATATCGAGGAATCTTGTGAATATTTGAGTAATGGTCTTATTTTTTTCATCTTGAATGCTTCATATTCCTGTGTTAGTCGACTTATTTTTTATTCTTTCGCTTGTGAGGTTCCTTCATGAGTGATCTCAAGAAGTTTCCAAACTTTGTGCGAAGTGCCACAAGTGGAGACCCTGTTAAATTTGGTTCTGTCTAGAGCACATAATAGAACGTTAATAGCTTAGCATTAAGACTAGCATATTTTTTCAGTCTCTCTATACTTATCATGAGGTTTCTCTACAAGGTTGCCATCTACAACTATTCTAGGTGACTTCTTGTATCCTTCTACTATAATAGCCCAAAGGTCAAAATCAAGTGACTTTAAATAAAATCTAATACGTGTCTTCCAGTACGTGTAGTTAGTACCATCAAATATGGGTGGCCTATTTGTAGACTTGCCTTCACCATTGTTGGTGTGGATACATCTAACAGTTGCCATAAGTCTCTTTGGATGTTAAGCCAATATCAAGAGAACTAGCTTTGATACCAATTATAGGAGCAATTAGGATTAGAAACCAATTAAGAGAGTACCTGCTCTAATACTAATAGAAGGACCGTAGGGCAACTCTAGAGGGGGATGAATAGAGTGCAGCAAAATAATCTAACCAATTAAAAATTAAGCAGAGTGAAGGCAGTTAACTACTAACAGTGTATATGCAAGACAAATATATAAAGCAGTAAGGGTAAGGGAGCATAAACGTAAATGTCGATATTTTTATTCTATTTTCCCTTTGAGAGGACTAGTTCAGTCCTGAGAACTCTTGCTCGGAGTTGTTGTATCTACTATAATCACCAATAGTGAATCACAAGCTTTGATCCGAAGGCTTGCCACTTCTTACAACCATGAGATTTGCTTATAACTTCACAGCAAGAGAGAGATAGAGAGAGAGAAAACTGGTTGAGCCAAGCTCTTTACAACACATGTAGACTTCTAGACCGAGATCGCACTTGGCACTTAGAAGCTAGGGAGTTGCTCTTGGAGATGATAAATTTGAGGCTCGGGTATTTTCTCACTAAAGGATTGATGAATGAAGAATATGATGAGTTGAGTGAGTTGGAATGATAGAAATTAAATCCTATTTATAGTGTATTAGCAAACTGAATTCGGCCATAGTTCAGATAGGTTTTAATTCAAATTTTTGAACGTCGGGCCAAGAAATTATGGGTGTAATAACTGGGTTGATTTCATACTATATAGGTTATCGAGTTCAGGCCAAGTTCAGCATGAATTTAGCTCGAGTTTGGTTGCCTATTCTAGTAAAGTTTGAGTATGAATGTGGATAGATTTTGTGGATAGGTTCGATTGTTTATTTGAGTGAACTTTGGGTTATGCTAGTACGACTCGATGTACATAAATGTATACTCAAATAAAGTAAAAATTATATTTGAATGATGAAGTACAATCAGCATGTAGCAGCATCATTGAGTCTTCAGATTATGACATATCGATACATGGTTTAATTAACTATCAAAATCAAGTTGACTGAGACCGAATGGGCCAACACCTACAAATATAAAGTGGAGTGATTTGAGCTGTCAAACGATATTATTTTGCTACAAAACTTGATATCCTAGTATAAAAAGTTCCAACGGTCAAAATAGAATCAACAAATCAATGATATAATGGTTGGATCTTCAAGAAAGTCGATATAATCAATTCTGGACAACAGGTGAACTCTGGCACACAACGTATGTTCAAAATATGGACGATCCAATTACAAAATTGAACTCTCTTTCTTGAATAACAAGTCTGGCACACAACGTATGTTCAAAATATGTACGATCCAATTACAAAATAGAACTCTCTCTTTCTTGAATAACATGTTTTTTCATCTTTAAATTTGGCTCTTCCCTATGCATTTTCTCACAACAAAAATAAAACAATCCCAATCCGTCCTCTAGTCTGTGCTATAACTAGTATCCCAAAACCTCTTCTGTCCCAAGTTAAATGCCTCATGTTGGGAAATTTAAAACTCTCTATGAACTCACATATGTGTTAGAACAGAGATAAATGCCATCTCTTGAGGATAAATTTTCAGCACATGCCTTTAATGTGCGACCAAAGGCACAATTAATGTCAATGTGTGAGTGAAAAGAATAAGAGTTGTAGTACTGATTTCAAGGCATAGTCCATTCTGTTTCTTACAATTGTTTGATCCATAAGAAAAGATTTAATTCATAAGTGACATTTATCCTAATGCATTACGTACCGTCACTGTGCAGAACGCTCGGCCCATATATTAAAATATGTAGAGGATTATTGGCGTTCTTAATTTTAAACTCTACGAAATAGTCATACATCCATGTGGCAACACATCCATGTGGCAACCCCAAGTGTGTATTTTAATATAAAAAATTCTTTTATTGATTTAAGCACATGGGGAGTGGTAGCCCATATGGTTTGGATGGTGGGGTATTTATGTTTTTGTTACTTATTTTTTTTGGGTTTCTCTTATGATCTATGCGACTCGGACTCGAACAAGGATGTGGGTGAAGGGCATAAAGTGGCACTTTGATGTAGCACTTTATACTTTGTATGTACGTATCGGGCTGCACGGGCAGAGTGCCGATACAGCATAAGCTCGGTGTTGGTGTGGTGCAGGCGCTACACGGGTGCTAAATTTTTTGCACAAAGGATGCTCTAGCAAAAACTATCAAACGTGCTAAATTTTCACGTAGAGGATACTTCCGTGGAAATTAGCATGCTTGCTAGATTTTCGTGTAGAGTATTCTCAAAAATCTAACAATCATGCGGATTGCACAAGACGAACTGTTTGAGTGGATTATCTTTTTTAGTCGTCATCCCTTATCTATGGAGATTTGGAGATAATAGTTAGTAACCGCCCCTTACCCATGGAGATTATCTCTGGATTTAGTGGGCGGCGCTGTTAGGGTTTAATTTGTGCCTTTCATATATATATATATATATATATATATATATATATATATATATATATATATATATATATATATAGCTGTTAGGGTTTAATTTGTGCCTTTCATATATATATATATATATATATATATATATATATATATATATATATATATATATATATATATATATATACATATATATATATATATACACATATATATATATATATATATATATATATATATATATATATATATATATATATATATATATATATATGTGTATATATATATATATATATATATATATATATGTGTATATATATATATATGTATATATATATATATATATATATATATATATATATATATACTTCTCTTCCTTTTGAAAAAGTGACAGAATATATTGCTACGTGAGGTAGATTAGCCGCATCCAATGCATATCCATGATGTATTATTGTTTGTCCGTTCATCCAAATCGAGATCTGTAAACAACTATATTTTTAGTAGTATTAAAATCAAAATTTAATAGGGTAAACTATTAGATAGGTATATATAAACATAGGAATAGACATATAATAATAATAATAATAATATTGGTTAAAAAAATTGTATAAAATTGAATACTGTTTCCGTTAACAAACATTTTAGTAACTTTTATTAATAAATTTGTTTTTAAGTACAAAAAGAACCCTAAATACAATGAATTCTAAGTACGGAAAGATCTGGGGAGGTATAGCAATGGAGATCAAGTCTGCGGTTGACTTCTTTACTTCGTTGACTATCCGAATACAAAGATTGGAAAGAGAAAGAAATGTTCTCTCTCTTGGCTCACTAGCAAGGAGGACAGCAATTTGGCTAAAAAGTACTCACCTTTTGAAGGATTTGGGAAACACATGGCCCTGCTATTTATAGTTATTTACATTAACGGCCATGCACATGAATTTGAAAAGTCACTATTTTTGGCTTCGACGCATAAGGTTTTTGGCTTGCCGTATAGCTTTCTAAACGTAGGAACATAACCTGGTCAACTTGACATGTGACTTTCATTACAATAATTCAGAATTCATACTTAAATGCTTGTTATCATTTGTAACGTATGCTCCATTAACGGTACGAAATATATAGACACTTATATGCTAGTAATTTTCTCAATTTGATAATCACCCTGTCGCATAATCAATGCTCTACTACATCGAATGAAGATAGAAAAATACTGCATGAGAATGGTTTGCCGCATAAGACTATGTCGCATAGAGGAAAGATTGATGTTGCATAGGGAGATCACTACTTCCTACTGCATAAAAAAATTCGTCACATATACACATAGCATTGTACAACTGTATACTGAGAAAAGGTAATAATGGCGATGACATAAGCATTGACATCTGTCACGTAACCATTTTCGGCACATATTACGAAGTGCCTAGAGCCATTAATGTTGTGTCGGAGTAATGTATGCGGCTGAGTTATTTTAAAACATAGACGAAGTCCTTTCTTTGTTTTGGTTTAAATGTCATATGGACTTTATGGCTCTTAGTATTTGAATACTTGGGTGTATGTGGCATGAATTTACTGAATCAGGTAATTTATTTTGTTGGCGCATAGCTGTTTGAGGCGCATGGACTTGGATTTCTTTTATTCTTCTACAAATACAGAAATATGTATGTGCATATGTATTTAGATATTTGTATAACTAAATAAATAAGTAAAAATATATATATTATTAATTCGTGGAAATTCCTTTAGAAATATAACAAATTATTAATAAATTAAAATTAAAAATTGAAAAGAAAAATGATGTTAGGCTTTAATTTGTTGGTTCTAATAAATAACATAGAAATAAAGAAATTTATATAGAGAAAGAAAAAAATTAGAAAGAAAAGAAAGAAAAAAAATATGTATATGGGAATATCTCGCAAGATATTGAATATCTCACAAGTCCCTAAACTCATGACAGACCCCCCCCCCCCCCCCCCCCTCCATTCATTCGGGAAAAAAATAATTTTTCACCAACTTGATCCTAATCAAAACCCAATCAAATTTCAACTGATTTCTACCAAACCAAATCCTATGAAAACCTAACCAAATTCTCTTCCAAATAAACCTAAAATCCAAATCAAAACAAAGTTTGAATCTAGAAGGAAATCATTAAGAATTCAGGGAAGACCTAAATATAAAAATAAGTTTTGAAAACTATTCCCGCTTCCCTGCAGCCGCATAAACCCTCAAACTCAAAGTTTGGGGTTCCTGAGAGTTCCATGATGTTCCCCGACCACCCTCGCCAATTGCTACCCCCGGAGAGCCGCCGCGAATGTCGCAGCACCCCCCTACGACACCCATCGGTTTAGCCGAAACCGACCCCAGGTACCCCCCCTTCATCGCCTTGTTTCTTCCATTATATTCGATCAGTCGAATCCTATGCATAACCTATTTAATTTTCTTAGAAGAATAAAAAGTTTTTATCGATGAAAAATAGCCTACAAAATCACGAAAAACCATGTTTGTATATAAATTATTTTGACAAAAAATTATAATAAAACCCTAACTTGGAAGGCTATTTACTGCCAGGTTGTTAGGTATTTTAGAAACCTACTGACCTGTAGACAACATAAACAGCTTCGAAATGATATATTACCTACATATTTTTATTGTAAATTCTGTATTAAAAACTTAGTTGAAAATCATAAAAAATTACTTTAGAAAAATATTGAAAACCTCGATACGGAGTTAGGCCCGACAAACCAGACTACACGTACTAATTTCATTAAAAGGTGCATAGAGTAAACGTGGACGTTTGGGCTTTGACGGAATTCAAAGTTGTCGCGTGTGCACGACGAATTTGACCAGTATCCATCGAAAGTATTTGTATCAATTTTTGAAAATTATCCAATTGTTTTATACTCGCTCATCATATCGCAAAGAAACTTATAGTGCTCGATTCAAAACTTTAGACTTTTTTTGTGACCCGAGTTTCGTCCGATTCGGAAAAAGTCGACGAATCGCTATTTCGCTGAGCCTACATCGACAGGAAATTTTGTGATCGACTCATTAGAATTCAAATCTGGATATAGTATTGAGTATATATTGCCATTTAGAGTTCATTTGACCTATAATATACTGAAATTAGAGCCTTTAGTCCTGACACACTTTCAGGTGCAAAGTGTGCCACATATAGATCTTGTTTGATCCAAAATTATCATTTTTACCCTTGTGTCCAAATTGGATGTATGAGTAGCCTTTTTATTTTGTCTCACCCATTCTGAAAATGATGGTGGTTTTTATTTCAGCACCAAGAGACGTTTGTTCCAATTCCAGATCTTCGGTTTCATTGTGTTTGTTGTCTGAACATTATTTCACCACCAAACTACTACTAGACAAATATACCTTGTCATGATTACTGTTTATTTACAACTATTTCAGCATGTTAAACTTATTTCATTTTTTATTGATTTATGCTCTTAAACTGCGCATCCAAAAGATGGGTCCAATAGTGGAATGCGTCATCCATTGTCTTTTCCTTTTACTATGAATGTTGTCCTAGAGTTATGAGACCACCCCATGATTGTGATATATCCTTATATCTCCTTCGGTCGTGTCACATGTATGACAAAAGTTGTGATTTTTGTATAGGACACAGACTTGCGTATTGGACTGGACATCGGTACATACAGGATTTGCGACGGTTAGGATGCAATGCTATTAGTATATTATGTTAGAGACCATAGCAGTTACAAGCTAGACGAGTAGTGGATACGACTTGGACAGTCTTATGGTGTTGGGAGGACAGCTATTAGCATATGGTCTACTATTTATTTATTTTCTCTAGATGTGACTAGGGACTCGGATGAGTGCTAGTGCGTCATGCCTTATTTCTTTTAGGAGAGCCCCTGCATAGAGCGTTATCCACAACTGCATTCATATATACGGTGAAGAGACCTTATTATTGTTTCCTGTATTATTATTGTGGCATGTTATTATGTATTTTGTTAAGTCCTTCTGAGGACCTGGTTCCCTTTCAGGTATAGACGATCAGGGCAATCCTCAGGAGTATGGACCAGTAGCTGACTCTTCGTTCACTGTCGTGGAGGTCTTATCCTTCAAGCTTATTTGATTTCTTCTAGTTGATGAATCCTTTAGTGATACTTTCTTTTTACTATTTTATTTAGTTGGGAGGTCGGACACTATTTTATTTTAGTTTTCTATATATTCGTTTGGTAGTAGATTTCTCTCCACCCGACTATTAGTTCTTGGACTACTTCGTACTTAATCCTTTCGATCTATTGATTAATTTATTTTCTTTATTCCTGTAGATGAGATATAGTGGACCCTTGACTGTGATATATATCTACTTATGAGATGTATCAATTATCTAGCTTATGTGTATATTGTGGGTTCCACATATTGGAGCTACCCCGTATACATACCAGCTGGCATGGTTGTGTATACCTGGTCTTACGTATTTGGGACTGGGGCGTGACAAGATCCACAACGCACAGGGAGCACTGTTTTGGAACATTGTCGGTATCGATTAATCGGGACATATTAAATCAAGATCATTTACTCGTTATGGATTGGTTTCTTTGGAATCAGATCCCATATTCAATAGATCGTGTCTTGAGAAGGACTCTCTGTGGAAGAGTCACGAGGGACCTTTCCACTCCTTGGTTTTTGTTGCAGTTTTTGCTGCCTTTTTTTGCTTTCTCTGTTGGTTTTATGAATGCATTTTCGTGAATATTTTTGATGGATTTTATTGTTTACATTCTTCGAACTTCATATTTATATCAAATTCTGGAAGAATGAGAAGAGAAGAGAAGGTATTGATCGTCTATGGGTACCAATGTAGGTGATATGGTAGGCGAAGCTCGAGCGAGACATTTAAGATTGCTCTCTCTCTCTCTCTCAGTGATTCCCCAACCAGTGAGTGGATTTAGTTTTGACCCTTCTTTCCAAGTCTTCACACTTAATTAAGAAGACTCTCTTTATACATGTTCCGATCAACGATACATTAATAAAAATAATCAAGATAAAAGAGAGTAGGCTTTAAAACTAGGAATGATTATAATTTTGCATGCTTGTTTGCTATAAATGTATACCATATCTTTGTTATAGCTAGAACTGATTTATCTATATTTGTGCACTAAGTAGTACATAATTTTGATGTGATAACCTGATGCAGGTTGACTATGCTATCCGATATTGTTGTGTAGTTATATTTAATCATGTTGTCTTTCATGCTTGTTTATCAACCTAGTGTAGAAGCATAGAAAGTACGCGCATAAAATACACGCACGGTCAAAGTTTGCCACATATAAAGTAATACCCGTATAAAATGGCAAAACCTAGGGGAGTTGGCCTACCTTGCACGCATCATATGAGTACAAGCTTCCCTCTCTCTCTCTCTCTCTCTCTCTCTCTCTCTCCCTAAATCGACAGTGGGCGGACAGAGCTCGAGATGGACTAAAATATTTAATGCAGTATCTCTCGGAGGATCGTGGAAGAGATCACACCTAACTAATGTTGTGATCATAAAACGATAATTCTTATATTGACTAAAAGTCTAGTCAGCATGGCTAAAGTTTGCCACAAAAAAGAGGTATATGCGTGCAAAATAGAAAAAGTCGATGGAGTTGGCCCATTTTTGCATTCACATGTGTCTCTCGCCTTTTTTCCAAATCGACAGCGGGCGGTTCAGAGCTTGAGAGGGACTGGCACATTTAATTCAGTATCTCTCGGAGGATCGTAGAGGAGATCACGCCTAACTAATGTTGTGATCATAAAA